>JAUPFV010000005.1:247877879-248591519 GCA_036936605.1 Limnanthes douglasii subsp. nivea | reverse complement strand
ACTTTAGATGACATCAATGTCATTACAGGCCTCCTCGTTGTTGGTAGAAGATTGGACGTGGTTAAGGATACGAGAGAGGACACGTATACCTACTATGAGAAGTTGTTGGGACTCACAATTTATGAGGTCTGTTCCGCGTTGGAGTCCACACGAGGAGTGTGGTTTAAATTGAAATAGCTCAGTGAAACATTTACTAAAGAATGATTTCTTCACTTGACCAACCAAGACACTATCCACCAAGTATCAATTATAATGACCATTTTTTTTATAAACTTTACAAAAAACCAAATTTTAAAATTTAAATACGTATTTAAAAATAAGATCCAATTTTTTTACATTACTTCCAAACTAAAATTAACACCGATTGTATTTTCTTTTGACCCTAATTTTTTCATTCTACGTTTGTTGGATTATATTTTCGAGTTAGGCTAAATTATCGTCCATAATGAAAAGCTCTCCCATTTTTAAGATAAAAAACTAAGTTATGTCATCCATATATTAAGTTATCCCATTTTTAAACTCTATATTATTTCCTCTTATTATTCTTCTATTTTCAAGAACAAAAAAAATA
Organism: Limnanthes douglasii subsp. nivea; assembly: GCA_036936605.1. Taxonomy (NCBI): domain Eukaryota; kingdom Viridiplantae; phylum Streptophyta; class Magnoliopsida; order Brassicales; family Limnanthaceae; genus Limnanthes; species Limnanthes douglasii. The sequence continues at coordinate 248,590,948 of JAUPFV010000005.1, read as the reverse complement.
AAAACCATATTTTCATCTTCATCTAGAACAAAAAAAGATCTATACTTTCCCTTAAGAACAAATACTTTATATATGGGTAAAAGGAAAATAGTAAGTTTTCTTCGCATTTTTGATTTAATTCACTTTAATTTTGAATTTATTTTTGGGGTATAATCTAGATTAACTCATTTAGGATGTTGAAATTAGTTAAATATAGTCTTGGAATCGATTTGGGAAGGATATGATGGCATGGTCGTGTTGATTTTGTGTCATATTTATGGTTTTTTAGATATTTGAAGGGTGTACAAAATCTATATACCGTTGGTACTCTCTAATTTCTTGTTTGTTTATCTAACTATTTTTTTGTTTATATTCTAAAAAACAAAATAGTAGATAAAAAAAACTTGAAAAGTATAAAGGAGACACAAATAAATATTTATGTACGAGGTGGTAAACGTACACACACCTCACAAGTCGAAGAATCACAAAAAATTGATACATGTTATGAGGTAAGTGAGCCTAACATTCCTACTCAATACCAATGGTACTCTAAATTTTAAGAACCTGTTCTTAGCAGAAAACACGAACATACTGTTTCCGAAGTACCAAATTCATGGGCATACAACACCTACATTGGGAATGTAAGCGTAATGATATATATCAATTTTGTTTTAATTTGGTTTATATTTTATAAATAGATCATAAAAATCTTCTAGGTTTGATCTTGGCCTATCATTTGGGACTTGAATAGGTTATCCTCAAACTCACAATTGAACGAGGCTTTCCTCAAACGATGGCATTAGGAGACTAACATTTTCCAGTTTTCCTTTGACGAAATGACTATTACAATATACGATGTGTTTGTCATTACTGGCCTCCTGGTGGTGGGAAGAATAATCAAATACGCTCATGGTGAGACATTTACTAATCATTTATCATATTATGCTTAGTTGTTGGGGTTTTCGGTGATCGATGTTAGTGTGGAGTTGGAATTCTTGGAAAAGGATTTGGGTTTGGTCTTAAATGGCTCAGGGTGCGGGTTTCTTCTGAATTTTCTTTGGATAAAAATTAGAATATTACCCGCGATATGGTCATACAAGCTACACATGCGTATCTAATGTATTTTTTTGGTCATACCATTTCCATAAATACCAACCATAAGTCTGTAAAGGGAGACTTCCTCGTCTATTTGGAGCACATGTATAAACTATGTGATATACATGGGGGAGGTGCATGTTGGCGTGGCCATATATGAGTATTGGAGAAGTCATCGATGATGACTATTTATAGATTGTTAGATCTACTACAATTTCCTCTGTTTTTCCCTTAGATGAACCGTAAGTATAACATGTCCAATCTAAATCTTGTTAGCTGGTTGCGGAAGAATATTACGGGTATGATGATAATTCAGTATGATGAGTATGTGAAGATGATAATTCAGTATGATATATATGCGAAACAGTAAGGTTGGTACATCATAACTTCTATTTTTCTTGATTTACGTGAGTCAGTAGATGCGATTCAATAAATAAACTGTGTGCAATATCTTGACGACTGAGAGGAATAGATTCAAAGTTGTGCACAACAAGTTATGAAAATCACCACTCATTGGCTCTTTATTTTATTAGGTATTCTGATACTTTATTTATTTTCATATGTATAAGAAGACATTGTTATGTGGTTGTTGTTTTTCTAAGTACGTAAGTATTTTGTTGTTAAATTACTATGAAATTATCACAAAATGGCTCAAGTACAGAACACATGCGAAAGAAAAAACTGAAATGAACACATGATTTAACGTGGTTTGACAATTGTCTACGTCCACGGGCGCCGCCAGAGAAAAAAGTTTCACTATGGTAGAAAAGGTACAGATTTCAGATTGTGTTTTGTGTAGTCCTAGTAGTCTATTTATAGGGAATTAATAGACTTATTAGACAGTGGGCCTAATGGGATCATATACTCTTTTAGGAAAATCATCCATTGTATTACAGCTTGTCAATGACACAAAACTGTACTGCCGAACACGATACACTGTCAAGGCACTATTCGACTCATTCATAACAAATCTTTCCCTTGAGTCGAATATCATTTCTTCACTATCAACAAAGAAACTTCTATTCTTCTGACTCACCAAATTCCCCTAAGGAATTCACTCTTACTGCGAACAACAATCCAGTTTAGGCACTCCCTAAACTTTCAAACTGATACTGCCTTGATCATTATATCTGCTGGATTATCGTATGTAGACACTTTCTTCACATAAACAATTCCCTTTGGTATTATATCACGAATAAAATGATACCTGATATCTATGTGCTTTGTTCGCTCATGGTACATCTGGTTTCCTGTAAGGTGCATGGCGCTTTGACTGTCATAAAACACTTTTGTAGTAGTCCTATCCAAGCCCAAATCTTCCACCACACCTTGCAACCATATTGCCTCTTTAACTGCTCCTGTTCCCGCCATGTACTCTGCCTCTGTTGTAGACAAAGCTACAATAGCTTGCAACTGTGCTTTCCAATTGATCGCACTCCCAGCTAGAGTAAATACATATCATGTCAAAGATCTTATTTTATCCATATCACCTGCAAAATGAGAATCAACAAAACCAACCAATGATCCTGCAACATCATTCAACGATTCACCAATATCAGTCTTGTTAAAAGTTAAGCCAACGTTCACAGTATTCTTAAGATACCGAAGTATCAATTTCACTGCCTGCCAGTGTTCTTTCCCAGGACATCCCATGTACATGCTAACTACACTAACCGCATGCGAAATATCAGGACGTGTGCATACCATAGCATACATGATACTACCAACTGCACTTGCATATGGAACCTTCCACATTTGTTCCAACTCAGCATCGTCCTTGACCGCTCATACTGCAAACAACTTGAAATGAGTAGTAAATGGAATCCTAACTGCTTTAGCATCAACTATGTTGAATCGTTGTAACACTTTCTCAATATAGCTTCGTTGAGACAAGTGTAATGATCCTAAATTTATGTTTCTGATAATCTCCATACAAAGAATTTTCTTTGCTCTACCCAGATCCTTCATCTCAAACTCGACACTAAGCTGCTTCTTTAACTGCACAATGTGTGACATACTACAAGCAGCAATAAGCATATTATCCACATACAATAACAAGTAAACATAAGAATCTGACATATTTTCATGATACACACAACTATCATATGGACTCCTCGTGAGCCCTTTTGACACCATGAATGTATCAAAACGTTTGAACCATTGCCAAGGTGACTGTTTCAAACCATACAGTGACTTTTTCAGTAGACAAACTTTGTCCTTCATATTAGGTTCGATAAATCCCTCTGGTTGTCTCATGTAGATTTGCTCCTCTAATTCACCACGTAGAAACGTAGTCTTCACATCCAACTGCTCAAGCTCTATATCTTGAAAAACTACTATAGCTAACAAAACTCGAATCGAACTATGCTTCACCACTGGAGAAAACACTTGATTGAAGTCGATTGCTTCCCTTTGAGTAAAACCTTAGCGACCAATCTTACTTTGAATCGAGATGGCTCAACCCCTGGATTACCTTCCTTTTTCTTGAACACCCATTTACTGTCCACTATCTTCTGTCTTTTAGGAAAGTCAACAAGCTTCCATGTTTTATTCTTATGAAGAGATTCAATCTCTTCCCCCATAGCACCAATCCATCGATCTGCCTCTGAACTCGCTATAGCTTCTCTGTAGCTACTAGGTTCCTGTATCTCAACTTCTTCTGCAACTTACAGAGCATATGCAACTAGATTTGCATACCTTTTTGGAAGTCTAATATCTCTTCTTTCTCTGCCCAATGTTATGCTATAAGATTGTTGTTCTGGTTCAGGCGCATCATCGTCACTATCATCCGATGCTGACGATTCACCTCCTGATTCTGGATCCACCTCAGAATCACTTGAATTATTGGACCTGCTAGGAACTGATTCTACTTCAAGCTCCACCTATTTACTCACAACCGATCCTGATTCGACCATTTCTCCTACTTCCTTCTGACTGTCTATCGAAGAAAACTCATTAAAAGTAACGTCCATACTGATGAGAAAACCTGGAGACTTTGGAGAGGCACACCATAACCTATATCCCTTCACTCCAGTAGCATATCCTAGAAATATGCACCTCTTTTCCCTCGGCTTAAGCTTACTATCTCTCACATGAGCGTACGCAAGACAACTGAACAACATCAAATTTTCATAATCAGCTGACGATCCAGACCAAATCTCAAAAGGAGTTTTACAATCAATAGCCGTTGATGGAGACCGATTCACCAAGTAACACGTTGTATTGATAGTTTCAGCCCAAAAATCATTTCCCACACCGGAATGCGAGAGCATACTTCGTGCATTGTCACAAAACATTCTGTTCATTTTTTTTTCCGACTCCATTCTGTTGTGGTGTTCTAGAACAAGTGCGATGGCGCACTATTCCCTCAGCTTCGTAGAACTCATTGAACTCACGACTGCAATATTCTAACCCATTATCTGTCCTAAAACGTTTGATTTTTCTTCCTGTTTGCTTCTCAATCATCGTCTTCCATTTGACAAAGGTTGAATATACCTCATCTTTCGTTTTCAGAAAGTAAACCCACACCATCCTTGAATAATCATCAATCAAACTCATGTAGTATCTGGCTCCGCTATTGGATGTAATTCTATTTGGACCCCAAAGATCTGAGTAAAAATATAATCTATTGTCCCTTTAGTCTTTCTTACAGTCGATTTTCTGAATTTGACTCTAGTTTGTTTACCAAACACACAGTGCTCACAAAATCCCAATGATTCTACTTTATACCCTTTCAACAAATCTCTCTTTCCCAAAACAGCTAATCCTCTGTCACTCATGTGACCAAGACGATAATGCCACAACTTATTTTGATCCTGACTACTTTGTTTATTACTCCCTGATGATTCTACTGCAACATCTCCCATAACAACACTCTCATGGAGAATGTAAAAACCCTTCTGCAAACTACCTTTCATGCATACCATTGAGCATTTTGTCACTTTGATTACACCGTCTTCTGCACGGTACTTGTAACCCCGAGAGTCTAGAGTCCCAAGAGAAATCAGGTTTCTCTTTAACCCAAGAATATCCCAGCACGTCAAGATTCTAACGACCCCGTCAAATATTCTGATTCTGACGTTAACAATACCACCAACAGTCAACGAATGATTGTTCCCTAAAGAGATAGTTCCCTGCATTGGCTTGTAAGTATCGAACCACTGTTTGAACTGACATATGTGATATGTAGCGCAAGTATCGAGTACCCAAAAGTTTTTCCCAAAGTCCGAACTCACGAACAATACATCTCCTCTACCACTGTTTTCACTACCGTCGGAATCGTTCACACCTTCAACAATGTTTGCTGCATTTTCCTTTTGATTTCCCTTCTTACCATTCAGTTTCAGACAATCTCTCCTATAATGACCCTGCTCACCGCATTCATAACAGTTTGAGTGCTTCAACTTTGACTTGGACCTCCAATTATTCCTTCTTAATGAACTCGCTTTGCTTCTAGATCTTCCCCTAGTCATAAGACCTTCCCCTTTAGTTTGATTGCCTGGCTGCAACTGTCTCATCTCTTTTGATTTCAGTGCCCCTTTGACATCTTCTAGCGATAACTTATCCTTACCATACATAATGGTATCTACGAAGTTTTCATAGGGAGCTGATAACGATCTCAATACAAGCAAAGCTTGATCCTCATCCTCGATATTAACTCTATGTTCTCCAAGTCCATTATAATTGATTTAATATTATCTAAGTGCTCTGTTATCGACATACCTTCTTTCAATCTGAAATCATACGAACGTTTCTTTAAGTATAATAGGTTTACTACTGATTTCTCTGAGTAAAGATCTCCTAGCTTTTTCCATGTGCAGGAAGCAGTCTTCTCACCACTAATCTCGCGCACATTGTCTTTCACACTCATTAAAATCCAGCACAAAGCCCTTTCTTGAAGATCTTGTTTCTCCTCTTCTTTCATCTCTTCAGGTAACTTATTCTCCACAAACTTCCACACTCCTTGTAGTACCAATGAAGATTTCAATTTAATCTTCCACAACGTAAAGGTGGATCCCCCATCAAATTTTTCAATTATGTATTTTGTTGCTGTAGACGCGACTGTGAAACCCTAATTGCAAAAGCCCTAATTTCACCACGTGGCTCTGATACCAATTTTTTTTATTATATTACTATGCATTTATCACAAAATGGCTCAAGCACTGAACATATGTGAAAGAAAAAACTTAAATGAACACAGGATTTAACGTGGTTTGACAATTATCTACGTCCACGGCCGCCGCCAAAGAAAAGAGTTTCACTATGGTTGAAAAGGTATATATTTTAGATTGTGTTTTGTGTAGTCCTAGTAGTCTATTTATAGGGAATTAATAGACTTACTAGAAAGTGGGCCTAATGGGCTCATATACTCTTTTAGGAAAAGCATCCATTGTATTACAGCTTGTCAATGACACAAAACTATACCGCCGAACACGGTACACTGTCAAGGAACTATTCGACTCATTCATAACATATTTTGTATTAGATGTCTTAATTTTTATAAGTATAAGATTATAAATATTTTAATAGGACGTTATTGTTTATTATTGAATGTTATAATCGATGATGTTATTTTTGTTGTTATGTCTTTAAATGTTTGAATGGTATGATATGTGTGGCATTTCTTCCTAAATACCCACTTACAACTTATTGGTCTTGATTCTGAAGGTAAATCATGTGTTTTGATATTATTGAATCCATTTAATCATTTATGGCCTCTTGCCAAAATGTAGGATATTAGGATGTTATTGCTTCCTTATAAAATTTAGGGTTGTCTTCCAAAGAAAACAATACCGGAATTTCCACGTGATTTCTTTACAACTTATCTCTACTAAATATGATTAAATCATTTTGAGAATATATAACATTCGATTGTAATTTTTAGGTCTATTTACTCTGTGACTTTTACTAGGTTCACATGGTTGCTATCAACCAAAGGTGGTTCTTTCGAAGCCTTTACCTCGTGTTCTACAACGGTTTTGATCCCATTATCATTATATAGTTTAGCAAATAATTCCACCTCTCTTGATTCGAATGTCACATTTGACTCCAAGCCCAATAGCACATAATCCTTGTTATTGGTTGCATAACCAATGAACACACATTTTATAGCTTTACGACCTAATTTATTTGTTTTAGATCCATGCTTTTTGCAAAACGCTAAACACATCCCACACTTTGAAATATTTAATATTTAGTTTTTTTCTTCTTCGGAAATCATATGGAGACATTCCAGCTTTTTTTAAAAGAATTTGATTACAAATATAAAATGTTGTTAAACAACTTCACCCTATAAATTAATATGAAATTTTGAATAAACTAGCATGCCATTGGTCATCTCAATCAAAGTTCTATTTTTTCGCTCAGCCAATCCATTTTGTGATGGCGTATAAGGCACCAAATTTTTTTGAATTATCCCATACTCTTCAAGAAAAGCTATAACATTCTTATGAGAAATATTTCACACCTCTATCACTGTGCAAGATTTTAATCTTAATGTGTGATGATTTTATACTTCCGCTTTGAAGATATTAAAAATCTTAAAGTCTCGTCCTCATGTTTAAGTAAATAGACATAAGTAAATCTAAGTAGTCATCAATGAAAGTAATAAAGTATCTATCATCCCCACGTGTTAGTGTGTATTAAGTATAACAATTTTGTACATCTTTCTATGGATTTGTAAGTCTTCTTAATCATTTTTTAATCTACACAATTCATGTTTTCCAAATTAACCTATGTCATATTCTATAAGTTAGATTTTAATTATTCAATTATCGTGTTATATCCTATATGAGAAAATCTATTACTTCATAAAAAGTAATTATTACGAGAGCATGAGTAAATAGAATTATTCACTTCATTAATAATATCATCATGAGTATATGGTTTACCATATTGTTACAAGTGTATCATTTTCCCACAAAATCTCCAGTCTTCGACATAACAAGGTTGTCAGTTGCGTATACGTCCGAATTCAAGCATTAGCCAATAGATCACCATAAACAAATTTTTGTTCATTTCCAGAATATACAATATATTTGAAAGACTAATTTTCTTAACACTAATAACGATAAATTTTATACTTCTGTGTCCTTCAACTTTGTGGGGTTATTTGTGTTTGCCATCTGTACCTCCTATGTGATATTTACTCACATCCATTTTTTTAAAAACAAATATTTGTAATGGAAGACATGAACAAATGCGCATGTATCATACCACACGCTCGAAGTCTTATCTTCAATAATATTGAAATCTATCACCATTGCAACTATGTCTTCTTTCACAGAATTTATGTTATCACCCTTTTTTTAAGGTTCCATGTACGAGTAAAATGACTCAGTTTGTCACAAACAAAACAATTTCTATTTACACTCTTAAATGTATTCTTGTTCATATTGTCAAATGATTTAAGTCTGGTTTTATATTCTTTGACTTCAGTTTCATTGCATTTACACTCCTAGAAGTTCAAATCTTGGATTATTCTTATAGATCTCTAGCTATGTAATTCTTCCTCAATCTTTAAATGTTTTTTGAATTTGTTCCAACCTATACTTTTTAAATTTACAAAGTATCAAATACAAGCAACAATATTTGAATTCAGATTTGACAATTATAACAAAAAAGATAATCGGAAGAATTTGATATTTTATGAAAGTTATGTTTTAGTTCTTGAAATGTTTAGTTATATTTAAATGAGACGAACCCTTCCGAAGGGATGTAATCACTCATAAAATTTTAAGTAGAGTCATACCTTTTCAATGATTTTTTTTTAAAAAAAACTTAACATTTTCATAAAAAAAACATAATTTTATCTCTCGACTCTCTGTTACCCACCTTTGTGGCTCGCAAATCGAGATGAACGAAAACCGAAATTTTTTTTGTACCAACCGACCGAACCAAACCAAAATAGATCAGTTTGATTGGTTTAAAATAATAAAATTTAATTTTCATTTTTAATTTTTTTTAAGCAAAAGAATCAATATATTACTAACTTGATAGTTTTACAGAATACAAGGATCAAATTGAGAAAAAGCTCTAAAAAGGGGGTCAACAATAATTTGACCTAAGAAAAGAATCCCCAATTCACCAATAGAAGCCCTAATTCGACACAATGTCCTCTTCAACCTTCACCTTCGACACCAACAGAAACTACACCCAAATCTCTCAACTGCAACAACTCCAATCAAAGCTCCCTTCTGCGTCTTCATGGTCGACGCTCACCCAAAGAACTCGTCTCTTTGAGAGATGATGGAACTGGGTGCAGTGCACCAGAGAGCAGAAGGCGAGTTCTCTTCACCAAGTTCTGATTCTCCATGGTCGACACTCACCAAGCTTCTTCTAATGAGGAAATGGGTGCAGTGCACCAGAGAACCAGAATTGCCATAGCTCTACCCAATTACCAATCCAACCCAAAACTCTACCCGAAATCGATATAGCCCAACTCCAAACTTTCTAGGGTTGTAATGGCTAAAAGATGAGAAGGAGCATGTAAACCCTCGAAAGCAAAGTTTTGACGATCAATAATGGCTCTCTTCGCGATCCAGTCCGCAGCTTGATTCTGAGTTCTGGATACGTGACGGAGAGTCATTCTTAGTCTGATTAAGCTTCTGCAAACAATGCGCAATGGCTCAAGAGAAGGGACAGAGAGACCACTTGCAAGCATGTTGATTAGAGCCAGACAGTCTGACTCTAGATCAACATTATCCCAACCATAACACTTGCAAGTGAGAAGCCCTTCGATGGAAGCCTTGAATTCAGCCTGAAAAGGATTCATTTTGCCAAAAACAAACCATTTACCCCAAAATATATCACCCCTATCATTTCTGACAATGAGGCCTCCACTGGATTCACATGAGGAGTGACAGGCGCCATCGATATTGATCTTCAATCTACCAGGAGGAGGAGCTAGCCATTTCAGGTACGACACTCGCTTCTTTCTCTTGTTTATAGATTTACAGCCCAACGCAGAACCTGCGTTATAAACCAGAGACCAGTACTTAGAATGTAGTTTATCCCCAGAGTCAATAGCCAAGATAATTCTACAGATTCTATCAACAACACTCTTGAAATCATCATGAGTGTTGTTGAATTTAGATCTATTTCTATTGAACCAGATGGTCCAACATATAACTTGCGGGACTAAATGAGTAATGTGAAATTTGCAGTTTGTAAAACAGAACCAAGTATGAAGAAGATGATTAAACGTCATGTATCTATAGATAGGAACCTTAAACAGCCACCCAAAATAATTCCATAAAGCCCAAGAGTAGTTGCAGTAGATGAAGAGATGATTCTTCTCTTCACTACTGCAGCAGAATTGACACTTAGAAACAATTACAAAATGTTTCTTGAAAAGGATACTATCGATTGGGACAAAAAATTTAATGATTTTCCAACACAAAAAAGAATTTTTTTTTGGAATAAAATGGCTCCAAATCTTTTTAGAAAAACTTGATTTACTGCTAGCTTTTCTAATAATATTCCAAGTATCCATAGTATTAAAATTTCTATCTTTAGATAACTTCCAAATAATCTGATCATCTTGATCAGGATTAAGCTTTAAAGTACAAATGTGATTTACTTGGTCCTGATTGAGAATAGTCAAGAGAGTTTGAATGTCCCAACAAGTCCCTTTCCAAAAAGACTTAACAGTAGCAGGCAAGAACCAATCTCTATCACCCTGACTAGCTAAGATAGGAGGCATATCATGCCAAGAATCTAGCCAGAAATCAACATTGCCCTTCCCAAGAACCCAACTAATATGCTGCTCAGCCATATTCTTAACAGAATAAAGCCTCTTCCAAACAATAGAATCAATGACCTTACAACTAGCTTTAGAGGGGTGGGTATTAACACAATAAGTTTTATGCATTAAGTCAGACCAAATAGAATTGTTTTTTCGAAAAAGAAACCATAGCTTATAGCTAAAAGTGAGCTGAATATCAACTAGCCTTTTAATATTAAGCCCACCCTCATCATAGGGCTTACAAAGCATATTCCAAGAGGTCCAATGTATGGACTTCTCATTATACTTGGACATCCATAAGAATCTATTAAAGCAAAGATCAATCTTGTTTGGAATGGAATTAGGAATATCACTATTCTGCATCCAAAAGTACATAATTGGATGTAGCACATTAGAAATGAGGGACAATCTGCCCCCAAATGACAGATTTTTCATGTCCAATTCCTGAATCTTATTATGAAGTTTTTCAATAAGGGGTAAGTAATTCTTCCCCTTGTTATTGGCTGCAATTGTTATTCCCAAGTAGATGAAAGGGGCTGATTCAATGTTGAAGCCAGTTGCCACCTTAAGTCTTGAAGCACCACCTTGACTAAACTTAGCAGATGTAATCACCTTTGTTTTGTTTTTATTAACAACTTGACCACTGATTGTTTGATATTTGTCAAGCAGGTCACTGAGCTTCATGATGGTGGAGGGAAAACTATTTGTAAAGATGACGATATCGTCTGCAAAGGCTAAACTAGGTAAGAGATAATTAGATTTTGTGTAATATTTCATACTGTCATTTGCATTAAAAAGATTCTGAAACCCTCTAATAAGCACATCTTGTGCTATAATAAAAAGAGTTGGAGACATGGGATCTCCCTGTCTCAGACCTTTCTTTGGGGGGAAATAGCCCACACTTAAGCCATTAATTAGAACAGATAACATTACATTGGAAATAAGAGTATTAATGATGGAAACAAAATATTTTGAAAAGCCAAAACAGTCTAAAACCTTAAGGACAAAAGCATGAGACATTCTGTCAAATGCTTTTGTCATATCCAATTGCATACTAATATTACCCTTGTTATGCCTTTTATTAATATTATGAAGCTCTCCTTAGTGATAAGAATATTCTCATGTATGAGCCTATCTTTAACAAAGGCACCCTGATTTTTAGAAACTAATTTAGGAAGTAAAACAGCAAGCCTACAGTTAATAAGACTAGAGATGACCCTGTTAAAAATAGTACAAAGACTTATGGGTCTGTAGTTATCCCAGTTAATAGGATTAGAGCCCTTAGGAATTAAGAAAATCCCTGTGGCAAAAACCCCTTTAGGAACACTACAACCATTAAGATAAGCATTGAGAGAGTTACACATATCAATTTTAATTATATCCCAACAAGATTTTAAGAACTAAGTATTGAACCCATCAGTGCCAGCAACACTGTCTTTCTTCATATTGTTGATCGTAGTTCAAATTTCTTCAAAGTAGTAGGTCTAAGTATGAAAAGGTTATCAGAATCAGTGATAACCTTAGGGATATTAGAGTAGATATCATCCTGCATATCAAGATCAGTAATGTTATCACAAGAACCAGCAGATAGAATATTTTTAAAATGAGATTCAGCAGACTTAGCTATGTCATCCTGATTACATATCCAGCTGCCATCCTGCTTAATACCACTAATGAGATTCTTCTTGCGCTGCTTAGAGACGTATCTATGATAAACCTTCGTATTACCATCACCTTCATTCAACCAAGTGTTGAAGCACTTTTGCCTCCAATAGGACTCCTCATATTTAAGGGCTTTAATAAGAGTGTTATTAGAAATATCCAGTCTAGCCTTAGAATTAATGCTGTTTTCACTTAAATGGATAGAATCATTAAGGTTGACTTCATCAGTAGCCACCTTAACTTTATTAAAAATGTTCCCAAACTGATTTTTGTTCCAATCTCTAAGCCACTTTTTCAGCCTCTTCAATTGAAACCAGAAAATATTGTTGTGACTTCCACAACAAGGAATGTCCCAATTCTGCTTCACAAGACTTAGGAAACCAGAATCATTAGTCCAAGCATTTAAGAATTTAAAATTGAATTTATTATAATGAAGAACAGAATTAGAATTATTAGACAAAGATATAGGTAAAGGGGCATGGTCAGAACAAGTTCTGACCATGTGAAACACATGAATACTCTGAATAGTAGAAGACATACAATTGTTGACTAAGGTTCTGTCAAGTCTTTTCCAGCAACGATTGTTGCTCCAAGTGAATCTAGATCCCAAAAACCCAGTATCTTCCAGGTTACAAATTCTGATGGCTTCATTAAAGTCTTCAGAACTCCCAAAATCAAAATTACAACAACCCAACTGGTCTTCAGAGCTAGTAATAGCATTAAAGTCACCAGCAAGTAACTAGGGGTTACTATCATTAGCCAGATAAATCATATTATTCCAAAGGTCTTTACGAAGAGAACGGGTATTCTTAGCATAAACAGAAGTAAAAGTAAAATAGAAGTTGCTAATACTGATATCCATATGTAAAAATTGGTCATGATCAACCATGATTGAAAGGTTGACATTAGGAGACCAAAACACCCACACTTTGCTAGAACAATTAGAAGTAAATTTAACCAACCCAATTATTTTAGAAATCTTTTCCATCTTATCAACATTTGCCATAGGCTCTTGAATGGTAAAAACCTTGATCTTTTCACTTTGAATCATAAAATTAAGCCTGGATAAGGTAGAAGCATTATATATGCCACGAGCATTCCAACTACATATCTTTATCATTATTAGATAATGACTTGAACCTTTTGCTCTCCCTTTTCTTTAGAGAGTTAATGGATAATTTTTTACTAATCTTTTTCTTGTTGGCAGTTGATCTTCTGATTGATAAGCTGATTGAAGCCTTGACGAGGAGAGCTTGGGGAATCACACAATGAATTAGAACTTGGAGAGACAGCACAGCTACCAGCATTCCTCAGATTTGGAGAGGTGTTAGCCTCCTGTTTATCATAACTAGTATGGAACTCAGCATCAAGTTTTTGGAGAGCACCAATAATCTCCTAATCATTCTTGGAGGAGCAGCAATCTTCAACAACAATGGGAGCAATATCCGAAGAATTTTTTACAGACTCTATTTCTTTTGTAATTATAGACTTTAGCTTCCTTCTGTACACCTTAGTGATCTGAATAGGCTGTGGATCTTGAGATGTATTCACCTCATTTTGAGCTATAACATCTTTCTTTAATAAGTCTTCCCTATCATTTTTAATCTCCTCTTCCTTTTCTTTCTTGTTATCAATTTTTCTACAATCTTTAACAGTGTGGCCCAAGTGATAACAATAAGAACAATAACCAAGAACATTCTTATAACTAATACCAATCCAATTCCCATCATTCTCACCAAACCCTACCCACATACTTCTCTTCAAATCCTTAGCAACATTAACCTCCACTTGAGCAAAGCAAGCATTCCTGCTGGCTCTATGCACATCAGGAACCACAACTCTATGAACTGTACCAAGGGATAATGCAAGGTCGTGAATAACCGATATGTTATACATAAATTTTGGAACCTTTTCGAACCTGACCCATAATAACACCACTGGGTTTTCTATGTTCTTATTGAAGTCAGGACTTCATTTTAAAACTCTCATGCTTTTACCATCAACAAACCAAACACTTCTAGACCAAAGAAGGCTGACATCTTCTTTGAGACAGAATTCGATGAAAATATGGCGTGAATCAGCAGTAATGAAGCTAAAATTTCCCTTGAACTTAATAAAATCAAGAAAATGTTGAAGGGAAGAACGATTTGGTATTCCATTAGCGAACTTTCCAATTAAGGTAGTTCTGCTTTGCATCAATAGGCGATCCTTAGTTTCTTTAGAGTACTGGACAGAGATATGATTATCGGATTCTTTAACAGACTCCAGGAATGTTTCTTTCACTATGGGTTTATGTTTGACAGTTTCAGAATAAGACTTGTTGACTATAATCGGAGCCTTGATCGGAGCATCATTTAAAGCCGGAAATCAGCTTCATTAAAAGCTCTGTTTTCCATTATCAGAAACAGAACAACAAACTCAAAGAAAAACAGATTGCCAGAAGGCAATCAATAAAAAAAAGACTCCAAGAGGCCTTCGAAAGAGGTAGACAACCCGGAGAAGGACGCCGGAATCGGGAATAACAGTCTAAATCAGGCAAAGAACCGCTTCAGAATCTTGAAGACTATCCTGAAAGAGCGCTCTCATACATTTTTTGTTTCAAACCAAATTAAATTCGATAGGTTATCAATTTTCTAAATTTTCGACCGATTCCAAAACATACATATTTTCATTTTTCTTTTTCGGATATTACTAATTTACCCAGTTGGTCTAAGGAGGACACCATAAAGTCATGTTCAAAACCCACTTGATGGGTGCGGTAAGCTTTATTTTATTACATATTTTTTTCTGGGCAAAGTAAGTATCTTGATGGGTATAATAAGCTTTATATATATTTTATTTTGGGAAAATTAAGTACAGTAAAAGTACAGAGAGACAAAATGTATAGTAAAAGGAGAGACTCCACATACTGGTAAAAAGCTTTGATATAATTATTTTATTATTTTATTTATCACAATTATGAAGATAAATTCTATTATTTTTTTGTTATGATAAATATAGAAAAGGATTTAATAATTTTATATGTTTATTTTATTATTTTATTTATCAAAATTATAAAAGGAAATTCTACTATTATTTTGTTATTAAAAATATTAAAAAGGTTTAATAATTTTATTATTTTAATTTAAAAAAAAATTCTTTTTACCGAATACAGAAAATATTCAAAAAGAAGTTGAAAAACATTAAACCGAACTAACCTGTACCGAACCGTACTAATGTTTAAACCAAAACTGACCGAAACTAAAAAATATAAAAGATAACTAGTATTATTTTAAGAAAAATGACACACTAATTACCTTTTAGCCAAACCTATTACAACCTAGTACCCAAAAATGGGTTAATGCTCACTTAATACCCATCTCATTAAACATATCCACTTATAATATTTTTTTTAATACCATAATTACCCTCAACCTAGTATATAAGGGTTAATTTGTGAAAAAAGGGTCCCTTTTGGCTTAGTACCTTCTTTATTACTTTTGAATTTTGAATTTATTAGCCTCTCCCTCTCCCTCTCTCTCTCCTCTCTCCTAACCTAACAAACAACCAATTTTTCAAGAACGTATGTTCATTTCAAAAAACGTAGGCTAATCACACCAGCTCCGGCGACACTACCTCACCACCGGCTACACATCGTAACCACCCGCGAACCATACAAACACCGTCGAAGAGAGTTCCGATCACCGGCGAACTTTGGAATTTCGGTTCGACGCCGTCAGTTACAGAGGCAGTCGCCAAGATTTTCCTAGCTCCTTCATTTGTTGTCGACTAAGCCTCCTAGCTCCGATTTTGCACAGTTTATCAGCCTCACAGCTCGACCATTTATCAGCCTCCTAACCACTGTTATTAGAGCCCAACGTTACAGCTTTCAGGTCATTATCGGACCTGGTTTTTCAGTTGCAAAATCATTTTCCATTTTCAAAATCGATTATAGACTCGCATATAATGTACGTTAATGGCAGGAAACCTATTACTATCTGTTTCTGGTCGATTCAAAGCATCGATACCGGCTCCGTTAACATTCCGGTAAGAAATTTCAGTTTTCGACCTCTGTTATTTAGGTTGCGATTTGTGTGTGTTAAAGTCTGCGATTTGTTGCCTATTAATGTGTGGTAGAGGTTTCTAGATCACTGCATACACCATGATATGTTTGCTATAATAGGTAGCTAGATTTGTTGAAAAATAGACCACGAATGCATATACCCTGATATTTTAGTTACGTGATATTGCTAGACGTACTCAACCATATCCCTGGACTGAATACACCCTGATATGTTAGCTATAATAGGTTGCTAGATGTGTTTGAAAATAGACCATGACTCCATATACCCTGATAGTTTAGTTACGGATATTGCTAGATGTGTTCAACCATATCCCCTGACTGCATACACCCTGATATGTTAGCTACGATAGGTTGCTATATGTGTTGGAAAATATCCCCTGACTGCATACACCCTGATATGTTAGTTATGATAGGTTGCTAGATGTGTTGAAAAATAGACAATGACTCCATATACCTTGATAGTTTAGTTATGGGATATTGCTAGATGTTTTCAACCATATCCCCTGACTGCATACACCCTGATATGTTAGATATAATATGATGAGTCCGAATTCAGCATGCTCCCCGAACAAGGGCAAATCGGCCTAGTCTCTCCGAATACCGGACAGGTTACATAGACAGGGATCGAACAGGTCACTTGGACCGGACAGATTTCTGTGAACACTGTGAACTTAAAGCTGTTCGAACTATGACAAAAGTACTAAAAAACCTAAACACTTCTTGACTAAGCTACTTGCTCTCCTACTTAGAGCTCATGGGTCTTTGAACATGACCCGGGTCCATTAAACATGACCCGAAAGCCCATAAGGGCCCAAACATTAACTATAAATACCAAACCACCCGTATTAACTAGGGGTAATGAGAATTAACTGCTACCAAGCTGCTTAATCATCTCTCTACTCTCTACTCTAACTGTTAAACACCCACACACTACCTTAAAACTCCACTTGAAATTACCAGCCTATCCTCAGGCAATTATTATCCACACCAAATTGGCGACCACAGTGGGAGCAGAAAGGTGCCTGAATCAAACATTCAAAACCTGCCAAGAAATTCTGTTCGTATGAATCCGGACAATCCAGAGCTTCCACCAGCTTTGCTCGAAGTGGTGGAAGAGAACGATGAGTACACTGTCCAAGAGCGCGACAGGTTAAAGCTTGAAATAGAAGCTCTGAGGGTTGAAAAGGCCAAGATGGGCGTGAACGAAAAATCCAAGGCATCGGTTGCTCATCACACCGATAACCCCAGAGAGCATGAGGCTTCCAAAACTCATGTGAGTACCAAAAAGACTCATGCTAGTTCTAAAAAGTCTCACCGGTCCAAGCCTGTGGAGAGTTCTGACTCGAGCTCAGAATCTTCGGGTAGCTCTTCGGACAGTGAGGGAAATGAAAAATCCTTGTCCTCTAGCAGTGATGAGGGTCAAACCAAGAAAAAGCAAAAGCAGGTTAAGAAATATTCAAGAAAAAGAGACCACCATGGAAGAATGAAAAGGCATATTGGAAAGGGGTCATCTCACCACCGGAGGTATACAGACAAGATGCTGATGGATCCCTTTGCTTTCCACGATGAGCCAGGTATCTTTGCAACTCCCAATGAGGATACTGTGTTCATTCGTGGAAGGAATTGGAGGTAGTCTCCACTGTCTTCTAAAATCCTGTCCGGAAACCTCCCCAAGAGGTTTGACAACACTAAAATGGAGAAGTACGATGGCAGTACTGATCCGGACAACCATATGGAGCAATTCAAGAACTTCATGATGAACTTTTATGACGATGATAAACTACTTTGTAGGGAATGCTCCCAGTCATTCACGGGGAGTGCTCTGAAATGGTACAGCAGCCTGCCTCAGGGTTGTATTAAAGATTTCGATACGTTTTGGGTGGCCTTTCGAAGGCAGTTCGTAGGGAGTAAGGAGCTGAAGGGCAATGGAGACACCATAATCCATTGTGCCCAGGAGCCAAATGAATCCTTGAAAGAATACATAAGCCGCTTTGTGAACACAAAGAATGGGTTGGCTGATTGCTTTGAACAGGTAGCAATAGCATCCCTGAGACAGGGTTTGAACCCAGGCAATCTAGCTGATTCGGTGACCAGAAAGAAGGCTATGAGATGGGGAGGGTTGCTGAATCAGGTTGGCAAACAAATAAACGTCGATGAAACAAAGAAAACCAGGGTGCACCGGCAGGTGAGGTCCACCCCAGTGGCACCAACTCCAAATCAAAACTAGTCCGGGAACAAAGCAAGAGAAACCGGACAGGGGCATAGTAGGGCAAAAGCTCAGTCTCAGCCAGCTGCTCCTGCTCAAAGTCAACAATCCATAAACAAGAGAGGGCCATGGGTCCAACCGGAGTGGTTCGCAGAGTTAAAAGAAAGTGTGGCCACTATCTTTGATAAAACAAAAGATGAGGTACATTACCGGAGACCAGCAATTTTGCAGTCTCCTAGAGAGCATCGTAACAACTCCTTTTGCCAATATCACAATGATATTGGCCATACCACTGATGATTGCATAGCATCGAAACAAGAAGTTCAAAACCTGATTCAAAGGGGAAAGTTGGGAGCATACGTTAAGAGAAGAGGAGGCAACATGCCTGATAACACTCACCGGGTTGGTCCAAGTAATGCTGCTCCGGAGGGGGCCATGGTTATAGTTGAAAGGTTTGATGTGGAATCTGAATACTTGGATCCTGATCCAACTCGAAACAGAGTGGGTGCTATTGAGAAGTGTTCTAGATCGGTCTCCGGGCTCATTAAGTTTTTTGAGTCGCTTACAATTTTCGGAGTGGACACTATGGCGGCTCCTACTGCTTCTTCGAGAAAGAGGCATGTTCATAATTTAGCCTCCCAGCTAGAAGGAGGCATGACATCTTATCAGTCACCGAACTCATTCCCCTTCATTGTCTTTGATGAGGATGATTTGAGAGACATTGCTGGCCCTCATGAGGATGTTGTTGTCATAGGAGCGTCTATAAGGGGCAATGAAATAAGGCGAATCTTG
Organism: Limnanthes douglasii subsp. nivea; assembly: GCA_036936605.1. Taxonomy (NCBI): domain Eukaryota; kingdom Viridiplantae; phylum Streptophyta; class Magnoliopsida; order Brassicales; family Limnanthaceae; genus Limnanthes; species Limnanthes douglasii. The sequence continues at coordinate 248,571,406 of JAUPFV010000005.1, read as the reverse complement.
GTGGATACTGGAAGCTCACCCAATATCCTTTTCCTAACCACTTATAAGAAAATGAAAAATCCAGCTGTGATTCAAAAGTCGGACAGGTCAATCGTGGGCTTCACTGGCAGCTCAGCCGATGTGATCGGAGAATTTGAAGAAGAGGTGTTATTGGGCAGGGGCCCTTTCAAGAAAATGGTTAGAATACTCTTTATTGTGGTGGATTGTCCCACTTGCTATAATGCTATTCTAGGGAGGTCTTGGCTCTCTAGGATGCATGCAGTGGCTTCAACAGTCCACCAGTGCTTAAAGTATGCTGTTCAGGGACAGTTTGGGGTTGCCCAGAGCAGCCCAAAGATTGCAAGAGAATGCTATGCCACTGCCCTGGCTCCACGAACGCTGGGGGCAGTCTGTATAAATGATCAATAGCAGTTCAAGGGACTTTCTGGGGGTGAGGGTGAAATTGATGACCCCAGAGAGACCCCTGGAGTGTTGATTCCAATTGAAGAGGTTGAAACGCACTGTTTGGAAGAAGGCAAGAGTGTCAAGATAGGGTCCAAAATGCCACCAATGTTGAAAAAAGAAATGTTGAAATTTTTGAAAGACCATCAGCACGTTTTTGCTTGGTGCAATGCTGATGTTACTGGAGTTCCATCAGCTGTGATATCCCATCACCTATCTTTCCAGAGAGATGTAGTACTAGTGGTTCAAAAAAGAAGAGCTTTTTGCAAAGAAAAGGCTGATGTCATTGTACAAGAGGTTGACAGACTCACAAAGATGGGGCACATTAAGGAATCTCAGTATCCTTTGTGGACTGCCAATCCTGTCGTGGTGAAAAAGAAGAATGGCAAGTGGCGCATGTGCATTGACTTCACAGACCTCAATAGAGCTTACCCAAAAGACTTGTATCCGGTTCCCCGGATAGATCAGTTAGTAGACTCTACTTCTAGGAACAAACTGCTTTCCTTTATGGATGCCTTCTCTGGGTACAATCAGATTCAAGTAGATCCAAAAGATCAAGAGCATACCACATTTGTCACTGACAGGGGTCTGCATTGCTACAAGGTGATGCCATTTGGTTTGAAAAATGTTGGGGCTACTTATCAGAGGCTAGTAAACAAGGAATTTGCTGATCAAATTGGAAGAAATATGGAGGTTTACATTGACGATATAATGGTGAAAAGTGTGGATGAGCAGCTACACTTGTCCGATCTCCAAGAAACTTTTGCCAACTTGGTAAAAGTAAATTTAAAGTTAAACCCTGAAATATGTGTCTTCGGAGTGCAGTTCGGGAATTTTCTAGGCTATATCATAAGTGAGCATGGAATACAACCCGATCCGGACCAGCTGAATGCTCTTTTCCAGATGGAACCTCCTCGAAACGTCAAAGAAGTACAGCGGTTAACGGGGAGATTAGCAGCTTTAAACAGATTTATCTCCAGGTCTTCGGACAGGTGTGCTCCTTTCTTTCAAACTTTGAAGGGTGCAAAGGGTTTCGAGTGGACCCCACAGTGTGATGAGGCTTTCAATGAAATCAAGAAACACATGTCCTCCTCCAAAACTTTGTTCAAACCAGTTGATGGGGAGACTCTCTTCGTATATTTGGCAGTTTCAAGTTGTGCCATCAGTGCTGTGCTGGTAAGAGAGGTCGATAGATATCCCCACCCAGTGTACTACATCAGCAAGAGCTTGATAGATGCTGAGAAACGTTACTTGAAACTTGAAAAGTTGGCTTTAGCTCTCGTAATAGATGCAAGGAAGATGAGGCCTTATTTCCAGGCTCATCCTATCGTCGTCCGGACCTCTTTTCCCTTAAAGAATGTCCTTCAAAAAGCAGACATTTCGAGCAGAATGACTAAGTGGTCAGTAGAATTGAGGGACTTCGACATAGACTTTGCTCCCCGGACAGCAGTAAAAGCCCAAGTTGTGGCTGATTTTTTGGTTGAATTCCACTCCGGTAGGGATTCAGAGCAAGCTACTGATACAAAAGACAAGAAAATGTGGATCGTCCGAACAGATGGTGGATCTAGCACTATGGGATGTGGTGCATGAATACGTTTAACTTCCCCATATGGAGACAATATGTACCATGCTATTTGTTTTGCTTTCAGGGCATCTAATAACGAGTCCGAATATGAAGCAGCTATAGCTGGGTTAAAGTTAGCCTACATTTGTGGGGCTAAGAGGGTCAAGCTGCTAAGTGACTCCCAATTGCTTATCCACCATGCCTTAGGCCAATCTGAGGCTAGAAAGGAGCAACTCGTGAAGTATTTACTCCTCCTCAAGAATGAAGCACTAAAATTTAAAGCTGTTGTCTATGAACACATTCCCCGGGCAGAAAATGGGCTAGCAGACTCATTGGCCACTATAGCATATACGGAGTCATACCCATGGATCCATGTGCTTGAAAGCCCTTCTATTCAACTTAGTAAGGGTGAAGAAGAGGAAGTTTTTGAAATACAAGTGAAACAGCCTCAAGACTGGAGATCTCCTCTCATACAATATCTGTCCGATGGTATTGTGCCTTTAGATAAGTCACAAGCCAGAACATTGAAACACAGGGCTCGTGGTTTCATTATATTGGGAGAAGTGTTGTACAAAAAATCCTATAGTAAACCTCTTCTGCGTTGTTTGGGGGATGATGAGTCACAAGTGGTCCTCTCCGAATTGCATGATGGTGAGGGATCAGCCCATTGTGGGTTTAGAGCTTTAACAAGAAGAGTATTACTCTCCGGATATTATTGGCCATCGATTATGAAAGATGCTAAGGAATTGGTGAGGAGGTGTGACCCATGCCAGAGGTACAGCAATGAAATTCATGTACCAGCCATTCCTTTGGAGTCAATTTCTAAGCCCATCCCTTTTGCTCGATGGGGGTTGGACTTAGTAGGGCCTCTCCCCGTGGCGTCCGGAGGGCGTAAAACTATAATTGTGGCCATTGACTACTTCTCAAAATGGATAGAAGCAGCTCCCATGGCAGGGACAACATCAAAAGCTGTTATAAAATTCATTCTGTCCAACATATGTTGCAGATTTGGTGTCCCACAGAAAATAACAACAGACAATGGGCCACAACTTGACAATAGATAAATGGAAAGCTTCTGTGCCTCAAGGGGTATACAGCATTGTTTTTCTTCACCTTTCCACCCACAAGCCAACGGGCAAGTTGAAGTGGCTAATAGAACTATACTATCCGGTTTAAAAAAGAATCTGGAAGGGGCTGCTGGGAAGTGGCCTAGTTATCTACAAGAAGTCTTGTGGGCCTACCGGACAACACCTGGGGCTGCAACACAAGAATCACCCTTCGCTTTGGTCTATGGAATGGATGCAGTATCCCCCATAGAGAAGACACTCCCTTCCTTTTGTGTTCACAACTTCTCCGGACACGCTAATGAAATGGCAATCAGAAATCAACTTGATTTGATAGAAGAAAGACAGGTTAAAGCTCGCCTTAGAGTTGCACACTATCAGGGCTTGATGAGGAGCAGGTTTGCTTCTAAAGTTAAAAGAAGAGATTTCCAACCAGGGGAAAAAGTATTAAGAAAGGTCTTCTTACACACCAAAGAAAAGCTCTTCGGAAAGCTAGCCCCGACCTGGGAGGGTCCGTATGTTGTGGTTGAAAGAATCAAGCCTGGAACTTATTGGTTGGAAGACAAAGATGGTAGGGTTCTAACTCACCCTTGGAATATTGAGCATCTTCGGATGTACTTGGAATAACACTTGTGTAAATATTTACTTGTTTGAACTTCCATGTAAATATTTGGGGGCATACTCTTTCCTCCCTGGTGGCACGGGGAGGTTTTAGTGAGGTGTCCGGATGATTGAATAAAATTTGATGCCTTCTTCAAAATTTTCTAAGTATTTTCAAAGTTCTATCTCTTGTCATACTACCCGGACTGAAAGATCTAAGGGCTATTTAAACTCTAGCCAGAGAATTTAAACACTCTCACAATGCAATAACTAAAAGCTACTTAAACTCTAGCTATCTAAACTAAAACAAACAATGAAAGAAGATAATGGTTGTGCAAAACAGAAGTATTCATTGAACAACTTAAAATTTCCTTGGCCTTCCAAGGACTTTCGAATAAGTCAGGATACAGCACAAAAAATCTGTCCGAACAAAAACCGGACACCACTACAAAAAGAGTGCCTTGGCCTTCCAAGGACTTTAGTTTGAATAAAAGATAAACCAAGTAAACCTTAAATTAAGATTGAGCCTTTGAAGATGGCTCCCCTTCATCTGCTTTCTTACCCTTAGAGTGGCTCCCCCCTTCGACTACGTTCTTGCCTTTGGGATCATTCTCCTCTTCGCCTGGGCTCTCTCGGGTCCTCTCTTCGTCATCAGATGAAGACTCACTGGAAATTTCCTCCTCTTCGACCATTGTATAATATGGGAGATCATCATCATCTACGTAGAGCCATAAGTCCCCTAGGGTCCTCTTCGAAAATTTTTCATGAAAAAGGAGAACCATATCAGACATCACCCTTTGAATCAATAACTCTTCGCTTTTAATCATCTCTCTGGCGTAGGCATTGATCTTGGCGTTGATTGTAGCCTCTTGATCCCTTAACAAAGCATTTTTCTCCTCAGCAGCCCTGGTCACTGCATTCTCAAGAGCGATCTTGTCAGTGGTCAGGTTGGTGATAATCTTCTCCTTGGCAGTGGTCTCTCCCTTTGAGACACTAAGGTCTTTCTCCATACCGGACAGCTTCTCCCGAAGATATTTTATGGTTTCTTCTAGGGTGGCAACTTTTGTGTTGCTTTCATCCTGATTCCTCTTCAGCTCCTCATTTGCTTCCTTAAGCAAATCAGCATTGGTAGTAGCAGTGCGGAGGTCTTCGGACAGCTTTTCCTTCTCAGACTTGAGGTCTTTGATGGTGTCTGCTTGACTCCGGACTTGTCTCTCCAGTGTAAGAACTGGCTGCACATTGCTAAGCAAGGTATGGGCTATGGTGTCCTTTTCACTAGAAACAATGAAAGTCTTACCATTGAAGTTGACCGTATTGGAGCTGCTTAGAGGAATGTAGGGCCCTACGAATTCATCTCTGGGGAGGCCAAGGAAGTATTCACCAAGCCCAGCTAGACCAGTGATGTCCACTCCATCGAGGTTGAGATCTCCCCCATCTACCTCATCGCTATGAAAGTCCCTTGGGATCTCTTCGGCCTGCGTTGGGTCAGAGGGGTCAGTGGGGAAAGAGGGCTCCGGATCCCGGAGAGCGAGCTCATCTCCTTGGGAAGTCTTTTTCTTCTTGGCTTCCCGGTCAGCGCCTTCACCTACTTGCTTGCGAGTCCTCTTGGGAGCCCTTGGAGGTTTTGGGAGGTCTATTTCCTGCCTTTCGGTCTCTTGCTCCACCACTTGCAAGAGGGCTGCATCAATTTGAACCTGGGCCGGCCCCTCCGGGTCTGTTGGAGCATCCTTCTCAGCATCACTTGCCCCCTTTTTGCCTCTCTTCTTGCCCTTCATTTTGCTTGGGGCTTTGGCCCGGACAGGCAGGTACAATGTCCCGTCTAGTTCGTGGGACCTTCTAAGCACAATGTCTTCAGGAGGCTGGGTGGTGAGCTCCTCCCAAGATAGGTCTCTCCGGCCTGTGGTGTTCCACAGGTGAGACCTTGCTAGATTTCCAGGGGTGAAGGCTTTGTGGAATCGATTCTCCCAGTTCGCTGCGGCCCAAGCATTGATTTTGCCACAGGTAACCTGTCCGGCCTTCAAATAATCCCCGAACTCCTTTGGCAGTTCTATTAAAACGAAAGAAAGATTAGTTAATTTAAACCAACTTAAAGAAGGAAGAAATGGACAAAGAGTTAAAGTAAGAAACTTACGGTCACTCCTCCACCTACTCCTAAGGAGGCTTGGGTTCTCTCCGGCCTTGATCTTCTTGCCGTTTTCCCAAGCACCACTGACGAACAAGAATTGGCTCCTCCATTTGCTCTCTGACTCCAAGAGATCATCAACAGCCTTGAGATCGTTCCCCATATTGAAATGGTAGAAGGGAAATTGGTGATGCTTGCAAAGGTTGGCCACCGCTGCGAACTCTTCCATAGGGAGAGGGATCCCGGACAGCCTAGATGCCATGATACATGACATCAGAGTATACCAGCCATTGGGGCTCAGCTGGCTCGGGCAGAGCTTCACCAGGTGGAAGTATCGAACGATCTCCGGGTCCAGTGGGAACCTGAGTCCCCAATTAAATAGCTCTGTGAAGAAGATTATTTCGTTGCTCTTGCAATCCATAGGGGTCTCCGGATCTATGGGGATCCTTATCTTAACATTTTCTGGGATCCTCCATTTTGTGCGCATTCGACCCAGGTCAGAAGTATGGATGAATGCATACTTGGTCTTCTGTAAGGCCAAGAGATATTTGAGCTCAACTCTGTGGAAACACGGCCCCACCTTCTCTTCAAGGCACTCCGGCAGGTCCGGATGCCTCAAGTACAGTTTTTCCTTGCCTTTTTTGGCAGCAGCAGCAGCATTTTCAGTCTGGCCGGAGGACTCAGACTCAAAAGGGACCTCTTCAGCAGAGTCCTCCATTCTTTCCTCCATAATTGTTGGGGGAATGTCTGTGGAAGTGGTCCGGGGAGGGTTAAAGCTTGGCTCAGCCTGGCTACCGGACTGCTGGCCTTCTGTGTTTCTTTGACTTCTTATCTCAAGCTGGGGCTCAGAGGCAGAAGTCTCTCTTGGAGGTACCGGACTGCTGGCATCCGGACCAGATGGCCTTTCCCGGGGAGCACTTATGGGCACTCCAGACCCAGAGCCACTGTTTTTTGCCCCCGATTTGGAGGGAGTATTCTTGGAAGCTAGCCCTTTGACTAGCCGGCTTGACCTTTTAACCACCAGCTTCTCCGGAGAGTGCTCTGAGTCGGACCCTATTGCTATAAAAGGCGAAGTTTTCCTAACGCTTGTAACTGTGACTCCTGGCTCAACAGCAGGTACTGACTACTGAGCTGAGGAACCAGAGACTATGGGCGAAAGGGTGGATTGAAAGAGTTTTTTGGGCTTAGTACCTTTGGAGGAAGATGAGCCTCGATCTGACTCAGTAACAGAGGCGACTGGTTTATCAACGGGTGATGAAGGTAGCCCTGCTGCTATTCGTCTCTCCTTCTCAACTTTTTGTGCTCTTTCCAACTCCGAAAGATTGAGCCACCCACCTTTGATCAGTGTCGTTCTTGCTGTAAACATAAACTACCCAGAAAACCTTTGCTTTCGAAAGAGAAAGCTCTGAGTAAATTTGCAGAGTGAATGTGAAAGAGATGGTAAAACAGTGGAAAATGAGTTTGAATTTATAGTAAATCTGAAAAAAGGAGTTGATTCCTAGGAGAATTCGAAAAGTTTGGCAATGATTAAAAGACGACGCTGATGTCACTACTTGTAATTAAAGAGGTTACTTGTTGAAGAAGGTGGTGCGAAATTCAAGGTGAAAAAACGGCTGGAATAACCAATCAGAGATCGACACGTGTCCCACTAACTCTGACAAAAACCGTTTTGAATTTGTGAAAGCTTAATCTGTCCGGGTATACCCATAGATCTGTCCGGGTTGAAAACCACTTCTGACGTCGGACTGTTTTTCAGTTCTTTGACAAGAATACTTGCTCAAACACCTAAAAAGGGGGCTCATGATGAGTCCGAATTCAGCATGCTCCCCGAACAAGGGCAAATCGGCCTAGTCTCTCCGAATACCGGACAGGTTACATGGACAGGGATCGAACATATCACTTGGACCGGACAGATTTCTGTGAACACTGTGAACTTAAAGCTGTTCGAACTATGACAAAAGTACTAAAAAACCTAAACACTTCTTGACTAAGCTACTTGCTCTCCTACTTAGAGCTCATGGGTCTTTGAACATGACCCAGGTCCATTAAACATGACCCGAAAGCCCATAAGGGCCCAAACATTACACTATAGATACCCAACCACCCACATTAACTAGGGGTAATGAGAATTAACTGCTACCAAGCTGCTTAATCATCTCTCTACTCTCTACTCTAACTGTTAAACACCCACACACCACCTTAAAACTCCACTTGAAATTACCAGCCTACCCTCAGGCAATTATTATCCACACCATAATAGGTTGCTAGATGTGTTGGAAATAGACCATGACTCCATATACCCTGATAGTTTAGTTTTGACAGTTTGCTAGATGTGTTGGAAAATACACCACGAATGCATATACCCTGATATTTTAGTTACGGGATATTGCTAGATGTGTTCAACCATTTCCCCTGACTGCAGACACCCTGATATGTTAGCTATAATAGGTTGCTAGATGTGTTGGAAAATAGACCATGACTCCATATACCCTGATAGTTTAGTTATGACAGTTTGCTAGATGGGTTGAAAAATACACCACGAATGCATATACCCTGATATGTTAGTTACAGGATATTGCTAGATGTGTTCAACCATTTACTTATATCAGTAACACATTCAGCTGTTGTACGCTGCCCTAAAACAAACTAACCAAAACTCCTACAATTCAGGGTATACAATGTCGAAACCAAAAGTTTGCATTTTCAAATTTGGTACTGAAACAGCTATTGTTCCGCTGTCCGAATTCAAAAACTACGAGTCTTTTCAACAGTATGTTGAGGAGACATGGCAAGGGCTTGTTAGAGGCAACTACAGCATTACGTACTCTTGCGGTGCTCAGAATAATTGCATGTTTAATAAGGAGACCGATTTTATTGGGTTGGAATGTTACCTTGATGTTGAGCGTCTGAAGAGTGTTAGTTTTCTTATCGAAGAACATGTTGCTCATAAAGGCTCCGCCATTAAACGTAAACAACCTGTTCAACTGTTCGAAGAATCCTCTCATATGCAACGAACTAGTGGTGAAAGTAGTAGCTGTTTTTCCATTTCAACCCCCAAAAAAAAGGCATCTAGCTACAACTGGATGAGCAGAAGCTATCATCGGTGTTGGACAGTCTTTTCCAGATGGTATTCAAGGTCTGAGGTTATCCTTATCCCGTTATGCATTAGAGAACGGTTTTGCGTTTAGGTACATGCACAATACCTTTAACAAGATCACCGTTTATTGTGTAAACAAAGATTCGGGCGGCTCCAAATGGAGGCTTTATGCTTCTGTTGATTCTAAGACCGGTTTGATGACAATTAAAATATTTTTCAGTACCCATACGTGCAGTCCCGTATTCACAAAGAAGAAAAGCAGGCATCTTTCGACCGATTTGATTGCTGATGAAACTCACGATTCTCTACGGAACTGCTAATCTGTAACAGCTAAGACTATACAGTCCATCATCAAGCAAGACTACAGTTTAGACATTTCATATCGTCTATCTTGGAATGCGTTGGAGAAGGCCCGTCGTGTTGTATTTTGAGATAACAATACCTCTTTCGGATCGCTAAAAGCATACTTCAAGAGACTAAAGAGTCGCGACATTACTACGGACTGCCATCTGAATTTGGCTCCCGACAATGTTTTTCGTCGCTGTTTTATAGCGTTTGGGGCGTGTCTTCAGGGTTTCCATTCGTGCCGCCCTCTACTGTACGTTGACGGAACCCACCTAATAGGGAAGCATGGTGGCGTCTTGCTTTCAGCAGTGGCAAAAGATGGAAACAACGTTCAGTCCATGTTTCAATATACGTTTAGTCTGCTAGATAGGTTACATAGATTGCGATTTACGTGCACTGATTAATAGATTAGGTTACATACCCTGCTAAGTTAGTTATTATTGATTGCTAGCTTAGTTATGTTGACATTGCGATTTATGCATTGTTTACTATGCTATGATGATTATTACACAGGCTTCCTTGGTCTGATAGATATGTTACAAATACATTGCGATTTGAGTACGTTAACCCTTGTAAGTGTAGTACTGTTTTTAACCTGTATATTTTCCGTTTCAGGTCTCTTCCCTGTAGCTTTTGTTATATTTGGTAGTGAAGACTCAGATAACTGGTTTTGGTTTTTAGAAAGTTTAAAACCTCATTTGTTAGGGCGCCAAATAACTTTCATTTCAGACCGCCATGCTGGTATTATTAACACTGTCGCAACTTTTTATCCTACTGACTACCACGCTTATTGTATCTTCCATCTGATCGAGATCTTGACTAAAGCTCTTGAACACACTAACAGAGTCTACAAACAAAATATGTTAGTGATGTTTAAGAGCTGTGCTTATGCCCCGACGGTGGAACTTTTTAATGAACGTTTTGGTCAGTTTTTGCACCAAGGCGGTGAGCGTATTGGCAACTTTGTAAGAAATCTGCCACCAGAAAAATGGGCTCAGGCATATGTCAAAGGCAAACAGTATGGGGCGATGGCATCAACCGCTGTTGAATCGTTCAATTCCCAGATTAAAAAGTTGTGCCATCTTCCTATAGTTGAATTGGTCGACCGGATTAGAGCTCTTCTGATGACTCAAATGTCTCGACGTTTAGGAGAGGGCCTAAGTTGGAACACACATTTGTGCCCCGAGTTTGACAAGATGTTGAAAGATAATGTACAATGCAGTCGGACATGGTTAGTTCGCAAGTCTTCTGCAGCTTATTTTGAGGTTTTGTCAGACCCAGTCATGGTGGTCAACATACTTGATTTCAAATGCACATGCGGCGCGTGGCAGCAAGAATGTTTCCCATGCGCTCATGCATTGGCTGCAATTGCATCTCTAAACGAAGATCTTATGACGTTAGTTGAGCCGTTTTTCAGTGCTGCGAATTACCGGTCCAGCTACTCATTTAACATACCGGCTATAACAGAGTTTGGTGAATCTAGTACTTGAGATTATGATGGAGAGCCCGTGGTGATACCCCCGAACGTTAAAAGACGACCTGGGCGTCCGAGGAAAAAGTGTATTCCATCAAGAGGTGAAGTTTCTAGCAGCCAATCCCATTATGGTCGATGTTTCAAATCGGGTCATAATATGAGGTCATGTGATGCTCCGTTCTAAACATTTTTTACCGTTTTTTTGTAACATTTTACATCTCATAGATAAGCACTCCTTATCTTTCGACTTATGTTTTTGTACACTTTTAACATTGACATGTACCATGTCTGTTTGTTTCAGACTCTGATATCTATTCATTGCTACATTTCTAGATACGATGTTGTACTCTGATAGACACTCTATGTGTCATTGATAGATCTTGGATTATACATCTGACAGATACATCAATTTATGTTTTCTGTTTTGCTGTACAACCATCTGATACCTTACTTGCATTTGTTCAAGAGGTCCTTTAAATCTCCCCTGCCTGATTCATCTCGTTATTTAATAGCCAGATAGATTGATGACATAAATATGACATAAACAGTGGTTGATAGATAAGTTAGCTTACATCTGATAGATTACGTCTATACAAACAGCTCTTTTAATGTTAACCTAAGTCTGCTAGGTTAGTTTACATACAATGTGATTCTGTGTGATAACTGCAATTAAAACGGCTTCAGTCAACTGCTTCATATCATATGTTAACTTGTTGCACTCAAAAATTAACCCACCATTTTAAGATAGAGAACGCAAAATGCAATAAAACCTTAACATTACTAGAAAATCATTCAATGTTACAGATCTTCGAAATACACCAACCCTGTCAAAAAATGAGACTACTGCACAGGGTTGGTGAAAGTTACAGTCCAACAGAGCATAAACAAAACATTAAAAACAACAAAATAGAAAGATGATTAAATGAAACTACATGAACATGTTTAAACCTAGTCAGAATCCTCTTCATCAGATCCCTCCTCCTATTCTTCTTCTTCTTCTTCTTCCTCTTCTTCCACTTCTTCATCTTCTTCGTCTTCAGACTTCTCATCGTCTGCCTCCTCTGAATCATCATCCTCTTCTTTTTCCCACTTGCAACTGCTCCTACTTCTCTTCCGTTTTGGAAGTGTTTCATAGTCAGACTCATAATTGTCGTCGAACGACCATGAGTCCCATGAACCGTAGGGGTCTTCTTGGTCTTCAGACCAAACGGACCAGTCGTCTTCTTCATCATCGGAGTACTCCGATGTTGTGGTTCGCTTGTACGCCTTGTTGTCTACGTAGTGGTCAGTTGACCACCCGTCGTCGCTGGAGTTCATTGGTGAGAAAGGTGAGGAAGGTACCATTATCGAAGGTGGTTTGGTTTCAACTTAGGCTAGAGTTTCTAGTTGTTTTTTGCTTTGCAGAGAAGTGTGAGAGGAATAGGTTCAAATATGACCCTTTATTTATAGCAAAACACAATGCCCAAGGCTGAGTCCCATCTAGCAACCATACTTACTTTCACAAATTTAATGGCACACATCTATTAAATGCATGTAATCATTCAAGTCCATCTACCTTTGTCTTTTCAACTTTCAATCTAACCAATAGGTTTAACACATTTACTTCTAATGAGTAATTGGTGTGGTTAAAAGTCCTTTCAAAAAATTAATTTTACTCATCTACCAATAACCATATCCTCCAGTCCATATATATATTTCGTCCATCACTAATATGTGATATGCGATTTACGAGTAATTTACAATGCTAGATAAATTATATTTAAAATTTAAAACCTATATGCTCTAGATAATTAGTCTGACAGATATGTAAAAGTGTACTATATGGTTCGTAACAAAACTTTTTTACATGTGGACATCCATATATAGTAGATAATTAGTCTGACAGATATGTAGTTCGTACTACGATAGATACTTGATTATAACCCCGGTAGATAATTTATTAAATCTCTAATAGATAAATAGGTAGACATTGCGATATAACTTACTATTACTCTGGAATATCTAGAACATAAAAAATACTAGATACATCTGCCCAGGTATGAAATTGATTCATGCAACGAATGGGGGATCTGCCAAGGTAGTTTAGAAAAACATTTGCCTTCATATTTACTTGAGTTTAAGCCTGATTCAAAAGAATTTCGTATAGAGCTACATACACCACCTGTTTATGATTCTGATAGTTACGCAAATAGACATTGCTAGATGTCTAGTTCACGTCTGATAGGTAATAATAAAAACTTTGATAACAACTTGAAAACTACTCTAAAGGATACAACATATATAAATTAGTAGATTCAACACTGAATGATGTAACAGTGATGTGAAAATTTGTGTTTACACGTGAGTTTTCTACTACCAACAGAAATCATATTAGTTGTCTAATTCACCCATTGCTACTCTATCTGAATCATAAAAATGGGTACCAAAAAATAAATTACATACTACCAACGTTTGTTTGTGTTTCCATCATTCATGAAATGCTTAAATATTTTAGCTCTTGTTTCGGCCGTCATTTCCTTTCCATATTCCAGCGGAACAAACCCTCTTGTAATGATGTCTTCTACGTACTTACAAATAAAAACACCCCAGTCAAGGCTATCCTTCTTTTGCTGTGGGATATTTAACACAATCTTTATTTTGTATCCACCTTTTACATGAGGTATGTATTTCTTCTTCATGCAATAGGTCAGCTGCAAAATCAAGTTATCCATAGTTACTATGTGATTTACGAGTAGTAGTCATTGCTATGTATTACTATATACATTGATAGATAACCAAGTAGTTCCTTAGCATTTAAATTCCTTACCAGAGCATCGGCTGTGTTTTTCGTCTTATCGGCAATGTGTTTGCTCCACGGAAACAGTGGGTTGTAGCTTCTGGCAGCCCCATTCTCCATGTCTATAACCAGGAGCGTCTAGTGGTTCACGCCGACCGTGTTTACGGTACAAAGGGGAACAAATGCAACATATGTTTCTGGTTTCATTGTTTCAAAAACCTTGTCCACAATGACAGACAAATATCCCTTGATAGCCAGTGTTCCCTGTAAATTTAAGTCATTACTACAGGAAGTAGATGTTTCCAATATAACACAAATAATTCCCTGGGAACTTACAGTTGCAATCCCAGTTATTTGAATGGCGCTGACAGGAAATGAATACTCATCATCAAACCCTTTCAGAGGGACTTTCCAATCTGAATCCTTTAACAGCTTATATATCCAAGCATCTATTACCTATCAAAACACAATTACAAGCTCAAATCAGTTGAATGACAATTACTGAAAAGAATGACCAACGGTTTATTGGTTGACACATTGCTAGATGCTGCATATTAATATTGCTAGACGTACATAGACACATTGCTAGACTAACAATTTTACTATGATAGATACAACCTGAAACCTTATTACCTTGAAGTCAACTTGAGTTTCGTTAGGCAGTTCCATTATCTCGGTCACACTAATGGAAAGCCTGTATGAGAACTCTGCTGTTGGCAAGTACCATACTTCTGGATCTTCTTGTTGTTCTACCTGTTTGAGTTTCAGCACCTTCTCGTACTCACTGACATTTATCAGTTTCGTTGTCTCTGTCGGGAACGGCCAATCTACGACTGCAGTCTGCTGTTGTTGAACCTGCATCGGAGTAAGTAAGTTGAACCCATGCATTTCATCAACTGGCACCTAAAATAAAGCAACACAGTAAACTGTTAACATTACTTTTTGAAGGTTTATTGATAATACAAAATATCTACTTACGTCAACGTCTGTTTGTTCTTCCTCGATGGAGTCCAGTGTACGTCTCTTCTCGTTTGAATTTTCAACAGCCTTGTCAACTTCTGCGTAAAATGATTGAGTGCAGTCTATAAAGCTATCGTCAGCCAACGGTGTAAACGATCGGACAATCAGATCGTTAGATGTTTCTTTCGGTTGTTGTGGTGTTGCGTACGAAGATTTCTCAACTTGTGACACTTTTTCAATCTTCTCTGCGGATTGCTCTTCTATGTTGATAATTGGTATCACCTTTAATGGAGAGACAGCTTGCGATAGTTGTTCGTACTTTGCTGTTTTTTCAATCCCAGTGAATGCCAAGGTCTTTACATTAGAGTGTCGTGTGTCTTCAGGCGCCGCTGTTTCCACTTCCTAATAACATAACATAACAATATTGGAAACCATACATTGCGAGATTAGCACAACTATCATTGATAGATGATATTGAAATAGAACAACGCTATTTACGCCTAATACTCATTGAGACAATCATTCAAATCGTGTCTTACACTACACAGATACTGTCAAACCAACTTTTTCATACAAAAAACAACCCGGATACTGTAAATGTTATCCAACCTAGAGTTTAAAGCATTCCAAAACAAGCCAAAACATAATTACTGAAAATTTATGAATCTTAAGGAATTTAAGATCCACTTACATATTCAGCCACATTCTCCACCACATTCTGAGCGACAGGTTCTGGACCCTGTACGTTGACGGAAGCTGCGATCTCCATCAAGGCAGTTGCTACTGTCTCAGCTTCTCATTTCTCCTCATCTTTCTCCGCATTCTGTCCTTGATCTACGGTTTCTGGCGACTCCTCCAACTGTTGTTTCAGTGTTTTCGTTCCTTCGTTGGAACCTTCGTCCAACAAATCAATGCTGTCCACCATCAGCTCCTTTTGTTCAACCTCGTTGTTTCCAACTCTAGGTCCCTGTGCAGGTACCAAAACTTCATTTTGCGCACCGGCAGCATGAGTTAGGGGTGATAATTATTCTGCCACCTCCCCTTTCTCATTACCAGCGTCACAACCAGTTATTGTAGTCCCTTTCGGCTTCCCAGACACATCAACAACAATAGCTTCCGGTGTAGTACTCTCTTCCATTAGTTCAACAAGTGTTTCGGATTGAACACCCTCCATCAACTTCTTCCTTGTCCTCCTCCGATACGTCCCTTTCTTTTTCCTCAGCTTTCTCAAGCTCCTGTTGTTCTTATGCTGTCGTCTCCCCCTGAACATCCTCTTCTTCTGTTGCTTTTTCTGTGTCAGAAACTGTTTGGTTCTTCTTCGGAACAAATCTATGCCTCCGAGATTTGTAAACCAGTGTTTCCTTAACCACCTTCTCAGCAACGTTTGCATCAACGGTTTCAATATCATCCTCATCAATACGGAAAAATGGCATTGATAAGGTGTTCAGCAGATGGTCATCCTCACCATCCACTCTTTCACCTTCCACCTCCAGCTTGTGTTTCAGCTCCTCCAAGTCTTTCTTCAACTTTTCGACCTGAATCAAACGAGCATACGAAATAGTTACATTATTTTTACAATGATAGATACAGCATATTATCGTTGATAGACAACTTATAGTTACGTTTGCTAAATAAATTATAATGATGCTGCTACCAAACAACATATAAACATTTCCTATGTTCAGTTTAACCAACATATAGAGGTTATTAGTACTTAAAAACCATGGTAACACTAACCTCTTCGTTTCTTTCCTCAAGCGACTTTTTAAGCCGCTTGTTTTCAACTTTCAACCGGTGCAACCGGCTTCTTTTTTTGAGCTTGTTGTTGTCACGCAGCACCGACTGCGACAGCCCTCCAAAGTTTGGAATACTAGACCTACGTTTGTTTTTGTTTTTCAACCTCTCCCCTCTCTTTTTACCAACTGTTGCCTTCCTCTCCACAATGAATTCCCCCAGTGTAACATCATCGTCAACCTCAGTGTTCGAACAAATGACCTTCTTACTTCCAGCTCCGTCATCTACCTGTTTGACCTTCCTTCTTGTACTTCTGTTCGCAACAGATTTCTTTCTTTTCCTACTCCTCTGCTCGCTTGTTTCTCCAGCAGCTTCGCACTGCCTCCGCGAATCATTTACTCCATAAACAAAACATTCAGACGCTGAAAATACCAACTCATCGGCCACAACCTAAGAAATACAGTATAATATACATTGAGCAGCACAATATTAAAATCATTACTGCAAATTATGATCCATTGACATGTTGAAGTTATGACGTTATGCTACATGGTATGCTATTTGTTTGATATTTTTATCGATATATATGTTTATTTTTTTTATTCTAATATTCATGGTTGCGATTTGTTTGTAACAACCGTGTGTACGCTATTTGTTTGATACTACAACATGGACATTGATAGATGCGTTACATACCTGGTCGTCCATGAGCTCACTGACCATCTGGATCATTTCGAATGTCGACTCCTTGCCCTCTAGTCCCCACCACTTGTAACATCTAGGGATTATGTTTGGCCTTGGTATGTCGACGTTTATCGAAATATGCTCCATCAGAAATGGCTGCACAGAACATAACTAACCATTAAAAAAACAGTTTCGTAACAAACATGTTGATCATAATCCATTGTACTTACAAACAGCAGAGCAACGCATCCGCTCACTCTTGCAGGCTTCCTGGACTTAATACATTTGTCCATCGATTTGTGAAGCTTATCCAAGATGGCTCCAGACCAGTCATAGTCATTTATCTTTTCAAGATTCTCCACGTAGAATATTGATGTCCACCCGACGACGTCGCCGGACACTGAAAAGAACAGTGTTAAGCATATGAAAAGTATCAGGAGCCGAGCAACATCCTTCGCTTCATCCTCCCCTCCTTCACTGACTGCTTTCTCGATCGCTTCCTACAAAATCAACAACATCATACCAAGAATACAGCAATAACAATTAAAGGCATCTACCCCTAGTAAGACATCGATAGATATGAACCAAGACATTGCTAGATGCATACAACCAAACACCAACGTAATATTATATTGCTAACACACTGCTAGATATAATATACTACTACGCTAGATACGTACATACACATGTAGGTTTTTGTATCATCGACATATGCCTGCAGCATAAACTAAAAACGACTACATTCGAACAGACTATATTTACCTTTATCAACGCATTGGAAACTGACTTGTCCTTTGTTGGCCCGCTCCGCCTCGTCCTTGGGCTCAAAAAATATTTCTTTATCAGAATCGAATCTAAATCAGTTCCATCAGCGTACCGAGCGATGAATGCGCCTCATTTGCTCATAAGCATCTCTTCGTTACCGTGTTTCAGGCCAAATATCACCTTCACATCTTTCCTCGTCAGCCTTACATGCTTCCGTCCAATATGGAAAGACTTCTATCTGACATCGTATAAACCACAAATCGCCTTGATCAAGTAGTGGAACTTTTTAAGCTTCAGAACCTCGTTCCTCAAGTCGAGCGAGGTTTTCAGGAAGGTATAGAACGGGGTTCCTCTAGCAGCCTCTATGTGTTCAGCTTTAATGATATCCCGTCTCAGTACGTTGTGTTATTTATTTTAGTGTAATTGGATCGACTAGTCGACCAATTTAATCATGATATATTATCAAACAAGTCGTAGAGTGCGGAGTGCACGCTTGTTAGATTATATCATGATTAGCGGGGTCAAGGGGCGGAGCCCCTAGCTGGGGTCGAGCTATTGTTGCAAGTCAACAGAATTTCGAAATTGAAAATTTGACCGTTTTATTCAAATTTTAAATTTCAGCCGTTTTATTACAAAACATGTTTAGAGATCCTAACTGCCCTAACTTCCAAACTGTTTTTTGGTTGGTCGAATTTATAAATATGGGTTCTGTTGAAAAGGATATCATATCATTTTCATCCTCTCTGTTCAAAATATATATCTCTGATTTTATCCAATATAAAGTTTTGGAGAACCCCAAAAATATTTCAATAAGAAATTGTTTACAAGACTTCAGAGATTATCCAGAAACGAAACACTATATTCTACACGTTGATTATGCTAACCAACCCGGACCTGTAGAATACTCCTGTTTTTGTCATGTTGACCTGTTAACATTTACATAAGAAGGTAGTTAGTAAGCCCATGGTAACTAAAACAATAAAACTAAGCAACCAGTATATACGTTAACTCTTCGAGACAGCACTTCTCCAACTTACTACACAACATCCTATACCTCACTGCATTTCAACATTGCTAGACGTGACCAGAATCATATACTACTCCGCTAGACGTGCACTATGGCAGGTAGACGATTACCAGACCCCGATAGATAAGGCAACCCACATTGCTAGATGACTAACAAACCTACGTAAAATCAGACCGGTTTAATTAGTAGCCCTATAGGTCCGATACACGACGGTACACGTTCGCGATTCAACCAGGACAGGTTCTAATCGATGGCGTCGGACAGCACTACCAACACAACTATCAACTAACATCGTCCGGTCGAGCAACACTACGAAATACCCTTACGGACTCGACAGCATCGACTATCAATGTAAAACAACGGAGTATTCTAACTACCGGAGTATTAAACGTATTCCGGCGAAGCTTATACATCGAGGCATATAACTCGAAGAGAGACAGTGGTCGAGGGATATCTGGTTCGGTTCAACGGCGTACGAATAGTTCGTTGCAGTAGGAGGCTCGCCGGCGTACGTGTTGAACGACGGTTGCTTGAAAGATCGGAACGAAGGTTAGTTGTCGCCGGTTGTAAGGTTCTGCTTTGGTTTCAAAAACGTCGTTTGGGTTCCCTCTCGTTTCACGTGTTTCTCTCTCCTCAAATTTAGAAATGTGAAAAATGGGGGAATTGGAACCTAAAAATGAGATTAGAAGGTGTAAAAAAGTGGGTTTCAACAAAACAACCCCTTTTATACCCTAGAGGGTATAAATGTCCCAAATATGGCTCTAGATATTTTATGAAACTAGTCCAAAAACGGGTACCATTTTGGTATTTGATAGTTGAGTGGGTATTTAGAGGTACTTTCCTCTTATTTTAATAAATCGGTTTAATAATTTATGAGCCAAATTATTTCGGTTTGATTTAAATATATGTAAAAAGCCCGACCAAATCTCACCCATTCTCGATCGATGAACACGAAGGTTAACGGTTAGATTTTGAATTTAATCATAAACCACGCTTACACTTTTCACTTTTGCTCGCTGAGCTAGTCGCAATCAGACCTGTTGCTGATCGTGGCAAGCTTCTTACCTCATACCACCATCTTTGAGATGTTTAATCGATTTTATCATTGAACCACCAATTTAATGATTTAAACTTTTTTTCTTGATTGAATCAATATTTCCAATATACACTCCGTTCACTTGAGTGGATAGTCAATCAAGCACTACTGTAATAGGCAGAGTTATATATTTAACTCATAACGTGGCATGTTAGCCTATCTTGTCTCTCACTCTTGAGAAACATGTCACACTTATACTATGTGTGTGTGTGGATGACTTAACCTGCATATTTAACTACTTTGTAAGTCACTTGTTAAGCACGTTTTGTTTTTCGGACTACTTACTATACTAATTGTATCAGTAATTCAAGTTCACACTAGCCTTTTTGTAGTTTAGTTCCCCGTCCTCTGGTTAATCCTATCTAATCTTATTCTAAAAACATATATTAGTAAACAAGAAACCTCACTGTGTTATTCATTTGGCTTCAATCACAATACTATCAAAGTATACAAAATGTCAGTTATAGCTTTGTTAGGGTTATAAATATCTTCTGACCGGATTTGATTGACCTGCAATGCCCGTTTGTTTATTCTTAGCAAAGCATCATATAATGGATCGAGGATAAATAAGTGAAGAAGAAGTAACTTATGCAGCATATGTTTCTTGCTTTCCACACAATGACAGATCAATCTCTTAAATGTTTAAATGTAAATTTGGCAACACTAGAGTAGGTCTGGTATATATAAGGAAATCCAATGCTATACATATACATGTACAATTGCAATTTCCATGAACCATGAGTGTTATTTAACAAGTCAAAGTTAGTAACAAATCACTTTTTTTGCAAAAAACATGGGAGAAGCTGATGTTCAATCCCCTCCAAAAGAGACAGAAAGAAAACACTTCTGGGAGCGGA
Source organism: Limnanthes douglasii subsp. nivea (assembly GCA_036936605.1). Taxonomy (NCBI): domain Eukaryota; kingdom Viridiplantae; phylum Streptophyta; class Magnoliopsida; order Brassicales; family Limnanthaceae; genus Limnanthes; species Limnanthes douglasii. The sequence continues at coordinate 248,550,800 of JAUPFV010000005.1, read as the reverse complement.
AATGGTGTTCGAGAGACAGGAGAAATGCTGCTGTCTTCCTGGTTGTGCATTCTCTCTGTCTCTTTGCACCTTTCCATTTCAGCTGGTCTCATGTTTGCCTTGTAATCGGCCTTAGTTACATCACTGTGTGCTTCGGTATTACTCTGTGCTACCATAGATGTCTTACTCATGCAAGTTTCAAGCTACCAAAATGGCTAGAGTATTTCTTTGCTATATGTGGAGTACTTGCGCTCCAGGTTAGTTACTTACAATACTAACATGCAAATATACTTGTGCTTTTAGTAATGAATCCGTCTCTGTTCCTGTTTCTTAAAGGGAGACCCGATTGAATGGGTAAGCAACCATAGATATCATCACAAGTTTGTCGACACCCAAAAGGATCCACATAGTCCAATCGAAGGTTTCTGGTTCAGTCATATGGGTTGGCTATTCGATAAGAACTATATAGTCGAAAAGGTATGCATCCAAATAATACAACCATGAGTCAACATGTTATGTCATTTCATTGTGTTATTTTATTGTGCAGCGGGGATTTCGTAACAATGTCGGAGATTTAGAGAAACAAGGCTTTTATAAGATGATCCGAAGGACATACTTTCTGTATCCGTTGGTGTTTGGAATTGTGCTATATATATTGGGAGGCTTTCCATTCATTGTGTGGGGAATAGTAAGGAGATATTACCATTATTATTATATTCAGCATATAATTCAAATCCAGAACCAGCAGACCACCTTATTTACAATAATATGAGTCTTATGACTACATTTGCAGGGAGTAAGGCTCTTCTTAGCTTACCATGGCACTTTTGGTATAAACTCAGTTTGCCATATTTGGGGAAACCGAGCATGGAAAACCGATGATTTGTCCAGAAACAACTGGTAATAATGCTATTCTACACTCACTCACTCACTAATAGGCACTAATATATACATTTCATTCTCGCTAATAATATTTATCTGCAGGTTTCTAGGAGTGTTTGGATTTGGCGAAGGTTGGCACAATAACCACCATGCATTTGAATACTCAGCACGGCATGGACTTGAATGGTGGCAGATGGACATCACTTGGTACACTATCCTACTTCTCCAAACCATTGGATTAGCCACCGATGTCAAGCTGCCAACCCAACCTCATAAACAAAGACTCGCTTTTAACACAGCAAAGGATGCTTAGAAGCCGCAACTCTGGCAGCCTCCTTTTTATTGCTGAATAAAATATGTGTTACGCAAAGATAATAATATCCTTCTCCCATGTACTGTAATTGATCCAAATTCAGGCAAGTTTGGTAAAAAGATATTCTCTCAAGCAATAGCTGCATCCTTTGTCTTAGCCGAATTTACAAGTAAAGCATAGCAACACTTTTTGATTCATACTCAACTCGCTTACGAACCTATACTATTACTATGGCTACAAAGAGTAAAAGCTGATTTAGTTAATTCGTCAATCACCACATCCAATCTCAGACTGATAATATGATCATCAAACAAAATAGACATGGTTAACTTACATGATAACATTGAAGTCTCATGTAGCTTAAAAATAAAAACAAAAACCTTATTTTTTTTAGTTTATTTAAATATCTTATATTATTCAAATCAAATCTAATTGTATCAAGGGTTTATTTTATTTGATTTTAAAACATCTATTTTATTTCTTTGTATTCTAATTTAGGATTTTGAGAAACAATTATATAAAATCTCACATGCCTTAAATTATTTTAAGTTTTTGAAATAATATATTTTTATGTCTCAAAATTTCACTCCTTGTTACCCTTATATTAAGGTTTCATCATGTTACTCTTAGATTAGGGTTTCATCTATCGTTGCTTCTTCTTTTATTTCCGCTGCATCATCAGTTTGGTATCAGAGCCTCACTTCCTGCTACGGGGCAAGCATGTTTCTGAATCCTGATTTCATCTGATTTAAGATCTAAAGAAGAAAACAACATCTATGGCCATGAAGATCTCGAAGATCGTTTGATATGCGGGGACACACCAGGCGTTTCGATAGACGATCGTATTGACCAGTTACATAAGGACTTTAAATTGGCTACCAATCATCAGATCAAGGTAAAACTTGCTTATCGAGATGCTGTCTCATGTTATGAAGAAGTTTTCAAAACCATTTTTTTCATCAATTGGACATGGGGATGTTGTCTTCAAGCTATGAAAAGGTTTTTGAAACCATTTTTTTCATCAACCGGATGGCTTCAATGTGGCTTCGAATAAGGAACACTCGAGAAGAATTTAACTTATTCAATTGAAGAAAAATAAAAGAAAAAAATCTTGGTTGTTGATGGAGATGGTGTTGTGAATTCGATGACGAATTCTTGTCAACTAGGAGAGGGATGTATCCCAAAAAGTCAAAACAAAAACTTTATTTATTTTATTTTAGTTTATTCAAATATCTTATATTATTTAAATCAAATCTAATTTTTATTAAGATTTTATTTTATTTTATTTTGTTTTGTTTTATTTTAATATATCTATTTTATTTCCTTGTATTCTAATTTAGGATTTTGAGAAGCTATTATATAAAACCTCATGCCTTAAGTTATTTTAAGTTTTTGGAATAATATATTTTTATCTCTGAAAATTTTACTCTTTTTTTTCCGGAAGGACCCCGCAGCCGCTACTTAGAGCGCAATGAGTGCGCACATGGTAAACCCTCAGTCTGACGCAATAGTCTGCAAATCAACGCCAAAAGGTAAACAACACAAGGTGACAGATTGAGCCGAGAAAGTGTATGTAGAGGGATTCGAACTCATAACCTTTGGTCACAAGCATGTCTTACTCAACAACTCGCCTACCCCATTGGAGGCAAATATTTCACTCTTTGTTACCCTTAGATTAGGGTTCCATCATGTTACCCTTAGATTAGGGTTTGATCTATCGTTGCTTCTTTTTTTATTTTCGCCGCATCAACAGTTTGGTATTAGAGCCTCAGAACCTACTACGGGGCAAACATGTTTCTGAATCCTGATTTCATTTGATTTAAGATATAAAGAAGAGAACAACATCTATGGCCATGAAGATCTCGAAGATCGTTTGGTATGCGAGGACACACCAGGCGTTTCGATAGACCAACGTATTGACCAGTTACATAAGGACCTTAAATTGGCTACCAATCATCAGATCAAGGTAAAACTTGTTTATCGAGATGTTGTCTCAGGTTATGAAGAAGTTTTCAAAACCATTTTTTTCATCAATTGGACATGGGGATGTTATCTTCAGGCTATGAAAAAGTTTTCGAAACCAATTTTTTTCATCAACCGGATGGCTTCAATGTGGCTTCGAATAAGGAACACTCGAGAAGAATTTATCTTATTCCGATAAGGTCAACAATTATAATTCTCAATGTAACAATTGAAAAAATAGAAGAAAACAATTTTGGTTGTTGATGGAGATGGTGTTGTGAATTCGATGACGAATTCTTGTCAACTAGGAGAAGGATGTAGCCCAAAAAGACCAAACAAAAACCTTGTTTATTTTATTTTAGTTTATTCAACTATCTTATATTATTTAAATCAAATCTAATTTTATTAAGATTTTATTTTATTTTATTTTAATATATGCATTTTATTTCCTTGTATTCTAATTTAGGATTTTGAGAAGCTATTATATAAAAGCTCATATGCCTTAAGTTTTTTGAATATTATATTTTTATCTCTGAAAACTTCACTCTTTGTTACCCTTAGATTAGGGTTTTATCATGTTACCCTTAGATTAAGGTTTGATCTATCGTTGCTTCTACTTTTATTTCCGTCGCATCATCAGTTTGGTATCAGAGCCTCAGTTCTTGCTACAGGGCAAACATGTTTCTGAATCTTGATTTCATTTGATTTAAGATATAAAGAAGAGAACAACATCTATGGCCTTGAAGTTCTCGAAGATCGTTTGGTATGCGGGGACACACCAGGCGTTTCGATAGACGATCATACTGACCAGTTATATAAGGACTTTAAATTGGCTACCAATCATCAGATCAAGGTAACACTTGCTTATCGAGATGCTATCTTAGGTTATAAAGAAGTTTTCAAAACCATTTTTTCATCAACAGGACATGGGGATGTTGTCTTCTGGCTATGAAAAGGTTTTTGAAACCAAATGTTTTTTCATCAACCGGATGGCTTCAATGTGACTTCGAATAAGGAACACTCGAGAATAATTTACCTTATTCCGATAAGGTCAACAATTATAATTATCAATGTAACAATTGAAAAAAATAATAATTTTGGTTGTTGAAGGTGATGGTGTTGTGAATTCGATGATGAATTCTTGTCAACCAGGAAAGGGATGTAGCCCAAAAAGTCCAAACAAAAACCTTATTTATTTTGTTTTAGTTTATTCAAATATCTTATATTATTTAAATCAAATCTAATTATATTAAGATTTTATTTTATTTTATTTTCTTGTATTCTAATTTAGGATCTTGAGAAGCTATTATATAAAACCTCATATGCCTTAAGTTTTTTTAAGTTTTTGGAATATTATATTTTTATCTCTGAAAATTTCACTCTTTGTTACCCTTAGATTAGGGTTTTATCATGTTACCCTTAGATTAATGTTTGATCTATCGTTGCTTCTTCTTTTATTTCCGCCGTATCATCAGTTTGGTATCAGAGCCTCAGTTCTTGCTACGGGGCAAACATGTTTCCGAATCTTGATTTCATTTGATTTAAGATCTAAAGAAGAGAACAACATCTATGGCCTTGAAGATCTCGAAGATCGTTTGGTATGCAGGGACACACCAGGCGTTTCGATAGACAATCATACTGACCAGTTATATAAGGACTTTAAATTGGCTACCAATCATCAGATCAAGGTAACACTTTCTTATCGAGATGTTATCTCAGGTTATAATGAAGTTTTCAAAACCATTTTTTCATCAACTGGACATGGGGATGTTGTCTTCTGGCTATGAAAAGGTTTTTGAAACCAATTTTTTTTCATCAACCGGATGGCTTCAATGTGGCTTCGAATAAGGAACACTCGAGAAAAATTTATCTTATTTCGAAAAGGTCAACAATTATAATTCTCAATGTAACAATTGAAAAAATAAAAAATAAAACAATTTTGGTTGTTGATGGTGATCGTGCTGTGAATTCGATGACGAATTCTTGTCAAGCAGGAGAGGGATGTAGCCCAAAAAGTCCAAACAAAAACCTTTTTTATTTTATTTTAATTTATTCAAATATCTTATAATATTTAAATCAAATCTAATTGTATTAAGATTTTATTTTATTTTATTTTATTTTAATATATCTACATTATTTCCTTGTATTCTAATTTAGGATTTTGAGAAACTATTATATAAAACCTCATTTGCCTTAAGTTATTTTAAGTTTTTGGAATAATATATTTGTATCTTTGAAAATTTCATTCTTTGTTACCCTTAGATTAGGCTTTAATCTATCGTTGCTTCTTCTTTTGTTTCCACCGCATCATCAAACTCTAACACTACTGATTTTTTTACATGCTATAAGATTGAATCTACTCCAGACAACAAAAACAGAGTGATACACGTAAAGTTGCTCAAAATATATATTTTCCGTAAATTTAATAATGATCATAATACCCTTTTATAAAATTGTTTAACTGTCTTTTGGAAGAAAAAGCAAAGGCAAAACTACAAAATACTACCTCGTTATTGTTAACAAAATACTATGTCCACTCAACCACGGCCAATAAAATCAGTTTCTTCCATCTGCTCCGAAATCAACCTTATAATATCCAATCCAATCATGATATTTAGAAAACATACACAAACACTATTTTTTACTTAAGTATACGTATATAATGTTTGTTCCTTTACACTAACCTCATAAGCATTCACATCGGAGAAAAGAATCTGCGAAGGTGAATCACACATAAAAATTGAGAAATCACGATAATGTGCAGTATAGTTTACATTCAAGTAAATATCAAGTGTTTTACCTTTTTACCGGGAACCACTTCTCCAACATCGGTATAAAACATATCGATTCTTCTCCAATAAACATAACTGCAAATTTGTGAGAATTTGGACCATATATTGCTCGAAGATAAGAACAACATCTGGTAAGATTTTTTATGGTTCTTCGGAATGATTATAAAGGGTTGTGTAAGATAATTTTACATTTCTCTCTTTTTATGTTTGTTGATTTCATTGTTAATGAACTATTAATATAATAGATCCGACTTAAGTATAGGGTCAATAAGGGGTCTGTCACAACTTTGATTCCTTTTATCTTTGCTATTCTACAACAAACTTTACATAAGAGCTAAAACAAACAAGTTTATAAGATCCGTAATGATCAATGTGTATCTAGAAAGTAAAGGCAATAAGCAACGAATACCGCAACAATAACACCTTATTGATTATATTGATTTATTTAGTGGTTCTTAATATATCATGATATTGATTTTTTTTTTGCGTGTAATAATCATGCTTTATATTTTATGTCCTCATAGTTGATGGTATTCCCAAAAGTTGGGTATGTTCGTAAATATTGTTTATCTCTTTCAATTTCATACCATATCTTTAGTCTAACTTTAAATCTCTTATTTGTTGGTAAATTGTGTGATTTTTGCTCTCTTGGTTATTTTTTTACTTCTAATTGTTATATTCAGACTCTGCGATCTCAGAAGGTGATTGGGGTAACCCGTAGGCAACGGGGCCATATGTTTTGGACGAGCTCAAAGTATCTGAGGATAATGAATCTAGTGTAGATATATCGATTTTTCGTCTGAGTCATTTGTTTTCTTGTTTTTATCCCTTGCATCCTATTTTGGGTTATGTTTCTATATCTCGTTTAATTTTTTTTGTATCTACTTGATTTTAGGTCAACTGAAAATTCATGAAATTTCTGATTGTAGTGGTTGTAAGCTGGCAAAATCTTCATCATTGTCTTTTTATAAAAGTATTTTATTTTCAAACGACGTTATTTGATCTTGTGCATTCTAATGTATTGGGATCTTATCATATATCCCCTAAAGATGGTTTCATAAATTATGTTTCGTTTGTTAATGATTTCACTTGATATACTTGAGTATATTGAAAAACACGAGTTTTATTTTCTTACCATATTCAGTAACATTTAAGCTCTTATGAAAACCCAAAAATCATATGTCATCAAATGTGTTTGGTTTGATTTGGAGGGTGAATACACTTTTAATAATTTTTATCAATTACTTACTTCTGATGAGACTATCCACCAAACTTCATTCACATACACTCCTCAACAAAATAGTGTTGTCAAAATGAAACATCTATATCTCGTTGAAATAACTCATTTTCTTTTATTGTAAGTTGAGGTTCCTAGTGTGTTACGGCGAGAAGTAATACTTACTGGTGCTTATGTGATCTACATAATCCTAATATCTCATAATTCAAGTGTTTCCCCTTTTGAAAAGTTATATGATCATTCACATATTATTTCTAGTCACGTGTCTTCGGTTGTACTTGTTTTATTCTTCGATCACATATTAAACACAATAATTTGGCTTATTCATCCATTTTATGTATTTTTTAGCTATATACTAGTAAAAATATATTGTTACTTTGATCCAGTTAGTAAAAATTGTATATCCCATGTTATGTTGTGTTTTCAAAGCATAATCTATCTTTTATGTTCGTGATAGTTCAATTCATATCATACAACCAGAGATTTTTGTATTGCTACGTTCGATACCAAACCTAATAAGGTTTTATCTGATACTTTTGTTCATGATGCATCTCATCTCATGCCACTGATTTTCCGATCATCTTGCTTTCTGGATAGATTATGGATAATTCTCTTTTGAAAAAGTCCACTTGTATTCGCAAGTCTACTAAACTATTTGATTTTGACTACTATTCGTATTCTAATTTATTTGTCTATTTTGTTATTTTTATTCATCATCTTTTTTAACCTTTATCATATATGAAGTTAGTTCGTGATTCCATTTAGCAGTTCTTTATAGCTATGCAACTTATTGCTCTACACCAAACTCATATATAAGTTTTGGTTCCGATGTTATCTGGAAAACATACCACTCGTTCTTGTGTCTATGATATTAAAAGAAAATGCGACGGATCATGTGACGATACAAGACATGACTTGTTGCTAAAGATTATTCTCAATTGTATGACATGAATTATGATTTTTTTCCCAATTGTAAAAACAGGATGATTGTTCGTACTATTATTACAACGGATTCCCTTTTCTAATGGAGAGTATCTTAGATAGATGTTAAGAATGACTTCTTAAATGATGATATTTATGAAAACATTTATGTGATGTCTCCTCCTTGTGTTTCTCATCAACTTGTTATAGTTTGCAAGCTTCATAAAGGTCTCTATGGTGTCAAACAAGCATCGCGTACTTGGTTTAAGAAGTATTCTATGGTGATACTTCGCTTGACTTCCTATTTAGTCATCATGATTCGATGTTATTCGTCAAACGTATAATGAAAGGTTGTATTTAATTATCCTTTAATGTTGATGAAATGATAACTAGTGTTGATAATTATGATTATATTGAATCTTTAAAATCTGACTCGGCAAGTTGCTTTGCTATAAAAGACTTGGGTATGCTACGTTACCTTTTGGGAATTAAATTTGTTTATTCAACAAAATATTATCTTTTATGTTAATCAAATTAGATAACGGATGGGTTTGTGCGTGCTCGACTCACTTACTTGGTGAATTTCAGTCTTTATCGTACCATTATATGCACTTTGATTTATCTTATTGTGACTCATCTAGACATTGCGCGTGTTGTTTATTGGTTAGTCATTTTTTCATTTCCTCAACTATAATTGATTAGATTTTTGTTCTTCATGTTCTCATATATCTATGGGGTGCTCAACATAATCTATTATTTCGTTCTACGTCTTAGTTATAGCTGCGTGCTTACTCTAATACAGATTAGGTTAGTGATTATATGGACTGCAAGTCTACCGCTGAATTTTGTATTCCTCAATAAGTTTCTTATTTCATGGAAGAGCATGAAACAATCTGGTTATTTCTTGATCTTCGAAAAGTTAAGTATTGTGTCATGACCTCAACTACCTGTGAAGTTTTTGGTTACACATGTTGTTTGTTGATATGGTTATCTTTCTTTGTCATCCTACTCCATTACATTATGATAATCAAATTATTATTTAGATTAAACAAAGTTCAGTTTTTTATATACGAACCAAGCATATATATATATATATATATATATATATATATTGATTGTCATATCAGTTACCACCACCTACAGATTGACACCATCACACTACAATTTTTTCCTTTATCTATGGAGATTGTTGATATATTTACATAAACACACTCCGCTTTGTGCTTTTGTTTTTTATATGACAATCCTTCCATACTTATCCTTGTAGCATCGTGCGTTTGAGAGGAGGTGTTAGCATTATTTATTATTATTATTATTATGTATTCTCCCACATCGTTATTTTTATCATTTGTTGTTGGTGTTTCTATATATATCTACTTATTGTATTAACAACCCAATAATAAAATATTTTTGATTTTAACAAGGCTTGGTGAGGATAAAAATAGCCCGAGGGTAGGTTAGTAATTTTAAGTGGAGTATCAAAGTGGTACAGGGGTGTTTAACGGTGGTGTAAGGGTGTTTCAAGGTGGTGTAAGGGTGTTTCAAGGTGGTGTAAGGGTGTTTCAAGGTGGAGAGATGATTAAGCAGCTTGGTAGCAGTTAATTTTCATTACCAGAAGTTAATGCTGGTGGTTGGGTATTTATAGTATGATACTTGGGCCCTTATGGGCTTTCGGGTCATATTTAATGGACCCGAGTCATGTTTAAAGACCCATGAGTTTTTAAGTAAGTGGGCAGGTAGCTTAGTCAGAAAGTGTTTAGGTTTTTTAGTCCTTTAGTCATAGTTCGAACTGCCTCAGGCTCACAGTTTTCGAAGTCATCTGTCCGGTCCTCAAATCCTGTCTGATTTGAGTTCTTAGTGTCTGTCCGGTTTCCGGGGAGATTTACATTGGTCTGCCCTTCCGGGGAGCATTCCGAATTCGGACTCATCAATGGCCCCTTTTTTAGGTGTTTGAACAAGCGTCCTTGTCAAAGAACTGAAAAACAGTCCGATTTAGGAAGTGGTTTTCAATTCGAAGAGAGTTGGGGACAAACCCGGACAGATCGATCGTTACGAATTCCAAACGGTTCTTACCAGAGTTAATGGGACACGTGTCACTCTCTGATTGGTCACTTTAGCCGTTTTTTCACCTTGAACTTCGCACCACTTTCTCGAACAAGTTACCTCTTTTAAATGTCATTAATGACATCAGCGTCGTCTTTTAATCATTGCCCAACTTTTCGGATTCTCCTAGGAATCAACTCCTTTTTTCACATTTACTATAAATTCTAATTCACTTTTCACTGTCTCATTATCTCTTTCAAACTTCACTCTGCAATTTTACTCAAAGCTTTATCTCTCTAGAACTTCAAAACTTCCTTGGCTGTTTATGTTTACAGCAAGAACAGCACTGATCAAAGGCGGCTGGCTTAACCTCTCGGAATTGGAGAAAGCTCAAAGAGTTGAGAAGGAAAAACGACTTGCTGCAGGGCTACCATCGTCGCCTATTGAGAAACCAGCCTCTTCTGTCGCAGAATCTGATAGAGGTTCATCTTCTTCCAAAGGTGCAAAACCTAAAAAACTCTTTCAATCAACGCTCTCCCCCATAGTATCTGGCTCCTCAGTTCAGGAGTCGATCCCTGCTGTTGAACCGGGAGTTACTGTCACAAGTGTTAGGAAAAAATCTTCTTTCATTGCTATGGGGTCTGACTCTGACCATTCCCCGGATAAGTTAATCATGAAAAGGCCAAGTCGGTTGGTCAAGCCTCAATCCTCCCCAGACTACTTCTACAGAAGCTCCCCCAACAATTATGGAGGAGAGGATGAAGGATTCCACTGAGGAGGTTAGATTTGAGTCTGAGTCTTCCGGACAGGCTGATACTGCTATTGTTGTTGCCAAGAAGGGCAAAGAGGACTTATATCTGAGGCACCCGGACCTGCCGGAGAGCCTTGAAGGGAGAGTAGGGCCATGCTTTCATAAAGTCGAGTTCAAGTATCTTTCAGCTTTGCTAAGGACCAAGTATGCGTTCATCCATACTTCAGATCTGGGTCGGTTGCGCACTAAGTGGGGGATCCCTGAGAATGTAAAGATACGAATTCCCATCGATCCGGAGACCCCGATGGACTGCAAAAGGAATGAGATAGTCTTCTTCACGGAGCTATTCAACTGGGGACTCAGGTTCCCACTGGACCCGGAGATAGTGCGCTATTTTCACTTGGTCAAGCTCTGCCCAACACAGCTAAGCCCCAACGGTTGGTTCACCTTGATGTCATGTATTATGGCGTCTAGGTTATCTGGAACCTCTTCCTATGGAAGAGTTTGCAGCTGTGGCCAACTTGTGCAAACATCATCAATTCCCCTTCTACCATTTCAACATGGGGAACGATCTTAAAGCTGTCGATGATCTCCTGGAGTCGGAGAGCAAATGGAGGAGCCAATTCTTATTTGTCAGTGGCTCATGGGAGAATGGCAAGAAAATCAAGACCGAAGAGAATCCAAGCCTCCTCAGGAGTAGATGGAGGAGTGACCGTAAGCTTCTCATCTTAAGTCTCTGTCCGATTTTCCGTTTTCTTTGAGTTTATGCTAATCAGTTTCTTTTCGTTCTAACAGAGCTGCCAAAGGAGTTCGGGGACTACCTAAAGGCGGGACAGACTACCTGTGGCAAAATTAACGCTTGGGCCGCAAAGAACTGGGAGAATAGGTTCCACAAGGCCTTCACTCCTGGAAACTTAGCAAGGTCCCATCTGTGGAACACCACAGGTCGAAGAGACCTAACATGGGAGGAGTTCTCCATCCAACCTGATGAAGACGTCGTGCTGAGAAGGTCCCATGAACTGGATAGGACTCTCTTCCTGCCTGCCCGGGCCAAAGCCCCAAGCAAAATGAAGGGCAAGAAGAAGAAAGGCAGGAAGGTGGCAGGCGACAATGAGAAGGAAGCCCCAATAGACACAGAGGGACTGGCACAGGTTCAAATTGATGCAGCCCTTTTACAAGTGGTGGAGCAGGAGAGCGAGAAGCAGGAAGTGAACCTCCCTAAACCTTCAAGGGCTTCTAAGAGGACTCGCAAGCAAACAAGTGAGAGTGCTGATAGGGAGGCCAAGAAGAAGAAGACTTCCCAAGGAGATGAGATTGCTCTCCGGGACCCGGAGCCCTCTTTCCCTACTGACCCTACACTAGCCGAAGAGATCCCAAGAGACTTGCAAGAAGAAATCCCAAGGGAATTCCATACAGATGAAGTTGAGGGGGGAGAGCTTAACTTAGATGAAATGGATATCACCGGTCTGGGTGGACTTGGTGAATATTTTCTTGGGCTGCCCAGAGACGAGTTCGCAGGGCCCTATGTCCCTCCAAGCAGCTCCAACACAGTTAACTTCAATGGTAAGACTTTTATGGTTTTGAGTGAGAGGGATGTTATAGCCCATTCTATCCTTAGCAACGTGCAGCCAATACTTACTTTGGAAAGGCAAGTCCGAAGTCAGGCAGACACCATCAAAGACCTCAAGTCGGAGAAGGAAAAACTGTCCGAGGACCTCCGGACTGCTGCCAATAAGGTTGATTTCCTTAAGGAGGCAAATGATCAGCTAAAGAAGAATCAAGATGAAAACAACACAAAAGTTGCTTCCTTGGAAGAGACCGTAAAAGATCTCCGGGCTAAGCTGTCCGGACTGGAGAAAGACCTGACAATCTCAAGGGGAGAAACTGCAGCCAAGGAGAAGCTCGTCACCAACCTGACCACTGACAAAATCGCTTTAGAGAATGCAGTGACTCAGGCTGTTGAAGAGAAGGCTGTTTTGGTGAGGGACCAAGAGGCCACAATCAAGGCCAAGATCAACGCCTATGCTAGGGAGATGATACAGAGCGAGGAGCTAATGATTCAAAGGGTGAAGTCTGATATGGTCCTCCTGTTTCACGAGAAATTCCCGAAGAGGAGACTGGGGGACTTATGGCGCTATGTGGATGATGATGATCTCCCATACTGGACCATGGTTGATGAGGGGTACTCCGGTGAGTCTTCGTCCGGTGATGAAGAGGAAACCGGAGAGATCCCAGGTGAGGAAGGGATTGACCCCAAGGGTAAGAAGATAGTCGAAGAGAAAAGCGACATCAAGGTCAAGAAAGCAAATGAGGGTGAGCCATCTTCAAAGGCTCAACCTTAACTTATAATTTATTTTGTTTATCTTTTATTCGAACTAAAGTCCTTGGAAGGCCAAGGCACTCTTTTTGTGATGTTGTCCGTATTATTCGGACAGATTTTTGTACTGTGCCCAAACTTGCTCAAAAAGTCCTTGGAAGGCCAAGGCAGTTTTAAATTGTTGAATGAATATCTTATTTTGCTCAACCATCCTCTTCTTTCATTGTTTGTTTAAATAGCTGGAGTTTAAGTAGTTTTATTGCATTGTGAGAGTATTAAGACTCTCCGGCTAAAATTTAAATAGCCCTTAGATCTTTTAACCCGGGTAGTATGATAAGAGACAAAATTTTGAAAATACTTAGAGAATTTTGAAGAAGGCACCAAGTTTTATTGAAAGCTCTCCGTACCACCGAAGAGGGAAAGGTATGCCCCCAAATATTTACATGGATGTTCAAACAAGTAAATATTTACACAAGTGTTATTCTAAGTACATTCGAAGGTGTTCAATATTCCAAGGGTGAGTTAAAACCCTGCCATCTTTGTCTTCCAACCAGTATGTCCCAGGCTTGATTCTTTCAACCACAGTATACGGACCCTCCCAAGTTGGGGCCAGTTTTCCAAAGAGCTTTTCCTTAGTATGCAAGAAAGCTTTCCTTAATACTTTATCTCCTGGTTGAAAATCTCTTCTTTTAACTTTAGAAGCAAACCTGCTTCTCATCAAGCCCTGATAGTGTGCCATTCTAAGATGAGCTTTCACCCGTCTTTCTTCGATCAAATCAAGCTGATTTCTAATTGTCATCTCATTAGCCTGTCCGGAGAAGTTATGGACACGAAAGGAGGGGAGTGTCTTCTCTATGGGGGGCTACTGCATCCATTCCATAGACCAAGGCAAAAGGGTATTCTTGTGTTGCAGCCCCAGGTGTTGTCCGGTAGGCCCACAAGACTTCTTGTAGATAACTAGGCCACTTCCCAGCAGCCCCTTCCAAATTTTTCTTTAAACCGGACAGTATTGTTCTATTAGCCACCTCAACTTGCCCATTGGCTTGTGGGTGGAAAGGTGAAGAAAAGCAGTGCTGAATACCTCTTGAGGCACAAAAGCTTTCCATCTCTCTATTGTCAAACTGTGGCCCATTGTCTGTTGTTATTTTCTGGGGGACACCAAATCTGCAACATATGTTGGATATAATGAATTTTATAACAGCTTTTGAGGTTGTCCCTGCCAAGGGAGCTGCTTCTACCCACTTCGAGAAGTAGTCAATGGCTACAATTATAGTTTTACGCCCTCCGGACGCCACAGGGAGAGGCCCAACTAAGTCCAATCCCCATCGAGCAAAAGGGATGGGCTCAGAAATTGATTCCAAAGGAATGGCTGGTACATGAATTTCATTGCTGTACCTCTGGCATGGGTCACACCTTCTCACCAGCTCCTTAGCATCTTTCATGATTGATGGCCAATAATATCCGGAGAGTAACACTCTTCTTGTCAAAGCTCTAAATCCACAATGGGCTGATCCCTCACCATCATGCAATTCGGAGAGAACCATTTGTGACTCATGATCCCCTAAACAACGTAGGAGAGGTTTGCTGTAGGACTTTTTGTACAAGACTTCTCTAATCATAATGAAACCACAAGCCCTGTGTTTCAATGTTCTGGCTTGTGTTTTATCCAAGGGCACGATACCACCGGACAGATATTGTATAAGAGGAGACCTCCAATCTTGAGGCCGATGTACCTGTATTTCAAAGACTTCCTCTTTTCCACCCTCACCAAGTTCAATAGAAGGGCTTTCAAGCACATGGATCCATGGGTAGGACTCCGTATATGCTATCGTTGCTAGTGAGTCTGCTAGCTCATTTTCTGCCCGGGGGATGTGTTCATAGATAACAGCTTTAAATTTCAACGCTTCATTTTTGAGGAGGAGTAAATACTTGACCAATTGCTCCTTTCTAGCCTCTGATAGGCCCAAGGCATAATGGACAAGCAACTGGGAGTCACTTAGTAGCTTGACCCTTTTAGCTCCACAAATGTAGGCCAATTTTAACCCAGCTATAGCTGCTTCGTATTCGGACTCATTATTGGATGCCCTGAAAGCAAAACAAATAGCTTGGAACATGTTGTCCCCGTAGGGGGAAGTGAGACATATCCCTGCCCCAGATCCCATGGAACTAGATCCTCCGTCTGTTCGGACAATCCACATTTTCTTGTCTTTTGAATCAGTAGGTTTCTCTGAGTCCCTATCAGAATGGAATTCAACCAGAAAATCAGCCACAGCTTGGGCTTTCACTGCTGTCCGGGGAGCAAAGTCTATGTCGAAGTCCCCCAACTCTACTGACCACTTTGTCATTCTGCTTGAAATGTCTGCTTTTTGAAGGACATTCTTCAAAGGGAAGGATGTTCGGACAATGATAGGGTGAGCCTGGAAGTAGGGCCTCATTTTTCTTGCAGCTATCACCAAGGCCAATGCCAGTTTTTCGAGTTTCAAGTAACGCCTCTCAGCATCAATCAAGCTTTTGCTGATGTAGTACACTGGGTGAGGATGCCCATCAACCTCCCTTACTAGCACAGCACTGATGGCACAACTTGAAACAGCCAGATACACAAAGAGAGTCTCCCCATCAACTGGTTTGAACAAAGTCTTGGGAGAGGAAAGATGTTTCTTGATTTCATTAAACGCTTCATTACACTGTGGCGTCCATTCAAACCCCTTTGCACCCTTCAAGGTTTGAAAGAATGGAGCACACCTGTCCGAAGACCTGGAGATGAATCTGTTCAAGGCAGCCAATCTCCCCGTTAATCGCTGTACTTCTTTAATGTTTCGAGGAGGCTCCATTAGGAACAAAGCATTGAGTTGGTCCGGGTCGGGCTGTATTCCATGCTCACTTATGATATACCCTAAGAACTTCCCGGACTGCACTCCGAACACACACTTTTCAGGGTTTAGCTTCAAATTTACTTTGGCCAAGTTGGCAAAAGTCTCTTGGAGGTCGGACAAGTGCAACTTCTCATCCACGCTTTTTACCATCATATCGTCAATATAAACCTCCATATTTATTCCAATTTGATCAGCAAATGCCTTGTTGACTAACCTTTGATAAGTAGCCCCAACATTTTTCAGGCCAAAAGGCATCACCATGTAGCAATGTAGACCCCTATCAGTGACAAACGTGGTATGCTCTTGATCTATTGGATCTACTTGAATCTAATTGTACCCGGAGAAAGCATCCATGAAGGAGAGAAGCTTGTTCCCAGAAGTAGAGTCTACTAACTGATCTATCCGGGGGACCGGATACAAGTCTTTTGGACAAGCTCGATTGAGGTCTGTGAAGTCAATGCACATACGCCATTTGCCATTCTTCTTTTTTACTAAGACAGGATTGGCAGTCCACAAAGGGTATTGAGATTCTTTAATGTGCCCCATCTTTATGAGTCTATCAACCTCTTGTACAATGACATCAGCTTTTTCTTTTGAGAAAGCTCTCATCTTTTGTACCACTGGTGCCACATCTCTCCGGACAGACAGGCGATGGGAAATCACCTCTGATGGAACTCTAGTAACATCAGCGTTGCACCAAGCAAAAACATGCTGATGGTCTTTCAAGAATTTCAACATTCCTTCTTTCAGCAATGGTGGCATTTTGGACCCTATCTTGACGCTTTTTCCTTCTTCCAAGCAGTGTGTTTCAACCTCCTCAATTGGAATCAACACTCCAGGGGTCTCTCTGGGGTCATCAATTTCACCCTCACCCCCAGAAAGGCCCTCAAACTGCTATTGATCATTTATTCGGACTGCCCCCAGTGTTCGTGGAGCCAAGGCAGTGGCATAACATTCTCTTGCAATCTTTTGGCTGCTCCGGACAACCCCAACCTGCCCCTGAACAGCATACTTTAGACACTGATGGACTGTCGAAGCCACTGCATGCATCCTAGAGAGCCAAGATCTCCCTAGAATAGCATTATAGTAGGTGGGACAATCCACCACAATGAAGAGTATTCTAACCATTTTCTTGAAAGGGCCCCTGCCCAACAACACTTCTTCTTCAAACTCCCCGATCACATCGGCTGAGCTGCCCGTGAAGCCCACGATTGACCTGTCCGACTTTTGAATCACAACTGGATTTCTCATTTTCTTGTAAGTGTCTAGGAAAAGGATATTTGCAGAGCTTCCAGTATCTACCAGAATTCGCCTTATCTCATTGCCCCCTATAGATGCTCCTATAACAACAGCATCCTCATGAGGGCCAGCAATGTCTCTTAAGTCATCCCCATCAAAGACAATGAATGGGAATGAATTTGGTGATTGATAAGAGGTCATGCCTCCTTCTAGCTGGGAGGCCAAATTATGAACATGCATTTTTCTTGAAGAAGTAGTAGGAGCTGTCATAGTGTCCCAACCGAAAATTGTCAATGACTCGAAGAATTTAATGAGCCCGAAGACCGATCTAGAACGCTCCTCTATAGCACCCACTCTGTTTTGTGTTGGATCAGGATCCAAGTATTCAGATTCCACGTCAAACCTTTCAACTATTACCATAGCCCCCTCCGGGGCAGCATTACCCGGACCAGCCCGGTGAGTGTTGTCAGGCCTGTTGCCTCCTCTTCTTTTAACGTATGCACCCAACTTTCCCCTTTCAATCAAGTTTTGTACCTCTTGTTTCAATGCTATGCAATCATCAGTGGTATGGCCAATATCATTGTGGTATTGGCAAAAGGAGTTGTTACGATGCTCTCGGGGAGACTGCAAGGTTGCTGGTCTCCGGTAGTGTACCTCATCTTTTGTTTTATCGAAAATGGTTGCCACACTTTCTTTGAGTTCTGCAAACCACTCCAGTTGGACCCATGGTCCTCTTTTGTTTCTAGACTGTTGAGTTTGAGTAGGAGCAGCTGGTTGAGACTGAGCTTTTCCCCTACCATGCCCCTGTCCGGTTTCTCTGGCTTTATTCCCGGATTGGTTTTGATTAGGAGTTGGTGCCACCGGGGTGGATCTCACCTGTCTGTGCACCCTGGTCTTTTTTGTTTCATCAACATTTATTTGCTTGCCAACTTGGTTTAGCAATCCCCCTCAGGTCATGGCTTTCTTCCTGGTCACCGAATCAGCCAGGTTGCATGGGTTCAAACCTTGTCTTAGGGATGCTATTTCCACCTGTTCGAAGCAATCAGCCAACCCGTTTTTTGTGTTCACAAAACGACTTATGTACTCCTTTAACGACTCATTTGGCTCTTGGGCACAATGGATTATGGTATCTCCATTACCCTTCAGCTCCTTACTCCCCACAAACTGCCTTCGAAAGGCCACCCAAAAAGTATCAAAGTCTCTGATACAACCCTGAGGCAGGCTGTTGTACCACTTCAGAGCACTCCCCGTGAAGGATTGGGAGAATGCCCTACAGAGTATTTTATCATCATCATCAAAGTTCATCATGAAGTTCTTGAATTGCTCCAGATGATTGTCCGGATCAGTACTGCCATCGTACTTCTCCATCTTGGTGCTGTCAAACCTCTTGGGGAGGTTCCCGGATAGAATTTTAGAAGACAATGGAGATTGCCTCCAATTCCTTCCACAACTGAACACAGTATCCTCATTAGGAGTTGCAAAGATACCTGGCTCATCATGGAAGGCAAAAGGATCCATCAGCATCCGATCTACATGCCTCCGGTTGTGAGATGATCCTTTTCCAATATGCCTTTTCATTCTTCCATGGTGATCTCTTTTTCTGGAATATTTCTTAACTTGCTTTTGTTTCTTCTTGGTTCGACCCTCATCACTGCTGGAGGACAAGGATTTTTCATTTCCCTCACTGTCCGAAGAGCTGTCCGAAGACTCTGAACTCGATTCAGAACTCTCCACAGGCTTGGACCGGTGAGACTTTTTAGAGCTGGCATGCGTCTTCTTTGTGCTCACAAGAGTTTTCGAAGCCTTAGGCTCTCGAGGGTTGTCAGTGTGATGAGCAGCGGACCCTTTGGATTTCTCTTTCATGCCCATCTTGGCCTTTTCAGCCCTCAGAGCTTCTATCTCAAGCTTTAACTTGTCGCGCTCTTGAACAGTATACTCATCATTATCCTCCACCACTTCGAGCAAGGCTGGTGGAAGCTCTGGATTATCCGGATTCATTCGGAAAGAAATTCTTTGCTTGGTTTCGAATACTTGATTCAGGCACCGTCGCCTCCCACTGTGGTTGCCAATTTAGTGAGGATAAAAATAGCCCGATGGTAGGTTAGTAATTTTAAGTGGAGTATCAAAGTGGTACAGGGGTGTTTAACGGTGGTGTAAGGGTGTTTCAAGGTGGTGTAAGGGTGTTTCAAGGTGGTGTAAGGGTGTTTCAAGGTGGAGAGATGATTAAGCAGCTTGGTAGCAGTTAATTTTCATTACCAGAATTTAATGCTGGTGGTTGGGTATTTATAGTATGATACTTGGGCCCTTATGGGCTTTCGGGTCATATTTAATGGATCCGGGTCATGTTTAAAGACCCATGAGTTTTTAAGTAAGTGGGCAGGTAGCTTAGTCAGAAAGTGTTTAGGTTTTTTAGTACTTTAGTCATAGTTCGAACTGCCTCAAGCTCACAGTTTTCGAAGTCATCTGTCCGGTCCTCAAATCCTGTCCGATTTGAGTTCTTAGTGTCTGTCCGGTTTCCGGAAAGATTTACATTGGTCTGCCCTTCCGGGGAGCATTCCGAATTCGGACTCATCAAGGCTTAATAATATTTTGTCGACCGAGGTCTTTTATAACAAAGTGAATCAAGAGGAAATGCAATATTTTAGATCTCTACATAATAATACATGTCTAGTTCTTGGCACACCTTTGATGAAATAAGATTTATTCGCAATTAGTGTTGTCATATCGCAACATTTGTACTCTCATAATCTTTGTATGTCGTTCCCATTGTTGTGTCGTCTACCTTAACTTCCTCAAATGTTAATGTACCTTTAATAAAAGGTATAAATTATTTAACAAATTATGTCTTTATCATAAACATAGATCCAAAATAACTAGTTTAAAATATATATTGTTAATATAAATAATTATAAAAATGTGTTTTATTATTCATAGTTTTTGTATTTGTTATTGTATGGGTGGAAGTTTTCTAACAAGTACGATTATTAAAAAATACTATTTTTCACATGATGATTTTTTCTATTTGTTTGCCAAAATTTTCAATTGACGGGTAATGCCAACATTTCGCGTAATAGATAATGAGATGCATGTCGTAAGATACATAATAATCATTTCAAAAAACACATACACTAATATAAATAATAATAATAATTATTATTATTATTATAAATAAATCATTATAAATAAATCTTCTTATTACATTGCATAAGACCTATTAGCAAAATATTATGTAATATAAAATATACGTTATATATTAGGGGGAAAACTACACCACGTACGTACTGTATATAAATTTTTAACTTTTAATGAAATGTTATGGTAAAAGATGATAAAATCTTTTAAAAATCAAATATAAAATTTAAAAAATTGATAATGTCATAAATTGAGACATAAATTACTGATATTTAAATGATTTTAGATGATAAATACTTAATTAGAAATCTAATTTTTATTTAACAGAAAAAGTTTAACACTTATATGTAATCTAAGTTAAATTAATAATCTATAATGACACTCTTAGAAAAGTATCGTAAGAAAAAAAAACTTACACTAGTAGGTGAAGAAAATATTTATTGTAAAGTTTTCGCAAAGAATGTGAAACTTGGGACATGTAATTACATTCTTCAAAAACAATGATTGTGATCCTTTTATTGTTTGATCTTTTAAGGAAGTTCAACAAGTTTTATAAACTCAAATACAAACAACAAGAAATTTGAATTTAGATTTGATAAAGTACAATAATAATGAGACTAAATATCGTAAAAGATCATTTGAGATTTTATGAAAGTTATGTTTTCGTTCTTAAAAGAACTTCCTTCAAAGATCAAACAATTCTAAAGAGCCAAATCCTTGAAAAAACTCTAAGATTTGTAATCATTCATTCAAATTTATGTAGAGCCACATCCTTTCAAGAAGAAACTTTTCATAAAACTCAATATTTCCATAAACAAAACCTTTCGGGCTCGTTGTGACCAACTTTTGTTGATCGCGACGAACATGTCGAATAACAGTTAAATTTGAATTTAGTAATTAAGAACTCTCAACGAATTTAATTTATTTTTGATGTGATCACATTAAATAAAAGTGTGATTGTGGTGAAGTTAAATTTTCTCGACGTGATCACAACGAGTAAAAGCATGATCACGGTGAAGTCACTTTGCCACGATCAAGTTGTGCAATATATAAATAAAAGTTTTTGTCAATGGGATCAGCCTATTATCGTTGCAACGAAGTCTTCCCGGTTGCGATCAGATATGTTGTTGATTGCACGAGTTTCTTACCTAGTACCACCAAGTCTAAAATGTTTAACAGACATTCTCGTTGGGCCACCGGTTCTGATGATCTAAACTCTTCTTCAAATCAACTATATTTAATCAATATTTTCAACAATCCACCAATTTATTAAATACACTCTTATCTTCTCAATAAGATAACTTTTACGTATAAAACAATATATCTTTGAATTTGAATTTTACCGTAGTGTAAAGATAGAAAAGCTAGATAAAAAATGTTGGTTGTCACAACTTTGAACTAACCTCCCATGTGACCTAACCGGTGATCTCACACATGAAACCGTTTTATCAATATATTTGTACACGTTTTACTTACCCATATTTGGCCACGTGGTATATCCATTTTAATATTCATAATTTGAGAGGAACTCATTATCTCATGAGAGGTAACATTGCCCATAGATTATCATATATACAATTCTTACATTATTTTTGTTATATTTCATATGTAGAACGAATTGTATTAAATGTTTCTTTGAACTTATCCATCTACAGTAAAGACCATCATATCAAACACACGTCATAGGTTAAATCTAAATTATATATATATATATATATGCTGAAACTTTGACAAACAACTTGTTATTATCCATGGAAATTTGACGTTTAAGTTATATATGGTCGGATTATGTTACCATTGTTTACAAAATAATATTTTAAGAGTCTTAGTCCCATCCTTCTAGATGTATAGTTAAAAATTCTTGAGCTAATAGTTTGGTAAACGGATGCACTAAGTTTTCACTAGAACATACGTATTAGACCGATATAACACTTTGAATTAATTGTCTATCATACTAATATCTTAGACTAGTATGTCTACATTTTACTTTGTAAAACCATTGTATAATCTACCTAATGTGTTTGACTATCACAGTATATTTGTATTGTAATATTCCCCTTAGAGGTGAATCGTATTTCTAACAAGAGATCTCTCAACCATTCATCTGTTTTACCCATTGCGTCCCACACTATAAACTCAGATTTCATAGTTGAATGATATATATATATATATATATATATATATATATGTTTTTTTTATCCCCAATAAACAACACCACATTCAGAATACTCATCATGTAGTCAATTTATTATTGGTTAACTATTGATCTAACTCGCATTTATATATCCCTCAAGTAACCCAAGAAAGTTAGAATATTAGAGACATATGTCTTTGTTCTTTTTCAAGAACTCCAAGACCCTTCCAATTGTATTCCAATGTTTTGTACTTGGATTACTCATAGATTGACTTAATTTATTTACTGCAAAATATATATTCGCTTTTTCCAGAGGGAACCCGCAGACGCTACTCAACGAGTGTGCACAAGTTAAACCTTCAGTCTAACGCAATAGCCTGCAAACCAACGCTAGAAGGTAAACCAGACAAGGTGACAGGCTCAAACCAAAAACGTGTTTGTAAAGGGGGTCGAGCGCATGACATTTTATTCACGATCTCATCTACTCCACCAACTCGGCTAACCCCTTTGAGGCCAAGATATATTCGCTCAAGTGCATATATTAAAATTCTTATTGCACTAACGTATTCTAATTGAGCCACTGCTTCTCCTTCATATTTACAAGTTTCAAACTAGGACCAAAGGGCATATGTACGTCTTTGAATTTAAGATGCTTAAACTTTTTAAGTACCTTCTCAATATAATGATTTTTTAAAAATTACCCACTATTTTTGAATATTTGTATTCATAAACTAGTGAATATTTCATTAAGATCATTAATCTTAAAAATAGAGGATAACAACCTTTTTGTTTCAATTATTTTTTCTATATCATTACTTAGCATGTAATTTACATATAAACATATAATTCCTATTTCATCACCATGAAATTTAGGTTATAAACTTTTGTCTATCGTGCTATTTTTAAACCCACCTGCCACCGCATACAACTTTATCATCAAAATTTCCATGCCACTTCTTAGTTTCTTGTTTAAGACCATATAATGACTTAACAAGCCTTAATACCTTAAACTCGTTCACCGAAAGTAAAAAATATTTGGGTTCTTCCATATAGACCTCCTCGTCGAGATTTCCATTTAGAAAAGTCGTTCTGACATCCATTGGGTGACTCTTATAATTATATACCGATGCAATTGGATGAGCATCATAATACTTTTTATTCTCATAATCAAAGCATATGTGTTAAAATATTCATGCCACTTCTTAGTTGCTTGTTTAAGACCATATAATGACTTAACAAACGATTTGCTACCAATTTCTCTTTAAATGCTTAAAAGATACCATATGTGTGGCATTTCTTCCTAAACACTCACTTATAACCAATTCCTCTTGATCTCGAAGGTAAATCGTTAGTTTTGATACTATTAAGTCCATTTCATTATTTATGGTTTCCTGTTAAAATGCAGAATATTGGGATGTTATTACATCCTTATAATAAAATAATACCATAATTTTTCAGGTGATTTCTTCACAACTTATTTCTACTAAATAAAAATAAATCATATGAGAGTTTATTTTATCGGATCCTAAATTTTTATGTCTATTTTCCCTTTGACTCCTACAAGGTTTACGTGGTTTCTCATCAATCAAAGGTGGTTCTTTCAAAGCCTTTATCTTATTTTCTACGGTGGTTTTTATCTCATTATCATTGCGTAATTTAGATTCAAATAATTACATTGTTCTTGACCCAAATACCACATCTGATTTAAAGCGTAATAACTTATAAGGTTTGTTATTGGTTGCATAACCAATGAACACACATCTTATAGTTTTATGGCCTAAGTTTATTCTTCTTAGATCCATATTTTTGAAAAAAGCTAAACACACCGAGACGTTGAAATATTTAATATTTAATTTTCACTTCTCTGTAACTCACATGGAGACATTCCAGTTTTCTTGAAATGAATACGACTATAAATATGGCATGTAGTTAAAACAGCTTCACCCCATAAATTAATATGCAATCTTGAATTAACTATCATGATATTGCTTATCTCAATCAAAGTTTTATTTTGCGCTCAACCAATCCATTTTTTGCGGAGTATAAGGCATGAAGATTGATGAATCATCACATGCTCTTCACAAAACTAAATCATTCTCCTAAGAAATATTTTCTACTTATATCACTACACAAGATTTTAATCTTAATATCTAATTGATTTTATATTTTCGTTTTGAAGATCTTAAACATATTAAAGTCAAATCCTTATGTTTAAGCAGATAAACATAAGTAAATCTAGAGTAGTCATCAATGAAGTTATAAAGTGTCTATTACCCCATGTGTCAAGACGTCAATTAATTCACATATGCAGTGTCTATTAAATCCAAAAAATTCCCACACCTTTTTATGGATTTATAAAGTTTCTTAATCCTTTTTTAGTCTACATAATTCACGTTTTTCATATGAACCTGTATCATATTCTATAAGTTCAATTTTAACAATTCTAGTTATCGTGTTATGTCCTGTATGAGAAAATCTAATATGTCATGACAAATAAATATTACGAGAGCATGAGTAAATAAAATTATTCACTTCATTAATAATAACATCATGAGTACATAGTTTTACCATATTATTACAAAAGTATCACTTCCTACAAAATTTCCACCATTGGATAAAACAAGGTTGTTAGGTGCGTAAACGACCAAATTTCAACCTTACCGAATAGATTACCATGAATGAACTTTTTGTTCATTTTCGGAACATATATATTGAGTACATAGTTTTACCATATTATTACAAAAGTATCATTTCCTACAAAATTTCCACCATTGGACAAAATAAGGTTGTTAGGTGCGTAAACGACCAAATTTCAACCTTACCCAATAGATACCATAAATAAACTTTTTGTTCATTTTCGGAACATATAATATATTTGTAAGAGTAATTTCATTAACATTAGTCTAGATCAACTCTACACCTCTACGTCCTTCAACTTTGGACTTGTTTGTGTTTCCCATTTGCACCTCATTAGTGCTATGACTCAATTCTATTTTTTTAACAAGGATTTGTCATGGTAGACATGAACGGGTACACATGTATTGTACCACAAACCCAAAGTCTTATCTCCAACGACATTGACCTCCATCACCATTGCAACTATGTCGTTTTTTACAAATTTTATGTTATCACCATTTTTAAAAGGTTGCATGTATGGGTACAATTACCTAGTTTGTCACACACAAAGCAATTTTTATCTACACTCTTAAATGTATTATTGTTCTTGTTGCCAAATAATTTATGTCCGGTTTTATGTTTCTTTGACTTCGGTTCCATTGCCGTTACACTCCTAGAAGTTTCAATCTTGGATTATTCTTACACATCTCTAGTTACGCAATTCTTCTTCAACCCTTAAATACTTTTGGATTTGTTCCAAACTATATTTTTCATATTTATAAACTACCGTCTTCTGATAATTTTTCGAAGATGGAGACAATTGTGCTATATTTTCTCCTACTTGAAAATTTTCTAGAAGCACCACTTTGATGGATACAAGTTTATTGAATATGATTTGTAACTCATGAATTTGAGGGAGAAATGATTTTCCATTAATAAAATTAAAATCAAAAGACTGAGAAAATAAGAAGTTTTTTGTACATTCTTCTTTAGTTAATATATATATATATATATATATATATATATATATATATATATATATATATATATATATGTTTAAGTTCATTCTATATTTTCAATGTTGAAGACTCACTTGTGTAAATATCGAATAGACGATTTGAAAGTGCGTTCAAGATATATCCTTGACATATGAGGTAATCTTTTTATTTCTTGATTCATTGTTTTGATGGTAGCCATGGTTGTTTCTGTAGTCATGATTCTAAATATTTTTTACTGTTAGAAAAATAAAGTAAGAAACAATAACTTACATTAATAGGTGAAGAGAATATTTGTCTAAGAGTCGCAGACAACAATGGTGAAGCTTGAGACATGTAAGGTTACGCTCTCCAAAAGAATTATTTTGATAACTCAAATGCTTGACCTTTTAAGGAAGTTGTTTTGTGATATAACAAGCTTTATGAACTCAAATACAAGGAACAAGTAATTTGAATTCAGATTTGACAGTTAATAATACGAGAGATTATCCTAAAAGAGAATTTGAAATTTGATGAGACTTATGTTTCATTTTTGAAATATTTACATTTATAAAAGTGATAAACTTTTGGCTATAATGATATCCTTTTATAATGAGACCTATTTTGGCTATAATGAGACCCCCAAAATGACCAATTTACTCTTAATATAAAAGCTACATTTCAGCCAAAGTTCATATTTTTTCTCTTCTCTTCACCAAAAGCTTTCAAAATCGAAAAAAAAACTCAAGATTTCTCATATCTGAACTTACAAACATGTTAAGGTATGAATCCTATACCTATTGATGTAATTTTTATGCAATTTAGTTAGGTATTTTTAGTGATATTTAGAGTTATAGGTTCTACCGAAAAAGACGAACTTTCATCTATATGTTGTTATTTTTAAAAAAAAAAATAAGTTGTAGATATGTGTTAGTCTACTAATTGTCAAAGATATGTGGCGTTTTTTTACTGGTCCGTTAGGATTACGCTATCTGAACTCAATAAATAAAACTTCCGCCATAATCACTCGCCGTTTGGAAACAATAACAAAATTAAAATAAACAGTATACTATTTGATGAGAGAATAAATGACTAGGAAGAATATTGGGTCTTGGACCTGATGTGACTAGAGAGAGAGTGTAGAGAGAGAAAGCGAAAAGAGAATATTATATTGTGGAATGTCCCACCTACCAAGAATAATGGGTCTCCTTTTATAGTAAAAAAAGGGTGGACCCATTAATGTCCTTGGTGGGCTTGTTTTATTTCTATTTTGGTCCTTCATCAAATATATTGTTTACAAATTGACCTCTAATAAGCTGTAAATGCTATTACAATCACATCAATTTCCTTCTGCTCATAATTAACTCTTTATTATTAATTCTGGTGAATTATTCCCTTATCAGTAGCCCCTCAGTCTTCGAGAGCAATGTGAACGAAGACTTATAAAGAAGTCAAGTCAGGATGCAGTGCCCCTTACCCTCTGGGCTGATGGTTGGTCTGCCTAGGCCAGACCCCTTTTTTCCAGCGTGTCCGACCCTTGAGGCGCTTATCAACCGATCGGGCGTGGAGACTTTCTCCCAATCGCTGTTCAACCTTCTAAGTCTTGTTAGGGAACTAAGGTCGGACGTTTTCTTCCACTTAAACTTTGCCCCGACTTGGCTTATGAATCACCTCGGGTCGGCTTCTGAACCTTCTTGGTGGTTTTTTCATGGGTTTAGGCCGGTAAACCGACTTTGAGTGATGAATCGGGTTGTGGTGGCCCATCTAGTGTCTTCGTCTGAGTAGGCTAGTGTAGGATTAGCTCGTGTCATAAGAGAAGTGACACGTGTCGACTGCTAACTCGACGCGTGCTTGCCAGCACAGTCTCTTAAGGAGTCATTTCGACTTCCCATTGCTTTTCGTCGCTTGGCCTTCTCCGGTCACGCAACGGCTAGGTGAGGTTGCCTATAAGTACCTCACAAATACAGATCTCTCTCAGAGGCATTCTAGAAAGAGAAAGTGCTGTCCAAATTTTTCTAGAGAGGGAATGCTTGTTTTATGAGACCTAGATACCCGAAGCAGAAACCAAAAAAGAAGAAGAAAGGGGCAGTGTTCAGTTTTGTAGATTGGGCTAGGATTGGCGACCGTGCTGAAGAATACCGACGTGTTGGATTGATTTGGAGTTCTGATACCAAGCCATTCACGCCTGTACCGCAACCCCACGACTCTGTTCTTGCTGACCCGATCCCCGCCGAGTCATTTACCTTGCCCGAACCACCCGGCGCTCTGACCCTAGAGCCCGTCGTCATCACTTCTAGCAGTATTCATCAGTCAACTCTTACGCTGCTCCGCCCCTTTTACCGCCCCGACGCCTCGGCAAAGCCAAATATCTGTCTATGGGGGAAACCAGCTCTCCAACTTCTCCTACAGGAGGTGATTCTCCTGAGATGGTTCAGCTCACTCCCTCCATACGAGGGTACCGAACCGGTTCTAACACTGCTGTGACTTTTTTAGGTCTTAATCGACTGCCACTAACGCCAGCAGAGTTGGATCCCGAACGGGCTCGTCAGCAACAAGACGAGGCTTATCTGGCACAAATTGGTAGCAGTTCTGGCCCTACAGACCCTTGCGTTCGACCATCCGACCCGGGCGCCGCCACCACTCTTAGCTCTGACAAAGTTCCGGTAGTAAATATCGAAGAATCAGAGGCGGACGTTCTACCCACAAAAGTCGGTATTGATGCTGCTGGCAATGTCGTTGCCTCTCCCGAGGAGCCGCTTCCCGAGGAGATAGAAGCGGTCATCACCACCACATATCACCGCTGGCTACCCGCGAACAATGTTATCTCTCTTTTTGAGGGCAAGTATCTTTACTTCCCTGCTGCTGAGCAAGAAGAGCTGTTAATCCGTTGGGGCATTCCGGAGTGTGTCACCGTTCGGTTTCCCGTTCCTGGAGAGACTCCTGTGCACGTTCGGTCATGAGAGATTGTGGTTTTCACCGAACTGTTCAACTGGGGCCTCAGGTTCCCCCTGGACCCTGAGATTGCTCTTTACTTCCGAACCCTCCAAATCTGCCCCTCTCAGCTGACGCCCAATGCATGGTACACACTGATGTCTTGCATAATGGCCTCGCGCCTGTCGGGTCGGGTTATGCCCATGGAGGAGTACATAGCCATGTCCGGGCTGTCGAAATCCCCCAATTACCCGTTCTTCTATTCTTCTCTGGCAAACACATCGAAGATAGTCAATGACTTCCTTGAAGGCGACAAGGGTTGGAAGCATCGCTTCGTCTTTCTTAGCGGCTGCTGGGAAAATGGTCGCCCTTACAGCAAGGAGAACCCGAGGAAATTGCTCCGGACCTGGGTTCCCGATGGTAAGCCCTTTTTTTGTTTTAATTATTGTACCGATCATTTGTGTAGTGTCGAAGGAGTTCTTAATAGGGCTGAAGAAGGACTACTTCAAATCGGGCAAAGTCACCTTCCAAGTGTTGAAGGACTATGCCAAAAACCATTGGGGTCGGGCAATGCACCGGGCCTTTAAGAACACCAACCTCATTATAAGTAACCTCTGGCGTTGCTCGTCAGAGGTGCTCACTATTGAGCAGCTGCGTCAGCCCCCAGTATGGAGGACATGATTGCAAAAACGGATGCGCCTGATGCCCATCTTTTCCTCCCAGCACCAACAAGGCACCTAGCAAGCGCCCAAAAAGGCCGAGAGTTCTTTGGAGCAGGCCAGGAAGGCCGAGGAGGATCGTGTCGCGGTTCTGGTGCGGGAGATCACCGATCTGAAGGCAGCCAATACACTTTTTGCTGAAAAATGCAAGAAGTGGATGGAGAAAGAGACGGCCGAGGCCAAGGCCGCATACGTGCTGTCTTTTCACCACCGCTTCCCTGACCTTTCCCTCGGGTCAATGTGGTTGGACGTTCCAGAAGATGACCGCCCTTCTGGTGTTATTCCCGAGGACGATGAATCGGACGACCCCGAGTCAGAGGAAGAAGATGCTTGATTCCCGACGTCCTTAGTTTTTGTGTTTTTGTATTTTATTGTTTTAAGACCTGTGGATTTTAGGGACTGTGTAGTCCCCTATAAACTTCTTTTGTAAACAAAATTTCCCGTCAATCAATTATTGCATTCGTACTTTATATTTTTGTGAATGTTACATTCTGTAATGGTTATGTGAGGGTTGGAACATAATGGTCGGGGTTTTAAGATGTAGATCAGTTCGGAAACTGAAAAACTGATGAAGGTTCTGTAGATCAATATAAAATTGAAAATTTTCCCGTAGGGTCGGGAATTTTAATATGTAGATCAGTTCGGAAACCGAAAAACCAATGAAGGTTCTGTAGATTAATGTAAAATTGAAAATCTTCCCGTAGGGTCGGGAATTTTAAGATGTAGATCAGTTCGGAGACTGAAAAACCAATGAAGGTTCTGTAGATCAATGTAAAATTGAAAATTTCCCTTAGGGTCGAGACATTTAAGATGTAGATCAGTTTGAACACTGAAAAACCTATGAAGGTTCTGTTGATCAATCAAGATTAGTAAGAACAATCATTGATCAGCTCGTCAACTGACAAAGTTTGTAATACTTCAAAGATTGGAAGGCAAAAAAAATTGATTAAAAAAAGGGGTCTGGCGTTGTCGATGCCTCATTAAAACCTTCTCGCGCCACCGAGGTAGGAAATAGTGCATCCCCGACCAAGAAATTCTTACACATAATGCTCAGAGAGTTACAAGAATGTAAAATTACTCTAAATACAATTTCAAATGTTCAATGTTCCATGGCAGCCTTAATGAATGCCCGAGCTTGTCTTGCAAACGATATGTTCCGCTCTTAATTTTCTCTATCACTTCGTATGGTCCTTCCCAGTTCGGGGCGAGCTTGCCGAGGCTTTTGTCTTTGGTGTGCAGAAAAACGCGTCTCAAAACCTTATCACCGACTTTGAATTCGCGACGTCGTACTTTAGACGCAAACCGACTCCTCATTAGGGTCTGATAGTGTAAAGAATTTAGCTGAGCGCGATTCCGTTTTTCTTCTATGAGGTCGAGAGCTAACTGTCTGTTGCCTTGATTGGTGTTTTCATCGTAGGTACCAATCCTAAAAGACGGAAAAATAGATTCAGCCGGAGTGACCGCGTCCATACCATATACCAGAGCATAAGGTGACTCCTGAGTCGCCTTTCGAGGAGTGGTTCGGTAATCCCATAACACTTCTTGTAGATAGTCCGGCCATTTGCCAGCCTTTCCTTCGAGGTTCTTTTTGAGCCCGTCCAGAATGGTTCGGTTGGTGACTTCGACCTGCCCGTTCGCTTGAGGGTGGAATGGAGCAGAGAAGCATTGCCTAATCATGTGAGTTGTGCAAAAATATTTCATCTCTCTGCTGTCAAATTGGGGTCCGTTATCCATGGTGAGCCTCTGGGGTACCTCGAACCGACAACAGATATTGGACCAAATAAACTTGACGATGTCTTTAGTCTTAGTGGCGGATAATGGCTCGGCTTCAACCCATTTGGAAAAGTAATCCACCGCCATCACTTTTGTCTGTCTTCCATCAGATGCCATTGGTAACGGCCCCACAAGGTCGATTCCCCATCGGTCGAAGGGTAATCCTTCTGATATGGACTCTAAAGGAGCCGCGGGTAAGTTTATCGCATTCGCAAATCTTTTACAAGTATCGCTGGTTTTTACTATCTGATGTGCGTCCGTCGTTATCGTCGGCCAATAAAATCCAGCGAGAAAACTTCTTCTAATTAAGGCCTTGTAACCACAATGAGCCGCGCCCTCACCATCATGTAATTCAGATACAATTATATGTGACTCATGGACCCCTAGACACCTCAGCAATGGTCGGCTGAATGACTTTTTGTATAATATGTCGCCCAATAAAACGTAACCTCGGGTCTTGTTACGAATCTTTCGAGCTGATGCGCCATCGTTTGGTAGTTGACCTTCAGCTAGGAAGGCTATGATATCACGTCGCCAATCTGAAATGGCTAGAGAGTTATCTAGCTCCTTCCTCTTTATAATGGATGGATTTTCTTGTTCGGTTACCCAGGGGTAATTGCTCGAGCAAGAGGCCGATGCTAGAGAGTCTGCCACCACGTTTTCACTTCTCGGGACATGTTCATACGTGATCTTGACAAATGAGGCGGCTAGCACTCTTAACGCGGCTAAGTACTGGACCAGATGCTCTTTCCTAGCTTTCGAGGCTCCCGAGGCTTGATTTATCAAAAGCTGGGAATCACTAACGAGGCGTACTTGCCTTGCTCCACATACCTGCGCTAGTCGCAGACCGGCCAGGGATTTTTATATACGGCTTTGTTGTTGGAGGTAGGGAAACCGAATCGGATGGCCTGGTGCATACTTATGCCTGTTGGGGTAACTATATGCACGCCCGCTCCGCAGCCACTGACGTTTCCCCTCCCCCCCCCCCCCCCATCGGTGCGGACGATCCACTCATTTGGTTCGGCTTCTCCAGATGGTGCGTCTTGGTCCGGACGCTCGGAATGGAATTCTACTAAAAAATCGGCCAGAGCTTGGCCTTTGACGGCCGTCCGAGGTTCAAAGTTGATGTCGAAATCGCCCAACTCGACCGACCATTTAGACATTCTTCTTGACATGTGCGGTCGTTGGAGGACATACTTGAGCGGAAATGAGGTGCGGACGACAATGCGGTGGGCTTGAAAATATGGCTGCATATTTCGTGCTGCGGTCACTAAGGCTAAGGCCATTTTCTCCAGCCTCAACTACCGCGTTTCTGCATTCAGTAACCTTTTACTTACGAATTAGACCGTTGTAGGGGCCGTTCCCAACTAGCTTATCAAGGTCGCACTTACTGCAAAATCCGCAACCGCTATGTAAAGAAAAAAGGTCTCGCCCGTCAGAGGCTTCGTTAGGAGGTTCGGGGATGATAGATAGCGCTTAATCCCTAAAAAAGCTTCGTCACATTCGGGCGTCCACACAAAATTCTTGGCATTTCTCAAGACCTAAAAAAATGGAGCGCACTTGTCAAACGAATGAGAGATAAACCGATTTAAAGCAGTTAGACGCCCAGTTAGTATATGGACTTCCTTGATGCTCTTAGGTGGGGTCATGTCAGTAAGTGCACGGAGTTGGATGGGGTCAGCTTCAATCCCTTTTTCGCTAACAAAGAAACCCAGGAACTTGCCCGACCTTACCCCGAAGGAGCATTTTTCAGGGTTGAGCTTGAGGTTTATACCCATGAGGTTATCAAAAGTTTCATGTAAATCGGCGAGATGGTCCTCGTCCGTGCCGCTCTTTACTAACATGACATCGATGTAGATCTCCATATTCCTCCCTATTTGACCATCGAACGTTTTATTAACTAGCCTCTGATACGTTGCTCCGACATTTTTTAGCCCGAACAGCATAACCTTGTAGAAATACAAGCCTCGGTCCGTTATAAACGTTGTGCTTTCCTGATCTGATGGGTGCAATTTGATCTGATTATAGCCGGCGTACGCATCCATGAACGATAGCAGTCTGTTTCCCGAGGTCGAGTCTACCAATTGGTCAATCCTCGGCATCGGGAAGGGGTCCTTCGGGCATGCCCGATTGAGGTCGGTGAAGTCAACGCACATCCTCCACTTCCCGTTTTTCTTCTTTACCAGGACGGGATTAGAGGTCCAGAGCGGGTAACTTGACTCCTTGATGTGCCCGATGCTGATTATTCTTTCGACTTCGCGCAAAATGATTTCTGCCTTTTCGGGGAAAAAGCCCGACGCTTTTGAGAGACGGGTCTGACGTTTTTGTTGACAGTTAGCTTGTGAATCACACAAGACTCTGGGACTCCGGTTACGCCCCTCAAGCTCCACGCGAATAAATCTAAATTCTCCCGTAGTAAATATAACAACTGTTTTCTGAAAGCCGGTGACAAACGGATCCCGATCTGCAGAACTTTTCCTTCGGCAAATGAGTGTTGTTCGCATTCTTCGTCGGTAGTCAAATAGCTAGGAGCTTCCCTGGGATCATCAACGGGTAACGACCCCAGGGGGATCCCCTTTAATTTCTAATCCCGCGAGCCCAATGAGTCCTTGAAATAATATATAAGTCGCTTTGTAAACATCAAGAATGGATTAGCTGATTGCTTTGAACAAGTAGCAATAGCTTCTCTAAGGCATGGTTTGAACCCTGGTAATTTGGCTGACTCAATAACCAGAAAAAAGGCCATGACGTGGGGCGGTTTACTGAATCAGGTTGGTAAATAAATCAATGTAGATGAAACAAAGAAGACCAAGGTACATAGGCAGGTGAGATCGGCCCCAGATGCACCAAAACCAGAATCAGTCTGGGTATAAGGCTAAAGGAGCCGGACAGGGTCCCAGCAGGGCCAAGGCTCAATCCCACCCAGCACCAGCTCATAGTCAACAATCCAGAAATAAGCGAGGGCCTTGGGCTCAACCGGAGTGGTTTGCTGAGTTAAAAGAGAATATGGCAACCATCTATGACAAAACAAAAGACAAAGTGTATTTCAGGAAGCCAGCTGCGCTTCAATCTCCCAGGGAAAGTCATAATAATTGTTTCTTCCAATATCATAAAGATATTGTTCATAACACATAAGATTACATAGCTTTGAACCAAGAAGTGCAAAATTTGGTTAAAAGAGGAAAGTTGGGTGCATATGTAAAAAGAAGGAGTGGAAATAGGCCTGATAATGCTCATCGGACTGGCCCGAACAATGCATGAACATCGGCTCTGGATGGGGCTATGGTGATAATTGATGTGGAGTCAGAGTATTTGGATCCTGATCCAACCCGAAATAAGATGGGGGTTATCACAGAACACAGCAAGACGGTGTCCGGACTCATCAGCTTTTTAAGTCACTTACAATATTTGGGAGAGACACCATGACTGCACCAACTACTTCTTCGAGAAAGAGGCATGTTCATACTCTAGTTACTGAACTGGAAGGAGGCATGACTTCCTATCAATCGCAAATTCCTTTTCCCTTCATTGTTTTCGATGAAGATGATTTGAGGGACATAGCTGGTCCCCATGAAGATGTTGTGGTAATAGGAGCATCCATTGGGGGCAATGACATCAGACAAATTTTAGTGGACACCGGTAGTTTAGCCAGTATCCTCTTTTTGACTTCCTACAAACAAATGAAGAATCCGGCAGTGATTCAGCGTTCGAAAAGGTCAATTGTGGGTTTCACTGGAAGCTCAACGGACGTGATCGGGGAGTTTGAGGAGGAGGTTTTGTTTGGGCAAGGGCCCTTTTAAGAAGATGGTTAGATTACTTTTTATTGTGGTGGATTGTCCCACTTGTTACAATGCCATTTTGGGAAGATCTTGGCTTTCCAGGATGCATGTTGTGGCTTCAACAGTCCAGCAATGTTTAAAATACGCTGTGCAAGGACAAATGGGACTAGTCCGAAGTAGTCAAAAGATAGCAAGGGAGTGTTATGCAACAGCATTGGCCCCTCGAACTTTGGGGGCAGTTCGGATCAGTGCGGATTAGCAGTTGGAGGGGCCCTCTGGGGGAGAGGGTGAAATTAATGACCCCTGAGAGACCCCTGGTGTTTTAATACCAATTGAAGAGGTTGAAACTCACTCTCTGGATGAAGGAAGAAATGTCAAGATCGGATCTAAGATGACATCAGAACTGAAGAGTAAAATGCTGTCTTTTTTAACAAACCATCAGCATGTTTTTTCTTGGTGCAATGCTGATGTGACCGGAGTGCCTGCAAGTAATATATCACACCAGCTATCCATCGGAAGAGATATAACACCTGTTGTACAAAAGAGGAGAGCTTTTTCTAAGGAGAAATCTGATGTCATAGTTTAAAAGGTCGACCGGCTTACTAAGATGGGGCACATAAAGGAATCCCAGTGCCCTTTATGGACAACCAATCCGGTGTTAGTAAAAAATAAAAATGGGAAGTGGTGAATGTGCATTGACTTTATAGACCTTAATATGGGTTTGCCCAAAAGACCTATATACGGTCCCTCGGATTGATCAGTTGGTGGACTCCACGTCTGGGAACAAGTTGTTGTCCTTTATGGATGCCTTCTCCGGGCATAATCAGATTCAAGTGGATCCAAAGGATCAAGAACACTACCTTTGTTACTGATAGGGGCCTTCATTGTTATAAGGTGATGCCTTTTGGGTTAAAAAAATGTTGGGGCTACTTATCAGAGGTTGGTGAACAAAGCCTTTGCTAATCAGATTGGAAGAAACATGGAAGTCTACATTGATGATATGATGGTAAAGAGTGTGGAAAAAGAACTACACTTGGCAGATTTGCAAGAAACTTTCGCCAACTTGATGAAAGTAAATTTAAAGTTGAATCCTAGAGAAGTGTGTTTTCGGAGTGCAGTCTGGAAAGTTCTTGGGGTATGTGATAAGTGAAAAAGGGATACCGCCTGATCCAGACAAGATCAGTGTTTTATTGCAGATGGAGCCTCCTCGGAATATTAAAGAAGTGCAAAGATCGACAGGGAAATTAGCTGCTCTAAACCGTTTTATCTCAAGGTCTTCGGATACGTGTGCCCCGTTTTTTCAAACTTTAAAAGAAGTAAAAGAATTTAACTGGTCTCCACAATGTGACCAGGCTTTTGATGAAATTAAAAAACATTTATCCTCCCCTAAAACCTTGTTTAAAGCTGTTGATGGAGAGACATTATTCCTATATTTAGCAGTTTCTGATTGTGCCATAAGTGCGGTGCTAGTTAGAGAAGTGGACAACTATCCTCGTCCGGTGTACTACATCAGGAAAAGCATGATGGATGCTGAAAAGAGATATTTAAAGCTTGAAAAGCTAGCACCGACATTAGTAATTGCTGCTAGAAAGATGAGGCCTTACTTTCAGTCTCATTCTATTGTTTTCCGGACATCTTTTCCCTTGAAAAATGTTCTTCAAAAGGCAGACATATCAAGCAGAATGACCAAATGGTCAGTGGAGTTGGGAGACTATGATATTGATTTTTCCCCTCGAACTGCAGTCAAGGCTCAGTCTGTTGCTGAATTCCTAGTTGAATTCCATTCGGACAGAGATACTAAGCAAGCATCAGGTGAAAAGACTAAGAAAGTATGGGTTGTCCGGACTGATGGTGGATCAAGTACCATGGGATCTGGTGCTGGGATATGTTTAACCTCTCCGTATGGCAACAAAATGTACCAGGCTATATGTTTTGCTTTCAAGGCTTCCAATAATGAGTCCAAATATGAAGCTGTCATTTTCGGTTTAAAGTTAGCCTTAATTTGTGGAGCCAAAAGAGTCAGGTTAATGAGCGATTCTCAGCTTCTTATCCATCATGCACAAGGTCAATTCGAGGCCAGAAAATAGAAACTGATTAAATATATGTTCTTTCTTAAAGAAGTGGCACTTAACTTCAAAGATATTACCTATGAGCACATACCCCAAACAGAAAATACTCTAGCAGAATCCTTGGCAACCATAGCATATTCTGAGTCCTACCATAGATCCACGTGCAGGAATGCCCATCCATTCACCTCAATCAGAGCAAGCAAGGGGAGGAAAGTTTAAACATACAAGTAAGTCAGCCTCAAGATTGGAGGTGTCCTCTCTTTCAATATATCTCAGATGGTGCCTTGCCTCCGGAGAAAGCAGTGGCAAGGAAAGTAAAGTATAAGGCTCGTGGATTTGTAATCCTAAGAGACGTTCTTTACAAGAAGTCTTTTAGCAAACCTCTATTGCGATGTTTGGGGATTGAAGAGTCCCAAGTGATGCTGTCTGAAATACATGATGCTGAGGGGTCAGCACACTGTGGTTATAGAGCTTTAACCAGAAGAGTCTTGTTGGCCGGATACTACTGGCCCTCTATAATGGAAGATGCCAAGGAATTGGTGAAGAATTTTGATCCATGCCAAAGATACAATAATGAAATTCATATCC
Source organism: Limnanthes douglasii subsp. nivea (assembly GCA_036936605.1). Taxonomy (NCBI): domain Eukaryota; kingdom Viridiplantae; phylum Streptophyta; class Magnoliopsida; order Brassicales; family Limnanthaceae; genus Limnanthes; species Limnanthes douglasii. The sequence goes on along the minus strand of JAUPFV010000005.1, from coordinate 248,512,776 downwards.
CAACTGGCCCATTAGAGTCAATTTTTGAGCCAATACCTTTTGCTCGTTGGGGGCTGGATCTGGTGGGACCTCTACCTATAGCATCCGAAGGATGTAGAACTATTATAGTTGCCATCGATTATTTCTCAAAATGGATAGAAGCAGCTCCATTGGCACGAACTACTTCAAAAGCTGTTATAAAATTTATCTTATCTAATATTTTCTGCAGATTTGGGGTTCCACAAAAGATAACCACAGACAATTGGCCACAATTCGATAATAAGGATATGGAGAGCTTTTGTGCCTCTAGAGGCATTCAGCATTGTTTTTCTTCTCCTTTCCACCCACAGGCGAATGGTCAAGTTGAAGTGGCAAACAAAACCATCTTGTCCGGTCTTAAAAAGAATTTAGAAGGGACTGTTGAAAAGTGGCCAAGTTATCTACAAGAAGTACTATGGGCCTACCGGACTACTCCTGGGGCTGCTACATAGGAATCCCCATTTGCCTTGGTATATGGTATGGATGCAATAGCTCCTATAGAAACAACTATTCCTTCATTCAGAGTCCACAATTTTTCCAAACAGGCTAATGAAGTGGCAGTCAAAAGTCAACTTTACTTGATAGAAGAAAAAAGGGTTAAGGCTCACCTCAGATCCACACACTATCAGGGTTTGATAAGAAGCAGGTTTGCTTCCAAAGTTCAAAGGAGGGATTTTCAACCAGGGGACAAAGTATTGAGAAAAGTCTTCCTACATACTAAGGAGAAGCAGTTGGGCAAGCTAGCTCCAACTTGGGAAGGACCCTATGTGGTCAGTGAAAAGCTTAAGCCTGGGACATACAGGATTCAAGATAAAGATGGAAGGATCTTGAATCACCCCTGGAACATTGAACACCTCCGGTTGTATCTAGAATGAAAATTATGTATATATTTACTTGTTTAAAGTCCATGTAAATACTAGGGGGCATACTCTTTCCTACCTTGGTGGCGCGGGGAGTTTTTAATGAGGTGTCCAGGCTTTTCAATGAAATTCAATACCTTCTTGAAAAAATCGGAGTGTTTCGATTGATAGCTTCTTTGAAATTTTTTAAGGTATCACTAGCAGACCGGATTGAATTGGTAGAATGATGACCATTTAAGCATTTGTCATCGGAGAATTTAAACACTCTCACCTTAAAATGCTTGTAATATAACTAAGGGCTATTTAAACATCAACCATCAAAATTAGGTAACTATAAGACAATGCAAGAATTGTGTAAGATAAAATTTCCCGGTTAACACCGGGGAGTGATATTAAAATATGTAAATTTCCTTGGCCATCCAAGGACTTTGAAGTTTTAAAAGAAAAGGTTTATCCGAACAAGAGTCGGACACGGTTACAAAAATGCCTTGGCCATCCAAGGACTTTAGTCTAACACCAAAATTAAAGGAAAATAAAAAGATAGTTAAAAATTCTAAAGCTGAGCTTCCTTAGATGGTCCAGCGTCACCTGGTTTCTTCTTGGAGTCTTTGGGTTCCTCGTTAAGGCTCTCCCCGATCCCTTCATCTTCATCAGTGGTATCATCCCAACCACTGGAATAGCAGTGCTTATCACCATCGACCATAGTATGGTGAGGAAGGTCTTCTTATTCCACAAATCGTCATAAATCTCCTAGTGTCCTCTTCGGAAATTTTTTATGAAAGAGCAAGACCATATCTTATTTAACTTTAGCATACCTTTCCTCTTGGGAATCTATCACCTTGTTGGTGTATGCATCGATTCTGGCTTGGATTGTCTTCTCCTGCTCCTTTATCAAGCCATCTTTCTCCTGGTTAACCCTAGACACATCATCTTCGAGCGAAATTTGTCATTGGTTAGGGTCTGAATGACATTGTCTTTGGCCTTCACCTCCTCTTTTGAAGTGGAAAGATCCTTCTCCAAGCCAGAACACTTGGATTGGAGTTCTTTGTTAACTCCCTCCGAAGTGGCTAGCTTGGTGGCCAAATCATCTTTCCCCTTCTTCAATTCCTCGATCTCTCTCTTTAATGCCTCAGAATTTTGGTTGGCATTAAGGAGGTCGTTAGACAAGCTCTCTTTATCTGAGTTGAGTGTGTTGATGAGGGTGGATTTATTTCGCACTTGTCTCTCCAAGTTGAGCACTGATTGAATATTGCTCAACAAGGAGTGGGTCACCATGTCATTCTCCCCTGAAATAGAAAAAGACTTACCATTGAAAGTAACCATGTTCGAAGAGCTTGGAGGGAGGTAAGGGCCAGCAAAATCGTTTTTCTCGAGGTCTCCAAAGTAAAGGCCAATCCCTTGAAGACCACTGATGTTTACTCCATCAATGTTAATATCCCCTCCGGCACCCTCTCCGGTGTGAAAGTCACTTGGGATTTGCTCTGCCTGTGTTGGGTCTGTTGGGTCGACCGGAGGAAGAGACTGCGGAGGCCGGTGATCAAATTCATCCCCCTTGGAGGTTTTCTTCTTCTTGGCTTCCCTATCTCCCCTTCTGTTCCCAATTTTCGGTCTTTTTTGGGAGCCTTAGAGGGTTTTGGAAGTCCAACTGCCTCTTTGGTACTCTCATTTTCCACCACTTGAAGCAGAGCAGCATCAATCCCTCCTTGGTCCTGCACCTCCTGGTTTGCTGGGACAGTCTCCTCAACACCACCTTGGTTGACCTCAGCTACATCTGGCTTTTTCTTTCCTTTCTTGCCCTTCATTTTACTTGGGGTTTTAGCTCTGCCCGGCAAGGCCATCTTCCCATCCTTTACATCTGTCCTCTGTAGAATGACACCCGGAGAAGGCGCTGTGGTCAATTCCTCCCAAGACAAGTCTCTCCGACCGGTGGTGTTCCAGAGGTGGGATCTCACGAGGTTTCCAACAATAAAACAATTGTGGAAGCGATTTCCCCATTTGTCAGCAGCCCAAGCATTCAGCTTGGCACAAGTAGTCTGCCCCTCCTCCAAGTAGTCGGTGAACTACTTCGGCAGCACTACCAAAAGAAGAAGAAGAACATTTAAGTAAACAAACTTTTTATAAGGAAGGAAAAACGAACATGATGAAATATTTACCTGTGCTTTTCCATCTATTGGTAAGCATGCTTGGGTTGTCACCAGCCTTAATCTTTTTCCCATTTTCCCAAGCTCTACTGATGAACAAGAATTGAGTCTTCCAGTTCTTCTCCGACTCAAGCAGATCATCCACCACTTTATAGTTGTCGCTCATGTTGAAATGATAGAAGGGGATGATGTGATTCTTGCAAAGGCTGGCTACAGCAGCAAACTGCTCCATCGGAAGTGGGATTCCGGAGAGCCTAGAGGCCATGATGCAGGCCATGAGAGTGTACCAAGCATTGGGACTCAGTTGGCTTGGGCAGAGCTTTATCAGATGGAAATATCTGACGATCTCTAGGTCCAAGGGAAATCTAAGCCCCCAGTTGAACAACTCTGTGTAGAAAACTATCTCACTTAGCTTGTAGTCCATTGGCGTCTCCGGTCATTTTAACAGATTCTGGGATCCCTCACTTCGTCCGGATCCGGCCTAATTCAGCAGTATGAATGAAGGCCTAGTTAATGTTCTGCATGGCTAGCAGATACTTTACACTCACCTTGTGGAAGCAAGGTCTCATTATACCTTCAAGGGACTCCGGCAGGTCCAGATGTTTTAAACACAGCTTCTCTTTACCCTTGCTTTTCTTGACAATAGCAGCCTCCCCCGTCTTCCCGGAGACATCAGTCTCAAAAGGGGCTTCTTCAACACTGTCCTCCATCACATCTTCCATCACCATGGAAGGGTTGTCAATTGTTTTTTATGGAGGAGTGCTGGTAGTTGGCTCAGTGAGCTGTCCGGATGGCTGAGCATCGCTTTCCCTTTGTGGCCTGGTGTCTGGCTGGGGCTCAGATTCAGAGGGTTCATTTCGAAGGCTTGTTCTGGTAGCCTCCGAACCAGACGATTTGTCCTTAGGAACTTTGATGGGTGCCTCTAACCCTACAGCTTTGTCCTTGGCCCTAGACTTCGAGGGCCTAGATTTCAGAGACTTAGACTGTGGAGCAAGAGTCTGGCCTTTTACTAAGCGGCCTCGTCGTCTAAGTGTCAGCTTTTCTGGGGAATTTTCAGCATCTGATCCCATAGCTATGAACGGAGAGGGTCTCTTTGTGCTTGTAACAGCTTTTTCCCGTTCGACAGTAGGCTGTGACTCTTGAACCGAGGAGCCTGAGACGATTTGAAAGACTAGGTTGAAATAACCTTCTGGGTTTGGAGCTTCTGGCAGAAGATGAACCCCGATCAGGCTCTGAGCTTGGTGTTTCAGATTTGTCGATTGGAGAAACTGGAAGGCCTGCTGCAATACGCCTTTCTCGTTCGACTCTTTGTGCTTTCTCTAACTCCGAAAGATTAAGCTACCCACCTTTTACAAGTGTGTTTCTTGCTGTAAACGTAAACTTATACTAAAAGGGTTTTGAAAAGAGAGATGAAAGCTTTGAAGAAAAGGAGTGAAAGAGTAATGAGGATGGTAAAATAGTGAAAAATGAGGTAATTTATACTAAAGAGACAAAAAGATACCTACAAACCTAGGAGAATACGAAAAGATGAAAGTAATGATTGGAGACGGCGCTGACGTCACAAACATTAAATGAAGAGATTACTTTTTGGGATTAGTGGGAGCGTCGTTCTAGGAGAAAAACGGCCGGTGAGGCAAATCAGAAGATGACACGTGTCCCATGATCCATGGTAAAACCTTTGAACTTCTGAAGAGTTTTTCAGTTCGGATAAGTCCTTCACTAAACACTAAATCCGTCCGGAAAATGTCACAAGTGCCCAAAGGCGATTTTTTAGGTCTTGCCAAAAGGCCTTCAAACAAAACCTAAAAAAGAGGCTAATGATGAGTCTGGAAATTCTTACCACTCACTGTAGAAACCGGACAGGGGAAATTCGGACAAAAACCACAAACTGAACCATCCGAACTGGACAAAAGTACTAAAAACTAATCACCTTTTGACTAAGCTAATTGTTAATCTGCTTAATAACCTATTGGGTTTTTGAACTCGACCCGGTTTCATAAGTTTGACCTGAAAGCCCATGTGGCCCATAATTAAGGGTATAAATACCCAATCACTTTCATTAATGAGGGTAATGAACATTTAATAGAATCAGGCAGCTCAAATCTCTCACTACAAAACACCCAAACATTAAATACCTTTGAAACACCATAAAACACCTAACAAAATTACCCTCAGTAAAAAATAATCCACACCAGCTAGTATCCCCCCCATCTCTGAGCGGATAATCTTAACTGCTTGAAGCATATGGTAGTCTTCGTCAGCCGTAAACTCCATCTCCAGATAATGTTTGACTATTTAATTTTTCGGTCGTAAATGTATGGCCGATGTTTTATTTTACTAGATTTTATGTCATTTTTATAGGCGGGGAGTCAATTTTGGTGGGCGTTAAATTTTACTATAAGGTTTCATTATAGCAATACTCATACCCTTTAAAAGGGACTTTCACCCAACGCTATAACGAGACCCTCGTCTAACCCACGTGGGTTATAATAAGGTCTCATCGAGATGTGTGTACTTTTGGATCTATTATGTGTCACAATAGTATTGGTCTTTTTCGTCGAAGTTTGGCCAACTATTTCTAGCAAAGGCATCTTATACTTTGTAGTATTATAAGTGCTATACATTATAAGAACTTGAGGAAAAGTGCGCATGAAATTGATGCTTTTAAAATGTGCAAAAAGTAACTCGAGTATCTCGTCCGTTGCTTCGCAAGTTCGCTCCCAAACATAGTAATCGTGTTCTTTTAACTTGCAAAACAAGTATTACATTTGGGTCTTGCCGGCTTTATCAACCAAATCATGTTTTTGGCGCATGTTGTATATCGTGCACATGCTAGATACATTTTGTGGGTCTTTAATCTTCAAACCGCGATATCTATCTCTTAGTCGACAACCGATTTCCCTTTGACTACGAACAAACACTTCTTCCTCTACTTTTAGTCTAGCGGCTCGTGAGTGACCATCCAAGTGCAAAAACGGTTTGTGGTTGTGTTTCTCGTTTAACACTATCAATTTCCAATAACTGGGTAGCTCTAAGACTGGTTTTCCCCTTAAATTAAATATAACGGACATCCGCATTTTTTAGATGAACATTCTCGGCGCTTCTTGACATACCCCGATTTGGGGTTAGGTGTGGAAACCTCGTGCCTCTCGCACCTAAAATACATCCTAGGATTTTTCATATTTTTGCTACCGTCGTCGTCTTTACTACGCAACACAATGAATCCTAGTTTTATGCTTTCAGATACGACCCATCGGATCAAATCGGGCTTGGTGTACAAGGTGTTCGTACTAAACATTTTTGTATAATCGGTCATCGAACATGGCGGTTGATCCAGTCCCTAAAAATGGTTTGTGCTAATTATTTAAAATAGCCTTAATTATAATTAAACCCACTACCCAAATAAGCATGCATAGGAAAACAAAACTAACAGTCAAAATCGAGCGCTGGGAACGCTCGATTTTGACAAAATCGCAAAGAGGGAATTGCAAAATTGCCAAAATTGAGCGTTCTCTACTCGTGAATTGGACAAAATTGCGAATTCCGTATTCGCAATGCTGTCCAGTTCGCGAGCAGCGAATGCTCAATCTCAGCAAATTCGCGAATTGTTCATTCGCAATTTTGTCAAAATCGACCGTTCCCGGCGCTCGATTTTGACAAACCAAAACACAATGTTTTTCGCAGTTCATAGCGTTGGTAGTTCTATATTCACACTGAAATTTCAAAAACACAAAATGTACCTCTTCTTGGGTTTGGAGATAGTCCGTTAAAGGCTCATCCTCCTCCGACAAGAAATCATCCCTATTGCAGCTCAACTCTTCCGTTAAATCGCTCAAATCCATGATTTTTGGTGTTTTTTAAAAATTTAGTTCAGTTAAATAGAGAAAGTTGTAAGAAGAAGAATAATAAAACTCTTTTTATATATATGAAGGGTAAAATGGTCATTCATTAACAAAAAAAATTGAGTTTGGGTTCTCATTATAGCAAAAAAGGGTCTTAATATAGCCTTGCCCATTCAAATTTTTTCATCGTAATCGCGTGGAACAAAAGCATTATCGCAGCAGAATCACTTTGACGCAATCAGCCTATTTGCACTGTGGCAGAATCATGCTAGTCGCGATAAGAAATGTTGCTATTGCGATGAGCTTCTTACCTAAAATCACGTTTAAATGATCTTTCCGTTAAACTTATTTCGCCGCTATCATACTTTTTGCTCGTTGCGGCGAAGTCCTGCTTGTCAAAATCAGATTTGTTGATGATCGCGGCGGGCTTCTTACCTAATACCGCCATGTCTAAAAAGTTTAACCGATGTTCTCATTGAACCACCAATTTTGATGATCTAAACTTTTCTTCGGCTCGACCACTTTAATCAAATTTTCAAAAGGCACTTAAGTGGATGGTCAATCAAGCACAACTCATAGTAATAGGCAGAGTTATGTATCTAACTCATGGCATGTTAGCCTATCTTGTCTCTCACTCTTGAAAAACATGTCACACTAATACTATGTGTGCGGATGACTTAACCTGCATATTTAATTACTCTGTAAGTCACTTGTTAAGCACGTTTTCTTTTTCAGACTACTTACTACACTAATTGTATCAATAAGCAATATCACGTGTGGAATCTTTACATTCATATTTTTTGCTCTACAAAAATTGATTCAGTGGACATACAGTAATCCAAGTTCACTCTAGCCTTTTGTAATTGTAGTTCCTCGTCCTCCAGTTAATCCTATTTCAAGAAAAGTCACTGTGTGTTATTCATTTATAGAAATTGGCTTGAATCACACAACATTATCAAAGCAAACAAAACGTGGATATAACTTTGTTATTGTTATAAATATCTTCTGATCCGATTTTATTGTTTATGCTTAGCATCATATATAAGTGAAGAAGAACTTATGCAGCCCATGTTTCTTCCTTTCCACACAATGACACATCAACCTCTTAAATGTTTAAATGTAAATTTGGCAATACTACTGTAGGGTCTGCTATAAATAAGGAAATCCAATGCTATACATATACATGTACAATTGCAATTTCCATGAACCGTGAATATTATTTAACAAGTCAAAGTTAGTAACAAATCACTTTTTTTGCAAAAAACATGGGAGAAGCTGATGTTCAATCCCCTCCAAAAGAGACAGAACGAAAACACTTCTGGGAGCGGAAATGGTGTTCGAGAGACAGGAGAAATGCTGCTGTCTTCCTGGTTGTGCATTCTCTCTGTCTCTTTGCACCTTTCCATTTCAGCTGGTCTCATTTTTGCCTCGCAATCGTCCTTACTTACGTCACTGCGTGCTTCGGTATTACTCTGTGCTACCATAGATGTCTTACTCATGCAAGTTTCAAGCTACCAAAATGGCTAGAGTATTTCTTTGCTATATGTGGAGTACTTGCACTCCAGGTTAGTTACTTACAATACTAACATGCGAAAATACTTGTGCTTTTAGTAATGAATCCGTCTCTGTTCCTGTTTCTTCAAGGGAGATCCGATTGAATGGGTGAGCAACCATAGATATCATCACAAGTTTGTCGATACTCAAAAAGATCCGCATAGTCCAATCGAAGGCTTCTGGTTCAGTCATATGGGTTGGCTATTCGATAAGAACTATATAGTCGAAAAGGTATGCATCCCAATAATACAACCATGAATCAACATGTTATGTTATTTCATTGTGTTGTTTTGTTGTGCAGCGGGGATTTCGTAACAACGTCGGAGATTTAGAGAAACAAGGCTTTTATAAGATGATCCGAAGGACATACTTTCTGTATCCGTTGGTGTTTGGAATTGTGCTATATATATTGGGAGGCTTTCCATTCATTGTGTGGGGAATAGTAAGGAGATATTACCATTAGTATTATTAATGTTCAGTATATAATTCAAATCCACCTTGAACAGTCTTCTGACTGCATTTGCAGGGAGTAAGGCTCTTCGTATCTTACCATGGCACTTTTGGTATAAACTCAGTTTGCCATATTTGGGGAAATCGAGCATGGAAAACCGATGATTTGTCCAGAAACAACTGGTAATATTGCTATTCTACATTCACCTACTTCCTAATAGGCGCTAATGTATAAATTGATTCGCTAATAGTACCAATCTGCAGGTTCCTAGGAGTGTTTGGATTAGGCGAGGGATGGCACAATAACCACCATGCATTTGAATACTCAGCACGGCATGGACTCGAATGGTGGCAGATGGACATCACTTGGTACACTATCCTACTTCTCCAAGCCATTGGATTAGCCACCGGCGTCAAGCTGCCAACCCAACTTCATAAACAAAGACTCGCTTTTAACACAGCAAAGGATGCTTAGAAGCTGCAACTCTGGCAGCCTCCTTTTTATTGCTGAATAAAATATGCATTACGCAATGATAATAGCATCCTTCTCCCATGTACTGTAATTGATCCAAATTCAGGCAAGTTCGGTAAAAAGATATTCTATCAAGCAATAGCTGCATCCTTTGTCTTAGCCGAAGTTACAAGTAAAGCATCACTTTTTGAATCATACTCAACTCTCTTACGAACCTATACTATACTATGGCTACAAAGAGTAAAACCTGATTTAGTTAATTCGTCAATCACCACCTCAATCTCAAGCTGATATTATGATCACCAAACAAAATGGGCATGGGTTAACTTACACAATACTATTGAGCTCTAACATTACTGCTTTTCTACATGCTATAAGACTGAATCTATTCCAGACAACAAAAAACAGAGTGATACACGTAAAGTTGCTCAGAATATTTATTTTCCGTAAATTTAATAATAATCATAATACCCTTTTACAAAATTGTTTAAGACTGTCTTTTGGAAGAAAAAACAAAGGCAAAACTACAAAATACGACCTCGTCATTGTAAACAAAATACCATGTTCACTCAACCACGGCCAACAAATCACTCTCTTTACAAAAGCAGTGTCTTCCATCTGCTCCGAAATCAACCTGACAATATCCAATCCAGTCATGATATTTAGAAAATACACACAAACCCTATTTTTTGTTGAAGTATACATATAAAATCTACAATTATCTTGTTCCTTTACACTAACCTCATAAGCATTCACGTCAGAGAAAAGAACCTGCGAAGATGAATCGCACATAAAAATTGAGGAATCACGATAATGTGCTGTAGAGTTTACATTCAATTAAATATCAAGTGCTTTACCTTTTTACCAGGCAGCACTTCTCCAACATCAGTACCAACAGTGAGAACCTGAAATGAACTTATTGCAGATCACAAGGAAGTCCTAAAATGAGTAACCCTAAAACCAAGTGAAGGACAATTAACTTACCTCTCCCAAAAGGTACCTTTCGAATTTAACAGCTGATTTCGGCAACAAAACTCCCCCTGCTGATTTCTGTAGACATGTTTGAATTAATCCAACGATATCAATACCAAAGACTGTGTTCCCTTCACAGGTTCATAGGGAAACAAAGATAGCACATGACTAAAAATACTAGACAGAGTGCATTTCAAAAAAGGCAGTAGCCAATGGTTTTAGAGTCAGGGTTTTAGCCTTTTAGGGTTCATTCAAGCATTCAAAATATAACTAATGCATCCAATAGACATAGAATCAGAAATGGACTAATAAGCAAATTCTTTCTTCCAATGAGTCTTTTTGAATCAACAATAAGACAACAGAACAAAAAGAAATCAGAAAATCGAGATTCAACAACATCCAAGTAACAAGAGAAGTCAGAAGCTCTAGTCCAAAAGTAAGGCTAACAAAAGAGTATAAGATGAATAAAGAGAGGCAAACCTCAGGAAGGTCTTGAAGACGAATAAGGACTCGATCGGCTTGAGGAGCAACCTGCAACAAACAAATTAGAGGAAACGGGACAAGAGACAAAGAGAAGAGGAGAAAGCTATGCTAGTGTAGAACGTACCTTTGTCGGATCCCATTTATTGGCGACTGCGTTGATTTTAAGAGAGCTTCGTTTGGAGCCTGACAATTGCAATAGTACTTATGAAAGACAGGTTAAGATTAAGTAAAGCAATGCAAAACAACCAAGTAGAGAGCTGTTAACCTGCAAATTTATGGTTGGAGAAAAAAGGGAGGTTGTTGTTGGTAGGAGCGAAGCGCATCATAGTAAATGTAGACGCCGCCATTGATAGGTATGAAGAAATGCTAAAAGTTAAGACGAAAGAAGGAAGAAGATAAGGCAAATTAGCTCCCCTGCTGCAAATGCTTTTCTTCTAAAACTTGCTCCTACCACCATCCTTCTTCCAAATACATTTCTTATCAGGATATTTGGGCCAGGCCCGCATTTTCTATTGGGCTATGTTAAGTAAATTTAAAACGCCCAATAATAACTGGCATGTGACTTTACCCACCAAATCGTTATCATCAGTCGGCTTGAAAATTCAGTTTTGTCGATATAACGGAAAATGGGTGTATAAAACTCAAAAAGTTTATGGATCTTCTCGTTCTTCTCCAAAAAAGGTCTTTGCAGGTTTGGCCTGAGATCGTTTCTTACCAGGAGTCGCAGGTCTCCTGGTCTTCGGTTAGGTCTCCTGTCCCTTTGTTTGAGAATAGTGAAAGTTTTTGTGCCATTTCTTGTTGTTCAGAGTATTGGGTTTCCTCCTCTTGATTCGGTGGTTACTTACCATAAATTATATTGAGGATAATGTTCCGGATGGGACAATGAAGAGTTCTCAGTCCTTCAAAATATTAAAAAAATTGCTATCCAAAAGCAATTCGAGAAATCATTCGCTGATGTCTGAAACCTCGTGCTCTATTTTCTTAGACAAAGCCTGAGTTTGCAATACACTAAAAAAAAATGAAAGAATTACTCCAAAGCAATCAAGAATTACTCTAATCCGGAAAAAGATCATCATTGTACAGCTTCTTAAATTCCTTCAGATTTAAAGGTTTATACAATTTCATTATTCTGGATTAGCAACCTAGATGGAATTTTGCTTGAAAGATGATATCAATATCATATGGTCGAAAAATGTGTGGAACATTGATGGAAAACCAACCATAAGAATTTTTCAGATGGTGCCCTGAATTCAACAAAAACTATGAAAATCCGATATCTCTGTTTTGGGTCCGGTTTGAAAAACTGCCTGAGTTCATGTACAATACATGTATTATCAATGACCTTGCTTCTTCGTTAGGCACAACTTACAGAATTATTATCCCAGAAATCAACAAGGCTAGTAGTAACGCGTGCTACGTTCAAATTGAAATTGATGTCTCTAAAGTTTTAAAGCGTCGAGTGTGGATAGGATTTGGGGCTAATGACTTCAATATCATTACTAACTCTGAAGACCAGTTAAGGTGTTCTACTTTTGATGAAGCTAGCTCTGATTAATAATAAGATGATCTCCTCTTTCAACAGTTTTCAGGTCTTCTACATGGTCAGAACTTGTTCTGACCATGCCCCTCTTTTAATCTCTTTCTCTAACAATTCTAGTATGCTATCTAACTATAATAAATGCAGTTTTAAATTCTTGAATGTCTGGACTAATGATAATAACTTTCTTAGTATTGTCAAGCAAAACTGGAACCTTAGCTGCAAGGGTGATAATAATAATGTCTTTTGGTATAAGTTAATTAGATTGAAGAGGTGCCTAAGAGAATGGAACTTCAATTACTTTGGAAATATTTTCAACAAAGTTAAAGTTGTTGCTGAGGAGGTCAACAACGTGGATTCTAATAATTTAATTGAGAACAGCATCACTTCAAAAGCTAATCTTTCTAAAGCTAACAGTGTGTACATTCAGGCCCTTAGAAATGAAGAAAACTACTTAAGGCAAAAGTGTTATAACACTTGGTTAAAGAAAAGTGACGGCAATACTAAGCTTTATCATGATTATGTTTTTAGAAAAAGAAGGAAAAACCAAATTAAAGGTATCAAAGAGGGAGGTGTCTGGATTCAAAGTCCTGAAAAAATAGCTAAGTCTGCTGAATATATTTTTTAAGAATGCTTTGTCTACTGACTCTTTTATGAACAAACATGACCAAGATCTTGAAATGAAGGACCCTATATTCATGAATATTCCTAAGATTGTTACAGACAATGATAACCACTCTCTTCTCAATCCAACTAATAAAGATGAGGTTTGGAGCATCATCACCTCTATGAATAACGATAGCGTTGCTGGCACCGATGGGTTTAAAAATTTATTTCTTAACACTTGTTGGGACATTATTTGTACTGACCTTTGTAATGCTCTGAATTCCTACCTTAAAGGAAGCAGTATACCTAAAGGTGTTTTTTCTACTGGGATTTGTCTCATCCCTAAATGTCCTAACCCTACTGGTTGGAGATTTTTAGGCCAATTACCCTTTGCTCTATCTTCAACAGACTGCTATCTAACTTGGTGAACAAGATGCTTTCCATTATTCTCCCTAACATTGTATCTAAAACTCAAGGTGCATTTGTTAAGGGAAGGGTTATTCATGAAAATATTTTAATTGCTAAGGAACTTATTCATAATATTAATAAAAAACCCAAAAAGGCAATATCATGATCATATAGGACATGTCTAAAGCATTTGACAAAATGTTACATGCTTTTATTTTTAAAGTTCTTGACTGTTTTGGGTTTTCTAATGATTTTATATGTCTTATCAAGAAAATGATAACTAATGTCATGATTTCTATTCTTATAAATGGTTCTAGTATTGGTTACTTCTACCAGAAGAAAGGTTTAAGGCAGGGAGATCCATTATCTCCCAGCCTTTTCATTCTTGTTGAGGAAGTACTAATAAGAGGCTTTAAAGTATAATACTATATCAGATTACCTAGTGCCAAGTCTGGCATTTGCTGACGACATCCTCATCTTCACCAACAGTCTTCCATCCTCCATTGACAAGTTGTGCAATATGTTAGATCAATATCAGTCAGTATCTGGTCAAACTATCAACAAGGGGAAAACTAAATTAATTACCTATTCTAAAGCTTCTCAATCAAGAACCATCAACCTCAAAATGCTTACTGGCTTCAATGTGTAGCTCTGGGCTGTAGAACTATCAATAACAGAAAGAAGAAACTGTGTTACCTGAAGTGGGTGGCTCATAATCCAAGAAGATTAAAGCTCAATGTGGATGGTGCTTGCAATTCGACCGGTGAATCCAGCGGAGGCATTCTGATCAGAAATGAAATAGGCGATATCATTCTGGGCTATGGTTGCTTGTTTGGGAAATTAAACCCTCTTCTAGCTGAATGCAGATCTCTTATAGAAGGTTTAATCATTTGTAAGTGCAACAACTGGTCTGATGTCGATGTAGAATCCGATTGCATGACTCTAATCAACCTTTTGGCCAAAGGTGTTGCTGCCCCTTATCTTAAATCTACCATCACAGTGTGCAAAAGCCTAATTCACCCTCGAATGATCCTTCGTCATATCTCCAGAATTCAGAAGCAGGCTTCTAACTGGATCGCGAAATGGGTCCTCTCTTGTAATCAAAAACAGTGTTTTAAGGGTTGTAATGCCCCGAATGCATTGATGACCATCACGAGTTTGGAGAGTCTTAGCCTTGGGTACATAGATTCAAGCTAAAGATGTTGGATTTTGGATGTAAGAAGGTTTCTGTTAGAAAGAGTTCCTGAAACCCTTTGATTCGAGGAAGAAGAAGACCACTGGGTCTTATATTTTTTCTTTTAGGGCATAATATTTGTAGTCCCCTATTGTCCTTTTTCTTTGCAATTTTAGACAAACTTCTTTGAAAGTTCCAATTTTTGATTTTATAAATAAATCGGTATTTGCTTTTTAGAAAAAAGGTCAAAAAAATTATTTTATTAAATTACCTTGAACCCTGAATTTTCTCTATGTACGGAATTAGAACTAGAAAAATAGTATAAAACCGCAGGAATATTAAGGATTATAGAATTTTTGTAGGTATTTTTTATTTGTTCTAAATGGAACGTATAGTTATGATATATTTAGAGGGGTAATAGAATAATGTCTAAATTTAAGGTATTTACGTATGTATTTTAAGTTTAGTTAAATAATTAAAATAATTAATATTATAATATTGGATTTACAAATAATAAATAACAATTTAATATAAATAAATAAATAGAGCGTTGATATGTAGGTAAAATGTATTTAAAATGAAAGTATTTTATTATAATAATTTAGTATTGGTTTTTTAGAAGTCAAACAAAAGTTGTGACTTCTTGCAGTGGTGTGTTTATCGGACGTTTACAAGAATAAAAAGTTAGGAATGGGATTTATAGAATAAGTAAAAGACACGTAATTAATTGGTATGAGAGAATAATGGATGGACTTATGCAATTAATGATAATTAGATTCTCTTAATATAAATAGTACACTCTAAACTCTAATTTTTAACCATCTTTTAGTAATCTTTTTCTTTCGCGATGTTCTTTCTTGCATATCCTTAATAGGTCATAGATTCGACTCCTTCAATAATAAATTCAAATGTGTCGCTCACAAGATATTGGAAGAACCAAAACCTACTTTAGTAACCTTTCAAATCATAACATTTCAAGATCTCTGCTCCAAACCCTCCAAAAACGAAAGTGAATATGGCTAATGATATGTATTGTATTTTTTTTTCTACACGTGCATTGAATAGGTTTCCAGAATCATGTAGAATATTAATACACTTAATTTTTTTTTATTCAACAATTTTTATGAGAGCAAGTATGATTCTTGTATGTATGGGAATAAAACCTACTTATTGAGTCTCACAAAACATCAAATTTTCAATTGATTCAAGTTGGGAGAAAAACTTTTTATTTTTTATTTCTGATTTTGAGACCTAAGCATGATTAGTGGTAAAAGAATGTAGAATCACATGTTTACGACTTGGTTGGTGAAATCGAGGGCACATATTTGAATATATGTTACTATATGTTTAAAATGTAGGTTTGATTTTGAAAAATGCATGATGAAACCTTAATTCAAAATTAATTTTGGGGTTTTTATATTTTCGAAATCAAAGAGGTTTCACCGCGATCAGAGGTATGATCTTCGTGGAAAACCCACTTCGAGGTAGTTCACCTAGGAAAAATTAATATCGCTGTATAAAATTTCCTAGTTCACCATGAGCACCCATGTTTTTATCGTAACGAACACGAATAGTAGATAGATTATTTTTCATTTTTTAGGCTTTGCTTGTGGTAGTTTCCTGGTACCCCATATAGAGCTTAAATAAACCAATTCAGATTTTTTGGTATTATATATATATATATATATATATATATATGCATGTTTATAGCATGTTTAATTCAATTACGTATGTATGATGGAAAAATGTGTTTCTCTTACGATCGTTTAACATGTTTAGCATGTTTACAGTGACTGTTGAGATGTTATGTGCATGCCATGTTTGGGTGTTATGTTATATGTTTAGGGGTTTACAATTATATAACCCTAGTATGTGCGCATTGAGAATAACATAGTGCTGAAAATATATGGTCATAAGATGTGATGTAATTATTCAGTGTTTCTCGTACTTGGACTTTAGGATGTACTGAGTGATTTCCTACATACCTAAGGGTTGTTTTGTTTCAGAATCATGAATATTGATTGGTATTCATCTCATTCGGATATCAAAGAATCTGACGGGATATTTCTCATATTTGAATTGCTTCAGATGCTAAAAAATGTTGAGGTACAATGTGTGAAAGTCTGATATGTAAAGATAAATATTCAGTAGCGTATCTAAAAATTAAAATTTGAATATTCATATTCCCATTTCCTAGGGTTATTGGTGAACATGGTATCCAACGTGTGTGGGAAGTGTCAAGAGATTCATGAAAGAAAAGAATTTTTGAGCATCATAGATTAAGGAACGGTTGTTGTGAGTGGAAGACAAACCTAATTATAGATGTTCTCTCACATATTTTATAATGGTGAGTACTTGTTGCATGATGTGGTTATTGCATCTACACGTATTTTATTCACACATAACTGGTTTTCTAATTTAGAATAGTTCATTATGTTTAACATAAATTAGTTAAGTATGGACCCAACATAAATCTTGATTGAGTTCGCATAAGGCCTAGAATCAACACAATCTAATCTTAAAGTACTTACTCTGGAGGAAATGTATAACACGCTAGTGCCAACCATCTTTTCTAATAATTATGACAAGTGCACTACATATTAATTACCAATTAGAATATGTGTGGGAACTATCAAAAAAATTATGAAAGAAAAGGATTTTAGAGTATCATAGCTTAGTGTATGGTTGTTATGTGTATAGGTCGACCCTTACGAAAGATCATCACACATATTTCATGATGGTGAGCACATGTTACATGATGTACTTATTGTGTTTACATGAATAATATTTATCATAACTAGGATTGTAGTGTTAAAAGGTTTGTTAATTTAACATAAATTAGTCACGTAATGCCGATACGAAAGCTTGGCTGATTTTATATATGGCCTAGAACCAACATTGTCTAACTTGAAAGCACCGACTTTATAGGTAATGTATAACACGTTGGCGCATACAATCTCTGCTAATGAATATGACGAGTATAGTACGTATGAATGGCCGATCATAATCCAAAGCCTGGTAAATTCAGTATGTTTAAGATAAGTTTAGTAAAAAATCAGATTTTTTTTACTAATTCAATTTTTTTTATCGTTCACTTAATGTCAAGCAATTTAGAAACTGACTTCAGGTCTCTATTCTGTTGGGGGAATGGGAAATTTAAGAAGTGAAAACAAGATATTTTACTTTTGGTGGGACTTAATGACATAAATCATTGTCTTAAAGAGAACCAACCACTGAATTCTATAGAATATAGTATTCATGATAAAGGAGTGTGCTCAGAGTGGTGGGAACGTAATAACCGCCTCAATAGGTATGTCTTACTAAGCATAGTCTCCTATGAGTTCTTAAGTTCCTATTCCACCGACTTGAAGTCTCCGAATGATATGTTTGCCCACTTTAAGAAAACTTTTGGGAAGTAACCTCAAGTTTAAATTAGAAACTTGATCGGGAATATCTCTACTATGAAGTATAATAGTCATGTAAAATTATAGAATACGTCTTTGAGATGGCTGTAATCCATGGGAAACCTAGAGTACTAGACGTTGAGCTTGCAGAGAATGTCGTAGTTTACTATATTTTCATATTCCTCCTTTCTAAATTCAGAATTATTCAAACGATGTAGATGGCATGTTATATGACCATCATAATTGCAAATCTTGTTAATGAGAAAGAAAATCATTCAGAGAAAAAGACTCTGGAGGCCAATATAGTTAATTTTGGTGAGAGTATATCTCAAAAAAGAAGAAACACTTATCCATTGGAGTTTCACAGGCTAAACGTTTAGGATCATGAAAGGAAAAAAAAAAACCCAAGAATTTAAAATGTAAGGAATTTCCCTGCTTCTATTTCAAAACTATAAATCACTAGAATATATATTTACCTAAGTTCAATGCCTTTTTGGCAAAGAAAGGTAAGAGCTCCTTTGTAGTAACTTCATAAGTTAATTTAGTTTCAGTGTGAAATGATATATGGTGGGTTGATATAACAACCATAACTGACATATATATTTCTTTGCATGGCTCAATCCAACTCATGTCTCTCAATGATGGAGATATTTATGATTTATACCATCGATGATGTGGTTTTCCCAGTTGAAACCAATTTTCAATTTAAGCTTTGTTTAAAATCAAGACATGTATTATTTTTAAAATATGTTTTTCATGTTTTTCATTGAGATCCATCCCGATATCTACGGATAATTTCTTACAATATCTTGGAATATCCAAATATACTTCATTTTTATTTAGACAAATTTTCACGATTTGGGTACATATACTCGCTTCATAAGAAATTAGAGACCATTGATAAGTTCAACTATTTTAAGGCCTAAGTTGAATTACAACTAGACAAATGAATAACGGGTGGTCAAATCTGACCGTAGTGGTGAATACTATGGAAGGTATGATGGATCAGGGGACAACATCATGGACCATTCACTCTCTAATTCCGGGACTGTGTAATATTCCCTCAATACACTCATGTCGGGTTCACCCACTATGAATGGTGTATATGAGCAAAGAAACCACACATTAATGAATATAGTTTTTAGGATGATTTTTCACTCAACTCTATGGGGAAGCTCTAACTATGTATTATACATCCTAATATTACTTACTTGAGAAACAACAAAAATGATGCATGAACTATTAAGAGGGTGTAAGTCCAGCTTTAAGAACTTTGATGGTACCGATATCATTCCAGGAGTAAGAAATTTTACTCTCGTATTAAGCGGTCTATCTTTGAGACAAGAATTATAGTCTTTTTAAGGATGCATAATTTGAGAGAAAGAATTCAAAAAATGGCACTATCTTTGAGGAAGAATTGAAACCAATCGATTTAGTCTCTAACATTAATGTTCTTGCTATATTTAGTTTACCAGTCATCAACCATATGTCAGGGAGTTCAACTAATCCTCAAACAAAAACTGTGCATCCACCTCAAGTAGTAAATATTGATATTTCTGATAAAAAAATCAGCAAAAAATAAAATAGCATAATGAGCCAACATTGCGTAGGTCCACTCGAGATAAGATAAATCCAATATCTTTAGACTATGTGCCATTTCTCAGTAAAACGTGAAGGTATTTGAGACATTATGGAAAATGACCTAGTCACATTTTAGGATATTATGAAGAGTTCAAACTTCAAGCTCTTGATAATTCAGTTTTTTCTCTTACCACTCTACTTTAAAGGATGAAAACACTAAGGTGCAAATAGATGTTTAAAACCAAACATGATGCTTCAGGAAAAGTGGAAATATATAAAGCTCGTACTATAGCGAAATGGTATATCCAACCTGAAGAAATTTATTATTTGGATACTTTTAATTCAATATCATGGAATGACTCAATCAGAAGAATCATGACTCTTGTTGCTCATTTTGACTTAGCTTGAACACTTTATGGTTGGATACCCAAATTCAATGATGTGTAAACTAAATAACTATTTTATAAAATCAAGCAAACGTCTCGCCAATAATACCACAAGTTCCTTGATATTGTTACCTCATTCGATTTTGAGGTAAAACCTATCAAATATTATGTATACTAGAAGATAAGTAGGAGTAAAGTTATATATTTAGTACTCTTTATGGATAACATACTCCTAGTCATTAATGTTTGTAGGTTTATCATATACTACCAACAAATTTGTTTTAATGAAATTTGATACGAAGGACATTGGGGAATCTTTTTATATGTTAAATATTTATATTATAAGGAACCGCGCAAGGGGCATCTTAAGTCTCTCATAAGAGGCATACACTAAAAGTATGTTGTACTAGTAAGGTTTGGATAAGTGCAAACCTTTAGATACCCGCGTAATGAAATTAGAAAATTTATGAGTGCATTAAATCCTTAAAAATATTTAGAGATTCAGTTCAGGCAGACGGTGCCATATACTTTGGTAATCGGTAGTCTTGTATATGCTCAAGTATGTACCAATCTACACATAACATTTATAGTTAGAATGCTGCAACAATTATGTTATTTTTTAAGTCAAAACCAAGGTGGATAACTGTGAAAGTATGGTACAGACTTGGAAACTAAAACTTAATTAACTGAAGATTTATTGTTTGACTGCATCGGTTTAATCAGCCTAGGCATCATAGAGGCATAAACTTTATCAACATAGGTATCGGCTGCACTGGCCAGTGCATTGGCTGCATCTGCCATGAAGCATTTGGTCAAGCTGAGCAACTGCATCCAGCAATATGCCGTCATCTGAGACGTTGGTTGCATCGGTTAAGAAGTCGTTGGTGAAACCAAACAAGGTCATCGGTTAGGAGGCCATCGAACAAGGCGTTGGATGTATCGGTTAGGAAAATTTTGGTAAAGCTAAGTGAGGCCATCAAACGAGGCAAAAGTTGCATCGGTCTAAAAGGCAACAGATGAAGTAAAGTTTACACATGCCAAGAGGCTATCAACCTGAACTTAGGTTGTTTTGATGCGACTGTTGGTATAAGGTTTCAGTTACGGTGGTTAAATTTATCTTATGTTAGAAACAAACTTTCTTATTTCGACAGAAATGATTATTTATGTTAGGAGTTTATTTATTCTATTTTAAAGATAAATTAGTACCAAAAATTATAAATATTCTCTTTAAGGCTTCAAAGATGAGATAAGATTTTGGTTAGCGTGAAACATAGATTAAGAGAGAAAGTACTTGTTAGATTTATTCTCAAAATAATAGAGAGATATATTGGAAGAGTATTGTATGATTTATAGAATTTAGAATTCTTGTAAACAGTATTTCTCGTGAACTTAATCTTGTATACTATTGTATCTATTTTGAACACTAAGGAATAACATTGTTGTGGCTAGAGTGGACATAGGTGGAATTTTCCGAACTAATATAAATCTTATATGTTATACTTTCTCTTACTTTATTATTTATATTTAACTTCTTTATATCATTAGTTGAATTACTGAGTGTATGTAGATGATTTCTTGGAGCAATCTAATCTAATTTTGGGTTGATCGAATAGAATTTTATCACACTCAGTATATATTTGCTCTCTATAGAGGAAGTTCAACCTCATTATGAGTTCGGCATTAACCATAAGTTTGATGGTTCAGATGCTTTGGATGTTCAAACTAAAGAGTGACAATTTTCTGCTAGTAAGGGATAAAGCTAAAAAACTTAGCAAGCCTACACAGAGGTATAATTATCATGGCAATATATATTAGGTTTTATATGTTGAAATGTAGGAAATGTTCTTAAACCTTAGATTTATCACGATTTTATGAAGAGTTATGATAAACTTAAACGGTATAAACTTATGAATGAATAAATAAATTCTCTAGAAAAGAATGACATTTGGATTCTTGTGAACCAACAGAAAATCAAAAGCTTGTTGGATGTAAATAAATATTCAAAATGAATTAAATATTTTTGGATTTGAAAAAATTATGTACAAAGATATATTAGTGGATATGGACTTTACCCAAAAGTAGGATGTTGCTTTCAATAAGATTTCCTTATCGTTTATGAAATAGAATTCTATAAAGTCTCTATTATCTATAGTTATAAGATTTGATTTTGAGCTAGATCAATGAACATTAATACTATATTCTTACATTGAGAACTTGAGAAGACAATATTTATAAGATAACCTTAAGGGTTTAAATAAGGTGCGAAGATTGATGTGTGTCGGTTTAAAAGATCTTTATATGGATTGAAATAGTCACTTGAGACAGTGGAATACAAGATTTGACTCCTTAATGAAGTGAATCAATATGAGAAAAACTGTTATAATAGATGTGTTTATTATAATAGAAAAACATAAATAAATTAGTATATTTTGTTTCTATTGTATCTTGATGACATACTTATAGCTGAAATGATAAAATGAGCATTAAAAGTGTAAAAACTCACCTTAAAGAGAGTTTAGAATGAAGGATATAAGTGAAGCTAAATGACTCTTGCAATAAACATCAAAATGAGCATATTTAGAGGTTATATATTCTCATCTCAAAGAGAATACATAAAAGCAATTCTCAAAAAGTGCCAAATATATGAATTCAAGATGTTGAAACTCCTATGATGGTCAATTCAGACTCAGTATTACTCAAGCACCAACTGACGTAAAATATAATAAATTTATGTAAGAGATATCATATGCAAATATCATTAAAAGTATAATGTATGCTATGATTTTCAACAGACCTTATCTTACATACTCAATTAGTATTTTGAGCATATTTATGACACATCCAATGAAGCTTCAGCGACACAATTTAAATGGACCATGAGATACTTTAGGTTTATATTAGTTATTGAAGTGTGGTATAATAATAAGTATAAATACGATGAAATGCCGATAAAGTATGTGAAATCTAATTATGCAGGTTTCCTTGATACATAAGTCAACTTTTGACTATCTGTTACAATCTTAGGTGGAGTGGTTAGTTGGAGAGATAGTTTACAAAAAGTTTGGATATATCGTTGTAACTGCACAATTATAATATTTTTATGGTTAATAGGATTTTCAGTGAAATAAGTTTTATAGATAATAAAAGTAACATTGATATGGTATAATACTATCATGTTCAACACGTTTACGGTGATTGTTGAAATGTTATGTGCATGCCATGTTTAGGTGTTGTGTTATATGTTTAGGGGTTTACAATTATGTAACCCTAGTATGTGCGCATAAAGAAGCATATAGTGCTGAGAATATATGGTCATAAGATGTGATGTAATTATACATTGTTGCTAGCACTTGGACTTTAGGATGTACTGAATGATGTCTTGCATGCCTAAGGATCGTTTTTTTATGATACACAAATTTTGATTGGCATTTATCTCATTCGGATATCTAAGCACCTAACAAGATATTTCAAATATGTGAAATGCTTCAGATGCTCAAAAAATATTGAGGTACAACGTGTTAAAGTCTGATATGCAAAGATAGATAGTTAGTAGCGTCTCTAAAAAATAAAATGCGAGCATTCATATACCCATTTTTAGGATAATTGGCGGACCAGGTATCCAACATGTGTGGGCAATGTCAAAAGAGTCATGAAAGAAAAGGAGTTTGGAGCCTTATAGCTTAAGCAACGGTTGTTGTGAGTATAGGCCAAACCTAACGAGTGACTATCTCATATATTTTCTAATGGTGAGTACTTGTTGCATGATGTGGTTGTTGCATTTATATGTATTGTACTCATGCATAACTGGTTTTTGAGTGTTGAATATTTCATTCAGTTTAACATAACTTACTTAAGTACAGTCCCACCATAAATCTTGATTGATTTCATATAAGTCCTAGACCAGCACATTCTAATCTTAAATACTGACTCTAGAGGAAATGTATAATATACTAGCGGCTACCATCTCTGCTAATGATTATGACAAGTACAATACAAATTAATGACCATATTATAATATGCGTGGGAACTATTATAAAAGTCATGAAAACAAAGAAGTTTGGGGTATCGTAGCTTAATGAACAATTGTTATGTGTATAAGTCGGCCCGACGAAAGATCATCATACATATTTCATGATGGTGAGCATATGTTGCATGATGTAGTTGTTGCATTTACATGCATCATATTTATGCATAACTGAGTTTTCATTGTTGAAAGGTTTCTTAAGTTAACATAAATAACCAGGTACTGTTCATAGAGAAGGCTTAGCTGATTTTAGATATGGCATGGAACCAACATTGTCTAGCTTTAAAGTACTTACTTCATAGGTTATGTATAGCACGTTGGCGCATACCATCTCCGCTAATGATAATGACGAGTGTAGTACTTATGAATGCCCGATCATAACCCGCAGTTTGGTAAAATTCCGTATGTTTAAGATAAGTATGGTAAAAAATTAAAACTGTATTACTAATTCAATATTTCTTTTTTATCATTAACTTAATGTCAAGCAATTGGGAAACTTGCTTCAGGTCCCTATTCTGTTAGGGAATAGGAAATTTAAGAAGTGGAACAAGATATTTTACTCTTGGTAGGACTTAATGACATAGATCACTGGCTGAGAGAAAAACCAACCACCAAATTCTATAATAGAGAGTATTCTTGATAAAAGAGTGCACTCTGAATGGTGAGAACGTAATAACCACCTCAATAGGTATGTCTTATTGAGCATAGTCTCATATGAGTTCGTAAGTTCCTATACCACTAACTTGAAGTTGCCCAATGATATGTTTCATGAACTTGATCGAGAAGACTCTACTATGAAGTATAAGGGTCGTGTAAAATTATAGAGCATGTCTTTGAGATTTTTGTAATCCATGGGAAACCTAGAGTACTAAACGCTGAGCTTGCAAAAAATTTCGTAGTGTCCTACATTTTCATATTCCTTCTTGCTAAATTCAGAACCTTTGAAACGATGTAGATAGCATGTTAAAGAAGACAAATATGGCCATTTTAATTGCAAATCTTGTCAATGAGGAAGAAAATCATTCAAAGAAAAAAACTCTGGAGGCTAATGTGGTTGATTTTGGTAAGAGTATACCTCAGAAAAAGAGGAAACACTCCTCTGTTGGAGTTTCACAAGCTAAATGTTTAGGATCCTGAAAGGAAAAGGCAAAACCCAATAATTTAAAATGTAAGGAATTTTCCTGCTTCCATTACAAAAGTATGGATCACTAGAAGAGAGATTTACCGAAGTTCAAAGCATGTTTGGTAAAGAAAGATAAGATCTATTTTGTAGTAACTTCATAAGTTAATTTAGTATCAGTGTCAAATGATACATGGTGGGTTGATATAGCAACAACAACTTTTATATATATATATATATATATATATATATATATATATATATATATATATATATATATATATATTCTTTGTAGGGCTCAATCCAAATCATGCCTCTCGAAGATGGAGATATATAGATTTACCGCGTCGATGATGTGGCTTTCCGAGTTGAAGCCAATTAACTATTGAAGCTTTATTTAAATTCAAGACATGTATTGTTTTTAAAATATCTTTTTCATGTTCCCTTTCTAGGAAGAATTTACTGGCTTTTTCATTATTGTACAAATGTGGTTATTTTTGTTCTTTTGTATATAAAAAGCTTCAACTCTTTTATAAAAATCATTTAACTCGCTCTAGTGTTATTCATTTTAATGATAAATTTTATATATTATATAATATTTATAATTATCAAATTTCAATTAATATAACACATACAGTAACGTTTGAAAATTTAGCTTCTCTATGATATATACGGTTTGGTCACGTCTTTAAAAAGTGAATCAACAAGCTTGTCTATGAAGGTCTTTTAGGTACCATTGATACAATGGTTTAGAAAAATATGAAGAGTGTATAAAAAATAAACCAAGTATAAAAGATTTGATGGAGAGAATCCATACACATATCTACGACCAATTCCTTACAACATCTTAGAATGTCAAATATACTTCATTTTTATATAGACAATTTTTCATAATATGGGTACATATACTTGGTTCATGAGAAATCAGATATCATTGATAAGTTTAAGTGCTTTAAGGCCGAAGTTAAATTACAACTAGACAAATGGATTAAGTTTGTCAAATCTAACCGTGGTGGTAATACTATGGAAGGTATGATGGATCAGGGGGACAAAGTCATGGACCATTCGCTCTCTAATTCCAAGAGTGTGGAATATTCCCTCAATACACCCTTGTCGGTTCCCCACTATGAATATTGTATATGAGCGAAGAAACCACATGTTAATGAATATGGTCTTTAGCATCATTGTTTATTTCTCTTAAGTGTGTATTTATTAGGTCA
Organism: Limnanthes douglasii subsp. nivea; assembly: GCA_036936605.1. Lineage (NCBI taxonomy): Eukaryota > Viridiplantae > Streptophyta > Magnoliopsida > Brassicales > Limnanthaceae > Limnanthes > Limnanthes douglasii. Next base: position 248,486,524 of record JAUPFV010000005.1, on the reverse strand, counting down.
GATTATTTCGATACTAGTCGGTGTATATCTAAGGGGCAGTTTGGACATGTCTAGTACCATGCCCCTCCGAACGACATAACTTAGTGGAACATGACTCAGCTAGTTTCCAGTCACTTTATCACTTGGGCTAATGGGTTTCTAAACTTGATCTAAGCCGAAGATCTGACCCGAAAGGCCCATGGATCATTAAAAGAGTATAAATACCCCAACTACTCTCATTAATGAGGGTAATCCGAATTTACTGCTACCACACACCTTAATTATCTCTCTAAATCTTACCTTAAACATTAAATTCCCAAAACTCTTTCCAAAACTACCCTTTCATCAAAAATAATCCACACGAAATTGGCAATCACAGTGGGAGAAGACGGTGCCTGAATTTCAAATTCAAAACCTGTGAACAAATTAGTTCGGATAGATCTGGGTGCACAAAATATTCCACCTCCTGAGGTGGAAGTAGCAAGAGAAAATAATGAATACACAATTGAGGAGCGCGATCAGTTGAGGGCCGAGTTTGGGGAATTCAGAGCGTTGAAAAGCAAAGAAAAGAATTAAATAAAAATATGGTGCGTCGGTGCTTCACCATACTGATAATCCTGGTGAGAACGAATAGTCCCTAAAGACTCATCTCAGCTCCAAAAAAATGCATCAATCTAAACATATGGAGAGCTTCACTTCGGAATCCTCCATCAGCTCCTCTAATGACGCAGAGCTTTAAGAGTCAGTCTTATCCAGGAGTGATAAAGGACGGTCAAAAAATAAAATAAGGCGTACTAAAGAGCATTCAAGAAAAAGGGATAGACATGGCAGGCTCAAGAAATATCAAAAGAAAATGAAGGGTTTGGGTGATCAACATATTGACCGCTTCTTGATTGACCCTTTTGTTTTCCAATCCAAACCAGGTATTTTTACTACTCCAAATGAAGATACTATGTTTAGTCGTTGGCAAAACTAGATACAATCTCCTTTATCTCCAAAAATACTCTCCGGACACCTTTCTAAAAGGTTTGACAGCTCCAAGATGGAAAAATATGATGGGAGCAAAGATCCGGACAACCATCTTGAGTAGTTTAAAAAATTTATGTTGAACTTTGATGATGAAGATAGACTGCTGTGTAGGTCTTTCTCTCAAAACTTAAAGGGGAGTGGTCTCAAATGGTATAATAGTCTCCCTCAGGGATCTATAAAAAAATTGACATATTTTCGGTTGCTTTCCGGAGGCAATTCGTTGGAAGCAATGAGCTTAAAGGTAATTGGGATACCATCATCCACTGTGCTTAAGAGCCAAATGAGTCTCTAAAAGAATACATCAACAAGTTTGTGCATATAAAGAATGGGTTAGGAGATTGTTTTGAACAAGTTGCGATTGCTTCCCTCATAAAGGGTTTGAATATGGGCAACTTGGTTGATTCAGTGACCCGGAAGAAGGCCATGACTTTGGGGGGTTTGTTATATCAGGTGGGGAAACAAATCAATGTTGAGGAGACTAAAATGTCCAGTTTCACCAGTACAACATCAATACCTCAAGCTGCTAATCAGTCCGGTTACACATCGAAGGAAACTGGACAGGGATCTAAACGATCAAGGCAGAATCGGTCCAACTAGAACCAAAACTAACATGTTAGAAATAAAAGAGGACCTTGGGTTCAACCGGAGTGGTTTTCTGAATCGGGAGAAAGCGTAACTACAATATATGACAAAACTAAAAATGAAGTACACTTTAGAAAGCCAGTAGCGTTTGCAGTCTCCCAGAGAAAACCGGAGTACCCGCTTCTGTAAGTACCATAATGACATTGGGCATGATACCCACGATTGCATAACTTTGAAGCAAGAGGTGTAGAACATCATTAAAAGGGGTAAGTTGGGGGCATATGTTAAAAAACAAGGGGGAACCGGCCAGGTAATACACAATCCAATGCCAACACTCCCCGACCTACTCCTTCAATCCTTCCTGGAACGTCTAGGCAGGAGGATGCTATCGTAATTACTCAAATATTTAAGGTGGACTCTGAGTACCTTGATTTGGACAATACTACTATTGTTTCCGGTTTGATTAAATATTTTGAGTCTTTAACCATTTTTGCGGGGGACACTGTGACTGCACCTTCTAGTCCTTCAAGGAAGAGGCACGTTAATAGTTTGACCACCCAGTTAGATGGAAGGATGTCCACGCACCTATACCAAACTCCAGCTCCTTTTATAGTTTTTGATGAGGATGACCTAAGAGACATTTTAGGACCTCATGAAGACACTGTGGTGATAGGGGCATCGATAGGAGGAAATGATATACATCGAATCCTGATTGACACAGGTAGTTCGGCAAACATCCGGTTCTTAAGCTACTACAAGCAGATCCGAAACCCTTCGATTATTCAACGTTCAAACAAAACTATTGTGGGCTTCACAGGGAATTCAACAGATGTGATTAGAAAATTCGAGGAAGAAGTATTGTTGGGAAAATGACCTTTTAAGAAAATGGTGATGGTATTGTTTGTTGTGGTAGATTGCCCTACATCTTATAATGCGATTTTAGAAGGTTTTAGCTCTCCAGCATGCATGTTGTGGTCTCTACTGTCCATCAATACTTAAAATACCTTGTCCAAGGATAAGTAAGTGTTGTCCGAAGTAGTCAGAAGGTAGCCAGGGAATGATATGCAACAGCTCTTGCCTCTAAGTTTGTGGAGGCCGCCAAGATTAACAAAGATTAGCAGATATTGGAGCCTTCCATCGATGAGAATAAAATTGATGACCCTATGGAGGCTCCCAGTGTCATAATACCTATAGAGGAAAATTAAATTCATTTCCTAGTTGAGGGAAAAAATGTTAAGATTGGTACTAAGATGGCACCAGGTTTGAAACACAAGTAATTATCTTTTTTATTGGATAATCTACATGTATTTTCATGGTGCAATGATAATGTTACCGGAGTGCCTGCTGATGTAATTTGTCATAAGTTGTCTGTACGAGCTGATGTTAGACCGGTTGTACAAAGAAAAAGGCCATTCTCTAAAAAAACCGATGTAATTTCTCAAGAAGTTGATCGCTTGACCAAAATGGGCCACATCAAAGAATCTCAGTACCCATTATGGACTGCCAATCCTTTTTTGGTCAAGAAAAAGAATGGAAAATGGCGCATGTGTATTGACTTCACTGATCTTAATAGGTCATGTCCCAAAGATCCTTATCATGTTCATCAGATAGATTAGTTAGTGGACTCTACTTCTGGGAATAGATTATTGTCTTTCATGGATGCATTTTTAGGGTACAACCAAATACAGGTAGATTTGAAGGATCAAGATCACACCACTTTTATTACGGATAGAGGTCTTCATTGTTATAAAGTGATGCCCTTCGGATTGAAGAATGCTAGGGCCACCTATCAACGGTTAGTGAATAAAGCTTTTGCCAGTCAGATTGGCGGAAATATAGAAGTTTACATAGATGATATGATGGTGAAGAGCCTTGAAAAAGATACGCATAGATCCGGTCTTCAAGAAAAAAATTCCAATTTAGAGGCTGTGAATTTAAAGTTAAACCCTGAAAAGTGTGTTTTTGGGGTCCGGTCTGGAAAGTTCTTGGGTTATATAATAAGTGAAAAAAGAATTCAACCTGATCCAGATCAGTTCAATGCTCTTCAGAAGGTGATGTATCAAGCAGAATGACCAAGTGGTCAGTTGAGCTGGGTGATTATGATATTGACTTTGCCCTTCGAACAGCAGTCAAGGCTCAGTCAGTGGATGATTTCCTATTAGATTTTCAGACTTATAGGCCTCTCGGGCAAATGCAAGAAAGCCAACCTAAGAAATAATGGATAGTCATAACTCATGACGAGTCTAGTACTATGAGATGTAGGACTGGAATTTGTTTAATTTCTCCCTATGGTGATACTATGTACCATGCTATATGTTTTGGTTTCAGAGCCTCCAACAATGAATCTGAATATGAAGCAGCTATAGCTGGTCTCAAGTTAGCCCTTATATGTGGGGCAAAAAAAGTCTGATTAAGGAGTAACTCCCAACTAATTATTCACCATGCTCAGGGACAATCTGAGGCAAAGAAGGAACAATAGATAAAATATTTGCTCATTTCGAGAGAAGTTTTTGAAAACTTCAAGAGTACCCAGTATAAACATATCCCTAGATTAGAGAATACTTGTGGCAGACTCTTTAGCAAAGATAGCTTATTTTGAATCTTACCCTTGAATTCTGATGTTAGAGTCTCCATTAATACAAATAAGACAAGGAAAGGGTAACGATAATGAAGAAAGTATAAGCATATTTCTAATTCAACCCAAAGACCGGAGGTGTGATATCTTTCAGTTTATTTCCGATGGGATTTTGCCTCCGGATAAAATCTTGGCAAAGAAAATCAAATATACAGAGCCCATGGTTTCCTGGTATTGAAAGAAGTTCTTTATAAGAAATCATTTAGCAGACCTCTCTTGCGTTGTTTAGGATTTGAAGAATCCCAAAATGTTTTATCCGAACTACATGATGAAGAAGGTTCTGCATATTGTGGCTATAAGACCTTAACCAGAAGAGTCTTATTAGCATGGTACTATTGGCCAACGATAATGACAGATGCTAAAGATATGTTCAAGATGTGTGATCATTGCCAGAAATATGGAAATGAAATCCATGTGGCAACAGTTCCTATGAAGTCCATATATGAACCAATACATTTTGATAGATGGGGGTTGGACTTGGTTGGGCCTCTTCTTATGGCATCTGGTGGATATCGAACCATCATAGTTGCAATTGATTATTTCTCTAAGTGGTAGAGACAGAGATTTTGGGTTCTCCAGAAGATCACCACTGATAATGGGCCACAATTTGATAATAAAGATATGGAAATGTTTTGCACTTCCAGAGGAATTCAACACTGTTTTTTCTTCTCATTCCATCCTCAAGCGAATGGGTACGTTGAAGTAGCTAATAGAATGATCTTATCCGGGCTAAAAAAGAATTTGGAAGGAGCTACAAGGAAGTGGCAAAGTAATCTACAAGCAGTACTGTGGGCTTACCGAACTACTCCTCAGATTGCTACACAGGAATCCCTTTTTTCTCTTGTTTATGGGATGGATGCAATCACACCCATAGAATCTATACTAACGTATTTTCGAATCCAAAGCTATTCCGAACAGACCAATGATATGGAAGTTAGGAACCAGTTGGACTTGATTAAAGAAAGAAGAGTCAATGCACATTTGAGACAACACGGTATCAAGGTTTGATGAGGATCAGATTTGCGTCCAAAGTCAATAGAAGATATTTTTCAATTATGAGAAAAGGTCTTGAGGAAAGTCTTTTTGCACACAGGAAAAACAGTTTGGAAAGCTAGCTCCGAACTGGGAAGGTCCTTATGTAGACTGTGAAAAAGTCAAGTTGAGGACATATATGCTTCAAGACAAAAAGGTCAAGATGTTAAAGAACCTTTGGAACATTGAACATCTCAGGTTATATTTAGAATAAAACTCTTTTGTAAATATTTACTTTTTTATTATTCAGTGTAAATATTAGGGGGGCATACTCTTTCTTACCCTGGTGGCGCGGGGAGGTTTTAACGAGGTGTCTGGGTTTTTCAATAATATCTTATGCCTTCTTTAAAAGTCTAGTGCAAGATTCTTAAATTCTTAACCATAGTGATTACACGGCTGAAACAGAAGAAGAATCAACGATAGACGAAACCCTAATTCAAGGATAACATGATGAAACCTTAATCTAAGGGTAACAAAGACTAAAATTTTCAGAGATAAAAAATATATTATTCCAAAAACTTAAAATAACTTAAGGCATATGAGGCTTTATATAAGATCTTCTCAAAACCCTAAATTATAATACAAGGAAATGAAATAAATATTTTAAAATAAAATTAAATGAAATGAAATCAAATGTTAATATAAGTAGATTTGATTTAAATACATAAGATATTTGAATAAAATAAAATTAAATTAAATTAAAAAGGCTTTTGTTTGGACTTTCTGGGATACATCATCCTCTCCTGGTTGACAAGAACTCGTCCTCGTATTCACATCACCATCACCATCAAGAACCCAAATTATTTATTTTATTTTATTCAATCGTTACATTGGGAATTATAATTGTTGACCTTATCGGAATAAGATAAATTCTTCTCGAGTGTTCCTTATTCGAAGTCACATTGAAGCCATCCAGTTAATGAAAAATAATAATTTTGAAAACCTTTTCATAGCCTGAAGACAACATCCTCATGTCCAGTTGATGAAAAAAGATGGTTTTGAAAACTTTTTCATAGCATGAGACAGTATCTTGATAATAAATTTTTACCTTGATTCGACGATTGGTAGCCAATTTAAAATCCTTCAGTAACCGGTCAATACGATCGTCATTGAAATGGTTGGTAAGCCCCCTCATACTCAAAGGATCTTCCCGATCTTCATGACCATATGTGTTGTTCTCTTCTTTAAACCTTGAATCTGAATAGTAAGGTTTTAGAAACATGCTTCCCCATAGCAAGAACTGAGGCTCTGATACCAAACTGATTACGCGGCGGAAATAGAAGAATAATCAACGATAAATGAAACCCTAATTCAAGGGTAACATGATTAAACCCTAATCTAAGGGTAACAAAGACTGAAATTTTTAGAGATAAAAAATATATTATTCCAAAAACTTAAAATAACTTAAGGTATATGAGGCTTTATATAAGAGCTTCTCAAAACCCTAAAATATAATATAAGGAAATAAAATAAATATTTTAAAATAAAATAAAATAAAATAAAATCTTAATATAATTAGATTTGATTTAAATACATGAGATATTTGAATAAAATAAAATAAAATTTTAAAAAACTTTTGTTTGGACTTTCTGGGCTACATCGAATAATATGAGGAGATCGGATGAATTGAATACTTATTAAACACCTCGGCTCTCAGATGGAGCATCTCTGAGTTGACCGGATTCGTTAAACACTTGATCAGATTTAATAAACATTTAATGGTATTCATGAAACACTTGTGATTGAAGCTATTCGATACTTATTAAACACTTATTAAAAAAATTGGAATTAATGGAAACTACGTAGACATTTAACTTTAAAGGCCAATAGAGTTCATACAAAAGAAAGATGCATTAATCAATTGTTTGAAACAAGTTCGAACCACAATTCACAAAATGCCTTGACCCTTCAAGGACTTTGGTATGGAAGACAAAAATTCAAAAACATAACAAAATTCCTTGGTCGTCGAGGGACTTTAGTTTTTTTAAAAAGGAGACAACAAAATAACATCATAAGATTAGGGCTTGTTCCCTTCGGTTTCTTCATCACATTTATCTTCCTTGGGACTTTTAAGTTCAGCACTTGAACTCTCACCGGTTCCTTCCTCATCAGTAGAATCCTCTATGCTTGAATAGTTGTGTTTGTCACCATCTACCAGGGTATGGAAATGGATATCCTCATACGCTACATATCTCCACAAAGAACCAAGAGTCCTCTTCGGAAAATTCTCATGGAATAGGAAAACCATGTCCGATTTGACCCCATCGTCTCTTTTCTCCAAAGAATCCACCAGTCCAGAAGCATACTTCTATATTCCAACAATTATCTCTTGTGCTTGCTTGTTTACTAAATAAGCATTCTCATCTGTCTTCTCCTTAAGAAGCTTCTCCAAGTTGACTTTGTTTTCGGATAAAGTTTTGACAGTACTAGTGATGGTTTCTAGTTGCTCCTTCAAAGTCTTGATCTCGCTAGAGGAAGAAGTTTCCAGTCCGGAATATTTGGTCTGCAGATCTTTCTGAGCATCTTGTGACTTGCGCAGTTCGACAGATAAGTCCTCTTTTTCCTTCTTTAAGGATTCTATCCTCTTATTGTTAGTTTAACTGCCATCAACAGTATGTCAGGGAGTTCAACTATAGTTCGTCAAACCGAAGTTGTGCATCATCCTCATCTTGAAATTTTTATATTATTTGTGGTAAAAAAAACTCAGCAACCTAAATAAACAGAATAATATAATGAGCCAACATTGCGTAGGTCTAATCGAGAGGGGATAAATCCAATATCTTAGAATAACATAATGAGCCAACATTGTGTAGCTCCACTCGAGAGAGGATAAATCCAATATATTTGGACTATGTGCTATTTCTCAGTAAAAATGAAGGTAATTTAGACATACTTGAAAAAGACCCAGTCACATTTCAAGATATTATGAAGAGTTCAAACTTTAAATTCTTGATTGAAGCAATGAATGTATATTACAAATCAATGCAGGATAATTCAGTTTGGTCTCTTACTACTCTACTTGAAAGGATGAAAGCACTAATGTGCAAATGAATGTTTAAAATCAAATGTGATGCTTCAGAAAAAGTGGAAATATACATTGTAGCGAAATGATATAACAACCTGAAGAAATTGATTATCAGAAAAAAAAATATCCAGTATCATCGAATGACTCATTAGAACAATCATGACTCTTGTTGCTCGTTTTGACTTAGATATTAACCAAATTAACGTTAAGAAACATTTCTTAATAGAGACATTCAAGAACATATTTACATGAATTATCTTGAAAAAATTATGGTCAGTTACCCAAATTAGTTAATGTGTAAACTAAATAAATATATCTATAAAATCAAGGAGACGTCTCGTCAATGGTACCACAAGTTCCTTAATATTGTTACCTCATTCAGTTTTAAGGTAAAACCTATCAAATATTATGTATACCATAAGATAAATAAGAGTAAAATTATATATTTAGTGCTCTATATCGATATGAAAGACCCTGCGGAACCTTCTTATATGTTAAAGATCAGTATTATAAGAAATCGCCCAAGGGGAATCTTAAGTTTCTTATAAGATGCATATATTAAGAGCATGATGTGTCAGTAAAGTTTGGATAAGTTCAAACCTTTGGATACCCTCGTAATGAAATTATAAAATTTATCAGTCCATCAGATCTCCAAAAAAAATCAGAAATTTAGTTCAGGTAGACAATGTCATATACTTTGGCAATCGGTAGTCTCATATATGTTGAGGTATGTACCAGCCCGAATAACATTTATAGTTCGAATGCTGAGAAAGTACATGAGAAACCTAAGAGTTACCCATTGGAATGGGGTAGAGATGATGCTTTGGTACTTTAAAGTTTGTAAAAATTTGGACTAGTATATAACGAATCAGATAACCTGGAGATCGTAAACTATTTTGATTCAAACTTTTTGGGGGTGTGTAAACACTACACAATTTACCACTATTTATGTATTCATTATGACAAAAGATGATATACCGTGGAAGTGTGGGAAATAGACTCTCAACACGACCTTTAATATGGAAGGAGAGCATATTTTAATGCATCAACCCACGTACTCTACTTAAAACATTGTATCACAATACATGGAGTTGATGTGATTGAAAACTTCTTCCATTTTATTATGATAACAGTGTATTTGTTATATTCTTCAACAAATATTATATTGCCCATTAGGCACGGGCATTCGGTTTTAGAACAGAAGAATCAAACCAAAATAAAACATTTAATTCGGTTCGTTTTCTGCCTATTACCCAAATGAGTCCGATTTTAATTAACCATGATTCTTGGTTTCTAATCAAACCAAACCAATAATCGATTTGTATCACAAATTTTTGATATGTTATATATATATATATATATATATAAATAAGTATTATATGTATAAATTTAAAAACAAACAACTCCAAATGGTTTGTTTATCATAGTACAAGTAAAGTAGTATATATGCAGATAGTAGACTATGTTCTTTTACAAGTTTTTCTTAAATTAAACTAGATTATATTTTATTATATAAACTTTTATTGACTTTGATGTGTCCGGATTTATTCACCACCACCCACTGAGAAAATCGGACAGGGGTAATTCGGACAATAAGTGCCCACTGAACCATCCAGACAGGACAAAAGTATTAAAACACTAAATACCTTTTGACTAAGCTAGATACTAATCTACTTAAGAACTAATGGGTCTTTAAACTCGACCCGGTTTCACAACTTGACCCGAAAGTCCATGGGTTCATAATTAAGGGTATAAATACCCAACCACTTTAATTAATGAGGGTAATGAACATTTAATACAACCATGCAGCTTAAATCTCTCACTACAAAACACCTAAACATTTAATACCTTTGAAATTCTCTAAAACACCTGACAAAATTACCCTCAGTTCAAAATAATCCATACCAAATTGGCGACCACAGTGGGAGAAGAAGGTGTCTGAATCTAGCATTCAAAACCCGTAAGAAAAACCAGTTCTGATGAATCCGGACGAGCAAGTAGTGCCACCACCTTTGGTAGAAGTGGTGGGTGAGAACGGTGAGTACACGATCGAAGAATGAGACAGGTTGAAAGCTAAAATAGAAGCGTTGGGATCTGCTAAAAAAGGCGGAGTTAGGCTTCAAAGAAAAGTCGAAAGTGTCAGCCATTCACCATACTGACAATCCAAGGGAGAATGACCCATCAGCAAAGACTCACTTGTGTACTAAAAAGACCCATGTCAGTTGCAAGAAATCTCACCGGTCTAAACCGGTGGAGAGCTCAGAGTTTGAGTCCTCTAGTAGCTCCTCAAATGAGGATGAAACTGAAGAGTCCCTGTCATCCAGCAATGATGAGGGCAGATCCAAGAAGAAGCAAAAGTTGGTTAAAAAATATTCAAGAAAGAGGGACAAGTATGGGATGTTAAAAAGACATCTGGGAAAAGAGTCGTCTCACAGCCATAACTGCAGGCATGTAGATCAGCTGCTGATGGATCCCTTTGCTTTCCATGATTAGCCAGGTATTTTTGCAACACCCAATGAAGACATTGTCTTTAGTCGTGGCCGAAATTGGAGACAATCCCCATTGTCATCCAAGATACTGTTTGGAAACCTTCCTAAGAGGTTTGACAGTACTAAGATGGAAAAGTATGATGGGAGCAAGGATCCGGACAATCATCTGGAACAGTTTAAAAATTTTATGATAAATTTTGATGATGATGAAAAACTTCTATGTCGAGCCTTCTCTCAATATTTTACGGGGAGTGCTTTGAAATGGTACAATATCCTACCACAGGGTTGCATCACATGTTTTGGGTGGCCTTCCGGAGGCAGTTTGTTGGAAGTAAGGAGGTGAAGGGCAATGGAGACACTATTATCCATTGTGCCTAAGAGCCAAATGAATCACTAAAATACTATATAAGCCGGTTTGTGAACACAAATAATGGGTTAGCTGATTGCTTTGAACATGTAGCAATAGCTTCTTTGAGACAAGGATTAAACCCTGCGAATCTGGCTGATTCGATAACCAGGAAGAAGGCCATGACTTGTGGAGGTTTACTAAACCAAGTGGGAAAGTAAATTAATATAGATGAAACGAAAAAGACTAGGGTGCACATGCAAGTGAGGCCAAGGAAGCCGGACAGGGTCCCAACAGAGCCAAGAAGACTCAATCTCACCCAGCTCCAGCTCATAGCCAACAGTCTAGATATAAACGAGGACTTTGAGTCCAACTGGAGTGGTTTGTTGAATTAAAAGAGAATGTGGCAACCATCTATGACAAAACAAAAGATGAGGTACATTTTAAGAAGCCGACAGCGCTTCAATCTCCTAGGGAAAGTCGTAATACTTGTTTTTGTCAATATCATCATGATATTGGCCATAACACAGAAGATTGCATCGCTTTGAAACAAGAGATGCATAATCTGATTGAAAATAGAAACTTAGGAGCTTATGTCAAGAGAAGAAGTGGGAGTAGGCCTAATAATGCTCATCGGACTGGCCCAACAAACAATGTAGAGACATCAGCTCCGGACGGGGCCATGGTAATTTTTGAAAGATTTGATGTAGAATCAGAGTATTTGGATCCTGATCCAGCCCGGAATAAAGTGGGTGTTATAATAGAACATACAAAGACAGTATCTGGGCTCATAAGCTTTTTTGAGTCGCTCACTATATTTTGGGGAGACACAATGACTGCGCCAACTCCTTCTTCAAAGAAGAGGTATGTTCACACTCTGGCTACTCAGTTAGAGGGAGGCGTGATCTCATATCATTCCCAAATTCCCTTCCCCTTCATTGTTTTTGATGAAGATGACTTAAAGGATATATTTGTTCCTCATGAAGATGCTGTGGTGATAGGAGCATCGATTGGGGGCAATGACATCTGGCAAATTTTGGTTGACACTGGCAGCTCAGCCAACATTCTCTTTTTAAGTTCCTATAAACAAATGAAGAATCCAGCAGTAATTCAACGTTCAAATAGATCCATTGTGGGCTTCACATGAAGCTCTGCAGATGTGGTCGGAGAGTTTGAGGAGGAGGTTTTGTTGGGCAAAGGCCCTTTCAAGAAGATGATCATGATACTTTTCGTTGTGGTAGATTGTCCCACGTGTTACAATGCAATCTTTGGGAGATCCTGGCTCTCCATGATGCATGTTGTAGCTTCAACGGTTCACCAATGTTTAAAATATGTAGTTCAAGGACAAGTGGGAGTTGTCCGGAGTAGCCAAAAAAAATAGCAAGGGAATGTTATGCAACTGCTCTTGCCCCTAAAAGTCTAGGGGCAGTCCGGATAAACAAAGATTAGCAGTTGTTGGGGCCCTCTGGGGGTGAGGGTGAAATTGATGACCCCATAGAGACCCCTGGTGTTTTGATACCAATTGAAGAAGTTGAAACCCTCTCTCTGGCTGAAGGAAGAAATGTTAAAATTGGCTCCAAGATGGCACTTGAGTTGAAGAAAAAAGTGTTGTCCTTTTTGTCAAACCACCAACATGTTTTTGCTAGGTGTGATGCTGATGTGACCGGAGTACCTGCGAATGTTATATCACACCAACTATCCCTCCGAAGAGATGTTGCACCGGTTGTGCAAACAAGGAGAGCATTCTCTAAGGAGAAAGTTGATGTCATAGTTCTAGAGGTTGACCGACTTACCAAGATGGGGCACATAAAGGAGTCTCAATATCCTTTATGGACAACTAATCCAGTGTTGGTAAAGAAAAAAAAAGAAATGGTGTATGTGTATTGATTTAACTGACCTCAATAGAGCTTGTCAAAAAGATCTTTATCCAGTCCCCCGGACAGATCAGTAGGTAGACTCCACATCTGGGAACAAATAATTATCCTTTATGGATGCCTTCTCCGATTATAATCAGATACAAGTGGATCTGAAGGACCAGGAACACACTACTTTTGCTACAGATAGGGGCCTCTATGGTTATAAGGTGATGCCTTTTGGGCTGAAGAATGGTGGGGCTACCTATCAAAGTTTGGTAAACAAAGCGTTTGCTGATCAGATTGGGAGAAACATGGAAGTATATATTGATGACATGATGGTAAAAAATGTGAAAGAAGAATTGTACTTAGCAGATTTTCAAGAAACTTTTGCCAACCTGGAAAAGGTTAATTTAAAATTAAATCCTGGAAAAATGTGTCTTTGGAGTGCTGTCTGGAACTTTTTCGGGGTATGTGATAAGTGAGAAAAGGATACAGCCTGATCAGGACCAGCTTGATGCCTTATTAAAAATTGATCGTCCTCGGAATATAAAAGAAGTGCAAAGGTTGACAGGAAGGTTAGCTGCTTTGAATGGTTTTATCTCAAGGTCTTCGGACAGGTGTTCCCCATTTTTCCAGACTTTAAATGGTGCTAAAGACGTTAACTGGTCTCCACAATGTGACCAGGCGTTTAATGAAATAAAAAAACATTTATCCTCCCCCAAAACCCTTTACAAACATGTTAATGGAGAAACATTGTACATATACTTGGCTGTGTCTGAGTGTGCTATAAATGTGGTGCTGGTAAAATAGGTGGAGAATTATCCTCGTCTGGTGTATTACATCAGCTAGAGCCTGATGGATGTTGAAAAAGGTATTTAAAGCTTGAAAAACTAGCACTAACCTTGGTGATTGTTGCCAGAAAAATGAGGTCCTATTTCCAAACTCATTCTATTGTTGTCTGAACGTCTTTTCCCTTGAAAAATGTCCTTCAGAAGGCAGACATATCAAGCAGGATGACCAAGTGGTCAGTAGAATTGGGTGATTACGATATTGATTTCGCCCCACGAACTGCAATCAAAGCTCAATCTGTTGCTGATTTCCTGGTTGAGTTCCATTCTGACAGAAGTACTAAGCAAGTTGCAGATGAAAAAACTAAGAAGGTATGGCTTGTCCGGACAGATGGTGGATCAAGTACCATGGGTTGTGGTGCTTAGATATGTTTAACTTATCCGTTTGGCGATCAGTTATACCAGGCTATATGCTTTGGTTTTAGGGCATCTAATAATGAGTCCGAGTATGAGGCTGCTATAGTTGGTATGAAATTAGCCTTTCTGTGCGGGGCTAAAAGAGTCAGGTTAATGAGTGATTGTCAGCTTCTTATCCATCATGCCCAAGGTCAATCTGAGGCCAAAATAGAGCAGTTGATTAAATACTTGTTTATCCTTAAAGAAGTAGCAACTAACTTTAAAAATGTTAGCTATGAGCATATACCTAGATTGGAAAACACACTAGCAGACTCTCTGGAAACCATAGCATACTCTGAGTCCTACCCATGGATTCACGTGCAAGAATGACCATCCATACAACCCAATCAGGGCAAGGAAGAGGAGGAAAGTTTGAGTATTCAATTGGTTCAACCCAAAGACTGGAGATATCCCCTTCTTCAATACATTTCTGATGCCATTTTGCCTTCGGAGAAAGTTGTGGCAAGGAAAATGTAACATAGTGCTCGTGGTTTTTTAATCATAAGAGATATCATTTACAAGAGTTCATTTAGTAGACCTCTCTAGCGTTGTTTGGGGATTGAAGAGTCCTAAATTGTGCTATCCGAACTACATTATGGTAAAGGATCAGCACATTGTAGCTATAGAGCTTTATCCCGATGGGTTTTGTTAGCCGAATACTATTGGCCATCCATAATGGCAGATGCCAAGGAATTGGTAAAGAAATGTGACCCGTGCCAAAGATATGGTAATGAAATTCATATCACAACCATCCCACTGGAGTCGATTTCGGAGCCAGTGCCTTTTGCTTGTTAGGGACTGGATTTAGTATGGCATCTACCGATGGCATTCGGGAGGGTGTAAAACTGTTATTGTAGCCATTTATTATTTTTCCAAGTGGATAGAAGCAGCCCCCTTGGCAGGAACTAGTTCAAAAGATGTTATAAAATGTATCATGTCTAACATTTGTTGCAGATTTGGGGTTCCACAAAAGATAATCACAGATAATGGGCCACAATTTGATAACAAGGATATGAAGAGTTTCTGTGCCTCTAGGGGCATTCAGCATTGCTTCTCTTCTCCTTTCCACCCACAAGCGAATGGTCAAGTTGAAGTTGCAAACAAGACCATTATATCCGGTCTAAAAAAGAATTTAGAAGGGACTGCAGGAAAATGGCCAAGCTATTTACAAGAAGTATTATGGGCGTACCGGACTACTCGTGGAGCTGCTACACAAGAATCTCCTTTGCCTTGGTATATGGGATGGATGTAATTGCTCCTGTAGAGGCAAATCTTCCATCATACAGAGTCCACAATGTTTCCGAACATGGTAAGGAAATGGCAATCAGAAGTCAATTGGACTTAATAGAAGAAAAAAGGGTTAAGGCTCATCTTAGAGCCACCCATTATCAAGGCTTGATGAGGAGTAGATTTGCTTCCAAAATCAAAAGAATGGATTTTCGACCAGGGGACAAAGTGTTGAGAAAAGTCTTCTTAAATACTAAGGAGAAGTAGTTCGGCAAGCTAGCTCCAAACTGGGAAGGGCCCTATGAGGTCTCCGAAAAACGTAAGCCTGGGACATACAGGCTTGAAGACAAAGATGGAAGAATCTTAAACCACCCTTGGAATATTGAACACCTCCGGTTATATCTGGAATGAAAGTTGTGTAAATATATACTTGTTTAAAGTCCATGTAAATATTAGGGGGCATACTCTTTCCTAACCTGGTGGCGCGGGGAGGTTTTAATGAGGTGTCCGGGTTTTTCAATAAAATTTGATGCCTTCTTAAAATATTCGGAGTGTTTTGATTTCCAGTTTCTTTAAAGTCTTCTAAAGATCTTTGGCAGATCGGATTGATCTGGTGGAATGATGACCATTTAACATTTGTCATCGGAGATTTTAAACACTCTCATCTTAAATACTTGTAAAATAAATAAGGGATGTTTAAACATCAGCCATTGAAATTAAGAAAATATGAAATAAAGCAAAAATTTAGCAAAGTAAACCTATACGGCTAAAACCGAATGATGATATTAAAACATAAAATATGCCTTGGCCATCCAAGGACTTTAAGTTTAAAGAAAGGCTTAACCGGACTCAAACCGGACGCGGTTACAAAAATTCTTTGGCCATCCAAGGAATTTAGTATTTCATAAGGTTAAGAGAAACAAAATAAGAAAAGATAGTTAAAACCCCAGGGCTAATTCGCCTTGGATGTTCCTGCATCGTCTTTTTTCTTAGGATCTTTGGATTCGTTACTGGAACTCTCTCTGGTTCCTTCTTCCTCATCGGTAGTATCATCAATACCACTAGAGTAGTTCTTC
Source organism: Limnanthes douglasii subsp. nivea (assembly GCA_036936605.1). NCBI lineage: Eukaryota > Viridiplantae > Streptophyta > Magnoliopsida > Brassicales > Limnanthaceae > Limnanthes > Limnanthes douglasii. The sequence continues at coordinate 248,470,004 of JAUPFV010000005.1, read as the reverse complement.
ATATCACCATCCACCATCGTATGAAATGGGATATCTTCATATTCAACATATTATCACATGGTACCAAGCATTCTCTTCGGAAACGTTTGATGGAAAAGCAAGACCGTATCAGATTTAACTTCGGCATATCTTTTTTCTAAGGAATCTATCACATTGTTGGTATATGCATCAATACGGGCCTGAATTCTCTGATCTTGCTCTTTCACCAAGTCATATTTCTCCTTGCTAACCTTGGACACAGCCTCTTCGAGAGAAGTCTTGTCACCGGACAAGGTTTGGATGGCATCGTCCTTGGTCTTCATGTTTCCCTTCAAGGTGGAAAGGTCTTTTTCCAAACCAGAGCATTTGGTTCGGAGCTCTGTGTTAGCTGTGTCCGAAGTGACCAGCTTGGTTGCCAGATCTTCCTTCGCCTTCTTCAATTCCTCAAGCTCCTTCTTCAATGCCTCAATACTTTGGTTGGCATTGAGGAGGTTAGTAGACAAAATCTCATTATCTGTGCTGAGGGTGTTGATGAGGGCAGACTGAATTTTTACTTGCCTCTCCAAGTTGAGCACTGGCTGAATATGGCCCAGCAGAGAGTGAGTCACCATATCATGTTCCCCGGAAACGGTGAAGGACTTACCATTGAAAGTCACCATATTGGAGGAGCTTGGAGGAAAGTAAGGGCCAGCAAAGTCATCTTTCTCAAACTCTCCCAAATAGAGACCAATATTTTGGAGGCCACTAATGTCTACTTAATCTATATTAATATCCCCTCTGGTGCCTCCCCGGATTGTAGATCAGTGGGGATCTGCTCTGCCAAGGTGGGATCAGTTGGATCTTCCGGAGGTAGAGACTCCGAGGGGCGAAAGATTACTTCATCCCCCAAGGAGACTTTCTTCTTCTTAGCAGTCCTCTCATCACTGCTTGCTCCCTTTTTTTTTTATCTTTTTAGGAGGCTTTGGTGGATTCTGAGGTCCATCTTCCTCCCTAATGCTTTCATCCTCAACTAATTTGAAGCAAAGTAGCATCTATCTCTCCTTGGGTCTGTCCTCCTTGGTCTCCGGAGCAATCTCCTCTGCAGCACCCCGAATAGACTCTACTGCAGCCTTTTGTTTCTTGCCTTTCTTTTTCATTTTGCTTGGGGCTTTGGCTCTGGAGGGCAAGACCAATTTTCCATCATTCTCCTCCGTTCTCTTAAGTATAAAGGCCGGAGGAGGTGGTGTAGTCAACTCCTCTCAAGTGAGATCTCTCCGGCCCGTAGTGTTCCAAAGGTGGGACCTCACCAAGTTTCCTGAGGTAAAGCAGTTGTGGAAGGCGTTCCCCCAACGGTCAGCAGCCTAGGCATTTAATTTGGAACATGTGGTCTGCCCCTCCTCCACATAGTCGGAGAACTCCTTCGGCAATACTAACATAAAAGAAGAAGTAATTCAGGAATAATTTTTTTGCAAAATGAGAAAGACAAACAAAGCAGAATACTTACTTGCGCTCTTCCACCTGCTGGTGAGCATACTAGGATTGACGCCAGCCTTGATTTTTATCTCATTCTCCCACGTCCCGCTGATGAATAGGAACTGGGTCTTCCAGTTTTTCTCTGACTCTAACAGGTCGTCCACCAGTTTAAAGTTGTCTCCTATATTGTAGTGGTAGAATGAGATATGATGGTTTTTACAAAGGCTGGCCACTGCAGCGAACTACTCCATTGGGAGAGGAATACTAGACAGCATTGACGCCATAATGTAGACGAGGAGAGTATACCAAGCATTTGGACTCAGCTGGCTTGGACAGAGTTTAATCATGTGGAATGACCTGACGAATTCTGGATCAAAAGGGAATCTGAACCCCCAGTTGAACAGCTCAGTATATATGACTATCTCGTTAAGCTTGCAGTCCATCGGAGCCTCCGGTGTGACTCGCATTCTCACGTTAACTGATTCAGGGATCCCCCACTTGGTTCGGATCCAACCCAGCTCAACGGTGTGAGTATAGACATAATTAATGTTCTGCATTGCCATCAGATACTTCACATTGACCTTGTGAAAACAAGGTCCTACTTCGTCTTCCAGGCTCTCTAGCAGATCCGGATGGGTCATGTAGATTTTTTTCTTGCCTTTCCTCTTTTTATCAGAGGCAGCATCTCCAGTTTTCTCGGAGGCTTCAGTTTCAAATGGGGCCTTTTCGACACTATCCTCCATCACTTCTTCCATCACTGTGGAAGGTTTATCAGTTGTTGTGGATGGAAGCGTGTCGGCTTGTGGCTGAGTAGTTTGTCCGGACGGTTGAGCATTAGTCTCTCTTAGAGGTCTGGTGTCCGGTTGAGGCTCAACTCTGAAGGACTTGGTATGAGAAGTAATTCTGGTTGCCTCAGATCCAAAGGGTTTGTCTCTTGGGGCTCTAATAGATGGCTCTGATCCGGAGGCTTTATCTTTGGTTGCAGATTTAAAGGCCCCCGTTTTGGAGGACTTGGGTTGTGAGCCAATTGCTTGGCCTTTTACCAGGCGCGTTTTCTGGGGATGGATAGTTTTCTCTGGGGATTTCTCAATGTTCGATCCCATAGCTATAAACGGAGAAAGCTTCCTAACACTCAATACTGATTTCTCTTGCACGGTAGAAGGCTGAGACTCCTGAACCGAGGAGCCTGACGGGATTGGCGAGAGGATTGGTTGGAATAAACGTTTAGGTTTTGTGTTTTTAATAGAGGATGATCCTTGATCAACTTCTAAGGATGGTGAATCAGGTTTACTACTTAGAGAGACTGGAAGGCCAGCAGCGATACGTCTCTCACGCTCAATTTTTTGCGATTTCTCTAGTTCAGAAAGATTTAGCCAACCACCTTTAATAAGAGCGTTTCTCGCTGTGAGCATAAAACTATCCAAGAGAAGTTTTTGAAAGAGAAGGTAAAACGCTTTGAAAAAAGAAATTGTGAAGTAATGAAGATGGTGAAACAGTGAAGGAAGGTAATTTATATCTAGTAAGGCAAAAAGTTATTGATACCTAGGAGAAGACGAAAAGACAAAAGTAATGATTGGAGGCAGCGCTGACGTAAGAAACATTAAATGCATGAGCTACTTTTTAGGTTTAGTGGGAGCGTCGTTCTAGGAAGAAAACGGCTGGAAGGACGAATCAAAATGTGACACGTGTCCCACAAACCTAACAAAAACTCTTAGAATTTTGAGAAGAAAATCAGTTCGGATAAACCTTAAACCAAACGCATGAGCAATCCGAAAAATGCTGTTACCCATTAAGTAAGTTTTTTAGTCCTGCCAAAGGTCTTTGACCAAGCCTAAAAAGGGGGGTACTGATGAGTCCGGATTTATTCACCACCACCTACTGAGAAAACCGAACAGGGGTAATTCGGACAATAAGTGCCCACTGAACCATCCGGACAGGACAAAAGTATTAAAATACTAAACACCTTTTAACTAAGCTAGGTGCTAATCTACTTAAGAACTAATGGGTCTTTAAACTCGACCCGGTTTCACAACTTGACCCGAAAGCCCATGGGTCAATAATTAAGGGTATAAATACCCAACCACTTTCATTAATGAGAGTAATAAACATTTAATACAACCAGACAGCTTAAATCTCTCACTACAAAACATCCAAACATTTAATACCTTTGAAATTCTCTAAAACACCTGACGAAATTATCCTCGGTTCAAAATAATCCACATGAGACTTAAATTATTAGTATCTAGCATGACAATGTAATAACAATATGAGGTATATAATTCGATTTAAACTCTTTAAAGAAAATATAAGGCATTTATTAAATGACAGACTTCATTAAATTTCTCGTGGGTACTACATTTCTTACGGATCGGTAAAAAATACAACATTAAGATAAAAAATCTTAAAATACTCATACAAAATCAAACTGAACTGAAGCAAACCAAATTTTATTGAGTTTCTAAATGGTTACAATATTTTAATAACCAAAAGAACCAAGAACCGAAAGAATCAAACACGAATTTTTTTTATATGGTTCATGTGGTTACAAATTTATAAAAATCAAAAGAATCGATATTCAAAAGAATCAACCCAAACTGAACCAAAAACCCGAATGTTAATACCTAATACTAACAATTTTAAGCATATACACATTAAGTTTCAGTCCGTAAATAAGCAAGTTCAGAACGGCCAGATAATGGTGAGGTATATTGATACACGACCCATAATTTTATGTTCATTTACTAAGGCATTGCTACCCTATATTTTTTAGAAGTGCAAGGTTCACATTGATTTCCTTAATTTAGAAGGGTCTACATTTGATGGGAGTGATGTAATTTATTTTAGATTGTCTTATTACTTCATACCATATATAACATTTTAAATAATACAATAATTCATTTTTAGATTATTCTTGTTATTTAAGTAAAATTCTATGATCTCAACTTAGAAGGACCATTGAAAAGTTGACACGCATTGATTACATGGAAAACTTTCACACTAAATTTCATAAGAGATGATAGTTCACTAAGACCATAGTTAGTAATGTGATTTATTCTGGCAGTATTACGTATCGTAAGACGTGGTTGAACTCTTCGGTTTGTTATTAGCTATCTTTTGACATGAATGGACATTCAGATATTATTTGTGAACAACAACGTTATATAGTACACATGCATGATCCAAGTATCATATTTTAAGGAAATCTTAAATTAGAATGTCTTATCATGTATAAATTTAGGATATTTGGGCATATTATTACAAGTCCAGTTTAATATATAAAGTAATCACTATTGGAATATTGGACTTACAAATAATAATTTATTATTTGGTCTCATAATTGAATAAATGAATACAGTATGGATACTTGTTGATGTTAAGTTTATATAAAGGAAATGTCTTTTAGCTCAACAATCAATATTTGGCTCTAGAAATCCATTAAAACGTTATGGTCCCTCATAACGATGAGCCTATGAGATTGTTGTAAGAATACAAAGTTAAAAGATTAATTTACAAAATAAATAAAATACATACGGTTAATTGATCAAGAGAGAATAATTGAAGAAATATAGTTCAATTAAAAGAATTAGATTCTCTTACTATAGAAAGTAAAATCTAAATCCTAATTTTATCCCATGAAGTTTGTGGCCGCTTTTAAGTATTATTGTTCGTATGATTCTTTTTTTTCTCTCTCTCTCTCTCTCTCATGTACTTTCTTAAATATTCTTAGGAGACCATTGATTTTTTCCCTTCAAGAATAAATTCAAGTGCGTTGCTCACAAGCTGTTGGAAGAACCATTACCTATCTTCAGTAGTTTCTCAAATGAGACAATTTCAAGACCTCTTGTAGAACCTTCATAAATAAAAGCAAGTATGGCTAATGGTATGTATCGTATTCTCTTTCTCTTTTATTAATTCTACACATAAATAGAATATGTTCCTAGAATTATCAAAAGTATGTATACTTTTTAATTTTGATTTTGTTCACCAAAGGTATATAATAGATTCAAAGTAAAACAAATTACAGATGAAGTTATAAAAATCAAATCACAGCTATGATTTGGTCCATTTTTCTATTAGTTAAAAAGTATAAAACTTTATATTCATACCAAAATTGTAAAGAACAATATTTTTTTATCAAGAAAACATTACATCCTAATTTGAGAATAAGTATTTTCCAAACAAAGAAGATATTATCATTTTAAGACTTTTTATTTTCTATTAAATGACGTATGGTTAATGTCTACTTCCTATGAAGATAAATGAAATCATCTTTCGTAATTTTAGTAGGAAAATAATTTAATTGTAAAATGCATATGATTTTTTTATTATTGATGAACCTTATTTTTTATTAAATTACACGACATTTCGTGGGGTATTCCAATTTCCCATATAAGAAAATATATTATGGCACATTGACGGTTATATGAACATCTGAACTAGACTTTTGTCTCATTCTACTCATCTTGTGTCATATCACGTTATATATATATATATATATATATATATATATATATATATATATATATATATATATATATATATATATATATATATATATATATATATATATATATATATCAGCTTATCCTCACTACTGATCCATACGCGTTCAAAGAGAGGGAAAAACGATGAAAATATATTAAAAAAGATGCTGCATCTAGGAAGATAGCTCGTTCGACAAAATACTGTTCGGATAAGATCTTCAAATCAAAGATTCTTCTTCAGAAGATGATCGAGATAAATGAAAGATTATTCAAAATATCATAAAAATAATAGCTAATTGTTATTCATTTAAATACGCACAAGGTTTAACACACATATATTATGAAACTATGTTAATTTATTTTACAGAAAAATATTTATAGTTTTTTTGGTATGTATTTTTATGTTTAATTTGTTGTAGGGTTACTGTATTCAGACTTACTATTTTATGTTATCGTTATAAGATATATAAAAAAAGATGGATATTCGTGATTTGGTTAGTTGTCAACCATTCATACCTTTGATAATTATCTTACTAGTTTTAAGATAAATCTTATGTTGATAGAGGTTTATAGAGTGGTACTATTGGAAAATAAATATCTTTCAGTTCCGTTTTACGAAAGATAACTATTATGTTAGATGTTGTTTATATCATCAAAAATATCCCGTTAAAAGGTATTGTATCTCAGTTTTGTAAATTTTAAAATGCAATTATACAAGTTTTATAAAGATGACTATAATGGTCAATTTTATGTTATCAAGTAAGAGTATGACAGTTTTGGTACGCTTGGGGCTAAGTAGTTATACGCGAAGCAATGTAAATTGTAAAAAATCATAAAAATTGATAGAGACATAATTAGCAATTCAAGAAAAACGGATAGAAACCCTAACCGTATGATAGAAAGAACTTTAGAAGTTCAAAAAAATACTTTAATTCAAAAAACATTGTCTTAAAAATAAGGTTTTAAGAACTTAAATAAAAGTTTCTCCAAACCCTAAATCAAAATTACAGGACTATCTCAAATGCAATAAAATACAGTCCAGCCAAATTTGAGCACAACTGTTTAGAGGGAGAGCACAAGTGACTCACTAGGTTGGTTAAGTTCCTCGGTCCTTTTAGATATTATAACCACATAGCCACCCGTAAACGTAGAACATACAAATAACTTCATAACTACCAATGACCAACCTTCAAATAATGTCACAGAAGAGATAAGTGAGCCATCCAGTTCAGTTTCTTACCATGTAATTAATGATTATGTAAACGTAACAGTAGTGTAGAATGTACGGGAGAAAGTATATATCTTTTACCTCACATGAATAATCGTGAAATGCCATCTATATGCTATTTCCCCTAATATGTTTCTGAGCTAACATATTTATTGTATGCATATTGGTTAGATAAAGCATGTAAAAAGATGCCAAAGAATTTACTACGATTCTCTACACCCAAAAAATTCCAAAGACTGCCCAAGATAAATAATAAAATAAAGAGTTGAGGTTGGCCATTAATTCCAAAATAGATGCCCTTGCAAAGATGGTACTTAAAGGAAATGAAAACTTTCAGCAGGAAAAAAACTGATAAGATGTAGATGAGTTTTCACTATCAAACAAAAAGCTAATAGAGCCATAAAACGACACAAGGCTCGATTTGTGGCAAAAGGGCACACATATGCTTACAAAATTGATTATTATGATCTTTTTTCTATTAGAAATACTAGACATGATTCAAGTTTTATTCCCAGTTGCAGCAAACAAAAGTTGGTCATTTCACTTGTTCGACGTAAAAAATACATTCCTATATGGAGACTTATAAGAAACAATATATATGAAAGCTCTACTAGGATTCACTGGTGGATTCTGAAAAGATGAAGTATGCCGACTTAAGAAGGAACTGTATGGGCTCAAACAGTCCCCACGAGCATAATTTGGAAGATTTACTATGATAATAAAATAGTATGTGTGCAAACAAAGTAACTCTGATCATACTCTGTTTTTGAAAAAAAAAGGGTAACATGATCACTTCCTTAATAATCTATATAGATGACATGATCGTAATAGGTTAGTGACAATAAAAAGATTGCAAGGATAAGGTAGAACTTGTTCATAAAATTTGAGGTGAAAGATCTAATATGGTTTAAATATTTCTTAAGAATTGAATTTCCACGTTCCAACAACAGGATCTTTATATTTCAAGAGGAAGTATATTCTTGATGTACTTGCATAAACATGAAAGTTTGATTGTAAACTAGCAGATATCCAATGTAGGTTAATCATGGCTCTTAATGGTTGAAGATGTTGACCTGGTATAAAACGAAAAATGTGAGTGTTACAAAACTAATTTACTTGGCACATAGTCGACTAGGCATAACCATTGCAACTGGGGTGCAAGTCAATTTATGCACCAACCACAGTTGGATCATATGGAACCAATCATGATGATAGTATATTATTTAAAAAACAAGTGGAGGAATGAAATAATATTCAAAAGAAATGGGCATCTAGGAGTTGAAGCCTACACCAATATCGATTGGGCTGGTAATCCAAATGGTCGCATGTATACATCAGGATACTTTATTCTAGTTGGATAAAAATTAATAACACGGAGAAGAAAGAAGCATAAAGTAGTAGTAGTTTCGAGTGCAAATGCAGAATTCTAAGAAAATGTTAAATGATTAACGGAAATCTTATGGATTAAAAAATTTATTTGCTGCAATTTGATTTTCACTATGTTTTCCGAATCAGTTGAAGTGTGAAAAATAAAGCAGCAACAAGTATCTCATAAGATCATGTTCAACAAGACATAACTAAATATGTTGAAGTAGCTAAACATATTGAAATATATCGATACTTTATAAATGAAAAAAATAAAAGATAGTACAATTGAACTTCCTTTTATGAGATTGGAAGATCAGTTAGCAGTCATCCTTACTAAAGCTCTAACATGACAAATTTTTACTAAAATTTTAAGTAAGTTGAGTATTGGAAATTCAACTATTCAACTTGAGAGGAAGGACTTGCGTATAATTAGCTAGTTGGTGAAGCAATAACTTACCAAGACGACGATAAGTAACTCGTCCGAGAGTATGATCAGCCAAAATAGGATTGAGAGGGTGTTAAAGATTAATTAAAGATTAATTGGGGAATACCTAGAGATTAATAAGTTGGAATAAATAAATATATTAATTAGAAATTAATTGAAAAGACCAAGAGATTAATTGAGATTAATTGAGAAGATCGAGAGATTAATTAGGAAGACCAAAATATTAAAGACTATCTATCATTATTCGAAAGAGGATTAAAATATTCAACATATCAATAGTAATTATATTCTACTAATGTATTGTAAAATGTTAGCCTTATATATCGAACACTTATTAAAATGTTGCCCAAGTCGATTTCCCCAGTTTGGTTAACATTCTCGAACATTTCAACAATAATGTACAATGAAGATTCAATAAAGACAATAGAAAAAGCTATAGGAAATCTTATAAACATATGGGTTCCTAAAAGAATCAAACTATGTACAACCGTTGTAGGGCATGAATATAAATTGATCTTGCCAAGAAACCCTTAGAAAAAATATGGATTAGCTTTGGTAAATCAGATGGCTTCAGAAAATTGTATATGGTCCAAAACCAAAATACTGCTCTTATTGTTATCATATGGGGAATAATAAAAAAGGTTGCAATAAACACACAGATAATGCAAATATGCAGGAAGAAAACAACCCTTCAACACAACAACAAACTAGGAATATTATTAAGACTTCATGGATACCAAAACATCCAAATATTAATCATTAATCATCATAGAAACCACTGAAGAAGCACATGATACCATAAGTAAAAACATTCCAAATGAAAGTTTAAAAGATAATATTATAGTAGAAGAATTTGTAGACACCATAATTCCAGAAAAAAAACCATGAAAACAATAACCAAGTCATATATTCGATTCCTCCTCTATTGACATTGGTATAAAGATCACTGGTAAGCAAGGTTCTTCTTCACCTCATGGCCCTCCCTCTTTAAAACAAACAAACATATATATAAATTCTTCATTCTTCCCATCAGGCTTACAACCAAACAACCAATGCATTCAAGCCTGTTTTGACAAAGAAAACCGGAAAAGGAAACTGAGAGCCAGTAAGAAAATTAAACCTAGACAAAGTTGATCAACACAAAAGGTCAATTAGACCTCAAATTCGATACTCATCCAAATGACTATTGATGAGTCCAGATTTATTCACCACCATCTACTGAGAAAACCGGACAGGGGTAATTCGGACAATAACCACCCATTGAACTATCCGGACATGATAAAAGTATTAAAACACTAAACACCTTGTGACTGAGCTAGGTGTTAATCTACTTAAAAACTAATGGGTCTTTTAAACTCGACCCGGTTTCACAACTTGATCTGAAAGCCCATGGGTCCATAATTAGGGTATAAATACCCAACCACTTTTATTAATGAGGATAATGAACATTTAATACAACCAGACAGCTTAAATCTCTCACTACAAAACACCCAAACATTTAATACTTTTGAAATTCTCTAAAACACCTGACGAAATTACCCTCAATTCAAAATATTCATCACCAAATTGGCGACCACAGTGGGAGAAGAAGGTGCCTGAATCTAGCATTCAAAACCAGCAAGAAAAACCAGTTCTGATGAATCCAGACGAGCAAGCAGTGCCACCATCTTTGGTAGAAGTGGTGGGTGAGAATGATGAGTACACGATCGAAGAACAAGACTAGTTGAAAGCTGAAATAGAAGCGTTGAGAGCTGCTAAAAAGTGGAGTTAGGCTTGAAAGAAAAGTCGAAAGTGTCAGCCATTCACCATACTAACAATCCAAGGGAGAATGACCCATCAGCAAAAACTCACTTGAGTACTAAAAAGATCCATATCAGCTCCAAGAAATCTCACCGGTCTAAACCGGTGGAGAGCTCAGAGTCTGAGTCATCTAGTAGCTCCTCGAATGAGGATGGAATTGAGAAGTCCCTGTCATCCAGCAGTAATGAGGGCATGTCCAATAAGAAGCAAACGTTGGTTAAAAAATATTCAAGAAAGAGGGACAGACATGGGAGGTTAAAAGGGCATCTGGGAAAAGGGCCGTCTCACAACCATAGCTGTAGGCATGCGGATCAGCTGCTGATGGATCCTTTCACTTTCCATAATAAGCCATGTATTTTTGCAACACCCAATGAAGACATTGTCTTTAGTCGTGGCTAAAATTGGAGACAATCCCCATTGTCATCCAAGATACTGTCCGGAAACCTTCCTAAGAGGTTTGACAGTACTAAGATGGAAAAGTATGATGAGAGCAAGGATCCGGATAATCATCTGGAACAGTTTAAAAGAATTTTGATGATGATGACAAACTACCATGTAGATCCTTCTCTCAATCTTTTACGGGGAGTGCTTTGAAATGGTAGAATAGCCTACCACGGGGTTGCATCAGAAACTTTGACACGTTTTGGGTGGCCTTTCGGAGGCAGTTTGTTGGAAGTAAGGATGTGAAGGAAAATGGAGACACTATTATCCATTTTTCCCAAGAGCCAAATGAATTACTAAAAGACTATATAAGTTGGTTTGTGAACACAAAGAATGGGTTAGCTGATTGCTTTGAACATGTAGCAATAACTTCTTTGAGACAAGGATTAAACACTAGGAATCTGGCCGATTCGGTAACCAGGAAGAAGGCCATGACTTGGGGTGGTTTACTAAATCAAGTGGGAAATCAAATCAATGTAGATGAAATGAAAAAGACTAGGGTGTACAGGCAAGTGAGGTCTGCCCCAGCTGCACCAAACCAGAATCAGTCCGGATACAAGGCCAAGGAAGCTGGACAAGGTCCCAACAGGGCCAAGCAGACTCAATCTCACCCAGCTCCAGCTCAGAGCCAGCAATCTATGACAAAACAAAAGATGAAGTACATTTTAGAAAGCCAGCAGCGCTTCAATCTCCTAGGGAAAGTCGTAATACTTGTTTTTGTCAATATCATCATGATACTGGCCATAACACAGAAGATTGCATCGCTTTGAAACAAGAGGTGCTAAATATGATTGAAATAGGAAAATTAGGAGCTTATTTCAAGAGAAAAAGTGGGAATAGGCATGATAATGCTCATCGGACTGGCCCAACAAACAATGAAGGGACATCGGCTCCGAACGGAGCCATGGTAATCTTTGAAAGATTTGATGTAGAATCAGAGTATTTGGATCCCGATCTAGCCCAGAATAATGTGGGTGTAATAACAGAACATACCAAGACAGTATCTGGGCTCATAAGCTTTTTTAAGTCGCTCACTATATTTGGGGGAGACACAATGACTGCGCCAACTCCTTCTTCAAGGAAGAGGCATGTTCACACTCTGGCTACTCAGTTAGAGGGAGGCATGTCCTCCTATCATTCCTAAATTACTTTCCCCTTCATTGTTTTTGATGAAGATGACTTAAGGGCCATAGCTGGTCCTCATGAGGATGCTGTGGTGATAAGAGCATCGATTGAGGGCAATGACATCAGGCGAATTTTGGTTGACACTGGTAGCTCAGCCAACATTCTCTTTTTAAGTTGCTATAAACAGATGAAGAATCCAGCAGTAATTCAGCGTTCAAACAGATCCATTGTGGGATTCACATGAAGCTCTACAGATGTGGTCGGAGAGTTTGAGGAGGAGGTTTTGTTGGGCAATGGCCCTTTCAAGAAGATGATCAGGATACTTTTCGTTGTGGTAGATTGTCCCACGTGTTACAATGCGATCTTTGGGAGATCCTGGCTCTCCATGATGCATGTTGTGGCTTCAAGAGTTCACCAATTTTTAAAATATACGGTTCAACACAAGTGAGAGTTGTCCGGAGTAGCCAAAAAATATCAAGGGAATGTTATGCAACTGCTTTTGCCCCTAAAACTCTGGGGGCAGTCCAGATAAACAAAGATTAGTAGTTGTTGGGGCCCTCTGGGGGTGAGGGTGAAATTAATGACCCCAGAGAGACCACGGATGTTTTGATACCAATTGAAGAAGTTGAAACCCACTCTCTGGCTGAAGGAAGAAATGTTAAAATTGGCTCCAAGATGGCACCCGAGTTGAAGAAAAAAGTGTTGTCCTTTTTGGCAAACCACCAACATGTTTTTTCTTGGTGTTATGTTGATATGACCGGAGTACCTGTGAATGTTATATCACACCAACTATCCATTCGAAGAGATGTTGCACCTGTTGTGCAAAGAATGAGAGCTTTCTCTAAGGAGAAAGTTGATGTCATAGTTCAAGAAGTTGACCGACTTACCAAGATGGGGCACATAAAGGAGTCTCAATACCCTTTATGGACAGCTAATCTAGTGTTGGTAAAGAAAAAGAATGGGAAATGGCGTATGTGTATTGATTTTACTGACCTCAATAGAGCTTATCCAAAAGATCTTTATCCAGTCTCCCGGATAGATCAGTTGGTAGACTCCACATCTGGGAACAAATTATTATCCTTCATGGATGCCTTCTCCGGTTATAATCAGATACAAGTGGATCTGAAGGACCAGGAACACACTACTTTTGTTACAGATAGGGGCCTCCATTGTTATAAGGTAATGCCTTTTGGGTTGAAGAATGCTGGCGCTACTTATCAAAGGTTAGAAAACAAAGCGTTTGCTGACCAGATTGGGAGAAACATGGAAGTATATATTGATGACATGATGGTAAAAAGTATGGAAGAATAATTTCACTTTGCCGATCTTCAAGAAACTTTTGCCAACCTGGCAAAGGTTAATTTGAAATTAAATTTAGAAAAATGTGTCTTTGGAGTGCAGTCTGGAAAGTTTTTGAGGTATGTGATAAGTGAGAAAGGGATACAGCTTGATCCGGACCAGCTTGATGCCTTATTAAAAATGGATCCTCCTCGGAATATAAAAGAAGTGCAAAAGTTGACAAGAAGGTTAAATGCTTTGAATCGTTTTATCTCAAGGTCTTCGGATAGGTGTTCCCCGTTTTTTCAGACTTTAAAAGGTGCTACAGACTTTAACTGGTCTCCACAATGTGACCATACATTTAATGAAATAAAAAAGCATTTATCCTCCCTTAAAACCCTTTACAAACCTGTTAATGGAGAAACATTGTACATATACTTGGTTGTGTCTGAGTGTACAATAAGTGCGGTGCTGGTAAGAGAGATAGAGAATTATCCTCGTCTGGTGTACTACATTAGCAAGAGCCTGAAGGATGCTGAAGAAAGGTATTTAAAGCTTGAAAAATTAGAACTAGCCTTGGTGATTGCTGCCAAAAAAATGAGGCCCTATTTCCAGTCTCATTCTATTGTTGTCCGAATGTCTTTTCCCTTGAAAAATTTCATTCAGAAGGCAGACATATCAAGCAGGATGACCAAGTGGTCAGTAGAATTGGGTGATTACAATATGGATTTCGCCCTACAAACTGCAACCAAAGCTCAATCTGTTGCTGATTTTCTGGTTGAGTTCCATTCTGACAGAAGTACTAAGCAAGTTGCAGATGAGAAAACTAAGAAGGTATGGGTTGTCCGGACAGATGGTGGATCAAGTACCATGGGTTGTGGTGGTGAGATATGTTTAACCTATCAGTATGGCGATCAGTTATACCAGGCTATATGCTTTGCTTTTAGGGCATCTAACAATGAGTCTGAGTATGAGGCTGCTATAGTTGGTATGAAATTAGCCAAACTGTGTGGGGCTAAAAGAGTCAGGTTAATGAGTGATTGTCAGCTTCTTATCCATCATGCCCAAGGTCAATCTGAGATCAAAATGGAGCAGTTGATTCAATACTTGTTCGTCCTAAACGAAGTAGCAGCTAACTTCAAAAATGTTAGCTATGAGCATATACCTAGATAGGAAAACACACTAGCAGAGTCCCTGGCAACCATAGCATACTCTTAGTCCTACCCATGGATTCACGTGCAATAATACCCATCCATACAACCCAATCAGTGCAAGGAAGAGGAGGAAAGTTTGAGTATTCAAGTGGTTCAGCCCAAAGACTGGAGATATCCCCTTCTTCAATACATTTTAGATGGCATTTTGCCTCCGGAGAAAGGTGTGGCAAGGAAAATAAAACATAAGGCTCATGGTTTTTTAATCATAAGAGATATCCTTTACAAGAATTCATTTAGTAGACCTATCATACGTTGTTTGGGGATTGAAGAGTCCTAAATTGTGCTATCCGAACTACATTATGGTGAAGGATCAGCACACTGTAGCTATAGAGCTTTAACCCGAAGGGTTTTGTTAGCCGGATACTATTGGCCATCCATAATGGCAGATGCCAAGGTATTGGTAAAGAAATATGACCCATGCCAAAGATATGGTAATGAAATTCATATCCCAGCTGTCCCACTAGAGTCGATTTCTGAGCCAGTGCCTTTTGCTCGTTGGGGACTGGATTTAGTAGGGCCTCTACTGATGGCATCCGGAGGGTGCAGAACTATTATTGTAGCCATTGATAATTTTTCCAAGTGGATAGAAGCAGCCCCCCTCGCAGGAACTACTTCAAAATATGTTATAAAATGTATCATGTCTAACATTTGTTGCAGATTTGGGGTTCCACAAAATATAATCACTAGAAAATGGGCCACAATTTGATAACAAGGATATGGAGAGTTTTTGTGCCTCTAGGGGCATTCAGCATTGTTTCTCTTCTCCTTTCCACCCACAAGCGAATGGTCAAGTTGAAGTGGCAAACAGGTTCATTCTGTCTGGTCTAAAAAATAATTTAGAAGGGGCTGCAGGAAAGTGGCCAAGCTATTTACAAGAAGTATTATGGGCGTACCGGACTACTCGTGGAGCTGCTACACAAGAATAACCTTTTTCCTTGGTATATGGGATGGATGCAATTGCTCCTGTAGAGGAAACTCTTCCATCATACAGAGTCCATAATGTTTTCAAACAGGCTAAGGAAATGGCAATCAGAAGTCAATTGGACTTAATAGAAGAAAAAAGTGTTAAGGCTCATCTTAGAGCCACCCATTATCAAGGCTTGATGATGAGCAAATTTTCTTCCAAAATCAAAAGAATGGATTTTCGACCAGAGGACAAAGTGTTGAGAACATTTTTCTTACATACTAAGGAGAAGCAGTTCAGCAAGTTAGCTCCAAACTGGGAAGGGACCTATGAGGTCTCCGGAAAACTTAAGCCTGGGACATACAGGCTTCAAGAAAAAGATGGAAGAATCTTAAACCACCCTTGGAATATTGAACACCTCCGGTTATATCTGGAATGAAAGTTTTGTAAATATTTACTTGTTTAAAGTCCATGTAAATATTAGAGGGCATACTCTTTCCTACCCTGGTGGCGCGAGGAGGTTTTAATGAGGTGTACAGGTTTTTCAATAAAATTTGATGCCTTCTTAAAATATTTGGAGTGGTTTGATTTACAGTTTCTTTACAGTCTTCTAAGGATCTTTGGCAGATCAGATTGATCTGGTGGAATGATGACCATTTAACATTTGTCATCGGAGATTTTAAACTCTTTCATCATTAAATACTTGTAAAATAAATAAGGGCTCTTTAAACATCAGCCATTGAAATTGAGCAAATATGAAACAAAACAAAAATTTAGCAAAGTAAACCTATCCAACTAAAACCAGATGATGATGATATTAGAACATAAAATATGCCTTGGCCATCCAAGGACTTTGAGTTTAAAGAAAGGCTTAAGCGGACTCAAATCGGACGTAGTTACAAAAATGCCTTGGCCATCCAAGGACTTTAGTATTTCATAAGGTTGAGAAAAACAAAATAAAAAGTAAAGTAGTTAAAACCTTAGGGCCCATTTCCTTTGGATGTTCCTACATTATCTTTTGTCTTAGGGTCTTTGGATTCGTCACTGGAACTCTCTTCGGTTCCTTCTTCTTCAGTAATGGAATCTATTCCACTACTATAGCCATGTCGATCACCTTCTACCATAGTATGAAACGGGAGGTCCTCATACTCTATATATCTCCATAAATCTCCAAGGGTTCTCTTCGGAAATTTATAATGGACAAGAAGTACCATATCAGATTTGACCTCTACATCTCTTACTTCCAGAGAGTCTATCACTTTATTGGTATACGCATCAATCTTGGCATGGATTGTCTTTTCCTGCTATTTAACCAAATTTTCTTTCTCCTTGGTTACTTTGGACACAACCTCTTCAAGAGAAGTCTTGTCACCGGACAAAGTTCGGATAACATCGTCCTTGGTCTTCATGTCTCCCTTTTAAGGTGGAAAGATTTTTTTTTCCAAACTAGTGAATTTGGTTTGGAGCTCTGTGTTAGCTGTCTCCGAGGTGACCAACTTGGTTGCCAGACCTTCTTTCTCCTTCTTCAACTCCTCAAGCTCCTTCTTCAATGCCTCAATACTCTAGTTGGCATTGAGGAGGCCAATAGACAATCTCTCATTGTCTGTGTTGAGGGTGTTGATGAGGGCAGACTGGTTTTTTACATGCCTCTCCAAGTTGAGCATTGGCTGAATATAGCCTAGCAGATAATGTGTCACCACATCGTGTTCCCCTGAGACAGTGAAGGACTTAGCATTAAAAGTCACCATATTGGAGGAGCTTGGAGGAAGGTAGGGGCCAGCAAATTTGTTTATAAATTATTTATATATATATATATATATATATATTCAATAACAGTGTTATTTATTTAGATAATTAAACATTCGAAATACGTGACACAAATTTTTTAATTAACAAATATATTTCTGAAATGTTTCCCGCAGAGTGTACCAAAAAATAATATAAAGAGTGTACCAAAAATTCTGTAATCTAGCCGCCCAAGTCTAATATGTCGTATTCAAATTCAAAATAATACAGCTCAACAATTAATTTCGCGGCTAAATCAAGTCAACAGTATTGATGGTTCGATAGAAGTACAACAGAACCGCCCAACTTTGATTTAGGATGGGCAGAAAAATTTACCAAACTCAAAAATCAGAATTTGGTACGACATTAGTCCAACTCTAAGATATTAACTTAGAAGAATCGATATATGTTATAATAATTATTAGTAATGGTAAAAGTAATTTCATCTGACGAATATGAAAACGCGATCAAGATCAAGTACATTAAATTTAACAAATCTGTAAAATTATTATATAATTATGGGTACAACAATGGTAGCAATCATAGTCGTACTTTTATTACTGAAGGGTACAACAAGGGTATCATGAGATATTTCTATGAAAACGCGATCAAGATCAAGTACATTTTACATATTGCTACCCTCGTTGTACATAATTATTACTCCTTATTCTAGAAATTTGTAAAATTTCATCTGTCTCATTTTTTTCCTTAGACACCGGTTAATGAAGATTTTTATTAAGATTTCATAATTTAATAATTATTTTTATTTATTTTTATTTTATAAAATATAAAAACTTTATGGAAAGAGTAACTTACGTCTTCTTTTAAAGGCGCCTGAGGGCACCTGTTAGCATTTTCCTATAATTAATATATAGAACTTAGAAAGTAGAAATTATTAAAAAAAGTCATTTATTAATTTAACTAGTTATTCTATTTAATATTAATATTATAAGTTTTTTTTTAATAATTGAGTGACGAAGTTTGTCGATAATGAACGCAAATGATCTAATGGTAGAATAATATCATGCTACAACAGAAATTCAAATTCAATTTCTGGCGGATGAATACATATTTGAAATTGTTGGTCTTTTGCTTTCATCCGACTGTGACGATGAGATTTGCATACATCAACATAAATTTTTATAATTTTTTTCTCATTATTTTCTCTTTAGGATTTTCAAAACCATAGAGAGTGCATCTTTAACTGTAAAATATGTAAGTTTCAAAATCTCATCGCTTCTCATAATAACCTCTCCATCATATACTATAATTTCTTTGTTGTTGTCGTCAAAGCGATGATAAACGTTTTTTATCGCTTTCTTCGTTTTGCTGACGAGATTTGGCGATTAGGACAGTTATTAATCCCACCGACGAAAGCTTTGACTAACCAGTTGGTCTAGCTCCACCGTTTTTTTAATTTTTAGGTAAGCCATGTTATGTATCACTTGCGACTACTCGCAGACAAATGACATTGACTCATTTATTCTAATCGTTGGTTTGGTTCCCCGTCGCTCCTAATCAATTCCTTGTGTCTTTGCTTCAAACTGCTCCCCCATTCACACAAATGTCGATTTTTTGTGCTCCTCCTCTCCTTTTGGTTCCACAATGCATTCCTAGTTTGCGGTGTGCTTGTTTTCTTGTTCCATTTTAAATATAGCTTTAGATATTGGGTTTGTTAAATCTACAACAATTTCGGTTTAGATCTATTGAAGTCGCATTGTGTAAATTTACATGTTACAGATCTTGTAATTTCAATTGTAATCCTTTATATTACGGTAGATTTTTTTTTCGTTTGGTCTTCATAGAAATATCTCATGACACCGTAACTTTTATATAATTTATTTAATGTTATAAAAAATGAGACATATCCGAGTAAAAAATAAGTAGCAAGAGTAAATAAAAACAAATACAAAAGTCTAGAAAATATTGGGTACAACAAGGGTAGCAATCACAAACACATATGAGTAAAACATGTGAGTGTTAATAAATACGTCTTCATCCAACAACATCAACAACAATGTTAACTTGTAAGAGAACGAGTAATGTGAAAGAAAAATAAGAGAAAAAAAATATAAGTTAGTAATGACTATATTGGCATTGAGTTATGAAATATGTATTGAAGGATAACGAGAATGTTATGTGAAATCATATAGACTAATGATGATGTGCCCTTGAATATTTTTGCGTTTCTCTCACACCAAAGGTGATAGAACACGACGCAAAAATTGGTGTGCCAAAAATGACCCTGACCGGGGGGGAACCAATAAGGCTAGTCGGTAATATAAAAGGGAAAATGAAGTTTTGTACTCGAGGCCTCCCGGACTTGACGGGAGAAAGGACATTCAATAAGCATATGCTTATTATTTCATTAGAGATATTGCATAGTACACAATCGACATTGTGGTTATAACCTCAAGAGATAAGCTTGTCTATTATGGTTAACTTATCCCAGATTGCAAGCCAAGTTATAAAGAAATGTTGTTGAATATTAAATTTTTTTCAAGATAAAATTGGTCCAAGAAATAGAAAGGGTTGAGTCCCACAAAAAATAATAAGTATTATTAATTGTCTAGATCTTATTTCTTTGGCTAAAGAGTCAGATTCTAACATCATTGGAATTTGAGGGGGTTGGGAGTAAACTGATTGCATTATCGATTTCTTGGACATGTTTATGGTGGGCTATCTTACCCAAACATATCCGAACGTGCCAGTTCCAAGCTTTGTTAGAGATTATGTCTGCCAATTTGCACTTACTGCACATACGAGTATAACATATAATACTAGGATCAAAGCGGTATTCTAAAGAGTTAGAGTAGATCCATGGATCATATCATAAGGATGTGCAGTCGTCATTGTCAATTTTAGATTGTATAGTTTGTTTGTTATTGATCTAAGGTTAATGATTTTCCTCCACCCCAGCTAGGTATGAACCCTATGGTTAGTTTCTAGAGGTTATTTTATTTCATTTTTTTTTTCAAGAAATGGTATAATCATACCAAAATAAAATGTACTTGTCATTCGAAATGGACCACGTGTGTTTAAGAGAGACCATATGATTCTAGATTTTAAGCTCTAAAATCTCAAAAACATCCTCATAAGAGAGAAAAGTGAAAGTTGTCCAAGCTACCTTGGTGCCCAAGATTTTTATCTTCTGACTAGACTAAAGGAAGCGACGTAGGAGTTGAGACAAATCATTTAGGACCATAACTAAAAGGATGAACATAAATGACCAATAAAGTTGACCGACAAAGAAGAATGCTTGTGAATTGTAGTATGACAACATAAGATAAGTATTTGGAGGTCAAGAGTTTATAAATGAGATGACTTTATCAAAGAAGGGCCTATAGTCATGATATGATATACAAGTGGTTATTAAAGGGACCCCGAGATAACGGACATGGATGTACCTATCTCAAAACCAAAGAGGGTGGAAATACTTTGGCGGATGGTATTTGAGACACCAAAAAAGAATAGTTGGATTTTTCTAGGGTTGATGCAAAAGCCTAAAAATATGAAGAATTCGATGAGGCCTCCTTTGATTAAGGAGATGAAATTAATATCGGTGTGACTGAAGATCATAAGGTCATATCCAAAGGATAGATTTGTGTTTTTTCATCTTGTAGTATTTTTATTGGAAATCAAATGGTGGGTCAACTCTTTTCTCTCTAAATATGTTTGAGAGAACTTGCGTAACTAAGAAAAAAAAGTCTCATTGCATGGCTCATATTTTGCCTTTAGTGACTAAAATATTACCATCTATATTAATAGAGTAAAAAGAGTTTGAAATATATTGGGTGATCCAGGTTATCATCAAAGGAGGATTTCTATAGAGATAAGAACATTAAGAAGAATGTACTATCAGATATTGCCAACGATTTTATCAAGTCTATTATGAGAGCGGCCATTGGGCCTTTCCTATAGGTGTTGTAACCATGTAGGAGTTCCTGGGATAGGAGAATAAATCCGTCTAGGATGAAGATATACCGAGAGAAGTTAATAAGAGTTGCGAGGAAACTTTTATCCTATTGGCAAGAATTTTAGAGATGAAGTTATATATAACATTGCACCAAGCAATGGGTCTAAAGTCGGTGAGGAGAATGGGTTGTTAATCTTAGGTATAAGGAATATTTACGTTGGGTTCTAATTAATATTCATACGATTATAAGTGAAGAATTGTTGGAAAAATTTACAAAGGTCATTACTTATGGTAGTAAAAAAGTATTTGAAAAAACTAGAGCTAAAACTATATGGACCATAGGCTTTATTACTACCAATACTAAAAAAATATTTTTGATCTCGTCATCCGCGATGAGAAGAATCATGTTGGAATTCTTAGAAGAGTTTAACGTGGTGAATATAAAAGATCCAATTCGATTTAAATCATGGATAGTTTGAGCGGCATTTCTACCCGAGGTGGTTGGTGAAATGGTTGACAAAAAATTTATCCACTTCTTTGGGGGAGGTGTGTTGAATACCATGAGAGTCAAAGATAATTATGATTTTGTTACGAGTAATACGTGTTTCAACATTTTTATGGAAGAATTTGGAATTGTGTTCACCTAGTTTTAGCCATGTTTCGTGATATTTTTGCTTAAGGAACGATTCTTCAACACGATTGGCAAAAATGAACATCTTGGAGGCGTTAATCTTGGCCTCAATAAGGGAAACTTTTTTAGGGTAACTTTCTAGAATGCTCTAGGCCTAAGAAAAATGAAGCTTCGGGCGGTTGTGGTTCTGCCATTAATGTTGCTGAATTCGCGTTTATTTAGGGAGGAAAAGAGAGGTTGGGGGCGTTTGAGGTTATTATGGATAATTAGTATCACAGAGCCCTCAATTGGGAGGTTCCAACTTACCATGTCAGAAGTGATGACTATTGTAAATTTAAAATATCTTTAAATGAAGTTTGTTTAAATAATGACTTCATTGATGGCTTAAGTGTGAGAGATAAGTATGAAGATAAAGATTTAAACAAGAAGAGAAGAAACTGAAGATCCAAATATAAAAGATCAACTACTAGTTCTAGAGGGAACTATTACTTTCACAAGAAATGATGCCATATAAAGAGGATTTATGTTAAGAGAAATAATGGAGATTATCAACAAAATTTTAAAGTTGTAAATAACTTAATGGTTTCTGATGATTATGACTTTACTAATATACGAATGGCTTCTATTTGTAGGTATGCTAACAAGTGGGTTATAAACTTAGAAATATCATTCCACATGACATCCAACAACTACAATTTAAAAACCCGGAAGAGTTTGAGGGTGATAAGGTCATATTGGGGAATGATGAGCCAAGTGTTATAACACGAATGATGAGCATGAGGCTAAAGTTGTCTACAAGACTTGACAAAGATATAATAAATGTGAGGTATGCTCTCGATGTTAAAAACTCTTATTAATTAGAATCTTAGAAGATGAAAAGTATAATTATAGGGGTAGAGATGAAAGATTTTAAGGTTTTTCAAGACTCATTAGTTGTTATAAAAGCTACTAAAATTAATAGTATATTAGTTCTTGAAAGATCTATAGTGGTCGAAGATGTGCTAGTATTGAAAGTGATTCTATGAAGTTGTGACATATAATGGTATGATATTTAAGTGAGAAATGACTAAATGAGCTAAGAAAACAAGAGATGTTCGATGGTGATAAAGTTTAAAGATAGTATTATGTGAGAACTTTATGCGAGGAAAAAATAAGAGAGTCACGTTTGACATAAAAAACCATACAACTCAAGATGATCTTGAGTGTGTCATTCAGACCTTTTAGGACGTGCAAGACATCCTAAACTGAGAGGTTTTAGGTAAATTTTGTCCATAATTTATAATTCTCCAAAAACAATTATGGTTTATACTTTTGAAGTTTAAAGATAAAACTTTTAATTCCTTTAAGAATTGGAAGAAGTTGGTGGATAATTCGTCTCTAAGATGTTGGAGAATATTATAAATAAAAATAGTTTCGAGTTTGTGAATAAACCATTTACTAGTTATTGTTCAAAACGTAATATTACTAGGAATATAAACATGAAAGGTACTCCTACGAAAATGGTCATTGTAAGAAAATGAATATAACCTTACTTAAGATTATAAGGTGTATGCTTTTGAAAATTAATATAAACAATATATTTTTGGGAAAAAAATTCTTAAGACATTCGCATACACCATAAACATGAGCCACTATACTCTAGTGGGGTAAAACTAAAATAGATAAAGTAGAGGATACTCCTGCCATAGTTGGTTTTAGGCTCATTGTGAAAGTATTGTTTTGAATTTGAAACTAAAGTGTAATTGATTGAAGCTTTATTATTTCAATGCATCGGCTGCATCAGGCCTAGACATCTTCGATGCATCGACTATATCAGCCTAGGCATTACCAAGACATCATCTAAGGCATTGGCTGCATAGGCAATGAAGCCTTTGGTCAAGCCGATCAACTATATAAACCAGATTTCATCATCGAAGGTGTTAGACACATCATCTAAGAAGCCATTGGTCAAAATCAGCAAGGCTATCAGCCAAAGCATTAGATGCATTGGTTAGGATGACATTGGTGAAGCTGAGAGAGTTCATCGACTCGAAGGCCATTGAACAAGGAAAAAAATAAATCAATCTGAAGGAAAACGGATGATGCAAATTATGCACTGTCTAGTATATCATCAACTTGGACTTAGGATGTTTGGGTATGACTATAGTATAAGGTTTCAATTATGATGGTTAAAGCTATCTTTTGTTAGAAACAAAATTAGTTATTCTTATCACAACAGAAATAGTCAATTATGTTAAAACTTTGTTCATTATGTTTTCGAGATAGATTGGTACCATGCATTATAGATATACTCTTTGATACTTCGAAGATGAGATGAGACGAGACTTTTGTGACTGTGTAATAAAGATTAAGAGAGAAAATACTTGTTAGATTTGTTCTCGGAAGAACATATAGATATCTTAGAAGAGTAATGTGTGAGCTCTGAAATTTAGAGTTTTTGTAAAGACTGTTTCTTAGGAACTTAATCTTCTATACTGTTGTAAATGTTTTTAACACCAAGAAATAACATTATTGTGGCTAGAATAGACATAAGCGAAATTTCCCGAACTACTATACATCTTCTGGATTCTACTTTTTTATTTGTTTTTAGTTTTATTTATATTATCTGTAGAATCACTGAGTGTAAGTATACAAATTCATAGAACAATCTGATCTGATTCTGGATTGATCAAATATAATTTTGTTACAATTGGTAACAAATCTTGGTTACTAGTGGTTTGGTTTATTTTGGGTTGAGGGTAGTTTGGTAAAGTGTTTTGGTAAATTGTGGGTGTTTTTGTGTTTAATGTGGGGAGTAGTGAGATAATTAAGCAACCTTTAGTATTAAATTCTGATCACCCTCATTAATTAGAGTGATTGGGGTATTTATACCTTAATTATTGACCCATGGATTTACCGGGTCGGGTTGTGAAACCGGGTCGAATTCAATGACCCATTTAGTGTTTAAGTAGATTAGCAAATAGCTTAGTCAAAAGTTATTTGCATTTATACCGATCTAAGAATAAATCTAATATCTCTTGGCATGTTAGACAATTTAGGTTGTTAAATTAAAGTTGAAAATGGTTACATTAAAATTATTAGAGGTGCCATGACTATAATGAAGGGAAATTGTCAAATGGACTTTATTTTTTTATCATAGATATTGTAATATGTAAAGTGCCTAGCTTATCCGAGGGAAAATAGATGCTATAAACCTATGACATATGAGGTTGATGCATGTAAGTGAGAAATGATTATTAGAGTTGGAGAAGCAATGACTGATTGGAAATGATAAACTGAATGTCTTGTAGTTTTATCAATCCTGTGTGTATGAAAAAAGTAGCAGAGTCAAGTTTGTAAAATCTGAACACACAACAAAAGAAACCATTGATTATATGTATGCTGATCTATGGGGGCTTGCAAGGGTTTATTCACGTGGAGATAGCATATTCTTTCCGTGAATTATTGATGATTACTCAAATAAGTTACAAACTTATTTGTTAAAGTCAAAATATGAGGTTTTTGATAAATTCAATCAATGAAGGATCATGGTTGAAAAATAAACTGCTGGAGAAATAAAAGAAGTTCAAAACTGATCGTGGTCTTGATTTCTGTATGAGACAATTCGCAACAAAATGTCCTAGCTGAAAGAATGAATATAACCATTCTTGAGAGAGTGAGGTTCATGTTAGTGACTTCCAAGCTCCCGAGAAAGTTTTAGGTGATATAAGTAATGAATGCATGTTACCTCATAAACTGATATCCATCCTCTGCGAGTGGCTTGAAAACTCCATAAGATATGTACTACGGGATTCCATCAAACTACTCAAATTTAAGAATATTTGATTGTGTAGCATATGCACACGTTTTATTGGACAAGCTACAACCAAAATCCATGAAGTACTTATGCATTGGGTATCCGGAAGGTGTCAAAGGTTACAAGTTATGGTTTTTTGAAGCATGTTATAGAAAAGTGTATAATCAGTAGAGATGTAACATTCAATGTGAATGAGTATCCTGGTTTAGGTGATGAAAAACATGAAGCTCAACCTGATGGAAATGACATACTTGAGAGTGAGGTGGAGTTACCTAGATCAGAATCCTCTTTTGGTTCAAGAAAAAAAACCAACTAATACACCGGGATAATAAGATTGTATTGAACATGATTGTAGCCAAGGTCAAAATAGCAAGAGATTGGACCAAAAATGTCATCGGAGCTCCCAAAAGGTTCAAATATATTAAACTTGATGAGTCCGGATTTAGTCACCACCCTTTATGAGAACCGGACAGGGGCAATTCAGACAACATCCACCTAACCGGACAGGGGCAGTTCGGACAACCTCCACTTACTGAATTATCCAAACATAACTAAAGTATTTAAAACCTAATCACTTCATGACTAAGCTGATTACTTGCTTACTTAAAACTAATGGGTCTTTAAACTCGACCCGAATCCATTAACACAACCCGAAAGCCCATGTGGCCTAAAGATAAGGGTATAAATACCCAACCACCTACATTAAATGAGGATAATGAAAATTAAATACAACCAGGCAGCTCAATTCTCCCTCTATATTCTATCCAAACATTAAATACCCTCAAAATTCTACAAAACTCTAGACAAAATTACCCTCAAATGAAAATAAACCACATCAAATTGGCGACCACAGTGGGAGAACGACGGTGCCTGAATCTAGCATTCAAAACCATCAGAAAAAACCAGTTCGGATGAATTCAGACGTGCTAGAAGTACCACCAGCTTTGCTCAAAGTGGTGGGAGAAAATGATGAATATACCATCGAGGAGCGTGATAGATTAAAAGTTGAAATAGAAGCTCTGAGGGCAGAAACGGCAAAGATGGGCATAAAAGAGAAATCAAAAGCGTCAGTTTCTCATCATACTGACAACCTTAGAGAGCATGAGCCCTCGAAAACCCATGTGAGTACGAAGAAGACTCATGTTAGCTCCAAAAAGTCTCACCGGTCTAAACCGGTCGAGAGCTCTGATTCAGACTCAAAATCTTCCAGCAGCTCCTCGGGCGAAGATGGAGTTGAAGAATCCTTGTCATCCAGCAGTGATGAGGGTCGTTCTAAAAAGAAAAAAAAGTTGGTTAAGAAGTATTCAAGAAAAAGGGACAGGCATGGAAAGTTAAAGAGGCATATAGGCAAAGGATCGTCTCATAGCTAGAGACACATAGATCGGATGGTGATGAATCCTTTTTCCTTCCATGATGAGCCAGGTATCTTTGCAACTCCTAATGAGGATACCGTTTTCAGTCGTGGTCGGAATTGGAGACAATCTCCATTGTCGTCCAAGATCCTGTCCGGAAACCTCCCTAAGAGGTTTGACAGTACAAAAATGGAAAGATACGATGACAGTAAAGACCCGGACAACCACTTGGAACAGTTCAAAAATTTTATGATGAATTTTGATGATGACGACAAGTTTCTTTGTAGAGCATTCTCTCAATCATTTACGGGGAGTGCTCTGAAGTGGTACAACAGTCTGCCACAAGGCTGCATCAGAAATTTCGATACGTTTTGGGTGGCTTTTCGAAGACAGTTTGTTGGAAGTTAGGAGGTAAAGCGCAATGGAGACACAATAATCCATTGTGCCCAAGAACCGAACGAATCTCTAAAAGAATACATAAGTTGCTTTGTAAACACCAAAAATGGATTAGCTGATTGCTTCGAACAAGTATCAATAGCTTCTCTGAGGCAGGGCTTAAACCCTGGAAACTTGGTTGATTCAGTAACCAGAAAAAAGGCCATGACATGGGGAGGTCTACTGAATCAGGTTGGAAAGAAAATTAACGTAGATGAAACAAAGAAAACTAGGATGCACAGGCAGGTGAGGTCTGTCCCGGCTGCACCAAACCCAATTCAAAATCAGTCCGCAAACAAGGCTAGGGAGGCCGGGCAGAGTCATAACAGAGCCAAAACTCAGTCTCAACCAGCTGCGCCAGCCCAGAGTCAACAATCTAGAAATAAGCGAGGGCCTTGGGTTCAACCGGAGTGGTTTGCTGAGTTAAAAGAAAACGTAGCCACCATTTATGACAAAACGAAAGAAGAAGTACACTATAGAAGGTCGGCTGCGTTACAGTCTCCTAGGGAGAGCCGTAACAATTGTTTTTGTCAGTATCATAATGATACTGGCCATACCACTGAGGATTGTATTGCTTTGAAGCAAGAAGTCCAGAATTTGATCGAAAGAGGACAGTTGGGAGCATATGTTAAAAGAAAATAAGGAAATAGGCCTGATAACGCTCATCGGGCTGGTCCAAACAATGCAGGCACATCGGCTCCGGAGGGGGCTATGGTGATAATCGAGAGGTTCGATGTAGAATCAGAGTACTTGGACCCTGACCCAACTCGGAATAGAGTGGGTGCCATTGAGGAACGTTGCAAGACGGTGTCCGGGCTTATTAACTTTTTTGAATCACTCACAATTTTCGGAGGGGACACCATGACAGCGCCCACTGCTTCTTCGAGAAAAAGGTATGTTCATACTTTATCTACCCAACTGGAGGGAGGCATGACTTCCTATCAATCGCAGATTCCATTTCCTTTCATTGTTTTCGATGAGGATGACCTGAGGGATATAGTTGGTCCTCATGAAGATGCTGTTGTCATAGGAGCATCCATCAGGGGAAATGACATAAGACGAATTTTGGTGGATACTGGGAGTTCAACCAATACTCTTTTTAACTTCCTACAAAAGGATAAAAAATCCAGTAATAATTCAACGTTCGAACAGGTTAATTGTGGGTTTCACTGGAAGCTCAGCAGATGTGATCGGGGAATTTGAGGAGGAAGTTTTGTTGGGCAAAGGCTTTTTTAAAAAGATGGTTAGAATACTGTTTGTCGTAGTGGATTGTCCCACTTGTTATAATGCTATTCTGGGGAGGTCTTGGCTCTCTAGGATGCATGCAGTAGCCTCAACAGTCCACCAATGTTTGAAATATGATGTGCAAAGACAAGTGAGAGTTGTTCGGAGCAGCCAAAAGGTAGCAAGAGAGTGTTATGCAACAACACTGGCTCCTCGGACGTTGGGGGCAGTTGGTATCAATGAGGAATAGCAGTTTGAGGGGCTTTCTGGGGGTGAGGGTGAAATTGATGACCCCAAAGAGACCCCTGGAGTTTTAATACCGATTGAAGAAGTTGAAACACATTCTTTGGCTGAAGGAAAAAATGTTAAGATAGGGTCTAAAATGACATCGGAATTAAAGGGTAAAATGTTGAAGTTCCTAAAAGACCATCAACATGTTTTTGCTTGGTGCAATGTTGATGTTACCGGGGTACCAACAGATATTATATCGCACCAATTGTCCATCCGATGAGACATAACACCTATGATACAAAGAAGAAGAGCTTTTTCTAAGGAAAAGGCTGATGTCATAGTTCAAGAGGTTGACCGGCTTACTAAAATGGGGCACATAAAGGAGTCCCAGTACCCTTTATAGACAGCCAATCCGGTATTGGTAAAAAAGAAAAATGGCAAGTGGCGTATGGGTATCGATTTTACAGATCTCAACAGAGCTTGCCCAAAGGATTTATACCCAGTTCCCCGGATTGATCAGTTGGTGGATTCCACATCTGGGAACAAGCTGCTGTCTTTCATGGATGCCTTCTCCGGGTATAATTAGATTCAAGTGGATCTGAAGGATCAGGAGCATACTACGTTTGTTATTGATAGGGGCCTTCATTGTTACAAGGTGATGCCATTTGGGTTAAAAAAATGCCGGGGCTACTTATCAGAGGTTGGTAAACAAAGCTTTTGCTGATCAAATTGGAAGAAACATGGAAGTATACATCGACGACATGATGGTAAAAAGTATGGACGAAGAGCTACACTTGATAGATCTCTAAGAAGCTTTTGCTAACTTAGTAAAAGTAAATTTGAAACTAAACCCAGAAAAGTGTGTGTTTGGAGTGCAGTCCAGGAAATTCCTGGGGTATGTAATAAGTGAGCAAGGGATACAGTCTGATCCGGCCCAACTTAATGTTTTACTTCAAATGGAGCCTCCTCGGAATATTAAAGAAGTACAACGGTTGACTGGGAGGTTGGCTGCGTTAAATCGATTCATTTCAAGGTCTTCGGACAGGTGTGCCCCGTTTTTTCAAACTTTAAAAGGTGCAAAGGGATTTGACTGGTCTTCACAGTGTGATGAGGCCTTCAATGAAATCAAAAAGCATCTGTCCTCCCCCAAGACTTTGTTTAAACCCGTTGACGGAGAGACTCTTTTCATATACTTGGAAATTTCCAATTATGCCATAAGTGCAGTATTGGTAAGGGAGGTAGATAATTATCCCAGTCCGGTTTATTACATTAGCAAGAGTTTGATTGATGCAAAAAAGCGATATTTGAAGCTTGAGAAGTTAGCACTACCTCTGGTGATTGCTGCGAGGAAGATGAGACCTTATTTTCAGGCTCATCCCATTAATGTTCGGACGTCTTTTCCATTAAAAACGTTCTTTAAAAGGCATACATTTCAAGTAGAATGACTAAGTGGTCCGTGGAATTGGGAGACTTCGATATTGATTTTGCTCCCCAGACAGCAATCAAAGCCCAAGCGGTGGCGGATTTCTTAGTTGAATTTCACTCAGACAGGGATACTAAGCAAACAACTAGTGTGAAAGACAAAAAAGTCTGGGTCATCCGGACTGACGGTGGATCAAATACCATGGGATGTGGTGCTGAGGTATGTTTGACCTCTCCGTACGGTGACAAAATGTACCAAGTTATATGTTTTGCTTTCAGGGCTTGTAATAATGAGTCAGAATATGAAGTTGCTATAGCTGGTTTGAAATTAGCTCTTATTTGTGGAGCCAAAAGGGTCAAGTTGATGAGCGATTCTCAGCTGCTTATCCATCATGCCCAAGGTCAATCCGAAGCCAAAAAGGAGCAGTTGGTTAAATACTTACTTCTTCTTAAAGAAGTAGCACTTAATTTCAAGAGTGTCATCTATGAGCACATACCCGAATAGAAAATATACTGGCAGACTCCTTGGCAACCATAGCCTATACTGAGTCCTACCCTTGGATTCATGTGCTGGAGGGCCCATCCATTCAAATCAGTCTGGGTAAGGAAGAAGAAAGTTTTGATATACAAATAAAACAGTCTCAAGATTGGAGATTTCCTCTCCTTCAATATCTCTCAGATGGCATCTTGCCTCCGGATAAATCAATAGCAAGAAAAGTAAAGTACAAGGCTCGTGGTTTTGTCATCCTAAGAGATATTCTTTATAAGAAGTCTTATAGTAAACCTCTCTTACGATGTTTGGGGGTTGACGAATCTAAAATAGTGCTCTCCGAATTACATGATGGTGAGGGATCAGCTCAGTGTGGATTCAGGGCTCTAACAAGGAGAGTTTTGTTAGCTGGGTATTATTGGCCCTCTATAATGCAAGATGCTAAGAAGTTGGTGAGGAGGTGTGACCCATTCCAGAGATATAGCAATGAAATTCATATCCCAACCATCCCTTTAGAGTCAATTTCTGAGCCCATACCTTTTGCTCGATGGGGGTTGGATTTAGTGGGACCTCTACCCATGGCGTCCGGAGGGTGCAGAACTATAATCATTGCTATTGATTACTTTTCGAAGTGGATCAAAGCAGCTCTGTTGGCAGGTACAACGTCAAAAGCTGTTATAAAATTCATTTTATCCAATATCTGCTGTAGATTTGGAATTCCACAAAAGATAACAACAGACAATGGACCACAGTTCGACAACAAGGAAATGAAGAGTTTCTGTGCCTCCAGAGGCATACAACATTGCTTCTCTTCCCTTTTCCACCCACAAGCAAATGGTCAGGTCGAAGTGGCCAACAGGACAATACTGTCCGGTCTAAAGAAGAATCTAGAAGGAGCTGCTGGAAAGTGGCCAAGTTATTTACAAGAAGTTTTGTGGGCTTACCGGACCACTCCCGGGGCTGCAACACAAGAGTCTCTTTTTGCCTTAATCTATGGGATGGATGCCATAGCTCCCATAGAAGCTACTCTCCCTTCATTTCGAGTTCATAATTTCTCCGAACACGCTAACGAGGTGGCTATCAGAGGCCAGCTTGACTTAATAGAGGAAAGAAGAGTTAAGGCTCACCTTAGAGCTGTACACTATCAAGGTTTGATGAAAAGCAGGTTCGCTTATAAAATTAAGAGAAGAGATTTTCAACCGGGGGATAAGGTATTGAGAAAAGTCTTCCTACATACTAAAGAGAAGCAGTTCGGTAAATTGGCTCCAACTTGGGAAGGATCTTATGTGGTCATTGAAAAGCTTAAGCCTGGGACATACCGGCTCCAAGACAAAGATGGAAGGATTTTGAATCACCCCTGGAATATTGAGCACCTCCGGTTGTACTTGGAATAAAAACTATTTACTTGTTTAAAAGTTCAAGTAAATATTTGGGGGCATACTCTTTCCTACCCTGGTGGCGCGGGGAGGTTTTAATGAGGTGTCCGGGCTTTTTTATAAATTTTGACGCCTTCTTAAAAATTTGGAGTGTTTTTACTTAATAGTTTCTTGTGAATTTTTTTAAACAGGCCGGATTAAATTGAAGGAGTGATGACTACTTAAACATATGTCATCGAAGAATTTAATCACTCTCATTTTAGAATGTTTATGAAAAAACTAAGGGCTGCTTAAACATTAGCCACCAAAATTGAAAAACTATAAAAGAATGCAAGAGTTGTGCAAAATAAAGTTACCCATTGAAACATACGAAGTGCCTTGGACATCCAAGGACTTTAAATTGTCAAAACAAAAAAGATTTATCCGGACAAGGACCGGACACAGTTACAAAAAATGCCTTGGCCATCCAAGGACGTTGGTTCAATCAATACAAAAGTGAAAAGATAATTGATACTCTAAGACTGAGCCTTTGAAGATGGCTCAGCCTCACTAGTTTTCTTCTTCTTGAGGTCGTCATTTTCTTCATCCGGACTCTCCCCGGTATTCTCTTCTTCATCGCTTGAGTCAGCACTGGAGTAGTCATGCTTATCACCATCAGCCATCGTGTGGAAGGGGAGGTCTTCATACTCTACAAAAGTCCATAAGTCTCCTAGATTACTCTTCGGAAATTTCTCATGAAAGAGAAAGACCATGTCCAACTTCACTTTGGCAAACTTTTCTTCCTGAGTGTCTATCACTTGGTTGGTATAAGCATCAATCCTAGCTTGGATTTTTGCCTCTTGCTCCCTTAGCAAAGCAGATTTTTCTTGTGCAGCCTTGGACACCGAGTCCTCGAGCAAGATCTTATCATTGGTCAAAGTATGAATGACCCTGCCCCTAGCCTTCACCTCCTCTTTCGAAGAAGAGAGATATTTCTCCAACTCGGATTGCTTTGTCCGGAGTTCTTTGATAGTATCTTCCAAGGTGGCTACCTTTGTGGCCCAATCCTCCTGGTGCTTCTTCAACTCCTCATTTTCCCTCTTCAAAACGTCAGCATTTTGATTGGCAGTGAGGAGGTCACCAGACAATTTCTCTTTGTCAGAATTAAAGGAAGTAGTGATGGCTAACTGACCCCGTACTTGCTTCTCCAAATTAAGCACTGGCTGAATATTACTTAATATAGAGTGAGTTATGACATCTCTTTTGCTTGAGATAGAGAAAGACTTACCATTGAAGGTAAAAATGTTTGAAGAACTCGGGGGGAGATAAGGCCCAACAAAATCATCCTTAGGGAGGTTTTCGAAGTACAGACCAATCTCTTCAAGACCACTATTATCAACACCGTTGATGCTGATATGTCCTCCTGCACCCCCTCCGGTTTGAAAGTCACTAGGGATGCCTTCTGCATGAGTGGGGTCCGTAGGGTCAGTAGGAGGAAAAGAATCCGAAGGGCGGAGGGTAATTTCATCACCCCTGGAGGTTTTCTTCTTCTTGGCCTCCCTGTCCTTGCCCTCTGCTCCCCGTTTCCTATCTTTCTTAGGACGCTTTGGAGGTTTTGGAGATCTTGCCACTTCCTTAGTACTTTCATGCTCCACTACCTGTAGAAGGGCAACGTCAATCTGTCCTTGTTCTGACCCCTCTGGGTTTGTTGGGGCAGCTTCCTCTACTTCGGTAGGATTGGCTTCACCCATACTCTGCTTGCCTTTACCTTTCTTGCCCTTCATCTTACTTGGGGCTTTGGCTCTACCGGGTAGATACAATGCACCATCCGGTGCGTATGTTCTTTTGAAGACTACTTCCGGAGGGGTGGGTGGTAAGTTCCTCCCAGGATAAGTCCCTTCGGTCAGTGGTATTCCAAAGGTAGGACCTTGTTAGATTGCCTCCGGTAAAGACATTGTGTAAGCGATTCCCCCACTTCTCAGCAGCCCAGGCATTTAGCTAGGTGCAAGTGGTCTCCCCAGCCTTTAAGTAGTCACTGAAGTCCTTAGGCAGCACTGCCAAGAAACAAAAAAAAATACAAGTCAGATAAACAAATTTGTGGTAAATAAAGATGGGAATGTGAGATGGGATTCTTACCATCGCTTCGCCATCTGCTGGAAAGGAGGCTCGGGTTGACACCGGTTTTAATCTTCCTCCCATTCTCCTAGGCGTCACTCACAAACAAGAATTGATTCTTCCAATTCCTTTCCGACTCGAGCAGGTCATCCACTACTTTGTAATTTTCACCCATGTTGAAGTGATAAAAGGGAATATGGTGGTTTCTGCAGAGGCTGGCCACAGCTGCAAACTGCTCCATTAGAAGAGGAATTCCGGAGAGCCTGAAGGCCATACTACAGGCCATGAGAGTGTACCATGCATTGGGGCTCAGTTGTCTTGGGAAAAGTTTGATGAGGTGAAAGTATTTGACTATCTCCGGGTCTAAGGGAAACCTTAGTCCCTAGTTGAAGAGCTTAGTGAAGAAAACTATTTCACTGAGCTTGCAGTCCATCGGTGTCTCCGGATCCACCAGAATCCTTATTTTGACATTCTCCCGGATTCCCCACTTTGTTCGCATCCAACCCAGTTTGGTTGTGTGGATGAAAGCATAATTAAGTTTTTGCAAAGCTAGCACGTATTTAACACTTAACTTATGGAAACAAGGTCCCACTTTTCTCACAAGACACTCCGGTAAATCCGGATTCCTTAAGCATAGTTTCTCCTTGCCTTTTTCCTTCTTGGCAGCAATGGCCTCACTTGTTTGCCCGGAGACTTCGGACTCAAAGGGAGCTTCTTCAATAGAATCCTCCATCACTTCTTCCATTATCATGGAAGGGTTATCAGTTAGTTTGGGTGAGGGGAGCTAGGGGTTGGCTCAGAAGTCCCTCCGGATTGTTGGGCATCACTGGCTTCTTGTAGCTTGGACTCCGGTTGGGGCTTAGATGCAGTGGTTTCTTTTCGGAGACTTGAACTAGATGCCTCCGGGCCGGACAGCTTGTCCTTAGGAATCTTAATGGGTGCTTCTGACCCTGTATTGCTATCTTTAACCCCCGACTTGGAAGGTGTACCTTTTGGAGCTTGCCCTTTCACCAAGCGACCTTTTCTCCGATCTACTAACTTCTCTGGAGAGGCGTCAGCATCCGATCTCATGGTAATGAATGGGGAAGGTTTCTTAAAACTGGTGACTACTTGCCCTGGTTCAACAGTAGGCTCCGATTCCTGAACCGATGAGCCTGAAACTATTGGTGAAAGGTTGGGTTGGAACAACCTCATAGGTTTAACGCTTTTAGTTGAAGAAGAACCCCGGTCAGGCTCTGAGCTTGGTGTTTCTGATTTATCAACAGGGGAAACAGGGAGGCCTGCAGCAAGGCGCCTTTCTCGTTCAACCTTTTGAGCTTTTTCTAACTCTGAAAAATTGAGCCACCCACCTTTTATTAAAGCGTTTCTTGCTGTGAACATAAACTCACACCGAAATAAAGTGTTTGTTTTTTAGAGAGAAAGCTTTGAAGTTTAGCAGAGCAAGGATGAAGAAGATGGTAAAATAGTAGAAAAGGGATTAATTTATAGTAAAGATGCAAAAGATGCTTTGATACCTAGGAGAATTCGAAAGGGTTGCAATGATTAAGAAACGGCGCTGATGTCATTCTCATTAAATGAAGAGATTGCTTTTTGAATTAAGTGGGAGCGTTGCTCTAGGTAAAAAAGCGGCTGATGTGGCGAATCAGAGAGAGACACGTGTCCCACGATCTCTGGCTAAAACCGTTTAGTTTCTGAGAACTTTTTCAGTTCGGATAAAGCTATTCACACAGTTTGAAAATCTGTCCGGACATGGCTGTGACCAGCTACAAGATATTTTTTAGGTCTTGCCAAAGGCCTTTGAACACCACCTAAAAAAGGGGCTATTGATGAGTCCGGATTTAGTCACCACCCTTTATGAGAACCGGACAGGGGCAGTTCGGACAACCTCCACTTACTGAACTATCCGAACAGAACTAAAGTATTTAAAACCTAATCACTTCATGACTAAGCTGATTACTTGCTTACTTAAAACTAATGGGTCTTTAAACTCGACCTG
Source organism: Limnanthes douglasii subsp. nivea (assembly GCA_036936605.1). NCBI lineage: Eukaryota > Viridiplantae > Streptophyta > Magnoliopsida > Brassicales > Limnanthaceae > Limnanthes > Limnanthes douglasii. The sequence continues at coordinate 248,433,538 of JAUPFV010000005.1, read as the reverse complement.
AATCCATTAACACAACCCGAAAGCCCATGTGGCCCAAAGATAAGGGTATAAATACTCAACCACCTACATTAAATGAGGGTAATGAAAATTAAATACAACCATGCATCTCAATTCTCCCTCTATATTCTATCCAGACATTAAATACCCTCAAAATTCCACAAAACTCTAGACAAAATTACCCTCAAACGAAAATAAACCACATCAAAACTGACAGCTTTTACTTTGGCTGCCGCATATATTCACTCTGATCCTAATAAATTTAGGTAAAAAATTCAGCACGTGAAGCTCAAAAACTGGTTTATTGCAAGTGGATTTTCAGAAGAAAAAAAGAAATTCATGAGGTTGAAAAGGTCAGGTACAATACTAGGTTGGTTGCTAGAGGGTTCATTCAACAAAAGGACGTAGATTACAATGAGATATTCTCTCATGTGGTGAAAAATGATTCAATTAGAATTATACTTGCAATGACTTGCAAGTTTAAAATGAAGTCGGACTAGATGGACATCGAGAAAACTTCCGTACATATAACCTTTGAGGAAATCATTTACACGAGGAAACATGGAGAATTTTTAGAGAAGAAAATGAGTGATCCTATTTGTTCATTGAAGAGAGTATTTTATGGCCTGAAGCAATCTCCAAGGCACTAATATAAATATTTTTATCACAGTTATGTTTATGTGAAGAAATCTGGTTATACTCAAATATATTTACTAATTTATGTAGATGATATGTTGATTGCTAACAAAGACAAGGCAAAAGTTAAGTCATTGAATAATAAATTGAGGAGTAAGTTTGAAATGAAAGATATGGGTTCAACCAAGAATATTACTAGGATGAAGATAACTAGAGACATACCAATGAGAGCTTTGTTTTTGTCACAAGAAGGTTAATCTAAAGAAGGTGTTTGACAAGTTTGGTATGATAGAGACAATTAGTCATTGGTCCCATTGTTCAACATTATAAACTAATATCCTATAAAGTTTGACGATGAAGACTCGAAGATGTAGAAAATAGAATAAAATCCTTATTCCAATGTTTTGGAAAGTATTATGCATGCCATAGTCTATAATAGACCTGATTTGGCTTATATTTCAAGCTTGGTGAGCAGATTCATGTCGAGGCCATCCATGGAACATTCACATATTGTCACGTGGGTACTGAGATACATAAAATGATCCCAAAATTTGGGGTTGATTGATGGAACGGTTGGTTTGGAATTTAAATGTGTTGTTTTGTTGATTCTGATTATGTTGGTTACTTGGATATTAGAGAGTTTTTGAATAATTATATGTTTGTGTTGTTTGGTAGTGTTTTAAGTTGAAAACTGAATCTTCAACCTATGATAAAATTATCCTTTATAGAAGTTGAATATATTTCTTTTTCTAAAGCAATAACTGAGTCTATGTGGTTAGTATAAATGTTGAGGTAACTTAGGGTTCATCACGAAGTTCTTGCGTTGTAATGTGATAACTAAATTGCAATACATTTGTCAAAGAATTAGGTGTTTCATGAATAGACTAAGTATATTGGTGTTAAGATTCATTTTGTAAGAATTATTCTTGAAAATGAAGATATTATGATGAAGAAGGTTCATACAAGTGACAACGCAACATATATTTTTAATAAAATCGGTGACAACAAACAAGTTCAATCATTGATTTGACTTGACGAGTATCCAAAGCATATGTGGCCCTTGCAGGGGGCAGTTGGAATTGCAAAAATATGTTCATTTTTTGAAGTCAAAACCAAGGTGGATAATTGGGAAAATATGGTTCTGACTTGGATACTAAAGCTTAACTGACTGAAACTTTATTGTTTGACTGCATCCATCTAGGAATTATTAAGGCATAAAATTTATCGACGTAAGAATCAGCTGCATTGGCCAAGGCACTGGATGCATTTTCCATGATACATTTGGTCAATCCAAGCAACTACATCAACCAACATGTCATCATCCAAAGCGTTGGTTGCATCGGCTAAGAAGACATTGGTAAAACCAAACAAGGCCATCGGTAAGGAGGCCATCGAACAATGCATTGGATGTATCGGTTAGGAAAACATTTGTAAAGCTAAATAAGGCCACCGAATGAGGCAAAACCTACATCGGTCTAAAAGGTATCGAATTAAGGAAAATTTGCACAAGCCAATATGCCATCGCCCTGAACTTAGGTTGTTTTCGTACGACTATTGGTATAAGATTTCAGTTACGATGGTTAAACCCATCTTATGTTAGAAACAAGATTATTTACTTTTTATTTCAACTGAAATGGTTATAAATATATTTTTAGGGATTCGAAGATGAAATGCGACTTTGGTGAGTGTGCAACATAGATTAAGAGAGAAAGTACTTGTTAGATTTATTCTCAAAATAGCATAGAGTATATTGGAAGAGTATTGTGTAAGTTATAAAATTTAGAATTCTTATAAATACTATTTCTCATGAACTTAATTTTGTATACTGATGTAATTATTTTGAACACTAAGTAATAACATTGTTTTGGCTAGAGTGGACGTAGGTGGAATTTTACAAACTAATATAAATCTTATATGTTATACTTTCTCTTACTTTGTTATATATATTTATAGCTTCGTTTATATCATTAGTAGAATCACTAAGTGTATGTAGATGAATTCTTGGAATGATATGATCTAATTCTGGGTTGATCGAATAAAATTTCGTCACACTTACTATATATTTGGCTTCTACAGAGGAAGTTGAACCTCATTATGAGTTAGAAATTGACCATACGTCTGGTGGTTCAGATGCCTTGGATGTTCAAACTAAAGAGTGACAATTATCCGTTAGTGAGATATACAACTCATAAACCTAGCAGGCCTACGCAAAGGTATGATTATCCTGATAATATATATTAGGTTTTTTATATGTTAAATTGTAGGGAAATGTTCTTAAACCTTAGATTTTTTACGATTTTATGAAGAGAAATGAAAAACTTAAACGATATAATAAAGAATAAATATTCTCTAAAAATGCTGACATTTGGATTCTTGTGAACCAATAGAAAATCAAAAGTTTACTGATGTAAATAAATATTCAAAATGAATTAAAAAAATTGGAATTAAACTATTTATGTACAATATATATCAGTGGCTAAGGGCTTTACTAAAAGTAGGATATTGATTCTAATGAGATTTTCTCATCGTTTATGAAATGAAATTCTATAAGGGCTCTATTATCTATGCTTATAATATTTGATCTTGAGTTAGATCAATGAACGTTAATACTATTTTCTTATATTGAGAACTGGAGAATATAATCTTAATAAATACCTTAAGGGTTTAAAGAAGGTCAAAAGATTGTTGTGTGTTTGTTTAAAATATTTATATATGGATTAAAACAATCACTCGAGACAGTATAATATAAGATTTGACTCCTTAAGTAAGTGAATCAATATGAGAAAAAACTATTATAATAGATGTGTATATTTTAATAAATAAATATACAAAAATCAGTAGATTTTATTACTACTGTATCTTGATGACATATTTATAGCTAAAAATGATAAAATGAGGATTAAAACTGTAAAAACTCAACTTAAAGAGATTTTTAAAATGAAGGATATAATAGAAGCTAAATGACTCTTGGAATAAACATCAAGAGAAACATATTTAAAGGTTATATATTCTCATCTCAAAGAGTATACATAAAACGACGCTCAAGAAGTGCCAAATATTTGATTTCGAGATGTTGATACTCATATGGTGCTCAATTTAGACTCAGTATTACTCAAACACCAACTGACATAAAAAATAATAAATTTATGCAAGAGATATCATCGGAAGTATCATGTATGTTATGATTTTTACCACACCTTATCTTATATACTCAATTAGTATTTTGAGCACATTTATGACACATCCAATGAAGCTAAGTGGTATGCTTTTAAATGGATGATGAGATACTTTGGGGTTACATTAGCTATTGAAGTGTGGTATAATAATAAGTATAAAGACGATGAATGACGAGAGAGTATATGTACTCTAATTATGCACGTTTCCTTGACACAGAAGTTAACTTTCGACTAACTGTCTTCAATCTTAGGTAGAGTGGTTAGTTGGAGAGCTAGTTTACAAAAAGTTTGGATATATGGTTGTAACTGGCACAATTAAAATATTTTTATGGTTAAAGGATTGCTAAGTGAAATAACTGCTATAGAGAAACAATAAACATTGATCTGGTATAATACTAATGTTTTTTTTACTTAGATAAGAAATCCTAAGTTAGAGGACTAAGCATGTGAGTATTAAGTTCCACCTCATCAGGGATGTGGTAAAAAGAGAGCAAGTGAATATTGTATATATTGCAAGTGAAGATAATCATTATGGTGTATTGATAAAGTTATTGATATTTTCAAAGTTCATTTAGTGCATATGATTTGTGCAAGTTTGTAATGCAGGTGGACTGAATATCTCATGTAAAGAGTAGTTTGGACATTGGGCAATGAATACTGAAATCACTATAAGCATAGGTCGATAATTGCTAAAGTAGGCTCAAAATAATTGAAGATAAAATTCGGGCTCGACATTGATTCAGTCTTAACATAAGAGGACTGACCATTGCATGAGTTTGGAGTTCTGTATAGTTAACCATTGTATGAAGTTGGATCTCAGTACATTTTCGACCATTGTAGAGGACTCGAGTTCAACATAGGAGTTCATCCATTGTAGATGGTTCAAGCTCTCTTTGGGTTCGGTCTCGGTAAGGGTTTAGTCTTGCCAACTCTAAGGTTTAAACTCTTTTGGGAAATCAATTTGAAACTAAGTTTGATATGTTGGTTTGGATTTAAATGTATAATAGTTGTTAAGCATGACGTGTCAATGTTAAAAAACAAAGAGAGAAGTAGCCGCAGGAGGCGGCTAGGGTTTTGTGTTTATTAGAAAAATGTTCCCTTTTGTATTGAACTGTTTTTTTTATAATGCAAACCCAAGTAAGGCTCTCAATATATAGAGAACTTAGAGGCCTATACAAGGAAACTTAATACACTGAATATTCTAACACTCCCCCTCAAGTTGTGTAGTGGGATCACCAATACCCAACTTGGATAAAACTGATTCGAATGTTCTTGCAGCAACCGATTTTGTCAGGATGTCTGCCAGTTGGTCTTCGGATCTAACAAATGGAAGTTTGACTGTCCCATCTTTAATATTTTATTTTATGAAGTGCCTATCTATTTCAACGTGCTTTGTTCTATCGTGTTGTACCGGGTTTTCTGAAATCTTAATCGCAACTTTATTATCGCACATTAACTGAGTTGGACACTTCAGGGGGGATCCGATTTCTTTCATTATCTTTCAACGTGCTTTGTTCTATCGTGTTGTACCGGGTTTTCTGAAATCTTAATCGCAACTTTATTATCGCACATTAACTGAGTTGGACACTTCAGGGGGGGATCCGATTTCTTTCATTATCTTCTATAACCAAAGTATCTCGATAATCCCCTTAACGATTCCTCTAAATTTTGATTCAGCACTTGACAGTGAAACTAATTTCTGTTTCTTACTCCTCCAAGTCACCAAGTTACCTCCAAGAAGAGTAAAGTAGCCAGCAGTTAATCGCTTGTCGTTAGGATTCCTTCCCCAGTCAGCATCTGTGAATACTTCAACATCAAGGTGTCCATTTTTCTTAAAAACTATACCTCTTCCTGGTGTGCCTTTGAGATATCGAATAATCCTCATTACTGCCTCCATATGGTGTTCCTGAGGATGATGCATGAACTGGCTAGCTACTCCCACCGCGTATGCAATGTCGGGTCGAGTGTGAGCCAGGTAAATCCATTTTTCCACCAACCTTTGGTACCTTTCTTTACTCGCTGGTCTGGCCCCTTCAATTATCTTTAGTTTCTGATTCACAACCATAGGAGTGTCATTTGGTTTGCAATCCACCATGCCAACTTCAGCTAATAAATCCAATATATATTTCCGTTGGGAGATATAAATCCCTCCTATTGACCTAAGAACCTCGATTCCTAGGAAATACTTCAATCCCCCAAGGTCTTTCACTTCGAATTCCTTGAAGAGGTTTTTCCTAAGAGAGCTAATTTCTTCTTCGTCATTCCCCGTTATAATCATATCATCGACATATATTATAAGACAAATGACTAATTCTTCTCTCTTTTTGTAAAACAAGGTATGATCCCCATTACTCTGTTTGTAGCTATATTGCTTCATTGCCCTTGTAAATCTCCCAAACCAAGCACGAGGAGACTGTTTGAGCCCATATAATTCCTTTTTCAGTTTACATACCTCAATTTCTTGAAAACCATCAGAGAACTCTGGTGGGGGGTCCATATATACCTCTTCTTCCAAGTCTCTATGTAAGAAAGCATTCTTTACATCAAATTGATGAAGAAGCCAATCTTTATTCGCGGCTATTGAAAGTAAAACTCTGATAGTGTCAATCTTTGCAACCGGAGAGAACGTTTCAGAGTAGTCTATACCATATGTTTGTGTATATCCTTTGGCAAACAATCTTGCCTTGTGTCACTCAATGGTGCCATCAAATTTATATTTTATATTAAACACCCATCTACACCCGACTGCTTTCTTCCCTTGTGGTAACATACAATTCTCCCATGTACCATTCCTTTTTAGAGCTTCCATTTCGGTATTCATTGCCTCATGCCATTCAGTCATCTTCTTAGCTTCTTGAGCTGTTTTAGGGATTTGTTCAGAGAGAATAGTAGCTGAAAACGCCTTTGCAATCTTCGTCATTCCTTTCCGGTCCGTTTTTACCGGATATGTAGAAGCACGAGGAACGTATTCTGGTGAATACCGGTCAGGAGGAACCCCTCTATTTTTTCTTGGGGGAAGAACCAGAATTTGAGTTTCAACAAATGAACTTCCTGAAATGTCATGATCAGTAGCATTTTGTGATTTATGACATTGTAAATTATTTACCTCTTGATGGACATTTTCTTCTGCTGATTCGCTGGTAGTATCCATGGTATTTATTTCTTGTTGGATATTGTCTTTGGGAGAATCATTGGTGGTAAGAACTGCCTCGTCAATCTCCTTTATGTTGGAAGAGGCGTGTTCGGTGGCGCCATCTACCGACTCTGTCGGCACATCCTCAAAGTAACTTTCATATAGCAACCAGTCGAGTGATTCACTTACTTTCTCCCCTGAGCACGAGATTGGTGATCAAAAAAATAATCGGATTCTAAGAATTCACATTCCATGGTGACATGGATTCAACGAGTAACCGGATTGTAACACCGATAGCCCATTTGATGGACACCATACCCAACGAATACACACTTTTCAGCACACAGATTAAGTTTGTTTCGACTAGTTTTAGGGATATGAACAAACACCGAACAACCAAAGACACGAGGTGGTAAGGTCATAACAGATAGAATTGTAACTTGGGTGGCAAGCACTTGTAATGAAGTTTTATTTCCTAGACATCGGGTTGGTAGACGATTTGCAAGATACGTGGCTGTAGCAAGAGCTTCTGGCCAAAGAGAATGAGGAACTCTAGATTCAATCATAATAGCACGAGTTTTTTCAAGTAAAGTACGATTTTTTCGTTCTGAAGTACCGTTTTGTTGAGGTGTGTTTGGACAAGTGGTTTGATGGATAAGACCATTTGTTTTGAAAAAATTATGCATTGTTTGGTTGAAAAACTCTGTTCCATTATCAGAATGGAGAATATGTATTTTTTTTCTCAAATTGAGTCAAAATCATTTTGTAAAAACAAACAAATATTTATGGTACTTCCGATTTATGTTTCATGAAGTATATCCAAGTCACTTTTGAGAAATCATCCACAAATAAAACAAAGTATCTGGTTTGATTGTTAGTGGAATTTGGTGCTAGACCTCAAACATCAGAATGGATTAGCGAAAAAGCATAATCAACTCTAGTATTACTTTGATTAAATGAGACCCTACGATTTTTTGCAAGAATGCAGGTTTCACATTTCTCATGAATGGAATTATTCAAACAAAAGACTAGGAAACAAACTTTTAAGATAGCTAAAAGAAGGATGACCAAGTCGTCGGTGCCATAACCAAAGTTTCTTTTCGGTTGTTCCGTGAGTAAGCATGGCATGCCCCTTATGAACTACCTCATCAACATAATAGAGACCTCCTTGTTCAGTACCACGCCCAATGATCTCCTTCGTACGAATGTCCTGTAAAATGTAAAAAAATGGATACATAAGAACCACACAGTTGAGTTGTTTTGTCACTTGACTAACATATAATAACTTTAAGGATAGTGAAGGAATGTATAGGTAGTTTTTAATTTCTATTTTTTCTGAAAAAATAATTGAACCTCCCTCTTTGACTTCACAAATTTCTCCACTAGTAGTCTCAATATGGGACTTCTTTGGAGATGACATGTCACCAAAGTCTTTAGGATCATAAGACATGGTGTCCGTAGCCTCGCAATCAAAGATCCAATTCATTGATTTCTCAAACCCTTTACCTCCAAGTTTATAATAGGAGTTCGCCGCCATTCCTCTTAAACCAGTGCCACTTCCTTGCTCATTTTTAGTCGGATCTTCACTGCCACTTGTAGACGAAGCCCGTTTGACATTAGATCTGAAAAGCTGGTTATTTTTCTCCTTATGACCATCATCCCACCATTCTGGATAGCCAACCAGCTGGAAACATGTCTCTTTAGTGTGTTTCTTCATCCCACAGTGAGTGTAATACAACTTGGATTTATCTTTTTTCTCTTTGGATCAGAATTTGAACCTCTGTACAAAATCTTTAGCAACCAAACCCATTCCAATTTCAATCGAGTCACTATGAGAAGAACTTGATTTTAGTATATTAAGTCTGACCACTTCCCTTCGTATTGTAGCATATGTTGTTTCCACGGAAGGAAGAGGATCCTTTTCATGATATCTTTCTTGACTGGTTTTAGCTTGTCATTAATCGTCATTAGCAATTGATAGAGTCTTTGTTCTTGAGTATTCTTATTGTAGATCTGAATGTCTTCTGGGTCTTTTATAGGGTTCGGATCTCGCCTATCTATAGACATCCAGATGTTCTGCAGTTTGTTCCACAAGTCTTCTAGTGTATCGGACCCTTGCCTTAATGAATTAGCCCTCTTATGCAGGTCAAACACCTGTAACGAATCTGTACCAGAACCGTATGTGGTGGTTAACCCATCCCAGAGGGCTTTTGCAGTGGGATATTGCAAAACATTATTCACCAAGCTGGATTCAAGATTCTGGATAATCCATGTGAAAACACATTGATCATCTTGTTTCCACCTTGTATATGTGTTGTCAGTTTTGGATGGAGGTGTCGGCTCCCCTATAATGTGAGAACCTCTCCCCCTTCCCCCAATTGTTTTCTTCATCAGGTTTGTCCATAGGGGATAGTTGTCACCACTGAGTTTAACCCCTAGGGATAAATTCTCGGGGTTAGTTGTTTGTTGTTGTGTTCCGAGACCATTTCTCAGAATGGCAGCAATCTGCATTGTTAATTCATCAGGGATTTGACTGACCACGACTTCATTGCCAGCCATCTTTGTTAAGGATGTTCAGAATTCCCTAAATCACATGTGCTCTGATACCATGTTAAAAAAACAAAGAGAGAAGTAGCCGCATGAAGCGGCTAGGGTTTTGTGTTTATTAGAAAAATGTTCCCTTTTGTATTATACTGTTTTTTTATAATGCAAACCCAAGTAAGGCTCTCAATATATAGAGAACTTAGAGGTCTATACAAGGAAAATTAATACACTGAATATTCTAACATTCAAGAATGATAGAAGTCTGTTATGATTGCTTAGTATATTATATGATTGTATGTGTTGATCATGATATTCGTACAAGTTTGTTGTAACTGCTTTGGTTTGCTAGTATAAACATTGTGTATGTCTCGATAGTATACACCCCATTAAAAAAACCTACACGTTTATATATCGGGGATAATCACTTTAAAAAAAAGGTAAAACTAAAGCTGAAAGAATTGAGTCATTTGAGAATTCATGAATTTTTAGGAGAATCACGAAAAGAAAACATCATAACCAAAGAAAAACATCAGAGAATTTGTACTATATTTATGTGGGTTTGTATTTATCGTCAGTGTTTATAAAACTATATCTACCCATAGATGTAAAATTATCCATATTATCTTCTATTGATTATTTTCTAATTTTTTAAATATTTTGTATTTGAAACAACCAAAATGCAATTTTTAAAAAAAATTCACAAACGTAATTCTATCTTCGATTTTCTTTGCAATATCTTATAAAATATATTTTTTCTGGTTTTATGCTTTCATTCCAAACTTGTTTATTAAAACAAATTCCATGAAAATTCTATAGTTTTAGACTATTGATAAACATATTCTTAGTGAAGGCATTAATATTTGCGCGGAGGCATGAAGGTACAATTGGAACCAGTAAAAATAAATTGTGGAAGAGGATAAATTGATGCATCGAAGGAAGCGATCTCTTTAAATATGCATATAAATTGGTGACTGTTGAGTCATAATCACTGATCAATAATAATAAGATGATACGATACATTCATTCTCGGTTTGTGTGGTAAATAGTACTATAATAATATCGGCTCACCCGCTAAGATTGCTTCACCACCACCCTTCCATATTAAATATGACTGCATTATTGCAGCTGGATTTCTCAATATTGTTTATAGTTAATTTCTTAAAATATTACTATAAGCTAATGGAGTATCTTCACCATCATCCTTCTTCGGAAATCTTACAGCTAGCTACTTACCCGACAAAACACTTAAATGTAGTATCGGTCGACACTGAAAAGCACGCCAAAACCACGGCTTCCAAATATTTATAATGTAAAACCACAGTCTTCAAGTACTACTTCTTCTGCCGAACATTTAATTGCATGCATGTGCAACACATCAAAAGTCGGAAAATATTTGGTAAATGTTTGGTATCTATAACACGATGATAATTAGTCTAACCGACTATAAGGTAAAGATAGAATTGTATAACTTACTGATAATTAAGTATGAGCCGAATAGAAAGTAAAGATAGAATTGTAGTATAACATAATCATAATTAAGTATGAGCCACGCGAAAAACATAATGATACTAAATTATGAACCACGCTAAAAACATGGTTACTCATCCGACTTGATCATTTATCTCAAAAGTGTTATATTTGTATTAAAAAGGTCACCGCCCCCAAGGGGTAGCCGAGTTAGTTGAGTATGGCATTCTTATAACCAAAAGGTCATGAGTTCTTCTACATACATTTTCTCGGCTGAGCCTGTCACCTTGTGTGGTTAACCTTCTGGCATTGGTTTGCAGGCTATCGCGTCAGACTGAGGGTTTACCCTGTGCACACTCATTGCACTCTGAGTAGCAGACTGAGGGTTTACCCTGTGCGCACTCATTGCACTCTGAGTAGCGGCTGCGGTTCCCTCCAAAAAAAAAAAAGTCACCTTTGCTGCATCCCTAATTGAGTCTTTGACTTACAAAACTTTTAGTCTCTCAACTTCATAAAATCTATAAATTTAATCTTTCGATTTCGTAAAATTTATCACTTTAGTTTCTGAATAAAAAAAAACTATTATCATGGTCTAAATTTATAAATTTTATGAAATCGATGGATTAAATTTAAAATATTTATAAATCATGTACTAAATTTATAGATTTTGACAAATCCATAAACTCTCACCGATAATTTTAAAATGATAAAAAAACTAAAAAAAAAAAATGAGATAGTCGACAGATTATATTCCGATAGATTTAACAAATATGTTATTTTTAATACATATAATATCAGTAGCTTTTTTTAATACACGCAATCAATTCTAGTGGCAAGCGGTAACAATGGAATGATACATATGGACACTACTTTTCCATGGGCGGCATAGTCTAATATTCCCATCCATTTTATTAATGGCAAACACTACCGGCTAACGGCCCTGTCTCCAACTGTGTGGATTCCAAAGTTGAGAATTATATATAAACAAACCAAAATGCACCTAAGCTAGTAGATCAAACAAAAGACATTGCAATATGGGTTCACTAACTATGACGACCAAGACGACGACAACAACAAAAAACCTGCAAGCTGTGTTAGCAAAGAAGAGTAAGAGGAGTGATATGGTGGGAAGGAGGAAGTGGCATAATCTTGATAAACGAAATGCTAGAGTCTTTGCCATGGCTCATATTTTCACTTTTCTTGCACCTTTTTATTTCACATGGGCAGCTTTTGGTGTAGCTTTTGGGCTTGGTGCTGCCACCATACTCTTTGGCATCACTCTCTCTTACCATAGGAATCTCACTCATGGGAGTTTCAAGCTACGTCCTAAATGCCTCGAGTACTTCTTTGCTTATATTGGACTTTTGGCTCTACAGGTTCCTTTCAAATTTTTCATTTTCATTATTACTATGTCGATGTTGCGTTTTATTTTTGAAAGTATGATACGACTCGTGTATTTGTTTTAGGGAGACCCAATAGAATGGGTGAGCAACCATAGATACCATCACAAATTTACTGACACTGAAAAAGATCTACATAGTCCCCTTGAAGGATTTTGGTTTAGTCACATGGGTTGGCTCTTTAATAAAGATTTGATCACCCAAAAGGTAATTAATTAATTAATCAAGTCTCTCGTAATGAAATGCAATGCTAGTATATACACAATTACTTATAGAACACGGTTTGAATTGATCGGCAGCGTGGTGTACGAAATAATGTTGGTGATTTGGAGAAACAAGGTTTCTATATATGGCTTAGAAAGACTCAATTCATCCACCACATTTTGCTTACAGCTACCCTTCTAGGATTTGGAGGCTTGCCCTTTCTTTTTTGGGGGATGGTACGTACTTTTACATCGTCTTCTTCTTGTTAATAGTAAGGTTCATACACTATGTTTTATTCTCCAAATGATCACTTAACTTTCTTCTCTTTGCTGTTCTGCAGGGGGTTCGGGTGCTTATCTCTTTCCACATAACTTTCCTGGTAAACTCAGTGTGCCATGTTTGGGGCAATATCGCATGGAAAACTCATGACTTGTCCAGAAACAATTGGTATCCTTCTTCGTTACTTTCACTCCAACTATATCATATGTACATGATCTACAATGTTATTGTCATTTCCTTTTCTAACGTTAGTTGGTTGGTTGGTTGGTTCAGGTGGGTTGCGATACTTACGTTTGGTGAAGGATGGCACAACAACCACCATGCTTTTCAGTATTCAGCAAGGCATGGACTTGAATGGTGGCAGCTTGATCTCACTTGGTATTTTATTCTATTTCTCCAGGCCCTCGGACTTGCCACTGATGTCAAGCTACCAACTGAGTTTCAGAAACGTAAACTAGCTTTGAACAGCGAAGATAAACACAGCCACTCCATATAAACTATTGTATTCTAATTGGAATTATTTGTTGCTCGCACGAAACAAAACAGTTATCTACTTTCACTTGTTTATATATCTAAACTTCACTATCTACTTCTTTTATGCAATACGAGTTTAATTCTCGATTGTCTTTGGCTTTATAAGTAGTAGATATAATATGTCGAAGCATTCAATTTCTGTGGGGCATATCATATATCAGTCAAGTAATAAAATGTATTGACAAAAAGTTGGGTGTAATATAGGTTTATTGTGATGCACAATGCTTTTCGTGCAGACTATTTATTAGTTTTGTTTGTTTGTTTGCTTCATGCAAAACTTGTTGTCCATCAATTTTTGTGGGTTGTATCACTATCAACATAAAAAACATAGCACAGCCATTTATATCAGTCTCTCTATCTAGTGATCATTTACTAAACCAATATGGGGTTTTCACCATCAGCAAAAGTAGATAGAAAATGGAGTGCCCGAAATCAAGATATACGAAATGGCACAGTTTTAGTGGTTATGCATCTCCTAGCTCTTTCCGCACCCTTTCAATTCAACTGGGCTGCTTTAGCCATTTCTATTGCTCTTGGTTTAGTCACTGTACTCTTGGGCATCACTTTGTCTTACCATAGGAATCTTACCCACAGAAGTTTTAAGCTGCCTAAATGGCTCGAGTATACGTTTGCTTATTGTGGAGCTCTGGCTCTTCAGGTAATTAATTGATTCATTATGTATGTTTGTTTTTATATAATTATTAAAAGGTAGGGAGTAATTTGAGTAAAATTGTCGTAGGGCGACCCAATTGAATGGGTAAGCAATCATAGATATCATCACCAATTTGTTGATAGTGAGAGGGATCTTCATAGTCCTCGTGAGGGATTTTGGTTCAGTCATATGGGTTGGCTCTATAATAAAGATCTAATCATTAAAAAGGTATGATATAAATATACACACACGCGCGTGTATGAGTTGCGTTTATTTGTAATACTATTATACATGTACGACAGCGCGGGAGAAGAAATAATGTAGTAGACTTGGAAAAACAAAGCTTTTATAGATGGCTACGACGCACGTATTTCAGCCATCAGATTCTGCTTGGCGCTATACTATACGCACTTGGAGGTTTACCTTTCGTTGTGTGGGGAATGGTAAATTGAATTCAACTCGTTTTGTAGTTCTTAGTAAAAACTGAATGTATGATAGATAGATTTGCATTTGCATTTGAATGTGAAAGTGAATGTGATTGATTACAGGGGGTGAGGGTGGTGTATTGGTACCATGTGACTTTTATGGTAAACTCAGTCTGTCACATATGGGGTAAGCAGGTCTGGAACACCGGTGACTTATCAAAGAACAATTGGTATAGTAACTCTTCATATTGTTATTACTATAATTGTTGTCATGAATTGTTGGTATATAAACTGATAACAAGAAAAGGAAACTGGATTGAGTTATAGGTGGGTGGCAGTACTTTCATTTGGTGAGGGATGGCATAACAACCACCACGCGTTTGAATATTCGGCTCGACATGGGCTGCAATGGTGGCAGCTTGATGTTACTTGGTACCTTATCAAATTTCTTCAAGCCATGGGGCTGGCCACCAATGTGAAGCTACCGAGTGAAGTTCATAAACGTAAACTAGCTTTTGAACTAGATGATTGAGTAGCATTCATAACTTGTGTTTGTCTCATATATGTTATGTGAGTCGGCTAAATTCAACAAGTGTTTTTTTTGGGATTGGTAGTTATCAATATAGGTCAATGCGGAATACCTAAAGTCCTAATGTTTTCCAAACTTATTTAACAACTAAAAACATCATTTTATAAAAACCTTGACATTACTAAGAACTTAATTCACTACTCACCTAACTAGACAATAAGTGATTGATAAACTTACTAACTGATGGATAATGTGATTAACTTTAACCATTCTGATGTTAATTATTATATGTATCGGACCAAAATAAGTTAAAAGTTATATGTTAATTAAAGAATTGAAAACATGAGTGGTTGGTCATAGAAAAAACCAAAAAGGGAAGTCATTTTCACGTAGATGTGATCTAATTTCGCCCAAGA
Source organism: Limnanthes douglasii subsp. nivea (assembly GCA_036936605.1). Classification (NCBI taxonomy): domain Eukaryota; kingdom Viridiplantae; phylum Streptophyta; class Magnoliopsida; order Brassicales; family Limnanthaceae; genus Limnanthes; species Limnanthes douglasii. Next base: position 248,418,146 of record JAUPFV010000005.1, on the reverse strand, counting down.
ATATTCATGGATGGGTTGATTTTCTTTTTATCCAATATATTTTCATTTTCACGTATATACAAAATTATCGTTAATGAAGAAAAGAAAAAACACTAAACATATCTTTAACCCAAAAACATACTATATAACATAACTTTATAAAGATTAAAATACCACTTTTTTGAAAACCAAACTTTTGTTTTATATAAAAATAGGTTTCACAAAAAAAAAATAAAAAAAATCAATACAAACACAAAGATATGTATTTACCGAAAAATGTAAAAATAGAAAAAAATGCAATATTTTTTTATAGTTGTTGTTCTGTGCTTTGTTTATTTATTTTTATTTTTATGTATTTTAGATTGTACGATGAGGAGAATGGATTATACTAATGTTTTTTCATGATAAAATATTACACGCGGATCGGTTCAATGGTTTAAGAATACCGAAAAACAAAATAGTTTGATTATCGATATAAACCGTATGAATAGTAGAAAGAATCTTCGAATACATTCTGAATACGAGAGAAACGATAGATCGATTGAGTTTGATTTAATTCAAATTATTATTTTTTAAATTAACTTGAAATGGGATACATTTATTATATATTGAATTTTTTTAGACTTTATTAATTAAAATTTATATTTTTAAATGACCATAATATTTATTTTGTGTATTTATTGAAATTTTGTGAGATTTAAAAAAAATTGAAGTTTAGATTTTAAGAAATTATAATTTACACCAACATTTTCATTAATTAAAGCTTTTAAATAATTATTATATTAAATACTATATAAAAATGGTTCGTTATTGTATGTATTTATTGAAATATTGCTAGATTTTATTAAGTAGTGTTTAAATGAATTTGTGTAAGTGACCCTGTTACCTCATATTTATTGCGTGTCTTCGTTGAAAAGTTCTATCTCCTCTATATTTGGCTAGTAATTTATTTAGGGTGACGATCGATAACACGGAGAATATCTCTCTCTACTATGATACATGGCTGCTCTCTGATATGGAAATAGAGTTTGAAGGACCAAATTGTAAATAATGTAAATTTAAGGATTTAATTGTAATTAGTGTAAGTTTTGTCCTTAATTCGTGACTGATGTAAGTTTTAGAGGATATTTGTAACTATGTATAATTAGTAAGGGCTAAACAACAATTAGTCCACTTTTTGTAACAGATTTCAGTTTGAGACTAAGTCTTGGCTCCTCTATATAAAGGACCAGACTACTCTAATAAATGGGTTGAACACTTTTTACTTTGGAACTCATTTGTACTTGTGTTTTCTCTCTCTAAAAACTCTCTAGCACTTTCTCTCTCTAGAATATACTCTTGACAATTTACTAAGGCAAAACGATAACACATCAAATTAGCGACTTCACTGGGGACGTAAAATCAGTGCTAATATTTCGTTCGAAATAGTAATACAATATAGTTGAATTCTTTGATTGAAATTCATACAATGAATCAAGAAAACAATTATACGCTTTCGTCAACAATGGATGTTGCGAGAACTGATGGAAATAGAACCGATGGATCGTCTTCGATCCGAGCTTAATCTGATATCCAGGCACGAATGAATCAACTTTTAGATAAAATTAATAATTTGAATGAGAAATATGAGCGGAGAGAGCAAGAGATACTCTCACCAAGGCTCAGATCCGAGGTTAGACATGAGGTAGAAAAGACTTAGTTTGGAGGTCAGTTAGATTGATCTTTCGAGGATCGACGCGCTAAGTCTGACCACAAAAAAACATGTTTTGTAGCTCCTAAAGAACGATATTCGTCTCGAAAGGAGAGAAAGGATAAACATAAATTAGTGACTTCTAGTGACGAGTAGGTTGAAAGCTCAGCCTTGGGTTTTAAGAGACATAGAGGTTCTTAAAAAGGAGAATCTGAAGGAGATTATTCGAGGAAGTATAAAAAGGAAAGCAAATCTTAGAATGCTCCTCGTTCAACTTGGCATGAAGGAAATCCTTCGAATCAGTATGCTGATTAGAGCTGTTACCGGGTCGGGTCGGACCGGGTTTCGACTGGATCGAGACCGGCCCGTTAAGATACCGGGCCGGTCCAGCCCGGACCGAAAAATCAAGAGAGCCAATTTTGATGACCCGAGACCGACCCGGTAAGGACCCGGACCGGTCTGGCCCGGACCGATATGCTAAGGGAGCCAAATATTTGACCCGAGACCGACCCGGTAAGCTTATGGACCGGTCTGGCCCGGACCGGTCTGGCCCGGACCGATAGACAAAAAATCCTATTAAAAATCTAGTATTACAACTACAAGATAATTAACACTAAATATACAAGTGTGCAGACGCAAAATCTACCGAAGACAATTAACATTCAACACAATCTATGTATCCCAAACATAATTATAGTTCATGAGCAACAGCATTTGGATAAAAAGACTACTATATATTCATGTTTTAACACCTCCACAACAAACATAGTCTAACTCTAACACCAGCTTCTCAAACTCCATCTTTCTATGAAAGTAACCTGTCTCTCCAACTTCACTATTTCTGCAAACCTGACACTGGATGGGTAAGGCCAACCAGTATAGCCTGTAATAAACCACAACCAACATTAATTTACCACAAGATGAAATAAAAGTTAATATATGCAGTGCAGGTAAAAAATGTATCTTGAAAATCTGAAAATCTGAAGTTAATTTACAGTGCAGTTCACTGGATGGATGAAATTTATACTATTGAGCTTTTTACCTGAAAATGACAAAAACAGAGACTATGAAAGTAACCTGTTTACCAACATTTCTTCCATAATTATATATAAAAATAACAATCATTTGACTAAAACTGATGTCAGGGAAAATGACAAAAACACAGACTTAACAGTTGAACAAATATGACTTTTTCAAACATGGTTCCAAAAAACAATTCATTGACCAGTTCAATTTATATTCAGAATCTAATTAATTTATCTCATTACTGTCCAAAATGTGGTATGCGCTTTTACTAAAGACACAGAAAATCGGAATTATCTACTACTAAACATGAATTTCATACATAATATCAGAAACATATATATTTTCTAAAATGGAAGAAAACAAAACATGTTATATATTTATGAATTTATCAATAGTATAAAGCTGAATACCCCGAAGTTAATTTATCAATAGTAAGTGTTTGGTATATATAAAAGAGAAAAGAAAGAGCTCACTAGGGTCAGATGTAGAAATGGTAGCAGAGCCAGAGAAATCACAGATCAAGAAGTCTACGTCGTTGAATTTCCCGACGCAATATCTCCAAATGTGTACTGCATCTGAACTTCCGCCTCCTCAAGCTACCAATTTTTTTTACAATATCAGAAAATATACATACAAATAATGAAATAATATTAAGCAGTTAAGTAAATACTTACAATGCTTTGACCTTGTTCCTTTTTCAAGCCGTGAATTTCCTTCACCCAATCACCTCCACACAAAAGCATTTCTACAGTCTCTGTTTTCATTGACGCACGTTTAGGATCAATCACTCGCTTCCCGGCGCTGAAAGTTGCTTCCGAAGCAACTGTCGTTATAGGAATTGACAATATATCCTTTGCCATTATGCTTAACACTGGATATTTAGGCCCATTCACCATCCACCATTGCAATACATCAAACGACTTGCCTTCGGGTACTCTGAATGGAGGCTCTTCCAAGTATAACTCAAGATCATTTTTAGCACTTTTAGAAGCTTCAACTGATTCAAGAAAATCATCAAACGATCTCTTCCCCAACCCAGAATAGCCGCTAGAAGATCCAGCAGTAGCATTAACATTCGATTCAGAAGCAACTGTTCGTTGATTAGTTTCTTGGTACAATGAGAATAAGCTAACTAAGTTGTTCTCGAAGGATGATTTTTCACGCTTAGCTTCAGAAGACTCTTGTTTATTTATTTCTTCCTCAGGAGTGGCAGGGTATAATTGTTTGTAGGCCCATCCGATAAACACCATTTTATACCTGCAAAGTGCATCAAGTCAATTAGTTAATAGCATGAAAAAAAATCAAATAGAATTATAAATAATAGTACACATACCTCGGATCAAGTACGGCCCCGATAGAAATCAAAACATTAGATTGCGCCCAATACTTGTCGTACTTTTCTTTCATTACCCGAGCCATTCTTAATAGGTAGGGCTTACTTTCATCTGCGATAGTCTTATCCAACAGCTGCTTCACACGGTATATCTCAGCCAAAATCAGGTTCACTGTTGGATATGACGTACCACTTATTAGGCTCGTGACTTCTGTAAATACTTCAAGAAAAGTGCAGATTTCCCCCACACTGGTCCAGTTTTCCTCATCAAGCACATAATGGGCAAACGCAGAATTCACTTCTGCATATCTCGGCCAACAGTCTTTATAGAACATAACAACTGACAACATCAGCCAAGTAGAATTCCACCTCGTTTTAACATCAAGTTTAAGTATCCTTCCACTCAAACCTAACTCTTTCACAATTTTATCAAATTCTTTAGATCTTGCCTCTGAATTCAGCAAATATTTAACCCCTCCCCTAACCTTTTCAATTGTTGTACCAATTACTTCCAAACCATCTTGAACTAACAAATTTAAGATATGAGCACAACATCGGACATGGAATAACTGACCACCGAGGGGCAAATTTTTTCTATTGCTAAAGTCAAGCTTCAACCTATTAATGAAATTGTCATTTGCAGAAGCATTATCGACTGAAATTGAAACGATCTTATCTCGTATCCTCCAATCATCCATAACTCTTAACAACTCCCTAGCAAGTACCTCGCTGGTATGAGGAGGGGGGACATTACAAAAGGATATAACTCTCTTGTGTAGTTGCCACTTATCGTCAATGAAATGAGCCGTAACTGTCATATAGCCTATTTTTTGTTCCCCAGACCACCATAAATCAGTTGTCAATCCTAGCTTTCTAATCTTAGACATAACTTTTTTCATTTTTGCCTTTTCCTCAGCATAAAAAGTCTCACAGTCAGCTTTGACACGGGGCCTAGTGATCCTTTCATACCAAGGTGAGGCTTCCTTCAACAACTTGTTCAATATAACTTCTTCCATAATACTAAAAGGGTGTTCATGTCCTAACACAAATTGAGCAGCCAATTTTCTAACTTTAACGTGGTCATACTGCCAAGTACTGAGACTTAGACCACTTTCACCGAAACATTTAGAAGTCAAAACGGTCTGTGTGCCAGCCATGGTGGGTTCATTGATTGCTTTCCTTCGACCACATTTAAATAGGTGTCTTCTAGCGCTAGAGGTACTTTTACCCGTCTCGTCAAATGCATAAAGCTTACCACACCACTTACACTTCCTTTTAGTCTGACCATCAGGCATCTTTTTTAGTTCAAATTCTGTCCAAACTATCGATTTTTTAGTCCTACTCCTAGTTTTAGTCTGACCAGCAACAGCAGCTGTTGACCCATCTGTTTGTGATTCGCTAATATTTTCAACATTGTCAAGATGCTCCCCTAACTCTACCCCATCCTCATCAGCCTCCTCGTTATCAAAACCAAACGAATCAAGATCAACCCCACCCTCATTAACATGATTAACCGGAGAAGTCGAAGAATCTTGAAAATACATTAAATTTGAAATCAATTGCTATTTACATACAAGGCCGTAAATTATATTTATATAAAATATCGAGTTAAAAAACTTACCCATTTAACGCGAAAAAATTCTTGCGGATGAGGAGATGCCAAAGTTAGCTAAACTCTTGGTATATCTGAAATATATAGGTGTGTCCCAATCAAAAAAATGCTATTAAATTAAGTCATACTGAAATATATAGGTGGTTCGAAAAAATGCTATTAAATTAACTCCAGCATACAGTCAAACACGAATAGTCATTGTGTCTTCCCTATAAAGAATACACCAACAAATCCATGATCAGCTAGCCTAATTTTTCAGCAGATGAATAGGAAAAAGCTTATTATTTCGCAAACGCAAGCAAGACCCAACAAAAACAAGTACTCAAATTTCAAACCACTGTATGCTAGATAATAAAGCAATCTGAAAAGTATACTTAACAGCAAAAAAAAGTTTATTGTGCCGAGTTAAATATGTATTCTCGTGAAGCCTTCCTATGGGAAGTTGGGGCAAGGGAAGGAGAGAAACATGTTTAATCTACATATTTATAATACAGATTTTATAAATATGTTTGCACTGTGTAATTATTTTTGTACATGCTCCTAACACTGCTTGATTGTCCAGTTGCTTGATGCGTTGGAGTTAAGCCGACTAACCATGAAGACAGTGAAGCAAAATCTTTGGTGGGCTTTCGGTTATAACATTGTAAGCAGATTTTATTCTTCTCTCTTTATGTACATGAACACAAGGATATCAATAATTGCCCTATTTAGTCTTAAAAACAGTTCGAAAATGTAGTCACTTGGTGTGTTGGTGCTGTATATATACCAGTTAGGGGACTAAACTGAACAAAATAGATTTTTAGATTCCGGACCTGAACTGAGAGAGTCAAAGTTGTTATGGTTTGGTTCTAAAAGAGTCAGGTTTGGTTTTTTAGTTCGTTAGTTTAGTTTTCAAAAATCTGTACCTAGAATGGAAAAATATTGTACTATCCTGGACAAGGTGCTAAACCAGCAAGTTGATTTTTCAGAAGAAAGAAAAAAGAGAATCAGAGGAATTAAAATATACAAGTGTGCAGACGCAAAATCTCACATATCGGATACAACTACTCAATTCATTCTCAATCCACTAAATCCACTACTTCCATTGCATACAATAAAAAACACAGTGAAATCGGAAACAATACCTGAGGGATGAAGAGCTGAGTCTGAGAAGAAGGAAGGCGTCTGATTCAGCTTCACATCGACAGGGAGAGGAATAAGAGATAGGCTGAAGATATAAGTAGGGTCTCAATTAGGCTTTTTACCTGCACTCAGGAAGGAAGGCGACTGAGAGGTCTCAGGTGGGTTAGGGTTGGATGGAGAGAGGTCTCAGGTCTCAGGTCTGCTGCCTGCAGTTGTGTTGTGTTAGGGTTGGAGACTGAGAGGTCTGCAGTTGGGTGGGTAACGGGTTAGGGATTTATATATATATATATATATACATCCCTTATCGGTCTGGTAACCGGGCGGACCGGTCCAGACCGGTAAGAAAATCGGGTTCAACATTTGGCCCCCAACCCGCCCCCTAAATTTATCGGACCGGTCTCGGGCCGATTTTACCGGACCGGTCCCGGGCGGGTTATCGGGTTGGGAAGCCCCCTAACAGCTCTAATGCTGATACTGATAGGAACCTATATGTCACATTGGGAACTGATGATCAGTTCATTCATGGTGTTGACTGGAGAAATTCTACGTTGATAGATGAAATTCGATCCATGGCGCTAATGTTTCGACATTTCAAAGATGGAGAAGTTCGATGGGATGCAGGATCCCGATGATCCCATCGAACAATTCAAAAATTATATGATGAACTTCGAGGATGACGACCGGCTTGTGTGTCGTGCATTTTCACAGACTTTTAAGAGAATGGCTCTTAAGTGGTACAACAGGATTCCGAGGGGGTCCATATCAAATTTCAGAGATTTCTATACTGCTTTTCAAAGGAATTTTGTGGGAAGCAAATAGATGAGAGCAAATGACGATACTATTATCCAGTGCAAGCAAGCACTGGGAGAAAAATTGAAAGATTATACAAGAGATTTGTGTTGACCAAGGCTAGTTTGGACAACTATGAGGAAAATGTGGCAATTGCAGCTTTTCGCCAAGGGTTGTTGCCAGGGGATTTAGCTAATGAAACAACGAAGAGAAGGGCTTTGACTTTTGGAGCTTTGATTGCTCAAGTCGAGGATCAAATCAAAGTGGAGGAGTCGAGTAGAGTCTGAGGCGGACCGAGCAGCACTCCAAAAAATTCAGGGCAAGCAACCAATAATCAGGGGCAACCCTCGAATAATAACAATGGCAATAGTAATAATCAGTCGAGGCAGAAGAACAATAATTTGCCTCCTAAGAGTGGTGGTTATTCAAATCACGCTTCATCTAATACTTACAACAGGCCTAGACCAAATACATGGGTCAAGCCTGAGTATTATGCCGATCTGACAGAGAATGTTTCTGTCATATGGGATAAGACTAATAATTCTGTGAATTTCAGGAAGCCGGCTCCCATCAGTAGGCCAAGGAAGGAGAGAAATAATAAATTTTTCAGATATCATGATGATATTGGGCATAATACAAATGATTTTATTGCTCTGAAGAAAGAAATCCAATACCTGATGGAGAATGGAAAGCTCCTAACCTATGTGAAATCACATGGGAGTGCATCGAAAAATAATGGTGCATCAACTTCAAAAGCTGCACAGCCAGCTGAGAATTTGATGATTATGGGTTCACAGATTGAATCGTTCGATGCTTCTTCTTAATACGTTGAAAATAATCCAAATAGGTTGCTTCTGATGACAGTCGAAGAGCCTATGAAAAAGGGGCGTGTTCAAGAATTATGCAAGTTTTTTGAGTCGTTGGCTATTTTTAGGGGCGATTCAATGACTAGAAATTCAGACAGTTCCACGAAAAGGCATGTTGTCAACTTGACAACTCAAATTGAAGGGAGGATGTCAACACACTTGTATAGAAAAAAGATATTCCCTTTAATTTGTTTGATGAAGACGATCTGCGAGGAACTGCAGGATCACATGAGGATGCTGTGGTTATCGGAGCTGAGGTGGCTGGCGTCGAAATTTGACGTGTGTTGATTGACACTGACAATTCTGCTAATTTCCTTTTGAATTCCACCTATGATAGAATGACAAATCCACCTCAGATTACTCAATCAGATCGGACAATTATCGGATTCACGGGTGTAACAACTCGTGTTGTCGGAGAATTCGAAGGTGAAGTTAGTTTGTGAAAAGGACCATTCAAGAAAAAGGTCCAAGTAATCTTTGTGGTGGTGGACTTTTCCACAAGTTATAATGCTATTTTTGGAAGTTCATGGCTTTCAAGAATGTACGGGGTGGTTTCTATAGTTCATCAGTGCTTTAAGTACGTAGTTGGAGACAGAGTTGGGGTGGTTCGAGGCGATCAAAAGGTTGCCAGGGAATACTATGCCACTGCGTTTCGGGTCCGAGGATCCAGCAGTGGTGATTTGATGCAAGAATAGCAATTAGAGAGGGCACCATCGGATTTGGAAGAAAGGGTTGACGATCCGAGGGAAACCCCGGGGTCTTTAACGGTGAGTGAAGAGATAGATGAGTTCACTTTTTTGGAAGAAAAGGTGCTTCAAATCGGAACTTTATTGACCCATTTTCTACGTCAACAACTGCTTGATTTTTGATGTCAAAATTTGGATATCTTCGCTTGGAAGACAGAAGATGTAACAGGAGTACCTGTTGAGGTAATTCGACATAGATTGGCCATATATCCAAAGATCAAGCCGATAATTCAAAAAAAGAGAGCGTTTTCCTCGGAAAAAGCAGAAGCAATTATTGCTCAAGTGGATCGGTTCTCAGCGTGACCCCAAAAGATGCTCCCCCCTGACAGGGTCACTTCCTAACCCATTGTAAATCTTTTTATGTTTATTGCTTCTTGAAACGTGTGTGGGTTAAATGAACCAATTCTTCAAAAAGATGTCAATGATTTTATTATGAGTTATAGTATTTCTATTATGATCCTTGTTGAAACCAAAGTTCGTGCCCAAAATATTATAAGTACTATTAATTATATGGCCCCTTACGGGAACTATACTACCAACCACGCTCGTCATCCCCTTGGCAGAATTTGGATCCTTTGGAACCCAAGTGTCATTTTTGTTACTACCCTTTTCCTCTTCTTCTCAGCATATCCACTGCTGCGCTAATCATCTCAACTCTCCTATTGTTTTCTGCTTCACTGCTATCTATGCTTTCAATGAAAGCCCCGAGAGAATCCCCCTCTAGGATACCCTCCATAACATCTCCACCCATGACCTTAACATCCCTTGGGTCTCTCTTGGGGACTTCAATGTCATTCGTTGTCTGAGAAAGCCATGGAACCTCCAACAATTGGATTGCTGCGATTGACGAATTCAATAACTATTGTTCCTTTTGCGAGCTTACCGATCTTCGTTCCACTGGATCCTTTTATACTTTGCATAACAAATTCCCTTCCAATCCCATCTATTCCAAAATATATCGGGTCCTAGTTAATAATAACTGGGATAAAACTTTTCCTAACTATTCTAGCTCAATTCAGCTACTCTCGCTCCTTGGACCATAATACTATGCAATATGCCAAGAGGATCCACCACGCCCATAATATCATTCCTACTATTAATTATATGGCCCCTTACTGACACTATACTACCAACCATGCCTATCATCCCCTTTGCAGAATCTGGATCCTTTGGAACCCAAGTGTAAAAGGAAACCTTTCAAATTCTTCAATATGTGGCAATCTCACCCTTCTTACAAAGATTAGTTACCACTAGTTGGAACTATCCCTGTATCGATAAGGGTATGAAAAGAATGTCTTTTACGCTGAAAAGACTTCAATATACCCTTAAGACTCTTAATCGTTCGGCCTATAGTGATATTACTTTGAGAGTTTCTAAAGCTCGGCATGATATCTTCTCTACTTAATCTTGCTTAGCTCTTAATCCCTCTAATGCCTTGCTGATCTCCAAGGAAATTGAGGCTTCCTCTGCCTTCACCTTTCTTAGCAGAGCCGAAGAATCTTTCTTCAAGCAGAAATCTAAAGAAAAATGGATTAAGCTTGGTGAAATACCAAATGTTTTCACAATAGCCTAAAAAATCAAAGAGTTTGTAATAAAATTACCTCTATTATGAACTCTCACGGTAATCTCATCATGAATCCTTTTGGTATCTCCAATGTTCTTGCTAGGAATTTTGAATACTCGCTTGGGTCCAGACATCCCCCAGGTTATCTCGGTCTCACCAGGGTATCTTCATTCATCTCGGTCAAAGTCAACCCATCTGATAAGGCCTCTATGATTCGTCTGATTACCCATGACGAGATCAAAACTGCTTTTTTTAGTATTGACAGCAATAAATCCCCTAGTCCAGATGGATTCAAATCTAGTTTGTTTAAAAAAAACTCTTAGGCCATTGTTAGCGAAGATTTCTACAATTGGGTGCTTAATTTCTTTACTTCCAACTCTATGGATCCATCCTGGAACGCCACTTCCATTGCTCTCATTCCTAAATCTGATAACCCAACTCTTACTTCCGACTATCGTCCCATTTCCTTATGCAATGTTCTTTACAAAACCATGACAAAAAATCTGGCCAACAGAATTAAAGACTCTTTTCTCTACCTGATTGACAATTCCCATATAGCCTTCGTTCCTGGGAGGAATATCTTTGACAACATCCTCATTTCGCAGGAGCTACTCAGGGATATCATCTTAACTCTAAAGGAAAAAGAGTTTCTTTAAATATTGACATTAAGAAAGCCTTTGACAATGTCAGTTCGCATATTATTCTAGACATACTTGTCTCCATAAACTTTCCCGAGCAAATGATTACGTGGGTCATTCAATGCATTACCACTCCCTCCTACAACATCAATGACAACGGTCTCCCCACTGTTTACTTCCATGGTAGAAAAGGTCTTAGACAAGGAGACCCCATCTCGACTTTCCATTTTGTTCTGGCCATGCAAGTCCTCTCTTATATTCTCAAAGAGAAAATCAATGATCCCTCTTTCTGATTCCACTAGAGATATCAAAAACCTGAAAATTGTTAATCTTTGCTTTGCTGATGATCTTATGATATTTTGTCATGAAGATACCAATTCTCTTCGCCTTATTTAGAATGACTTTGATGACTTTTTTCTTTTCTCTTGGCTTCAAATCAGCCTAGATAAAAGCTAAATTTTCCTTTCTGGTATCAACACTACCCTCAAGAACGAGCTCATCAATCTATATGGTTTTAAAGTGGGTTCCCTCCCTGTAAAATACTTGGGAGTCCCTCTTACCACGAGTCGTCTTTCTCATACTGATTGTTCTCCCCTTTTGCGCAATCTAACTGCCCGTATTAAATCTTGGACCTCCAGATACCTCTCTTATGTTGGCCGGCTCCAACTCATCATATATGTCCTCTTCGCTGGTCAAGTATATTGTTCTTCTCTCTTTATTCTCCCTTCTAGAATTCTTAAGGAGCTTTTCCAAATCCTTTACCGCTATCTCTGGTCTGGCCATGAAATGAAAATTTCTGGCTCCAAAGTTGCTTGGACCACTATCTTTGTGCCCTTGTCTGAGGGTGGCCTCGAGATCCTAGACCTTAAAATATGGAATCAGGCGGCCGTCATCAAACACCTTTGGTCTATTGTTAACAAGACCTCCAACTCCATCTGGAGTGATTGGATAAAAAAAACAATAACTTTTGAGACATGAATTTTGGCTCCTCTCCCTCATGGTATTGGAGGAAAATCCTTTATCTTAGACCATTAGCTAGCAACATGTTCCGGGTTACCATTGGTAACGGTAGAAATACCTCGTTTTGGTTTGATCTCTGGCTTCTCCCTACTTCCTTGGTTGCTCACTACGTTCATTCCATCATCCGAGACTCTCGCTTCGGTAAGAATCTCCTTGTTTCTGATTTTATCTATGATAGTAGGTGGATTTCGCCTCTTAACAGGAGATCTGCTAGCGCGAACAACAGAACCAATCTCTTGGAAATCCGCAACAAAATTTTATACCTTCCTCCTCCTAACATGGTGAAAGAAGATTTCCACTTCTGGAATGCAAAAGTCGGATGCTCGAAGTTCACGATCAAAGATACTTACAATTCCATCTGTACGCCTATCCATTGTGTCGGATGGGTGGATTTAGTTTCGAATAAATACGATATTCATCGTCATTCTTTCGTTCTTTGGCTTACCATTCATGGAAAACTCTCCACTCGCGACAATCTTATTACTTAGGGAATCAACACCTCCATCTCTTGCGTTCTTTGTAATTCGGATAACGAAAGTATCAATCATATTCTTTATGATTATAACTTTTCGCAAAGCCTTTGGGACTTCACACGAGCTAAACTTGGAGTCCAGTTTTCCAAGACATCAAACTGGATTACTTGGCTCTTTAAAGCCTCTAACTGGCCCTCTCCCCATCTCGGCATCTTTTGCGTGCTTGTTTTTTAATACCATCTACCATATTTGGAAGGAAAGAAACAACATAATTTTTTGCTCTCCCCCGAACCTTTTAGTTTCGTCTCGATTGCTTGCTGATCTCCACTCCCGATTTCAGGGAACGCATATTAAAATAGCCTTCTAATTACATCTCTATCTAATTTAGTTTATTTTCTTTATTGTTTCCTCTTGATTTTGCAGGTCACTTACAGCTATGGTGTTGCCATGTTACTTCGATCCGGATTGGCTTGTTATCTTCTTTGTTCCCACTATATTTTGCTATGATATATGAAACGATAGATCTCTCTAAAGTCTTTGTCACTACTTATTATGTTTTCTAATTTCTCTCTTATTACTGTTTTGGCTCTTAAACATCTCTCCGGAATATGCTCTTGATATTTTTGTATGAACTTATTTATTTCTATTTAATGCATTTAATTCCAACAAAAACAATAGTTGAGTTTTAAATAGTAAATAAAGAAGGGAAATGACATACTAAGTACCTTTTGGCCAAACCTATTACTATCTTGTACCCAAAAATGGGTTAATGCTCACTTAATACCCATCTCATTAAACATATCCACTTCTAATACCTTATTTTTTTTAATACCATAATTACCCTCAACCTAGTATATAAGGGTTAATTTGTGAAAAATGGTCCCTTTTGGCTACAGTACCTTCTTTATTACTTTTGAATTTTGAATTTATTAGCCTCCCTCTCTCTCCTCTCTCCTAACCTAACAAGCAACCCATTTTTCAAGAAAGTCTGTTCGATTTAAAAAATGGCGACCTGATCACACTCTTTTCCGGCGACACTATCTAACCACCGCTGAACCATCGTAACCACCGGCGAACTATACAAACACCGTCGACCAGCGTTCCGATCACCGGCGAAACCTATTACTTCGACGAACTCTGCAATTTCAGTTTCGACAGTTCCAGAGTCAGTCGAGTCAGTCTCCTAGCTCAATCATTTTCCGTCAACTCAGCCTCCTAACTCCACCGGTGCACCGTTAAAGTTTGTCGACCTCACCGTTAAAAGCATCTCCGACGTCACAACAGTAAGGTCAGTATCGGACGACCATTCTCAGCTGCAAAATCGTTTTCCATTTTTCAATATTGATAATAGAATCGTATCTAATGTACGTTAATGGCAGGAAACCTATTACTATCTGTTTTTGGTCGATTCAAAGCATCGATACCGGCTCCGATAACATTCAAGTAAGAAATTTCAGTTTTCCACCTCTGTTATATAGGTTGCGATTTCTGTTTTGATATGATATGTTAGATGTTGCGATTTGTGGGAATAGTTTGCTGCTTGTTATTGCTAGATTGGTATATTATGAACTGTGGCTCTGTTTTTGTGTGTCGTTGCGATTTTAGCTAGGACTGACATATAGTCGTTACGATTTATGCATATAATCTATGGTTGCTAGATGAGAGTGTAGACATTGCGATTTACTTGCATTGATTGATAGATTAGGTTACATGTCCTCCTATTTTAGTTATGATAGATTGCTAGATGTCTTCAAACATATACCATTTTGACATGTACTTATCTCTGTAACACCTACAATTCAGGGTACACAATATCGAAACCAAAGGTTTGCATTTTCAAATTTGGTCACGAAACAACTATTGTTCCGCTGTCCGAATTCGAAAATTTCGATTCTTTTCAACAGTACGTTGAGGAAACATGGCAGGGTCTTGTTAGAGGCAACTACAACATTACCTACTCTTGTGGTAATCAGAATAATTGTTTGTTTAATAAGGAGACCGATTTTATTGGGTTGGAATGTTACCTTGATGTTGAGCGTCTGAAGAGTGTTAGTTTTGTTATCGAAGAACGTGTTGCTGATAAAGGCTCCGCCATTAAACGTAAACAACCTGTTCAACTGTTCGAAGAATCCTCGCATATGCAACGAACTAGCGGTGAAAGCAGTAGTTGTTTGGCCATTTCAACCCCCCAAAAAGGCATCTAGCTACAACTGGATGGGCAGAAGCTATCATCGGTGTTGGACAGTCTTTTCCAGATGGTGCTCCAAGTCTAAGGTTATCCTTATCCCGTTATGCATTAGAGAACAGTTTTTCGTTTAGGTACATGCACAATACCTTTAGAAAGATCACCGTTTATTGTGTAAACAAAGATTCGGACGACTGCAAATGGAGGCTTTATGCTTCTGTTGATTCTAAGACCGGTTTGATGACAATAAAAAGATTTTTCGATACCCATACGTGCAGTCCCGTATTCACAAAGAAGAAGAGCAGGCATCTGTCGTCCGATTTGATTGCTGATGAAATTCACGATTCTCTTAAGAACTGCCAATCTGTAACAGCTAAGACTATACAATCCTCTATCAAGCAAGACTACGGTTTAGACATTTCATATCGTCTATCTTGGAATGCGTTAGAGAAGGCCCGACGTGTTGTATTTGGAGATAGAAATACCTCTTTTGGATTGCTAAAATCATACTTCAAGAGACTAAAGAGTCGTACATCACTACGGACTGCCATCTTGATTTGGCTCCCGGCAATGTTTTCCGTCGCTGTTTTATAGCGTTTGGGGCGTGTCTTCAGGGTTTCCATTCGTGCCGCCCTCTACTGTACGTTGACGGAACCCACCTAACAGGGAAGCATGGTGGCGTGTTGCTTTCAGCAGTGGAAAAAGATGGAATCAATGGTCAGTCCATGTTTCAGTACACTTTTGGTCTGCATAAGTGATTTTGTTTTTCAAATGTTTATCATGAGCTTATGTTTCTAGATTGGTTAGTTTTACATTGCGATTTGAACATGCACGCTAGATAGGTAGACCTAGTTTGCTAGATTGGTTGTTTTGATGCTATTGCCTTATTCTGATAGACAGGTTCTATATACATTGCGAGTTCAGTCCACTCACCCAGCCATTGTCTATCATATGCTATGATTTCTAGCTTAGTTATGTTTACACTGCGAGTTCATTACTCAACCTAGACAGACAGCCTTTGGTTGCTAGTTTGTTTGTTTTGATGTGATTGCGATTTAAGCCTGTTTTAACGTGCTACGTTGATTATTACACAGGCTTCCTGAGTCTGATAGATATATTCTATAAACATTGCGATTTAAGTCCATTCACCCCTGTCAATGTAGTACTGTTGGTCACCGGTATCTTTTTTGTTTCAGGTCTATTCCCCGTAGCTTTTGGTATATTTGGTAGTGAAGACTCAGAAAACTGGTTTTGGTTTTTGGAAAGTTTAAAACCTCATTTGTTACGGCGCCAAATTACTTTCATTTCAGACCGTCATGCTGGTATTATTAGCGTTGTCGCAACTCTTGATCCTAATGACTACCACGCGTATTGTATCTTCCATCTAATACAGAACTTGACTAAAGCTCTTGAACACACTAACAGAGTCTACAAAAACAATATGCTAGTGATGTTTAAGAGCTGTGCTTATGCACCGACTGTGGACCTTTTTAATGAACGTTTTGGTGAGTTTGCGCGCCAAGGGGTGATCGTATTGGAAAATTTCTAAGCAATTTGCCACTAGAAAAATGTGCTCAGGCATACGTCAAAGGCAAACGGTATGCGGCGATGGCATCAATAGCTGTTGAATCGTTCAATTCCCAGATTAAAAAGTTGTGCCATCTGCCTATAGTGGAATTGGTCGACCGGATTAGAGTTCTTCTGATGACTCAAATGTCTCGACGTTTGGGAGAGGGCCTAAGTTGGAACACACATTTATGCCTCGAGTTTGACAAGATGTTCAAAGAGAATGTACAATGCAGTCGGACGTGGTTAGTTCGCAAGTCTTCTGCCGCTTTTTTTGAGGTTTTATCAGACCCAGTCATGGTAGTCGACATACTGGATTTCAAATGCACATGCGGCTCTTGGCAGCAAGAATGTTTCCCATGCGCTCATGCATTGGCTGCAATTGAATCTCTAAATGAAGATCCGATGACATTAGTAGAGTCGTTTTTCAGTGTTGCAAATTACCGGTCCAACTATTCTTTTAACATACCGGCTATAACAGAGTTCAGTGAATCTAGTACCGGTAATGATGATGGAGAGCCAGTGGTTAATCCCCCCGAACGTTAAATGATGATCTGGGCGGCCGAGGAAAAAGCGTATTCCATCAAGAGGCGAGGTTACCAGCAGCCAGTCCCGTTGTGGTCGATCTTTCAAATCAGGCCATAATAGGAGGTCATGTGATGCTCCGTTCTAAACTTTTGTTCCCGATTTTTTAGTAACATTTTGAATTTCATAGATAAGCACTCCTTATCTTTCGACTTATATTTTTTGATATTTTTAACATTGATATGTACCATGTCTGTTTGATAAGATTATTCTTCTTGGTCTTAATTTCTACATTGCTAAATACGCTGCGATTACAACGCTAGATATTTGGAAACAACTCTGATAGATACGAGAAATCTGCATTAATATATACTTTAGTATAAATCTGATAGAGATTACTAGATACGTGAGTAATAGCCTGATAGACACGCTATGTAATATTGATAGATCCTAAAATATATGTATGATAGATACAACAATTTATGTATTCGGATTTAGTCCACATCCATCTGATACCTTACTTACATTTGTTCAAGAGGTCCTTTAAATATCCTCTTTATGATTCATCTCATGATTTAAAAGAGGATGCTATTCACGGCCAATATATCCTGATAGATTGAATATATATATATATGACATCGATATTGATAGATACGTTGGGTAGTGGTTTCGATTGGCATTGATTTATTTTAAGCGTTAGGTTTGATCTACATTCCAGTTAATGGAAGTTCATATCATCCATACCAAACATTGATGGATACAACCATTTTTATCCGCGATTTTAAGTTTAAATTACTTCTGATAGATTAGGTATATCTAAAATGCGATTGTGGATTATAACTGCTATTAAAACTGCTTCACTCAACTGCTTCATATCAATGTTAACTTGTTGCGTTCAAAACTTAACACAAAATTTTAAATACAGAACACAAAATGTAATAAAACCTTAACATTACTAGAAAATCAGTCAATGCTACACATCTTCCAAATACACCAACCCTGTCAAAAAATGATACTGGTACACAGGGTTGGTGAAAGTTACACGCCAACAAAGCATAAACAAAACATTAGAAACAAAAAAATAGAAAGATAATGAAAGGAAACTGCATGAACATGTTTAAACCTAGTCAAAATCCTCTTCATCTGTCCCTTCAGATCCCCCCTCTTCTTCTTCTTCTTCTTCTTCTTTTTCTTATTTTTCTTCTTCCACTTCTTCGTCTTCTTCGTCTTTAGACTTCTCATCGTCTGCTTCTTCCGAATCATCATCCTCTCCTTTCTCCGACTCCCAACTGTCCTTACGTCTCTTCCTTTTTGGAAGTGTTTCACCGTCAGACTCATAACTGTCGTCAAACGACCATGAGTCACATGAAGCGTAGGGGTCTTTGTGGTCCTCAAACCAAACGGACCAGTCGTCTTCCTCATCGGAGGAGTACTCCGATGTTGTAGTTCTTTTGTAATCCTTGTTGTCTACGTAGTAGTCAGTTGACCATCCGTCGTCACTGGAGTTCATTGGTGAGAATGGTGAGGAATGTGCCATTATCGATGGTGGTTTGGTTTCAACTTAGGCTAGAGTGTCTGGTGGTTTTCTTGTTGGTTTTTTTCTTTGCAGAGAAGTGTGAGATGAATAGGTTCAACTATCAGCCTCTATTTATAGCAAAACACAATGCCCAAGGCTAAGTCCCATCTAGCAACCATAATTACTTTCACAAATTTAATGGCACACGTCTATTTAATGCATGTAATGATTCAAGTCCATCTACCTTTGTCTTTTCAACTTTCAAGCTAACCAACAGGATTAAAACATTTACTTCTAATCAGTGATAGGTGTAGTTAACAGTCATTTCGAAAAATTTAATTTACTCGTCTACCAATAAACCTATCCTCCAGTCCAATAATATAGTTGGTCCATCATTAATATGGTATTCGCGATTTATGCCTGAAACACACTGCTAGATATACAATTTATGAAATTAAAATACACAACTATATGAATTTTTGTTACATAAAGCATGTAACAGGGCTGTTATACCGGGCTTATGAAGTTTTTATACATGATGCATATAATCATCGATATATACAGTATCTTAACATTGGTAGATGCAACATTTTTTAGTGAACAAATACAACATATCGACTTTGATAGGCACTACAGTTTAACCCTGATAGATAGGGACTTTTTACATTGATAGATGGTGTGGATAATAATCGCCTGAGGGTAGGCTGGTAATTTCAGTTGGTGTTTTATGGTGGTGTGTGGGTGTTAAGTGTTTAGAGTAGAGAGATAATTAAGAAGCTTGGTAGCAGTTAATTCTCATTACCTATAGTTAATGCAGGTGGTTGGGTATTTATACCCTGATGTTTGGGCCCTTATGGGCTTTCGGGTCATGTTTAATGGACCCGGGCCATGTTCAAAGACCCATGAGCTCTAAATAGGAGAGCAAGTAGCTTAGTCAAGTAGTGTTTAGGTTTTTTAGTACTTTTGTCATAGTTCGAACATTCCTATGGTCATAGTGTTCAAAATGATCTGTCCGGTCCGTGTGATCTGTCCGGTCCGGAGGCCTTGGACCGATCTGTCCTTGTCCAGGGAGAGTGCAGAGTTCGGACTCATCAGGATCCCCTTTTTTAGGTGTTTGCGCAAATACTCTTGCCAAAGACCTGAAAAACAGTCCGACGCCAAGGGAAGTTTTAATCCGGACAGGTCTATGGGTTTATCCGGACAGATAAAGCTTCATGAATTCAAAACGGTTTTTGCCAGAGTTCGTGGGACACGTGTCACCCTCTGATTGGTTGTTTCAGCCGTTTTTTCACCTTGAATTTCGAACCCACCTTCTTCGAAAAGCAACCTCCTTTA
Organism: Limnanthes douglasii subsp. nivea; assembly: GCA_036936605.1. Classification (NCBI taxonomy): domain Eukaryota; kingdom Viridiplantae; phylum Streptophyta; class Magnoliopsida; order Brassicales; family Limnanthaceae; genus Limnanthes; species Limnanthes douglasii. Next base: position 248,398,161 of record JAUPFV010000005.1, on the reverse strand, counting down.
TTACAGGTGGTGACATCAGCGCTGTGTTTTAATCATTGCCAAAATTTTCGATTTCTCCTAGGAATCAACTGCTTTTTCAGATTTACTATAAATACAAATTCATTTCCACTGTTTTACCATCTCCTTCAAACTTACTTCTGTAAAAACTCTCAAATCTTTCTCTCTCTAAAGCTAGAGTTTAGTTCAATAGTTTATGTTTACAGCGAGAAACACTCTTGTCAAAGGCACGTGGCTCAACCTTTCTGAGTTGGAGAAGGCTCAAAAAGTCGAAAGAGAGAGACGAATCGCAGCGGGGTTACTTGCCTCACCTGTTGACAGACCTATTACTTCTGCATCTGAGTCAGATCGAGGCTCGTCCTCTTCCAAAGGCACTAAGCCTAGAAAAATATTTCAAACCACTCTCTCCCCTATAATCTCCGGTTCCTCAGTTCAGGAATCGGTGCCCACTGTCGAGCCAGGAGTCACAACCACTAGCTTTAGAAAACCTTCTCCCTTTCTTGCAATGGGATCAGACACGGAGCGCTCTCCTGAGAAGCTGGTTGATAAGAGGAAAGGCCGGCTGGTTAAAGGCCAAGGTACCAGAAACACTCCCTCAAGATCAGGGGTAAAAGATAGCAGCACCGGATCAGAGGTGCCAATTAGAGCTCCTAAGGACAGGCTGTCCGGACCGGAGGGGTCTAATCCAAACCTTCTACCAGAAACATCTGCTCCAAACACTCTACCGGAGAGCAGAAATCAAAGAGGCTCTGAGGCCCATCAGTCCGGGGATAAGGCTGAATCAAGCTTAAACCCTCCCCCCACTACAGCTGCTGAAATCCCTTCAACAATCATGGATGAAGTGTTGGAGGACTCTGTTGAAGAGGCCCCGTTCGAGTCTGAGCCCTCCGGTCAGACTAGCAAAGTGATAGTTGCCAAGAAGGACAAGGGCAAATAAAAGTTGTACTTGAGGCATCCGGATCTGCCGAAGAGCCTAGAAGGAAAAGTAGGGCCTTGTTTTCACAAGGTTAGCGTCAACTATCTTCTCTCCCTACAGAAAATAAACTATGCATTCATCCACACCGCCGAGTTGGGCAGGATGCGTTCAAAATGGGGTATTCCAGAAAATGTGAAGATCAGGATCCCTATTCATCCGGATACCCCCATGGATTGCAAGTTAAGTGAGGTGGTTATGTTTACGGAGCTGTTCAACTGGGGGCTCAGGTTCCCACTAGACCCAGAGATAGTCAGATATTTCCATCTGATCAAACTCTGTCCGAGCCAGCTGAGCCTCAACGCTTGGTATACCCTTATGTCATGCATCATGGCATCAAGGCTGTCCGGGATCCCTCTACCCATGGAGGAGTTTGCTGCAGTGGCCAGCCTGTGTAAAAACCATCACATCCCCTTCTACCACTTTAACATGGGGGATGGCTTCAAAGGGAGGCAGAGAGGAATTGGAGGACTGAGTTCCTTTTTGTGAGTGGTGCCTGGGAAAATGGCAGGAAGATAAAATCCGGAGAGAACCCAAGCCTCCTTAGAAGCAGATGGAGGAGTGACCGTAAGGATCTTGCATTTGTCTCTCTTCTCTTTTCTTTTCAAACTTAGTTTATACTTATTTGTCTTACTTTTGTCTTAGCAGAACTGCCCAAGGAGTTTAGTGACCATCAGAAAGCCGGGCAGATAACTTGTGGCAAGATTAATGCTTGGGTTGCTGAGAACTGGGGGAACAGATTCCATGATGCCTTCACCAGTGGAAATTTGGCAAGGTCTCACCTGTGGAACACCACAGGTCGGAGAGACTTGACCTGGGAGGAGCTCACCACCCAGCCTTCTCCTGACATTGTGCTCAAGAGGACCCATGAACCAGATGGGACACTCTTCCTGCCAGGCCGAGCCAAAGGCCAGAGCAAAATGAAAGGCAAGAAGAAGAAGGGTAAAAGGTGGTGGGTGATGCCAACCCTACTGATGCTGAGAAGGACGCTCCAACAGTCCCGGAGGGGCCAGCCCAGAGCCAGATCGATGCCGCTCTCTTGCAAGTTGTGGAGCAAGAGACTGAAAGGCAGGAGACGAATCTCCCAAAACCTCCAAGGGCTTCCAAGAGAAATCGCAAACAGGGAAGCGAAGGCGCAGATCGGAAAGCAAAGAAGAAAAAGACTTTCAAGGGAAACAAGCTTTCTCTCCGGGCTCCGGAGCCTTCCTTCCATGCTGAGCCTTCAGACCCAACACAGGCCGAAGAGATTCCTGGGGATTTTCACACTGATGAGGTTGAGGGAGGAGAGCTCAATATTGATGAAGTAGACATCACCGGTCTTGGTGAGCTTGGTGAATATTTCCTCAACCTCCCCAGAGATGACTTTGCAGGGCCTTACATTCCTCCGAGCAGCTCCAACACGGTCAACTTTAACGGTAAGACTTTTATTGTCTCTAGTGAAAAGGATACCATATCGCACTCCTTGTTAAGCAATATGCAGCCGGTACTTACGTTGGAGAGACAAGTCTGGGGTCAAGCAGACATCATTAAAGACCTTAAGTCTGAGAAGGAAAAGCTGTCCGAAGACCTTCGCACTGCCACCTCCAATGTTGCCATGTTGAAAGAAGAAAACGAGGAGTTGAAGAAAATCCAAGAGACAAGCACCACCAAAGTCACCACTTTAGAGGAAACCATCAAAGACCTTCTGGAGAAACTGTCCGGTCTGGAGAAAGACCTTGCTACCTCAAAGGAAGAAACCAAGGCAAAGGACAAGGTCATTACCAACTTAACCACTGATAAGATTGCCCTTGAGAATGCAGTGTCCAAGGCAGCCGAGGAGAAAAATACTTTGCTACAGGAGCAGGAGGCCAAGATTCAAGCCAAGATCAATGCTTATGCCAACCAGATGATCAAGAGCGAAGAGCAACTGCTTGAGAAGGTGAGGTCTGACATGGTTCTACTCTTCCATGAAAAGTTTCCGAAGAGGAACCTAGGGGATTTATGGCTTTATGTTGAGCCTGAAGACCTCCCATACCACACGATGGCCGAAGGCGACGCGTATGGATACTCCAGTGAGTCCTCGGGTGATGAAGAACATAATGGGGAGAGCCCAGATGAGGAGAAAGATGATCCTAAAGGCAAGAGGGTGGATGAAGGGAGAGATGACCCTAAAGGCAAAAAGGTAGATAAAGGTGAGCCATCTTCAAAGGCTCAACCTTAACTTTATGATTCACTTTGTTTATTTTCTATCCAGACTAAAGTCCTTGGAAGGCCAAGGCATTCCTTTTGTAATGGTGTCCGGTATTTGACCGGACAGGTTTTTTGTTGTTCGACTTTGATCATTTAAAAGTCCTTGGAAGGCCAAGGCAATTTCAAGTTATTAATTTTAATGAATATTTCTGTTCTGCACAACTATCATCTTCTTTCATTGTTTGTTCTGATTTTAAAAGCCAGAGTTTAAGTAAGCTTTAGTTGTTTCATAGTGAGAGTGTTTAAGTTCTCCGGCTAGAGTTTAAATAGCCCTTAGTTATTTCAATCCAGATAGTATGACAAGGGACAAAACTTTAAAAACACTTAGAAAATTTTTAAGAAGGCATCAAAATTTATTTAACAGCCCGGACACCTCATGAAAAACCTCTTCGTGCCACCGGGGAGGAAAGAGTATGCCCCCAAATATTTACATGGATTTTCAAACAAGTAAATATTTACACAAGTGCTATTTCAAGTACATCCGGAGATGCTCGATATTCCATGGATGTGTTAGAACTCTGCCATCTTTGTCTTCCAACCGATAAGTTCCAAGCTTAATTCTTTCAACAACCATATACGGACCCTCCCAAGTTGGGGCCAACTTTCCGAACAGCTTTTCTTTAGTGTGTAAGAAGACCTTCCTTAATACTTTGTCCCCTGGTTGGGAATCTCTTCTTTTAACTTTGGAAGCAAAACTGCTTCTCATCAAGCCTTGATAGTGTGTAACTCGAAGGTGAGCTTTAACCCGTCTTTCTTCTATCAAATCAAGTTTACCTCTGATTGCCACCTCGTTGGAGTGTTCAGAGAAGTTGTGAACACGAAAAGAGGGGAGAGTTGCCTCTATGGGAGCTACTGCATCCATCCCATAGACCAAAGCAAAGGGTGATTCTTGTGTTGCAGTCCCAGGTGTTGTCCGGTAGGCCCACAAGACCTCTTGTAAATAACTAGGTCACTTCCCAGCAGCCCCTTCCAAATTCTTCTTTAAACCGGACAATATAGTTCTATTAGCCATTTCAACTTGCCCATTTGCTTGTGGGTGGAAAGGTGAAGAAAAACAATGCTGTATACCCATTGAGGCACAAAAGCTCTCCATTTCTCTATTGTCAAACTGTGGCCCATTGTCTGTTGTGATCTTTTGTGGGACACCAAATCTGCAACAGATGTTGGATAAAATAAATTTTATAACAGCTTTTGATGTTGTCCCTGCTAGAGGGGCTGCTTCTATCCACTTCGAGAAGTAGTCTATGGCCACAATTATAGTTTTGCGCCCTCCGGACGCCACAGGGAGAGGCCCTACTAAATCCAATCCCCATCGAGCAAAAGGAATGGGCTCAGAAATTGATTCTAAAGGAATGCCTGGTACATGAATTTCATTGTTTTACCTCTGGCATGGGTCACACCTTCTTATCAACTCCTTAGCATCTTTCATGATTGATGGCTAATAATAACCGGAGAGTAAAACTCTTCTTGTCAAAGCTCTAAACCCACAATGGGTTGACCCCTCACCATCGTGTAATTCGGAGAGGACCATTTGTGATTCTTCATCCCCCAAACAGCGCATGAGAGGTTTACTGTAAGATTTTTTGTATAACATTTCTCTCAATATGATGAAACCACGAGCCTTGTGTTTCAATGTTCTGGACAGTGACTTATCTGGAGGCACAACACCATCGGAGAGATATTGCATGAGAGGAAACCTCCAGTCTTGAGGTTGTTTTACTTGTATTTCAAAATATTCCTCTTCTTTACCCTTACAAAGTTGGATGGAGGCGCTTTCAAGCACATGGATCCATGGATATGACTCCGTATATGCTATGGTTGCTAGTGAGTCTGCTAGCTCATTTTCTGCCCGAGGAATGTGTTCATAGACAACACTTTTAAACTTAAGCGCTTCATTTTTTAGGAGGAGTAAATATTTCACCAGTTGCTCCTTCTTAGCCTCAGATTGGCCTTGGGCATGGTGGATAAGTAGTTGGGAGTCGCTTAACAGCTTGACCCTCTTAGCCCCACAAATGTAGGCTAGCTTTAACCCAGCTATAGCTGCTTCGTATTCGGACTCGTTATTAGACGCCCGGAAAGCAAAACAAATAGCCTGGTACATCTTGTCTCCATATGGGGAAGTTAAACACACTCTTGCACCACATCCCATAGTGTTAGATCCACCATCTGTTCGAACGACCCATACTTTTTATCTTTTATATCAGTAGCTTGCTCCGAATCCCTGTCGGAGTGGAATTCAACCAAAAAGTCTGCCACAGCTTGGGCCTTGACTGCTGTTCGGGGAGCAAAATCTATGTCGAAGTCCCCCAACTCTACTGACCACTTAGTCATCCTGCTTGAAATGTCTGCTTTTTGGAGAACATTCTTCAGGGGAAAAGAAGTCCGGACAATGATGGGATGAGCCTGGAAATAAGGCCTCATCTTCATGGCTGCTATCACCAAGGCCAATGCTAACTTTTCGAGTTTCAAGTAACGCATTTCTGCATCTATCAAGCTTTTGCTGATGTAGTACACTGGATGGGGGTAATTATCTACTTCTCTTACTAACACAGCACTGATGGCACAACTTGAAACTGCCAAATATACGAAGAGGGTCTCCCCATCAACCGGTTTGAACAAAGTCTTGGGAGAGGACATGTGCTTCTTGATCTCATTGAAAGCCTCATCACACCGTGGGGTCCAATCGAACCCCTTTGCACCCTTCAAAGTTTGAAAGAAAGGTGCACACATGTCCGAAGACCTTGAGATAAATCTGTTTAAGGAAGCTAATCTCCCCGTTAACCGCTGCACTTCTTTAATGTTTCGAGGAGGCTCCATTTGGAAAAGAGCATTTAGCTGGTCCGGATCGGGCTGTATTCCATGCTCACTTATGATATAGCCTAGAAACTTCCCGGACTGCACTCCGAACACACACTTTTATGGGTTTAACTTCAAATTCACTTTCACCAAGTTGGCAAAAGTTTCTTGGAGATCGGACAAGTGCAACTGCTCATCCACACTCTTCACCATCATATCGTCAATGTATACTTCCATATTTCTTCCAATTTGATCAGCAAATGCCTTGTTGACTAACCTCTGATAAGTAGCCCCAGCATTTTTCAAACCAAATGGCATCACCTTGTAGCAATGAAGACCTCTGTCAGTGACAAATGTGGTATGCTCTTGATCCTTTGGATCTACTTGAATCTGATTGTATCCGGAGAAAGCATCCATAAAGGAAAGCAGCTTGTTCCGAGAGGTGGAGTCTACTAACTGATCAATCTGGGGAACTGGATACAAATCTTTCGGGCAAGCTCTATTGAGATCTGTGAAGTCAATGCACATGCGCCACTTGCCATTCTTCTTTTTTACCAAGACAGGATTGGCAGTCCACAAAGGGTATTGAGATTCCTTGATGTGCCCCATCTTTATGAGTCTGTCAACCTCTTGGACAATGACATCAACCTTTTCTTTGGAAAAAGCTCTTCTTTTTTGAACCACTGGAGCTACATCTCTCCGGACGGATAGGTGATGTGATATCACTTCTGATGGAACTCCAATAACATCAGCATTGCACCAAGAACAATGAAGGGGAACGAGTTTTGTGACTGATAGGAAGTCATGCCTCCTTCTAGATGGGAGGCTAAAGTATGAACATGCCTCTTCCTTGAAGAAGCAGTAGGAGCTGTCATAGTGTCCCCTCCGAAAATTGTGAGTGACTCGAAAAATTTAATGAGCCCGGAGATCGACCTAGAACATTCCTCAATTGTACCCACTATGTTTCGAGTTGGATCAGGATCCAAGTACTCAGATTCTATGTCAAACCTTTCAACTATTATCATGGCTCCCTCCGGAGCAGCATTACTTGGATCAACCCGGTGAGTGTTATCAGGCCTGTTACCCCCTCTTCTTTTCACGTAGGCCCCCAACTTTCCCCTTTCAATCAAGTTTTGAACTTCTTGTTTCAATGCTATGCAGTCATCAGTGGTATGACCAATATCATTGTGATATTAGCAAAAAGAATTATTGCGATGCTCTCTGGGAGACTGCCTTATTGCCGGTCTCCGGTAATGCACCTCATCCTTTGTTTTATCAAAGATAGTGGCCACACTTTCTTTTAACTCTGCGAACCACTCCGGTTGGACCCATGGCCCTCTCTTGTTTCTGGATTGTTGACTTTGAGCAGGAGCAGCTGGCTGAGACTGAGCTTTTGCCCTACCATGCCCCTGTCCGGTTTCTCTTGCTTTGTTCCCGGATTGATTCTGATTGGGATTTGGTGCCACTAGGGTAGACCTCACCTACCTGTGCACCCTAGTTTTCTTTTTTTCATTGACGTTTATTTGTTTGCCAACCTGATTCAGCAACCCTCCCCAAGTCATGGCCTTCTTTCTGGTCACTGAATCAACTAGATTGCCTGGGTTCAAACCCTGTCTCAGGGATGCTATTGCTACCTGTTCGAAGCAATCAGCCAACCCATTCTTGGTGTTCACAAAACAACTTATATATTCCTTCAAGGACTCATTTGGCTCCTGGGCACAATGGATTATTGTGTCTCCATTGCCCTTTAGCTCTTTACTCCTTACGAACTGCCTTCGAAAGGCTACCCAAAAAGTTTAGAAGTCTTTAATACAACCCTGAGGCAGGCTCTTGTACCACTTTAGAGCACTCCCCGTGAATGACTGGGAGAATGCCCTACAGAGCAGTTTGTCATCATCATCAAAGTTCATCATGAAGTTTTTAAATTGTTCCAGATGGTTGTCTGGATCAGTACTGCCATCGTACTTCTCTATTTTGGTGCTATCAAACCTCTTAGGGAGGTTTCCGGACAGAATTTTAGAAGACAATGAAGATTGCCTCCAATTCCTTCCATGACTGAACACGGTACCCTCATTGGGAGTTGAAAAAATACATGGTTCATCGTGGAAAGCGAAAGGATCCATCAACATCTTGTCCACATGCTTCCGACTATGAGATGATCCCTTACCAATATGCCTTTTCATCTTTCCTTGTCTATCCCTTTTTCTTGAGTATTTTTTTATCCGCCTTTACTTCTTTCTAGTTCGACCCTCATCGCTGCTAGAGGATAAGGATTTTTCAAATCCATCACTGTCCGAAGAGCTATCAGAAGACTCTGAGCTTGAGTTAGAGCTCTCCACTGGCTTAGACCGGTGAGACTTTTTAGAACTGGCATGAGTCTTTTTAGTGCTCACATGAGTCTTTGAAGACTCATGCTCCTTGGGGTTATCGGTGTGATGAGCAGCTGATGCTTTGGACTTTTCTTTCACGCCCATCCTGGCCTTTTCAGCCCTCAGAGCTTCTATTTCACCCTTGAGCCTATCACGCTCTTCGATAGTGTACTCATCGTTCTCTCCCACCACTTCGAGCAGAGCTGGTGGTACTTCTGGATTGTCCGGATTCATACGGACAGATTTTCTTAGCTGGTTTTGAATGCTTGATTCAGGCACCTTCGTGCTCCCACTGTGGTCGCCAATTTGGTGTGGATAATAATCGTCTGAGGGTAGGCTGGTAATTTCAGTTGGTGTTTTATGGTGGTGTGTGGGTGTTAAGTGTTTAGAGTAGAGAGTAGAGAGATAATTAAGCAGCTTGGTAGCAGTTAATTCTCATTACCTATAGTTAATGCAGGTGGTTGGGTATTTATACCCTGATGTTTGGGCCCTTATGGGCTTTCGGGTCATGTTTAATGGACTCGGGTCATGTTCAAAGACCCATGAGCTCTAAGTAGGAGAGCAAGTAGCTTAGTCAAGTAGTGTTTAGGTTTTTTAGTACTTTTGTCATAGTTCGAACAGTCCTATGGTCATAGTGTTCAAAATGATCTGTCCGGTCCGGAGACCTTGGACCGATCTGTACTTGTCCGGGGAGAGTGCAGAGTTCGGACTCATCAATAGATAAAACACTTCTTGGTTGCTAGATAACACATATACATATTAATAGATTCTTTAGTAGGAGTCTGATAGATTTGAATCATAGGCATTGCTATATGTTGCACTATATAATTGCTAGACGTAGCACTATATAGTTGCTAGATACGGCACATATACACCACTAGATACGTTCGTATAAGTCTGATAGACTTGACATACATCCATTGCTAGATCCGTTTAATAGTAGTCTGATAGATACGACATATAACATTACTACATAATTTAGTACACGTCTGATAGGTATTGATAAAGACATTGCGATTTACTTGAAATTACTCTGATAGATACAACATATAGAAATTACTTGATTGCAGCTTTGAAGAATGTAACAGTGATGTGAAAACTATTCATACAACAAAAGGAGGATCTTACAATGTAGTTTATAAAAACATTTCCCTTGGTTAAAATACTATTAAAATTGCTAGTGAAACCAAAGTTTACTAATAAGTTCAGATTAATTGTCTAATACACCCATCATTTTCTAACTGAATCATACATCCTGCTCCAAAAAAATGAATTACATACCACCAACGCTTGTTTGTGTTTATATCATTCATGAAATGCTTAAATATTTCAGCTCTTGTTTTGGAGGTCATTTCCTTTCCATATTCCCGCGGAACATACCCTCTCTGAATGATGTCCTTTGCGTACTTACAAACAAAAACACCGCATTCAAGACTGATGAGTCCGAATTCTGCATGCTCCCCAGACAAGGACAGATCGGTTCAAGCTCTCCGGACCGGACAGATCACTTCGAACACTTAGCCCAAAGGACTGTTCGAACTATGACAAAAGTACTAAAAAACCTAAACACTACTTGACTAAGCTACTTGCTCTCCTACTTAAGAGCTCACGGGTCTTTGAACATAACCCGAGTCCATTTAACATGACCCGAAAGCCCATAAGGGCCCAAACATGAGGGTATAAATACCCAACCACCTGCATTAAGTGTGGTTAATGAGAATTAACTGCTATCAGCCAGCTTAATTATCTCTCTACTCTCTACACTAAATACATAACACCCACATACCACTATTAAACATCCAACAAATTACGAGCCTACCCTCAGGCGATAATTATCCTCACCAAATTGGCGACCACAGTGGGAGAAGAAGGTGCCTGAATCAAGCATTCAAAACCAGCTAAGAAAGTCTGTCCGAATGAATCCAGACAATCCGGAATTACCACCAGCTCTACTCGAAGTGGTGGGAGAGAATGATGAGTACACTATCGAAGAGTGTGATAGGCTAAAGGGTGAAATAGAAGCTCTGAGGGCCGAAAAGGCTAAGATGGGCATGAAAGAAAAGTCTAAAGCATCAATTTCTCATCACACCGACAACCCCAGAGAGCATGAGTCTTCAAAGACTCATGTGAGCACCAAAAAGACTCATGCCAGCTCTAAAAAGTCTCACCGGTCTAAGCCAGTGGAGAGTTCTGACTCAAGCTCAGAATCTTCTAATGGCTCTTCGGACAGTGAAGGAGTTGAAAAATCTTTATCCTCCAGCAGCGATGAGGGTCGAACTAGAAAGAAGCAAAAGCAGAACAAAAAATATTCAAGAAAAAGGGATAGACATGGAAAGATGAAGAAACATATTGGTAAAGGGTCATCTCATAGCCGGAGGCATGTGGACCAGATGCTGATGGATCCTTTCGCTTTTCACGATGAAACAGGTATCTTTGCAACTCCCAATGAGGATACTGTGTTCAGTCGTGGAAGAAACTGGAGGCAATCTCCATTATCTTCTAAAATTCTGTCCGGGAACCTCCCTAAGAGGTTTGACAGCACCAAAATAGAAAAGTACGATGGCAGTACTAATCCGGACAACCATTTGGAACAATTTAAAACTTCATGATGAACTTTGACGACGATGATAAACTACTTTGTAGGGCATTCTCCCAATCATTTACGGGGAGTGTTCTAAAATGGTATAACAGCCTGCCTCAGGGTTGTATCAAAGATTTCGATACTTTTTGGTAGCCTTTCGAAGGCAGTTTGTAGGGAGTAAAGAGCTAAAGGGTAATGGAGACACAGTAATCCATTGTGCCCAGGAACCAAATGAGTCCTTGAAAGAATATATAAGCCGTTTTGTGAATACCAAGAATGGGTTGGCTGATTTCTTCGAACAGGTAGCAATAGCATCCCTAAGACAGGGTTTGAACCCATGCAATCTAGCTGATTCAATGACCAGAAAGAAGGCCATGACATGGGGAGGGTTGCTGAATCAGGTTGGAAAACAAATAAATGTTGATGAAACGAAGAAAACCAGGGTGCACAGGCAGGTGAGGTCTACCCCGGTGGCACCAAATCCCAATCAGAATCAGTCCGGGAACAAAGCAAGAGAGACCGGACAGGGGCATGGTAGAGCAAAAGCTCAGTCTCAGCCAGCTGCTCCTGCTCAGAGTCAGCAATCCAGAAACAAGAGAGGGCCATGGGTCCAACCAGAGTGGTTCGCAGAATTAAAAGAAAGTGTGGCCACCATTTTTGATAAAACAAAGGATGAGGTGCATTATCGGAGACCAGCCACATTGCAGTCTCCCAGGGAGCATCGCAACAACTCTTTTTGCCAATATCACAATGATATTGGTCATACCACTGATGACTGCATAGCATTGAAACAAGAAGTTCAGAACTTGATTGAGAGGGGAAAACCGGGAGCTTACGTCAAAAGAAGAGGAGGTAACAGGCCAGACAATACTCACCGGGTTGGTCCAAGTAATGCTGCTCTGGAGGGAGCCATGGTTATAATTGAGAGGTTTGATGTGGAATCTGAGTACTTGGATCCTGATCGAACTCGAAACAGAGTGGGTACAATTGAGGAATGTTCTAGGTCGGTCTCCGGAATCATTGAGTTTTTTGAGTCACTTACAATTTTTGAAGGGGACACTATAACAGCTCCTACTGCTTCTTCGAGGAAGAGGCACGTTCATACTTTAGCCTCCCAGCTAGAAGGGGGCATGACTTCCTATCAGTCACAAAATTCTTTCCCCTTCATTGTTTTTTATGAAGATGATTTAAGAAATATTGCTGGCCCTCATGAGGATGCTGTTGTCATAGGAGCATCTATTGGGGGCAACGACATAAGACGAATTCTGGTGGATACCAGAAGCTCAACCAATATCCTTTTCCTAACCACATACAAGAAAATGAAAAATCCAACTGTAATTCAGAGTTCGGACAGATCAATTATGGGCTTTACAGGCAGCTCAGCAGATGTGATCGGAGAGTTCGAAGATGAAGTTCTATTGGGCAAGGGCCCTTTCAAGAAAATGGTCAGAATACTCTTTATTGTGGTGGATTGTCCCACTTTCTATAATGCTATTCTAGGGAGGTCTTGGCTCTCTAGGATGCATGCAGTTGCCTCGACAGTCCACCAATGCTTGAAATATGCTGTTCAGGGACAGGTTGGAGTCGTCCAGAGCAGTCAAAAGTTTGCAAGAGAATGTTATGCTACTGCTCTGGCACCCCGGACGCTCGGGGCAGTTCGCATCAACGAGCAATAGCAGTTTGAGGGGCTTTCTAGGGGTGAGGGTGAAATTGATGACCCCAGAGAGACCCCTGGCGTGTTGATACCGGTCGAAGAGGTAGAGACGCACTGTTTGGAAGAAGGAAGAAGTGTTAAGATAGGCTCCAAAATGCCACCCGATCTGAAAAATGAAATGTTAAATTTTTTGAAGAATCATAAGCACGTTTTTGCTTGGTGTAATGCTGATGTTACTAGGGTTCCAGCAGAAGTGATATCACATCACCTATCCGTCCGGAGAGACGTGGCACCAGTGGTTCAAAAGAGAAGAGCTTTTTCTAAGGAGAAGGCTGATGTCATTGTGCAAGAGGTTGATAGGCTCACAAAGATGGGGCACATCAAGGAGTCTCAATATCCTTTGTGGACTACCAATCCGGTTCTGGTAAAGAACAAAAATGGCAAGTGGCGCATGTGCATTGACTTCACATATCTTAATAGAGCTTGCCCAAAAGATTTGTATCCGGTCCCCCGGATTGATCAGTTAGTAGATTCACCCTCTGGGAACAAGCTGCTGTCCTTTATGGACGCCTTATCCGGATACAATCAGATTCAAGTGGATCCGAAGGATCAAGAGCATACCACATTTGTTACTGACAGAGGTCTCCATTGCTATAAGGTAATGCCGTTTGGGTTGAAAAATGATGGGGCTACTTATCAGAGGTTAGTAAACAAGGCTTTTGCTGATCAGATTGGAAGAAATATGGAAGTATACATTGATGACATGATGGTGAAGAGTGTGGACGAGCAATTGCACTTGTCTGATCTCCAAGAAACTTTTTCCAACTTGGTAAAAGTAAATTTAAAGTTAAACCCAGAAAAATGTGTGTTCGGAGTGCAGTCCGGAAAGTTTCTAGGCTATATTATAAGTGAGCATGGAATACAGCCCGATCCGGACCAGCTCAATGCTCTATTCCAAATGGAGCCTCCTCGAAATATTAAAGAAGTACAGCGGTTAACGGGTATATTGGCTGCCTTAAACAGATTTATCTCAAGGTTTTCGGACAGGTGTGCCCCTTTCTTTCAAACCTTGAAGGGTGCAAAGGGATTCGATTGGACCCCACAGTGTGATGAGGCTTTCAATGAGATCAAGAAGCACCTGTCCTCCCCCAAGACTTAGTTTAAACCAGTTGATGGGGAGACACTCTTTGTATATTTGGCAGTTTCAAGTTGTGCCATCAGTGCTGTATTGGTGAGAGAGGTCGATGGTCATCCCCATCCAGTGTACTACATCAGCAAAAGTTTAATAGATGCAGAAAGGCGTTACTTGAAACTCGAGAAATTAGCATTATCCTTGGTGATAGCTGCCAGGAAGATGAGGCCTTATTTCCAGGCTCATCCCATCATTATCCGGACTTCTTTTCCCCTAAAGAATGTCCTCCAAAAGGCAGACATTTCGAGCAGGATGACTAAGTGGTCAGTAGAGTTGGGGGACTTCGACATAGACTTTGCTCCTCGAACAGCAGTCAAGGCCCAAGCTGTGGTATACTTTTTGGTTGAATTTCACTCCGACAGGGATACGGAGCAAACTACTGACATAAAAGATAAAAAGGTATGGGTCGTCCGAACAGATGGTGGATCTAGCACTATGGGATGTGGTGCAGGGGTATGTTTAACTTCTCCATATGGAGACAAAATGTACCAGGCTATTTGTTTTGCTTTCAGGGCATCCAATAATGAGTCCGAATACGAAGCAGCTATAGCTGGTTTAAAGTTAGCCTACATTTGTGGGGCTAAGAGGGTCAAGCTACTAAGTGATTCCCAGCTTCTGGTCCACCATGCCCAAGGCCAATCTGAGGCTAAAAAGGAGCAGCTTGTGAAATATTTACTCCTCCTTAAGACTGAAGCACTCAAGTTTAAAGGTGTTGTCTATGAACACATTCCCCAGGCAGAAAATGAGCTAGCAGACTCACTAGCAACCATAGCATATACGGAGTCATATCCATGGATCCATGTGCTTGAAAGCGCCTCCATCCAACTTTGTAAGGGTAAAGAAGAGGAATATTTTGAAATACAAGTAAAACAACCTCAAGACTGGAGGTTTCCTCTCATGCCATATCTCTCCGATGGTGTTGTGCCTCCAGATAAGTCACTGTCCAGAACATTGAAACACAAGGCTCGTGGTTTCATCATATTGAGAGAAGTGTTATATAAAAAATCTTACAGTAAACCTCTCATGCGATGTTTGGGGGATGAGGAATCTCAAGTAGTCCTCTCTGAATTGCATGATGGTGAGGGATCAGCCCATTGTGGATTCAGAGCTTTAACAAGAAGAGTTTTACTGTCCGGTTACTATTGGCCATCTATCATGAAAGATGCGAAGGAATTGGTAAGAAGGTGTGACCCATGCCAGAGGTACAGCAATGAAATTCATGTCTCAGCCATTCATTTAGAGTCAATTTCTGAGCCTATTTTTTTTTCTCGATGGGGGTTGGATTTAGTAGGGCCTCTCCCTGTGGCGTCTGGAGGACGCAAAACTATAATTGTGGCCATAGACTACTTCTCGAAGTGGATTGAAGCAGCCCCTCTAGCAGGGACAACATCAAAAGCTGTTATAAAATTCATTATATCCAACATCTGTTGCAGATTTGGTGTCCCACAAAAGATAACAACAGACAATGGGCCACAGTTCGACAATAGGGTAATGGAGAGCTTCTGTGCCTCAAGGGGTATACAACATTGCTTCTCTTCGCCTTTCCACCCACAAGCAAATGGGCAAGTTGAAGTGGCTAATAGAACTATACTGTCCGGTTTAAAGAAGAATTTGGAAGGGGCTGCTGGGAAGTGGCCTAGTTATTTACAAGAAGTCTTGTGGGCCTACCGGACAACATTGGGGCTGCAACACAAGAATCACCCTTTGCTTTGGTCTATGGGATGGATGCAGTAGATCCCATAGAAGCAACTCTCCCGTCATTTCGTGTTCACAACTTCTCCGAACATGCTAACGAGGTGGCAATCAGAGGTCAACTTGATTTGATAGAAGAAAGACGAGTTAAAGCTCACCTTAGAGTTGCGCACTATCAGGGCTTGATGAGAAGCAGGTTTGCTTCCAAAGTTAAACGAAGAGATTTCCAACCGGGGGACAAGGTATTAAGGAAAGTCTTCTTACACACTAAAGAAAAGCTCTTCAGAAAGCTGGCCCCAACTTGGGAAGGTCCGTATATGGTTGTTGAAAGAATTAAACCTGGAACATATTGGTTGGAAGACAAAGATGGAAGAGTTTTGACTCATCCTTGGAATATCGAGCATCTCCGGATGTACTTGGAGTAGCATTTTTGTAAATATTTACTTGTTTAAACATCCATGTAAATATTTGGGGGCATACTCTTTCCTCCCTGGTGGCACGGGGAGGTTTTAATGACGTGTCCGAGCTTTTGAATAAAATTTGATGCCTTCTTAAAAATTTTCCCAAGTGTTTTAAGTTTTGTCCTTTGTTACACTGTCCGAATTGAAATAACTAGGGGCTATTTAAACTCTAGCCGGAGAACTTAAACACTCTCACTATGAAATAACTAAAGGTTGTTTAAACTCTAGCCATCAAAATTAGAACAAACAATGAAAGAAGATGATAGTTGTACAGAACAGAAATATTCATTGAAATAACTTAAAGTGCCTTGGCCTTCCAAGGACTTTTAAATGATTAAAACAGAACAGAAAACCTACCCGGTCAGTTGCCGGACACGATTACAAAAAAAATGCCTTGGCCTTCCAAGGACTTTAGTTTGGATAACTAAACAAAAAACTGAATCATGAATTAAGGCTGAGCCTTAGAAGATGACTCACCTTCATCTGTCTTTTCCTTCCCTTTGAGATCACTTTTCTCTTCGCCAGGTTTCTCCCCAGTGTGTTCTTCGTCATCTGAGGAATCACTAGAGTAGCCATACCTGTCGCCTTCAGCCATCGTATGATACGGGAGGTCTTCAGGCTCAATATGAAGCCATAAATCCCCCAAGTTCTTCTTCGGAAACTTCTCATGAAAGAGTAGGACCATATCAGACTTCAACTTGGCATACATCTCCTCCTGAGTATCGATCACATTATTGGCATAAGCATCGATCTTGGCTTGAATCTTGGCCTCCTGCTCCTTTAACAAAGTCGATTTCTCCTTGACAGCCTTAGACACTGTATTCTCAAGAGCGATTTTGTCATTGGTCAGGTTGGTGATGATTTGATCCTTAGCTTTGGATTCTCCCTTTGAGGTGGTAAGGTCTTTCTCCAGACCGGACAGCTTCTCCCGGAGCTCTCTAATGGTGTCCTCTAACGTGGAGACTTTTGTGGTGCTTGCCTCTTGCTTTCTCTTCAACTCCTTGGTTTCCTCCTTTAAAATGTCAGCATTGGAAGTGGCAGTGCGAAGGTCATCGGACAGCCTCTCTTTGTCAGACTTGAGATCTTTGATGATATCAGCGTGGTTTCGGACTTGTTTCTCCAACACAAGTACAGGCTCAACGTTGCTTAACAAAGAGTGGGCTATGGGATCCCTTTCACTAGAAACGCTAAAAGTCTTACCATTAAAAGTGACCGTGTTGGAGGTGCTTGGAGGAAGGTAAGGCCCGGCAAAGTCATCTCTGGGAAGATTGAGGAAGTATTCACCAAGCTCACCAAGACCGGTGATGTATACTCCATCGATGTTGATATCTCCCCCCTCAACCTCATCGGTATGAAAGTCACCCGGAATCTCCTCGGCATGCGTTGGGTCAGCAGGATCAGCTTGGAAAGAAGGCTCCGGAGCCCAGAGAGAAAGCTCGTCTCCCTTAGAAGTTTTCTTCTTCTTGGCCTCCCGGTCTGTGCCTTCGCTTCCCTGTTTACGATTTCTCTTGGAAGCCCTTGGAGGTTTTGGGAGGTTTGCTTCTTGTTTTTCAGTCTCTTGCTCCACCACTTCCAAGAGAGCAGCATCAATTTGGCTCTGGGTTGGCCCCTCCGGGTCTGTTGGAGCATCCTTCTCCGCATCAGCAGGGTTAGCACCACCCACCACCTTCTTGCCCTTCTTCTTCTTGCCTTTCGTCTTTCTCGGGGCTTTGGCTCGGCCTGGCAGGAAGAGTGTCCCATCTGGTTCATGGGTCCTCTTAAGCACAACATCCGGAGGAGGCTGAGTGGTGAGCTCCTCCCAAGTCAAGTCTCTCTGACCTGTGGTGTTCCACAAGTGAGACCTTGCCAAGTTGCCACTGGTAAAAGCAGCATGGAATCGGTTCCCCCATTTCTCAACAGCCTAAGCATTGATCTTGGAGCAAGTAGCCTGCCCGGCTTTCTGATAGTCACTGAACTCCTTGGGCAGTACTACCAGAGCAAAAGTGAGACCCATTAGTTCGAACTACGTTAGAAAAGAAAGAAAGAAACAAAATTATAAAGTGGAAGAATTACGGTCACTCCTCCACCTGCTTCTGAGGAGGCTTGGGTTCACTCCGGATTTGATCTTCTGTCCGTTCTCCCAAGCACCACTAACAGATAGGAACTGGGTCCTCCAATTCCTCTCTGCCTCCAGCAAATCATCAACAGCCTTGAATTCATCCCCCATATTGAAATGGTAGAAGGAGATGTTGGGGTTTCTGCACAGGCTGGCCACAGCAGCGAACTCCTCCATTGGAAGAGGAATCCCGGAGAGCCTCGAGGCCATGATGCAGGCCATGAGGGTATACCATGCGTTGGGGCTCAGCTGGCTCGAACAGAGTTTTATCAGATGGAAGTATCTGACAATCTCTGGGTCTAAAGGGAATCTGAGTCCCCAGTTGAATAGCTCTGTGAACATGACAACTTTGCTCAGTTTGCAGTCCATAGGAGTCTCCGGGTGTATGGGGATCCTGATCTTCACATTCTCCAGTATTCCCCATTTTGTACGCATCCGGCCCAGCTCAGCTGTGTGGATGAACGCGTAGTTGATTTTCTGCAGGGCGAGGAGATAATTAACGCTGACCTTGTGAAAACAGGGCCCCACTCTTCCCTCGAGGCTCTCCGGCAGATCCGGATGCCTCAAATACATTTTCTCTTTTCCTTTGTCCTTCTTGGCTACTATTGCACTGTTGGTCTGACTGGAGGGCTCAGACTCAAACGGAGCCTCTTCAACAGAGTCCTCCATTATGTCCTCCATAATTGTTGAAGGGATTTCAGCAGCTGTAGTGGGGGGAGGGTTCAAGTTCGACTCAGCCTTGTGTCCGGACTGCTGGGCTTCTGTGTTTGTTGGTTTCTCGCCTCCGGTAGAGTATCCGAAGCGGGTGCTTCTCTTTGGAGACTTGAACTGGTGCCCTCCGGATCGGACAGCCTATCCCTGGGGGCTCTAATGGGCACCTCTGACCCGGTGCTGCTGTCTTTTGCCCCCGACTTTGAGGGAGTGTTTTTAGACCCCTGGCCTCTAACTAACCGGCCTTTCCTCCTATCGACTAGCTTCTCAGGGGAGTGCTCTGTATCCGACCCCATAGCTATGAAGGGTGAGGTTGTTTTTAGGCTAGTAGCTGTCACTCCTGGCTCGACAGTAGGCTCCGATTCCTAAACTGAGGAACCAGAGACGATGGGGGAAAGGTTGGTTTGAAATAGTTTTCTAGGCTTAGTGCCTTTAGAAGAAGAAGAGCCTTGATCTGACTCTGTGGCAGAGGTGATTGGTCTATCGACAGGCGAAGTGGGTAACCCTGCCGCAATTCGTCTTTCTCTTTCGACTTTTTGAGCCTTCTCTAACTCAGAAAGGTTGAGCCACCCGCCTTTGACCAGAGCGTTCCTCGCTGTAAACATAAACTATCGAACAAAGTTTTTGCTTTAGAGAGAGAGCTTTGGGAAATTTTGCATAGTAAATGTGAAAGAGATGGTAAAACAGTAGAAAGTGAGTTTGTATTTATAGTAAATCTGAAAAAAGAAGTTGATTCCTAGGAGAATTCGAAAAGATTGGTAATGATTAAAGACGGCGCTGATGTCATCACCTTTAATTAAGAGGTTGCTTTTCAAAGAAAGTGGGTTCGAAATTCAAGGTGAAAAAACGGCTGAAGCAACCAATCAGAAAGTGACACGTGTTCCACGAACTCTGGCAAAAACCGTTTTGAATTTGTGAAGCTTTATCAGTCCGGATAAACCCATAGCCCAAATTGACAGACCTGTCCGGATTAAAACTACCCCTGATGTCGGACTGTTTTTCAGGTTTTTGACACAATTATTTGCACAAACACCTAAAAAAGGGGCTCCTGAGGAGTTCGAATTCTGCATGCTCCCCGGACAAGAACAGATCGGTCCAAGCTCTCCGGACCGGACAGATCACTTCGAACACTTAGCCCAAAGGAATGTTCGAACTATGACAAAAGTACTAAAAAACCTAAACACTACTTGACTAAGCTACTTGCTCTCCTACTTAAGAGCTCATGGGTCTTTGAACATGACCCAGATCCATTTAACATGACCCGAAAGCCCATAAGGGCCCAAACATGAGGGTATAAATACCCAACCACCTGTATTAAGTGTGGGTAATGAGAATTAACTGCTACCAGCCAGCTTAATTATCTCTCTACTCTCTACACTAAATACATAACACCCACATACTACTATTAAACATCCAACAAATTACGAGCCTACCCTCAGGCGATAATTATCCTCACCAGAGACTATCCTTCTCCTGCTGTGAGATATTTCTCACAGTCTTTATTTTGTATCCACCTTTTACATAAGGTATGTATTTTTTCTTCATGTAATAGGGCAGCTGCAAAATAAAGTAATCCATCGTTACATTGCGATTTACGACTCCATGTCATTTCTATGTACTACTATGGTCATTGATAGATACAGTATGCGACATTGCTAAATATGCGAACCAAGACCTTAGGAGAAAATCCGATAAGATGTTGCTAGATACGTTACTATGGGGTTGCTAGATATGGCCGAATACAATTTCAATATATGGTTAGCATTAAATTTTATACCAGAGCATCGGTTGTGTTTTTCGTCTTATTTGGAATATGTTTGCTCCACGGCAACAGTGGGTTGTAGCTACTGGCAGTCCCATTTTCCATATCTATGACCAGGAGCGTCCAGTGGTTCACGCCGGACGTGTTAACGGTGCAAAGAGGAAAAAGGGCAACGTATGTGTCTGGTTTCATTATTTCAAAAACCATATCCACAATGACAGACAAATCTTCCTTGATAGCCAGTGTTCCCTGCAAGTTTGTTTCATTACTATAGGAACTAGATGTTTCCAATATAACACAAATAATTCATCGTGAACTTACAGTTGCGATTTCGGTTATTTGAATGGCGATGACCATATATGAATACTCATCATCAAACCCTTTCACAGGGACTTTCCAATCTGAATCCTTTAACAACTTATATATCCAAGCATCTATTATCTATCAAAACACAATTAGAAGCTCAAATAAGTTAAATGACAATTACTGAAAAGAAGAACAAATTTATAGGTTGACAACTAATACTGTAACTTTAATGAGTTACCTTATACTAAGACATTGCTAGATGCTGCATATTAATATTGCTAGACTTACAGAGACACATTGCTAGAATTACAAATCTACTCTGATAGATACAACCAGAAACTTATTACCTTGAACTCAACTTGAGTTTCGTTAGGCAGTTCCATTATCTCAGTCACACTAATGGAAACCCTATACGAGAACTCCGTTGTTGCCAAGTACCATACTTCTGGATCTTCTTGTTCTTCTTCCTTGGAAAGTTTCATCACCTTCTCGTACTCACTAACATTGATTAGTTTCGTTGTCTCTGACGGGAATGACCAATCTACGACCGCAATCTGTTGTTATTTTTTCTGCGTCGGAGTAAGTAAGTTCCATGTAGGCATGTCATCAACGGAGACCTATAATAAAGCATCAAATTAAATTGTTAACATTACTTTTTGAAGGTTTATTGATAATACAACAGATCTACTTACTTCAACGTCTATTTGTTCTTCCTCGATGGAGTCCAGTGTACGTCTCTTCTCGTTTGAATGTTCAACAGCCTTGTCAACTTCTGCGTAAAATGATTGTGTGCAGTCTACAAAGCTATCGTCAGCCAAAGGTGTAACCGATCTGACAATGAGATCGTTAGATGTTGTTTTATCTTGTACTGGTGTTGCATACGAAGATGGCTCGACCTGTGACACTTTTTCAATCTTGGCTGCGGATTACTCTTCTACGTTGATAATTGGAATTACCTTTAATGGAGAGACAGCTTGCGATAGTTGTTCGCACTTTGCTGCTTCTCCAATCCCAGTGTACGCCAACGTCTTCACATTAGACTGTCGCGTGTCTTCAGGCGCCGCTATTTCCACTTCCTAATAACTAAACAAAACAGAACATAACTATATCATCAAACTTACATTGCGATTCTACTACCTTTTACAACGATAGACTAGCTATCGGTCGAGCTACCGGCTTTACGCCTATTATACATTGCGATTTATATAGTACAAAACCGTATTCTTAAAATGATGTATCTATCAGACTACATTCATATTGTGTTTGCGATTTGTACCTCATGGAAATCAGACTGATTCTTAAACTACATACATAATATCTATCAGACTACATACATATTGTATCTACTAATTCTCATTGAGAGAATCATGGAAATCAATTCTTAAACTACAAATATAGTGTCAAACCAACATTTTCATACAAAAAACAACCCATTTTAAATATTATCCAACCTAGAGTTTGAACATTTCAAAACCAGCCAAAATATAATTACTAAATATTTATGAATCTTAACGATTTTAAGATCCACTTACATCTTTATCCATATTATCCACCACATTCTCAGAGACAGGTTCTAGGCCCAGGAGTTATGTGGTTGCGTTATCCACCCCAGTAGGTGCTTCTTCCGTCGGATGGCACTATCAACACAACTAACACCTAACATCGACCCATGTATGTGTTAACACCATCGACTATCCTGTGTTAACACCATCGGTGGATGAACACTACGAACTACACGTACGGTGTTAACACCATCAACTTAAACTGTTAAAGAAAGGACTAAATTTCGCCGGACTAAGGAGACACTTATACATTCTAACTACCCGTGGATTAACAGTACTCCGGCGACGCTTATAAGTCGAACCATATAGCACACAGACAGACAGTGTTCGAAAGACAGAGGGAGAAAAAACGTACATGTTCGACTGTGTTCGACAGAGTAGGATGCAGTAGAGGAAGACGGTGTTCGGCGGTTAGAAGTGATCGGAATCACCTCGACAGTTACGGTCGACGGTTGAGTCGTTCTCGTTTGGGTTCAAAATCGTCTTTTGGTTCGCTCTCGTTTTACGTGTTTATCTCTCCTCAAATTTAGAAATATGAAAGTGGAGGGAATTAGAACCCAAAAGACAGATTAGAAGGTGAGAAAAGTGGATTTCAACCAAAAAACCTCTTTTTATATCCTAGAGGGTATTTTTGTCCACAATATGGCTTTAGATATTTTATGAAACTAGTCTAAAAACGGGTACCATTTTGATATTTGATAGTTGACTAGATATTTATAGGTAGTTTCCTCGATAAAGAATTAGATGGATTTTCTTTATCTTGGTGTATACGAGAACTAGGATTTACTTAGATCTTAATAATTATTTGACCCTTACCATAAATATTTTTTTACTTAATAATATTAATTTAATTTATTAATTTATTAATAAAAATTTGACTTCTTACTCTTATCATATAAAATGGAAAAAACTCCTTACTAATCACTGTCCCATTAAAAATAAGAAAACAATGTATGAAAATTCCTCAAAAGAAAAGGTCAAGAGCAAAGAAAGGTTCATTAATGAGTTGTATAGTGCAAAATAGTATTTCTAATAAGGCCGAACAATATTAATTAGAGATTATGCATAATGCATGAATGCATTTTCTCTACTATTTCCTTTTCTGTTTCATTTACAAATTACAACCACTAGACTGAGATTACAAACCACTAGACTGAGATTACAATCACTAGAGTGAGAGTGACACTCCTTTATTTTCCGCTCAATATTTTAAACTAAAATTTATTTATCCACTCCTTTTACCCGCTCGCCGCCCATCAAAACTATACATCCACATTTACCTATTTCATTTTTACCCTTTATATTCCTGAAAGCCACCGGAACATTTCGCTTATCTCCTCGCCGGCACGATTAGCTTCCAAGTCTAAGTCCTGTACTACCGTAATTTCACTCCGGCGACTACTTCCGGTGAAGAAACCCCCTGAACTACGAAACGACATGGAACGAGAGGAGATAGAGTAGGAAAGTCTGTCAACGTATTCCTTGAGCCAATTCCTCGTATCACCGCCTACTTCTGCCGCGAGACTCGATTCCGGCGGAGCCACTACTACTACTTCCTCCTTGTCAATGAGGCTTCCTCCCACACGAGCATTGCTTAATGCAACCTCTGATTCCTCATCCACTACGTAATCGAAGGAGCCAATTGAATACGATCCTTGCCGGTCAACTGATTCCGGTACAGACAGACGGCGGCTGATTGAGCCTATCTCAATCCGAAAACTGCTACCGCCGTTACTATTCCCATTGACAATTGCTGCCGAAGTCGCCTTGATGAGATCAGACTCCGAGACGTAGAGAGGTGAACGACAC
Organism: Limnanthes douglasii subsp. nivea; assembly: GCA_036936605.1. Classification (NCBI taxonomy): domain Eukaryota; kingdom Viridiplantae; phylum Streptophyta; class Magnoliopsida; order Brassicales; family Limnanthaceae; genus Limnanthes; species Limnanthes douglasii. The sequence goes on along the minus strand of JAUPFV010000005.1, from coordinate 248,373,972 downwards.
AGTGGACAAGTCTGGTTAGACACAAGCCACGCGTCGATACAATCTGAGTGAAAAGCGTGACAGCAAAGCGGCAAAAGACGAAGCTGATCGTTCGGCTCAAATTTAGATAAGCAGACAGCGCAGTCGCCGGAAAGCAAGGATGAAGCCGTTGCAGATTGACGAGTGACGGAGGAGAAAGTGAACGCAGGAAGAGAATTGAGAATGAGAGATGAAGATGCGGCAGGAGCAGACGCTCGACTACGGGAGATACGGAGCGTATCTGAAAAGACCGGCGACGATGATGAAGAAGGTATCGAGCGACGGAGACAGCAGCGGTTACAATAACGGAGGAGAAGACAAAGAAAAAGTAAAACTAAAAGTGTAATCGAAAAGGTAAGAACGATGATCATGTTGAGATGATTGAATTATGATCGAATGCATGTCCTATTAAATACTCACTCCCCTACCGAAAAGTCCATGTTGGCCTATAAAAATCATTTTTATTTATCTTTTGGTAACCACAAACAAAAACCCTCGACATTATTTTTTTCCCCTTTTTAAAAGTTTTTTCTCAACATCTATCCCGACATATCAATAAATTTATTATTTAAATTTTGTTGCGAATAATTTTAATCAAGTTAGTTTATGAGTTAAATAAAATTTTGGAGTTAGACCTAATGGTAATCTATAATAATCAAGTATTAAATTATTATCGTTGGGTATACAAAGCTCGAAATTGTATTAATTAAAAGCTTTATAAGAGATTCATGGGGTACATTGCTAGTCATATTACAATAAAAAAGGCTAGGTGGCTATAATTAGACAAAAGTAGAGATTACATAAGGAAGGTAATTTTAGTTCCATGAAAACGATATCAGAGGTCCGAGAGGATACGGTGGACAACGCTCGAGCTAAGGTTGGAGATATTATTGAAGATTTGTGCTTTCCTTTCCTACAAAATTTGGTAAATAATGGAGTAGAAAGTAGCACGCCAAATATAAGAGGGGTGGCTGTTCACCCAGCTGCAGGTCACCTCTATCCAGGAAACCCAGATAGTGGGGTGAAAGGGATTAGAAGCTTTCTGCAAATGTTATCCCATATGGAGGAGGCGAAGGGGCATGCGATAATAATGTGCTCGAGAGTCTCCGGAGATGATGAGCATAGGACGCAATCAGGGGGGAGACAAAGCTCTAGCTGATGAGCTTTTCGCGCATGGACAGTTTGTTCTGGATGGCCATCCAGGAGACGAAAGAGTGCCTCGGGATAGAGTACTTGTTCCAGATAAGCGAGCCCCAAGGAACCTTGGCACTGGAAGGTTAGATAGCGGAGTAGGTGTTGCTGATGGTAAAGAGGGGCTTGGATTTGTTGGGTATCCATAAAAAGATATCTTCAGAGTTGCTAGGTGGAGGAAGGTTTGAAAAAGAATTTATGATTTCGGTTAAATGAGATAGCATGTGTCTATTCTGAGCCCTTGCATGAGGAGGCCAACACCAGGAGCCGTTGAGGTTGAGATCAGACATGGGAAATATTATGGACGCGGGTTAGATTTACAATATCGCTGCCAAAGCAGTTGATGAAGGAGGATGCAAATAACCAGGGGTCGTGCCAAATGGAAGTGTTAACGTCATTTCCAACTTTGAGCTTATAGATATCGGACGCTCGGAATCTGAGCTTGAGGATTTTTCACCAACCCCAACTTGCGTTGGAAAGGATGGGGATGGTCCAAAAAATTTTGTTTTTTATTTTCTCCGTGATTGTCCATCGGGTCCATATTGAACTCTGGTTTTTTGTCAATATGGACCAAAAGAATTTTAGGGCGGCTGCCTGATTCCAAAATTTTAGGTTTGGAATCCCAAGGCCGCCCTCCTCTTTGGGCAAAATGAGCTTGTCCCAAGCTACTTTAGCCCCCAAGATCTTCATATCCGTCCCAGACCAGAGGAATCTTCGGAGGAGCTAAGAGAGTTCCTTAAGTATCCTGGCTGAAAGTATGAAGATGGAGGACTAGTAAACTTAGCGGGCGAAGATGACTGGCTTTATGAGTTGAAGGCGACTTGCGTACGAGAGGTGCTTAGTAGTCAGGAGCTGATGTGGTTAGTGATCTTCGAGAAAAGAGGACGGCATTCGTGGTACGAGAGTTTGGAGGTGATAAAAGGGACCCCTTAGTAGCGAACCGGGAGGGAGCCCTCGCTGAAACCAAGGATGTTGAGGATCGCGATTCTCAAGTCTGGAGAGGTTCCCGACATAAATATCTGGCTTTTAGATGGATTGAGGTAGATACCAGATAGCGAGGCCAATTCCATTAAACCCTCTTATATGAGTTTGGCGGAGTGGGTGTTGGCTCTGCAAAAGATCATGAGGTCATCTGCAAAGCAGAGATTGATGATCTTGAACGAGTGACATTTCCAATGAAACCAAAGTGGGGGTTCTGGCTCTTCTCCTGGAGGATGCGAGAGAGTACCTGCATGATAATGACAAAGTTATAGGAGGAAATGGGTTCTCCTTGTCTAAGACCTCTTTCCCCATAGAAGAAGCTAGTAAGGCTTCCATTGATACAGACAGCATATGAAGGGGTGACTCATAAGGTTCTAATTTGCTTTGGTAAATTGCTAGAGAGAAATCTTAGAGAGAGAAAGCGCTTTAGAGTTGTTAGGATGAGAAAACACAAGTACAAAATGAGTTTCAAGTAAAAAGTGTTCAACCCCTTTATTAGATTTGTCTGGTCCTTTATATAGAGGAGCCAAGACTTAGTTGAATAACTGAATCTGTTACAAAAACGGATTAATTGCTATTTAGTCCTTACAAATTGTGTAAAGTCACAATAGCCTTCTGAAACTTACATCTGATAAGGAAATAGATTCATAAGGGACTTAAATATAATTAATAATGACTTGAATGATAAGTTCTATTAATAAAGAATAAGATTAAAGCTTTATAGGAAGAATAGGGACTGAAATGTAAAAAAATCTTTTATGTAACCGAATTTGTAACTAAGTCACTCGGCCTATTTAAAGAGGTCAAGGAGACTAATAACACCTATGAAAAAATAAGAGGAGAAAGATTATATTCGCCATCTAAAAATCTCTGCTGATTCTTAGTCAATATTGTCAATCCAATTTCTATTCTCACCAACATCATTCATAATTTAAAGACAAAACTTACATTAATTACAATCAAGTCCCTAAATTTACATTGTTTATAAATTAATTCCTAAAAACTCATTTCCATATCAGAAGCCCCCTAGTTCTCATGTCAGTAAATGAATGAGAACTAAAAATTCTTCAAGCCGTTTATCTTCGAATCATCAACCTGCTATTAATCAAAACAAGCAAACTATTCGAAGCCATTGTCTTCGAATAACAGATCTATGATCATAAAAATAAGTATTTGAAGGTGTTAGCCTGAACTAATATTTGAAGCGTATATATGATATCAAAATTATAAACTTTTAAAACCAAAGTAACCTTAATGATATATTCGAGGCCATAGTCAAATAACTTTTGAATAATAACCAAAATATTCGATGTAATCATTTTGAATAATTTCCAAGAAAAAATTGCCTTTAACATATTGCTTAGGTGTTCCACCTTTGAATGTAATGGTTATATTAAGTCGAGGAAGTAAATCTGACAAGTGTCAAACATCTAACCCACCCAGCGATTCGTATTCCAACCTATCATAAAATGGGTCTGTCCATCTTCACACGTCTTTACTTACTTTTGTATAAATACCATTCATTTTTCATTTCACCTCTTTTTAGACACAACCATTCTAGAGAGAAGTCAGAGCTTTTTTGGCTACCTTCAACTGCTGCTCTCCTATTCCCAGAATTCTCACTGCCAAACTCAAATTTTCTGATCAATCTTCATCTTCTCCGATCAATCCTCCATTCCTGGTTTATGAGAAAGAAACCGATAACAAAAAAGTCGGAGACCATTTTACCCAAAACAGCAAAATATTCTGATACTGATAACAATCTGGTGTTCGGTTCTTACGACTACTTTTGCATAACACAAAGAGCCGAAGAGTATCGAAGAGCGGGTTTAATTTTTGTTGGCACAATTGGAACTACAACTGAGACATTTGACTACGGTAACTTCGATCCTACCAAAGTTCCAAAACTTTCTCATACTCCCAATATCGAAGAAAAATCATCATCTAAAATTTCTGGCCCTAAAACCCCTCGAACATCTTCTACTCAAAGAAAAAATTCTTCTTTGAAATTGAAAACAAATAACCCTTCTTCACAAAAACCTCATTCATCCAAGCCTAAAAAGACCTTCATCGCAATGAGAGATGAATCAACCATAATTCGAACTCCATCTCCTTCGAAAATCACCACCACCGATCCTCCTCAAAGAGAAATATAAGAAGAAGCAACTCGACCTACAATTCCTCTGTTAGAAGCAAACATTCCCTCTTCTCAAGATCCTCAAGAAGGTACCTCGAAAGACAATGAAGTTGATTCGGAGGCTACTAAATCTGATGCTGAAGCCAAAGTTCAAGAGGAAACTGATGTTTGTTCTGTATCCGAGGAGGAAAGAGCAAAAATTGAGAGGAATCTAAGAAACCTCGAGAGCAAATATATTATCGCTTTGAAAAAGGTTCGATACATATATTACAAATAAAGCCAAGCCTTTTTTCTCAAAAAGAAATGGGGAATGGGAGATTACATCACTCTTCGACTACCAAAAGAAGGAGAAACTCCCTTTGACTGCAAGGATGACGAGTTGGTGGTTTATCCAGAAATCATCAACTAGGGTCTTCGATTTCCACTAGATCCGATGATCGTGGAGTACTTCGAAACTCTCAGCTTGTGCCCTACCCAAGTAACTCCAAATTAGTGGTTCACTTTAATGTCAGTGATCATGGCATCTCACCTCTCCAAAATACCGATCAACATCAAGGACTTCATTTCACTTACTCAGCTCTCCAAAGGATGATCTTAAAATCATCGACGATCTTTTGGAAGCTGATAAGTTCTCGAAACAAAGGTTTGTTTTCATTTCTGGATCTTGGGAGAATGACAAACCAATTTCGAAGGCAATCCTTCGAAGTTAACTATGGTCTGGAGAAGCAATCATAAATTTTCCTTAAAATCTTCTTTCTTTCTTAACTTTAATTTTTTTGATACGTCTTTCCTTTCCTTTACTTAACACTTTATTCTGTTTGCTTATACTAGAAATTTCGAAGCGCTACTCCACTCGTCGAGAAGTAACTAAGGTTGGATATAGTTTTTTGTAAACTTTAAAACTCAGGTGGTTATCGATAATTTAAATTATAACCAGATGATTATCGATAACTTACCTTAAATTTAATATTTTATTTTCATGATCGATTTTGGTCGAGTTAATATTTTGACATTGACACGTCATGAAATTTTGGCATTAGTCATATCACAAAGAATGGGTCAAATGGGTTGCAATGACTCATAGCATGAATCATGGCTCACTAGCAAACCAGGACCTGAAAGAGTTGGTTAAATTGGGATGAGCTTGATTAAGGAAGAAAAGAGATATCATCTAAAATACCTCAGTTTCATAAGCGAGGACTTAACTTTAGGTTAATCTAGACCAAGAAGATAAAAATACCTCGATTTTTTAGCGATGACCCACCTGGGATAAGCTTGAAAGGAGATATAAAGAACCTCGGTTTCCTGAGTGTTTAGCCTTATGATAAGCTAGAAAAATGAGATAAAATGATCCTGATTTCTTGAACAAAGACTCGTATTGGGATGAGCTTGACTGAAGATATAAAAGGCCTCGACTTCCTGAGCAATAACTTAGCTTTAAGATAAGCTAGACCAAATAGGTAAATGGACCTCAGCCAAAAAGATCTTAGTTTATAAAGTGTCTTTAGTTTGTTATATGGGCCTCAATTTTCAAAGGGTCTATAGTTTGTAAAGGATCTCAATTTACTCAAGGGATTTTGGTTTGTAAAAAAATCTAACTTTTCAATATGGACTTCAATTTTCTAAAAGATATTATTTACCAAAAGAACCTCTGTTTTTCAAAAATATTTTGGTTTACAAATGAACCTCAAATTTCTAAAAGGACTTTAGTTTTTCAAATGAACCTCATCTTACAAAGAGTTCCTAATTTATAAAATGGACCTCAATTTGCCAAAGAGATCTTGGTTTTCCAAAAAGACCTCAGTTTGTTAAAACGATCTCAACTTGTAAAATGAACTCATTTTACCAAAAGAACCTTCGTTTCCCAAAGATAGCTCGGTCTGCAAAAAGATATTAATTTCCAAAAAGTACTTTAGTTTGCCAAAATGAACTCGGTTTGAAAAAAGACCTCGGTTTTCTAAAGAAGTTCAGTTTTCCAAATTAAATCGGTTTGCCTAGGGACCTTAGGTTTCCAAAGGGACCTCAGCTTGCCAAAAGGACCTTGGTTTGCAACGTTCTTCAATTTTGAAATGCCAACTTATTACATTTAGTAAAATTTATTCTATTTTTAACAACTTATCCAAAATATGGTATTGTATTCTTCTTATATCTTCTTGACTACCTTCTAACTTGTGGAGGGAGAACCTTCAATGAATCTGAACAAGAAGTCGCGCATTAAATATTAACAACAATAGGTTGAATCGATATACCGATGATAATTCATATATGTTGATTCCAAATAATTATGATTAATAAATCAATTAGAATAACTTGTGAATGTTGTAATATGTAACATGATAACCTAGAAAACAAGTATGATGCCATACATTAACGAGTTAAAATGTCAAAAATAAATACAATTTCATTATGAACTTCGAAAATAAAATATATAGAATGATGAAAGATCTACGTCATCCCCACTTCTAATATATCTTTTAATTTCTTCGCCATTTAAGGATACAAAACATTAACCCATTTACCACTATCACTTACTCGTTGTTGGTGAGGATTATTTATGATTAAAGGGTATTTTTTAAAAGAGTTTTATCTTTATCAGGTACTTATTGTTGGAGTGAAAGGTAGAGAGATAAAAGAGGTGTGTCCTAGCTATTAAGTTTTTTCCACCCTCTTAAATGAGGATGGTTGGGGTATATATACTTGTTTTATGAACCATGGGCTGTTCGGGTCAGACTTTATATTTGCGTCAATCTTCAAAGCTCAATACCTAAATGGGTTAGCATAGGTTAGCACACAGCTGAGTCATGATTTACTTAGTTGTATTTTTCATCGTAGGTTTGGTGCAAAACATGTCCGAGTTATCCCGTTCGGTTTAGGCAGTTGTACCCTTCCAAAAATATATGAACCTATCAGTAGTCCCTTTAGGTCTTTTAAAAAAAAATTGGAAGAGCTAAATTATCAATGAAAAGACATTAATCATATTCGGAATGTTTTTCGAGGAGTTAGCTATCAAGGAGAAGAACCTGACCAGATTCGAAGTGTTTTCTTTTTGTAAATAGAAGAACCAAAGGTCGGAATTTTGAAAAACAACACATATCATATTCTGATTCGACCTCTCAGTCGTTTTTCTCTCTTGGTACTTGTACCTATTTTTCAAAAAGTAATTAAGGTGTACTTTATAGCCCATAATCATTACTTGAACGGTTTATCTTCCCTGAGCGAAGCACTCAAGTGGCTTGTTATATCTATATAAGTCAGTTTCACTGTTTCTTTTTTCAGAAGCAAGAAAAAAAAATAGAGAGAGAAAGCTTGAGTTCGTGACTTTATTTTAAACCTGGGAAATTATATGTTCACAAAAAGAACTGCTCTTATCAAAGGAGGTTGGTTAAATCTATCTGGTTTAGAAAAAGCAAGAAAGGAGGCAAGAATCGCAGCCGAACTCCCTGCTTCTCCTGGTGGAATGATTAGCCAAACGGTACCAGAACCGGACAAGAGTTCATTGTCGTCCTGAACATCGGTAATCCGAAAACCTTCTTTTATCCCGACTTTATGTACCTTGGAATCTGAACCTTTAGTTCAAGTATCCCTAGATCCTTTTTCTAAGGACAAAGAAGTTCCAGTGTTTAGAAACCCTCAGCATTTCTTGTCATAGGATCAGACACTAAAAATGTCACACCTCGAAGAGTCACTCGACTCTCCAAGGCCAAGAACCCCTTCCCTCTTTAAAAAATGTTAGTTAAGAGACATTAAAACCTCTTGCCCAACCTCTTGTGGACCCGAATCCATTGCATCCCCTTAATGAGGCCACCCAAATTGAAAAAGAAGCCGCATGCGCTAAATCTGTCGAACAACGGTCGACTATAATGGAAGTAAATATGGAAGATAGTGGGGAAGATACCTCATTGAAGATATTCAGACACACTGGGGATACCACATCGGATCTGACAAGTAGAGAACATGTGGGACAACCAAATATTGAGTTACTTCCGGAGTGTCTGGAAGGGAAAGTTGGGCCCAAGTTTCTAAGGTTAATGTGAAATACTTACTGGCCCTTCAAAAAATATCTTACGTGTATACACATACTACTGATTTAGATCGGATAAGATCAAAATAGGGCTTTTCGGAGTCTATTGAGGTGACGATTACTCCGGAAACTCCTATGGATTGTAAAGCTAATGAAATGGTGGTATACACCGAGATGCTGAACTGGGGTATTTGTTTCCTCTTAGACCCGGAAATAGTCATATACTTTCATCTAATCAAGCTTTAACCAAGCTAGCTGAGCCCAAATGCCTGGTTTACTCAGCTACCCATCATTATTACTTATAGATTATCAAAAATTCCAATGCCTATGGAGAAACGACTATAAAGTAGTGAATGATCTGTTGGAGATTGAGAAACCATGGAGGACTCAGTTTCTTTCCATTAGCAAATCTTTGGAGAATGGGAAAAAAATAAACTACAAAGAAACCCCAAGCCAATTGACTAGATACTGGAAGAGTTCAGGTAAAACCTGTTCAGATTTTTATTAGTATTTAGACTTTATGTTGATATACCGAACTGATTATTGTATCTCTTTGCAGTATTTTCGAAAATATTCTCAAAGAATCTGGGGGCATGAAAGGCTACACTTGCCAAGTTAAATCAATGGGCATCAGAGAATTGGGGGCTTGCCTTTCACAATTGTTTCACTTCTGGAAACATGTTTGAGGGCTCACTGTGGAATACCATTAGAAGCAGAGACCTTTCTTGGGAACAACTAACCACTCCCTTCCATCGGATGTCATCCTTAAAAGAACTGAGGCGAAGGATGGCAAGATGAAGCTCCTTGCCATCTGGACAAGATGAAGAATAATAATAATAAGAAGAAAACCGAAGTTGACCCATCTCATCAGATTCTCGAAACAGCTAGTTTGGGGAATCCTGAAAGAATCAATGTCGTTTTGTTAGAGGAAGTTGCTGCAACAGTTCAAGAATCTAGAGGATCGGATCAGTTGCCCCAAACTAAGAAAAATGGTCACAAGAGGCGCAAGGAAGTATTGACCGAAGGCTGGAAAAAAAAGAAGAGTAGCTTAGGGTCAGAGATAATCCTCCGTCCTTCGATGTTCCTCCTACTCCTCCAACTGATATTCCTCCACAAGAAGAGGTACCAGCTAATCCTCCACAGCTGAATAACCAGATATTGAAGGAGAGGTTAACCTGATAACCTTCGCAATATGTACTTTAGTGACCTTGATAAGGATGACTTCGATCGGAGCTTTCCTCAGACCACCATAGCCAATTCCGTAACTTATGATGGTGAATATTTCAAGGTATCGAGTGAGTAGGATACTTTAGGCCATGCAGTTTTGGGCTACATCAGGCCAATAGTCGATCTAGAAAGACATGTCAAGACTCATGTTAAGGATATAACTTCTCTTACCACAGACAACCAAAACTTGAAGAATTCTCTTTCATCTGAACAACAAAAAATGGAGGCTTTAAATAAAAATAAAGATGAACTGAGCACTGAACTACGCCAATCCAATACTGCCTAAGGGAACATCCAGACTAAGTATTCCGAACTAGAAACTACCACCTCTAATGAGATTAACTCTTTGAAGGAACAACAAACCAACAATGCAAACACTATCAACACCTTATCCGGAGAGAAAGAGAAGTTAGATAAACTTTTTAAAGAGAATGCAGAATAAAATATTTCTCTAAAGAATAATCAAGCCCAAGAGATAGTTGCAGTAGTAGAGAAGTATGTTGTTGGTGATGTGGATTCTTTGGAAAAGAAGGATGCAGGTATCAAATCGGATATGGTTTTACTATTTCATGAGACTTTTCCAAAGAAGAACCTTGGAACTTTGTGGAAGTTCGTACCATATGAGGAGATACCTTTTCATACCATGCCAGATGGTGATAAACATGGTTTTTATTCACCAAGTGAGTGTGATTTTGATGAGGGAACCGATGAAAGCTCAAGCATTGATGCCAAGAGTCCCAAGAAAGATGATGGTAAGGAAAAAACCGAAGGGAACAAGCCCTAAGGTTATTGTGTTTACTTTTTATGTTTAAGACTAAAGTCCTTGGATGGCCAAGTAATTTTTTGTGATGGTGGATCGGACATTTTCTGATCAATGTTTAATGTTAATTCTCCCTTTGTATGTATTTCTTTCTTTTCTTATGTCTAGTATTTAATCAATATTTAATTCTTCCGACGTGTTTAATAAGCGTTTAATTCATTAAATCACTTCAAATATATTTCATTTGAATGATGAAAATGTTTAATAGATCCTATCACTTCAAAGATATTTCATTTGAAGGATAAAAATGTTTAATATATCTAATCACTTCAAAGATACTTCATTTGAAGACCGGAGGTGTTTAATAGATATTTTATTTATTTGATCTCCTCGTACTCACCACAATATTTGAAAAAGGCATATGATAACATTAATTGAAAACTAGACACCTCATTAAAACCTCCCCATGCCACCAGGGTAGGAAAGAGTATGCTCCCGAATATTTACAATGAAGTATGACAAAGTAAATATTTACAAGATAAGTTTATTCTAAGTACAACCTGAGATTCTCAATGTTCCATGGGTGCTTCAACATGTTGCCTTCTTTGTCTTGAAGTATATATGCTCCTTGTTTGATCCTTTCACACACCATGTAAGGTCCTTCCCAATTCATAGCAGTTTGCCAAATTGTTTTTCTTTGGTATGCAAAAAGACTTTTCTTAATACTTTGTCCCCTAGCTAGATTTTTTTTTAATTTGGATGCAAATCTACTTCTCATTAGACCATGATAATTTATTGTTCTTAAATATGCCTTCACTCTTATTTCTTCAATCAGATCCAACTGATTCCTTACTAGCATCTCATTAGCCTGTTCAGAATAATTATGTATCCTGAATGATGGCAAAGTATATTCTATGGGAGTGATTGCATCCATCCCATAAACAAGGGCAAAGGGAGACTCTTGGGTGGCCGTTCGTGGAGTAGTTCGGTAGGGCCACAATACTTCTTGTAAATAACTCGGCCATTTTCCTGCAGCTCCTTCGAGATTCTTTTTCAACCATGTTAAAATTGTCCGATTAGAAACTTCAACCTGCCCATTAGCCTGAGAATGGAAAGGAGAAGATAAGAAATGTTGAATTCCTATAGAAGTTCAAAACATCTCCATGTCTTTGTTGTCAAATTGTGGCTCATTGTCCGTAGTAATTTGTTGGGGAATTCCAAATCGGTAACAAATATTAGATAAAATAAATTTTATGGCTACCTTTCAAGTGATTCCAGCTAGTGGTGCAACTTATATCCATTTAGAAAAATAATTTACTGCCACGATTATCGTTCGCCAACCTCCGGACGCCATGAAATGAGGTCTAACTAAGTTCAAACCCCATCTATCAAAAGTTATGGGTTCAGATATTGATTTCATAAAAACTGTTGGCGTATGGATTTCATTCGTATACTTCTGGCAAGGATCACACCTTCTGACCATATCTTTGGCATCTGCCATTATAGTAGGCCAATAATATTCTGCTAACAAAAATCTCCTGGTTAAGGCCTTACAACCACAATGTGCTGATCTCTCTCCATCGTGCAATTCAGATAGAACATTTTGAGATTCTTCAAAACCTAAGCAACATAAGAGAGGTCTGCTGAAAGATTTTTTGTAAATAATTTCTCTTACGACCAGGTAACCACGATCCTCGTACCTAATCTTTTTAGCCAGGACTTCATCTGAAGGTAAAACTCTATCGGAAATAAATTAATGTATTTCATACCTTCAATCTTTGGATTGTATGCCAAATATATTCATACTTTCTTCAGATTCACCTTATTTCCCTTGAACTAAGCTTATGAAGGGGTATTCTTGTATACGAATCCATGGGTATACTTCAGAATAGGCCATGGTAGCTAAAAAATCTGCCATAGTATTCTCCGATCTAGGGACATGTTCATACCAGATGCTTTTAAAACTTGTAGCAACTTCCCTCGGTACTTGCACATACTTTATTAACTAGTCTTTTTTTAGTTTCAGATTACCCTTGAGCTTGACGAATAAGTAAGTTGGAGTCACTAACTAAACGGACCCTCTTTGCTCCACATATTTGAGCTAGTCTTAAACCAGCAATGGCCACTTCATACTCTGATTCATTATTGGATGCCCTGAAACCAAAACATATAGCTTCATACATATCACCACAAGGGGAATTTAAACAAATTCCAGCCTCACATCCAATCGTATTAGACCCACCATCTGTTCGTATTAGACCTGTTTTCCCGCTCTTATACGTAGGGCCTTTTAGTATGAAATTCCACCAAGAAATCAGCTATAGCTTGAGCCTTGATCGCAGTCTGAGGCGCAAAATCAATAACATAGTCTCCAAGCTAAACTGACCATTTAGTCATTCCTCCCAATATGTCAGCTTTTTGTAACATATTCTTTAAAAAAATGTTCAAACTATGATCGAATGTGCTTGAAAGTATGGCCTAATTTTTATGGCTGTTATTGATGAGGTCGGATTTATTTGACACTGACCATTGTATATATCTAAGGGGAAGTTTGGACATATCTAGTACCATGCCCCACCGAACAGTATAACTTAGTGGAACATAACTCATCTAGTTTCTAGTCATTTCATGTCTTAGGCTTACGGGTTTTTAAACTTAACTCAAGCCCATGATCCGACCTAGAAGGCCCATAGATCATTAAATGAGTATAAATATCCCAACTACTTTCATTAATGAGGGTCATTAATATTTACTGCTAGCACACACCTTACTTATCTCTCTACATTTTACACTAAACATAAAATTCCCAAAACTCTTTCCCAAACTACCCTTCAGTCAGAAATAATCCATACTAGTTATCACCAACGCCAAGGCTAATTTTTCTAACTTCAAATACTTTTTTCTGCTTCCAGCAAACTCTTGCTGATGTAATACATCGGACGAGGGTAATTATCCACTACCCTTTCTAAGACAGCACTCACGGCATACTCCGATACAACTAAGTACGTATAAAGTTTCTCCCCTTGAATAGGTTTGAACAATGTCTTGGGTGAAGACAAATGTTTTTTTGATTTTAAGAAAGGCTTGATCACACTGCGGAGACCAATTAAAGTCGTTAACATTCCTCAAAACTTGAAAAAATTGAGCACATTTGTTTGATGATCTTGAAATAAACCTATTCAATGCAGCCAACCGCCCGGTTAATCTCTGGAAATCTTTAGTACTTCGAGGATCCATAGCTAATAGAGCATTTAATTGATTAGGATTGGCCTAAATCCCTTTTTCACTTATGACTTATGACATATCATAGAAACTTGCCAGACCAGACCCAAAAATTACATTTCTCCGGGTTTAATTTCAGGTTGATGGCTTCTAAGTTAGAAAAGGTTTCTTGAAGATTGGATATGTGTTCTTCCTCCTCAAGGATCTTCACCATCATATCATCTATATATACTTTCATATTCCTTCCAATTTGGCTCGTAAATATTTTATTTACCAATCGTTGATAAGTAGCTCCAGCATTTTTTAACCCAAACGGCATCACCTTATAGCAATGAAGCCCTCTATCCGTGATTAAAGTATTATGATCTTGATCGTTTGGATCCACATGTATTTGATTGTACCCTGCAAAGGAATCCACGAAGGATAACAACTTAATCCCCGATGTGGAATCTACATACTGATCTATCCGAGGTACTGGAAAAGAATCTTGAGGGCATGCTTTGTTAAGATTAATAAAGTCAATACACATGCGCCATTTTTCATTATTTTTCTTGATTAAAATGAGGTTAGCTATCCACAAAGGGTATTGAGATTCTTTATGGCCCATCTTGGTTAACCGATCAACTTCTTGTACTATCACATGGGGTTTTTCTTTAGAAAAGTCCTTTTTCTCTATACTAGCGGTCCAGCATTATATCAGACTGAAAATTTGTAGCAGATTACTTCGACTGGTACCCCAGTTACATCATCGTTGCATCATGCAAACACATGCAGATTGTTAGCCAAGAAAGATAATAACTTTTGTTTCAAACTCAATTGTAATTTAGTACTAATCCTAACATTTTTTCTTTCTGCTAGGAAATGGATTTCAACTTCTTCTATGGGTATTATAACAATAGGAGCCTCCCTTAGATCATCTATTTTAGTATCATCGATGGAAGGCTGCAGTAGTTGTTATTCCTTGATAGCCTTTACATCCTCCAATGACTTTGAGGCAAGAGCTGTTACATAGCATTCACTAGCCACTTTCTGACTGCTTCGGACAACACCCACCTGTGCACCCATAACATATTTTAAACATTGATGGACAGTAGAGGACAAAACGTACATCTTAGAAAGCCAAGATCTTCCAAATATAATATTGTAGGATGTTGGTCAGTCAACCACAATGAATAATACCTTTAAGGTCCTCTACCCAACAGTACTTCCTCTTCAAACTCACCAATGACAACAGCTGAACTCCCCATAAACCCCACAATAGTTTTGTTTGATCGCTAAATAACCGATGGATTTTTTATCTGCCTATAAGTATTCAGAAATAAAACGTTTTTCGAACTACTATTGTCAATCAAGATTCAACGTATGTCATTACCCCCAATTGATGCCTATATCACCATAATATCTTTATGTGTTCCCGCAATATCTCTTAAGTTGTCTTCATCAAAGACTGTGAAATGAGCTGGGGTTCAGTACAGATGTGTAGACATTCTTCCTTCCAACTGAGTAGTCAAGTTGCTGACATGCCTTTTTCTTGAACAACTTGAGGGCATTGTCACGGTGTATCCCCTAAATATGGTTAATGATTCAAAAAACATCACCAGATCGGAAACTATATAAGATTTACCCACTATCACCCCCACCTGATTCTAATCTGGTTTAGGATCAAGGTATTCAGAGTCCACATCAAATCTTTCAACAATCATCATGGTATCTTCATGTCTGGATGTCCTGGGGATTGTTGAAAAAGTCGTTCGGGGAGCATTAACATTGGATTGTGTATTATCTGGTTTGCTGCCCTCTTGTTTTTTAACAAAAGCGCCTAATTTTACTCTCTCAGTGATTTTTTTCATTTCTTGCTTCAATATTATACAATCATACATGTCATGACCCATATCATTATGATATTTGCAAAAATGGATATTTCGGGTCTCTCTTGGGGACTGCAGTGGGGCTGGCCTTTTAAAATGCACTTCATTTTTAGTCTTGTCATAAATTATTGTTATACTCTCTCCCAACTCTACAAACCATTCAGGCTGAACCCATGGACCCTTTTTAATTCTAACTTGTTAGTTTTTTGGACTGATTCTGCTTGGGCTGATGTGATCTTTGTCTGGTTTGCTTTAATTTGTAACCGGATCGAGTTGTTGCTTGTGGAATTGACAATGTAGTGGTGGATCTGTTCTGACAAGGCACTCTAGATTTCTTAGTTTCTTCAACAATAATCTGCTTTCTAACTTGATTTAACTGCCCCCCAAAAGTCATTTATTTTTTCCGCGTTACTTAGTCGGTCAAATTACCCTGATTCAAGCCTTGTCTTATAGAGGGGATTGCAACTTGTTCAAAACAATCAGTTAGCCCATTCTTCGTGTTCGCAAACCTACTAATATATTCCTTCAAAGATTCGTTTGTTTCTTGGGAACAATGAATAATCGTATCACCATTTCCTTTAAGCTCTTTGCTTACTACAAATTTCCTCCGGAATACTATCCAGAATATGTCAAAATTCTTTAAAGACCCATGGGGGAGACTGTTGTGCCACTTAAGGGAACTTATTTTAAAGGTTTGTGAGAATGCTTGACATATCAGCTTGTCATAATCATCAAAATTCATCAAAATTCTTTTTAATTGCTCGAGATGATTGTCCTGATCTTTGCTTCCATCATACTTCTCTATCTTGGAACTGTCAAATCGTTTGGGAAGATGTCCTGAGAGTATTTTTGAAGAAAAATGTGATTGTCTCCAATTTTGGCTACGGCTAAATACTGTATCTTCATTGGTAGTAGCAAAAATACCCGGTTTGGATTGAAAGACAAATAAATTGATCAGCAAACAGTCAAAATGGTGATCAACTAAACCCTTTATTTTTCTTTGATTTTTAATTCTACCATGTCTATCCTTTTTTCTTGAATGTTTCTTTGTCAGCCTTAATTTTTTCTTTAGACGGTCTTCATCACTAATGGATAAGAATACTTCTTCAAGGTCTGAATCATTGGATGAGTTATTAGAAGACTCTGATGTCGTGCTCATAACTCGTTTAGACCGATGTGTTTTCTTAGAGCAGACATGAGTCTTTATTCATTTTTCAGTAGGGTGGAGTGCGGACACACCAGACTTCTCTTGTATTCCTTTTTCATCTTGTTTCTGAGCCCTTAAAGCCTCAATGTCAGCCCTTAGCTGATCACGTTAATCCTGCTTGGATTGTTTTTCATCTTCATTGTGATTGACATGAGACATAGTAGTGTGCTCCTTATTCTCTCTCACATATTTAACCTCTGGAGGTGGAACATCTTGTACATTAGGATCCATCTGCTTCAATGACATCCGAACTGGTTTATTTGCTGGTTTTGAATCTACGATTCAGGCATCGTCGCCTCCCACTGTGGTCGCCGATTTGGTGAGGATTATTTATGATCAAAGGGAATTCTTGGAAAGAGTTTTATCTGTATCAGGTATTTATTGTTGGAGTGAAGGGTAGAGAGATAAAAGAGGTGTGTCCTAACTATTAAGTTTTTTCCACCCTCTTAAATGAGCGTGGTTGGGGTATTTATATTTGTTTTATTACCCATGGGCTGTTCGGGTCGGACTTTGGATTCGGGTCAATCCTCAAAGCCCAAGCACAGGTTAGCACACAGCTGAGTCATGATTTACTTAGTTGTATTATTCATCGTAATTTGGTGCAAAACATGTCCGAATTACCCCTTCGATTTAGCCAGTTGTACACTTCCAAAAATATCGTAACCTATCAGTTGTGACATTTTATCCATTAGCTTTGATTTTATATGGTCAATCAACTCATCAGTTGGAAAAAAATCTATAAAATTTTATATTTGCATGAAAATATTATGCAACATTTGATGTCATTTCCCAGTAACAATAAAATGTAGAGAAACATATTTGAAAATTTTCCTACCAGTAAATTCTGCATAAACTTTACAACTTTATTATTATCTTCCATAACCATATAATTCAAAACAGCATTAAACATTTAAACTTTTGGATCCATAGCACATTCTCATAATTTTTTAATCATCTTATCTCGCAAACTTTTGCTTTTTTCTTTTAGCTTATATTTTATATTCCCACATATATAATCCATAGAAACTACGTGAAAAGAATATGAGAAAATATAACTAACCAAACTAACTTATCTAAAGTGACGGTAAGAAATGAAAGTTATTACTCATTATTCCAAATGATACTTTAATAACTCCAATTACTACTGTCCTCAGAATTGAGTATTGTAAAATAAAGAGGAAAGAGATCTACAAAAAATACATATAAAACATATAAAGAAAAATATAAATAGATATACCATTATTTTCATCATTTGAAATTGCAGTTAACAATGTCCGTTTGTACTTTGATTAACTGAATGTATCATCTGAAAATAACAAAAAATGACAATATTCAAAGCCATGAAAATAGGCACCAAAACATATAAAACAATGCAAAAAAATCTTTCGATAAAAGCCACACTCCAATACTACAAGATAATTCTGATCAATTGACCTAACTACATTAAAAAAATTATCTATTAACTATAATATTTCCTAACATCACCAAAGACCTGGTCTTTGGATTTAATAATGGCTAGCTAAACGATATGATATATCAAACCCATATATGTTTTCAAAAACTTTAATAAATTCTTTATGTGTAATGATAAGATTGGACCTAAAATCTGAAAGAACTTCACTTGAAATTATATAAGAACTCAAACTTTCATACTCAATTGATTTAAACACATCACTGCAATTATGATGTCACGAATATTTTAATATATACATATAACTTGCAGGCTTATCCTATTATGCACAAATAAATTAGTTACAAATAGTACAAATCTTTAACTTACGTTGCACAAGGATATTTCTCTTATAATCACAGCCATATCCAAAAGAGAACCCGACTTCTGAGGCAAATATAAAAATAGCATGACGAAGTTCTTCGTCATGCTATTTCTATAATTGAACAACACGAGTAATAAAAGTAGACCAATATAAACTAGCAAGTTTTTTATTTCTATATCTTAAAATTTAACAAAAACTTCATTCACAAGACTACCAGAAGAAGTTCAAAAACAAGGATTATCAGTATCACTAGAAGAGCCAACCCTACGTGAAATTTCACTTTCATAATTTGGTATGTTAACCTTCGCCTCTACATTCAATTACAAACATATGTTTGTAGGTAAACATAATTTATCATTCATTGTTATATATTTTGAAAAGACATTACATATTATGACATAGTTGTTTACCCACAAATTTTAAATATAAACTAAAATTTAGTAGAATAATCATGTTAACATGCTTTTTAACATACAGAAAAATATGTTATACATTGAACACTAAAACAAAATTACAAAACTTATCATGTCTTTCATAAAAAAGTAGGACACATGTTTGTAAGTAAACATAATATGTCATATGATGTAGCAAAGAATGCATACATACTGGTTTCTCGCTCATGTATTAGAATTGGGTCAAACATGTACTCAAATCGAAGATTTCGACAAGCCTGTCACATTTCAAATTTGACCCATAAAACCTTCAAAGACCAGTTTTTATATTTAGGCGTTATTGTTATCTATTTATTTTGTTTTAATATATTTATGTAATTTCCTTTATTTGGTTTTAGGGTTTTGGGTATTACTATATAAAGCATCACATACCCTATTTTGTCACTTTGATAAATTAATATTAAGATTATTTTTTCTGAGTCTCTTTTACTTTCTAACCTAGGGTTAGAGTTTATATCCATTATTTTTTCTCATTTCTTGTATTTTGCATTCGTCTGTTCTCTCTGCTTTATATTTTCTCCACCACCATACCTTATTATATATTTTGAAAATACAAGATAGAATAGCATGGTTTTTTATCCATATGTGCTCAGTCTGAACTAAAATTTGATATAAAAAAACCATATTAACATGCTAGTTAACATACAAAATTTGTCATGCTTTTAACAATGAAACATAAATTTACAAAATTATATTGCATCTAACAAACAAACTAGACAAATATATGTAGGTAAACATAATATACCATACTTTGTTATATCTTTTGGAAAGATATATCAGATTGTGAAATGGTTATTTAAACATTGGTGTTGAATTAGAACTAAAATTTTAGTAAAAAATCACGCTAACATGCTTATTAATATAAAAAAATATGTCATGACTTTAACAATGAAATAAAATCTACCGAATATTCCATGCCTTTAACAATGATACACAAATCTATAATGTATTTCACAAAAAAACAAGACATATGTTTGTAAGTAAAACATAATATGTCCTATCTTGTTATATCTTTTGAAAAGACATGACAAATTATTACAACGTTATTCAAACACTAGTGTTGGATTAGAACAGTAATTTGGTAGAAAAATTATTATAACGTGCGTAATGTTTCAATAACCATCCAATACCCCTAAGGTTTAAAAAAAGTACGGATAACCATATTGTGATAAATTAGTATATACAGATAACCACTTGGTAGTCCAGAATACCCCTAATCATTTTTTTAGCTCTTGTTTTTTTTATGTTTTTAATACTATAGCTTTAAAAACTATTCGCAAAGACCATTGTTTTTGTTTTTTACGACGAACAAAACTAGGTCCATAATATATATATATATATAGTTTTTTATAAAAAAAAAAGTAGTTGCAGAAATACGTGCAATTTGGTTGCTACAAAACAATTGTATTCTAGTTATGGAATTACGTATAATTTGATTGCTAAAAAATTGTATTCGAGTTACGAAATTATGAATAATTTCGTTGCAAAAATCAATTGTATTCCCGTTGTAAAATTATGTGTAAATGTATCGCAAAAATAAAATAATAATAGTTGCGGAAATATGACTTCGGTTGTTAAATAAGTCTTATTGCGTGGAAAACAAATATAATTTATTTTATAAAAATGAGGGTTAATTAGGTGTGAAACAACTAAGTTTTTTGTAGTTACGAAAATATATACATTTTTGTTTTTGTAAAAAAAAATTGGATTGTGTTCTAATTATAAAAATAAAGGTAATTTTAGTTGCGAAATAAGTCTGGAAAAGCTTCTGTATTCCAATCGTAAAATTACAAGTAATTTAATTACGAAAATAAGAATAAAAAACTCCAACAATATCTAAGCGTTGAAAATTGTACGTATTTGTGTGTTTTAGGGTGGTATTAAAAACATTCATGTTACCGTTTTTTTAATAATATTTATTAAATATCTTTTATTAGTTTGGTAAATAATTTTGTTATATGAAATCAATACAAACCCTTATTGATCGCTATCCCATAAAAGGAAATATCAAAACATCCCATGAAAATTTCTCAAAGGAAAGTCGAGCGCAAATAAGGGTTCTTTAATGAGCCCTGTATTGTGCAAAATAGTATTTCAAATGACGCCAAACAGTATTAATTAGAGATTGATATGTATTATTGATGCATTTTCTCTACCATTTCCTCTCTATTTACATTTACAAATTACAACCACTATGGTGACACTGACAGTCACGTCATTATTTCCATGCTAAGCTCTACTATTTTCACTCCAACCTTTTATAAACGATAGAAATTGATCATTTATTTTAAAATTACTATGGATATTAATATTTATTAAAATATCATTTTTTTATATTCGTAATTATTCATTTTCTTGTTTTTTATATTTGGGGAAGCGGTAGGTGATCACGAATTTTAAAAAAAGGTTTGTATGAAATATCGTTTCGATACAAATACAACATCAATGATTTTTTTAATGTAAAAGAGTAATTATTTTAATGTTTTAAGGGCTATATTATATTTGGATCTTGTTTGAGATCCGTTCGATTTTGATCTTTATATGTATATACCTTTTGGAATTACCTATTATAAATTTTGATATTTTCAAAATTCGACTTCACAACACTGTTAAGCTACGTATTATTTTGTTAACGATGTATTTTTTTTTTAATTCTGATTTATATATTTAGAGATATTACAGTTCAAAAATTAAGTTTTCAAAAATCTGATTTTTATATATTTATAGTTGTTTGTTTGATTTCTAGTTAGTTTTATTGTTTAACTTAGATGAAGATCTTCTTTTGGAATGTCTATTTGTAAGAAATAGTCACGTATGTGAGGATTTTGAGTATTAGAAAAGTCATGGATGTTCGTGCGAATTCACGCATTAATCGCGCAACAAATATTGTGCAAACAGAGTGCTTGGAACTGCACGGATTCATGCGTCCAGAATGCTAGAAACTGGGTGAATTTGCGCGCTCCGGGTGCTTGCACTTGTACGGTTCTATGCGGACTGGATGCGTGAAACTGTACGATTTTGACTGTTTCAGTTTCGCGCACCCAAAGTGCTATAATCTGTATTCTCGCACGAATTGTACTCAAATTTGGTTGTTTGGCGCACAGATCATGCGAGAATGTGTTTGTTTCGAATATGGAATAATTTCATTGTTGTAAAAAAATCCATTTTATGTATTTACTTTGGCTTTTGCAATCGTTTAAAATCTAAATCTAGGTATATCATTATTTATAGTTAATTATGTTAATTTACATATTTTTCCTTCTCGAATTCATGTTGTGAAGATATTATAGATTTAAATAATTTTGAAGTGTTTTGAGTTGGTTTTAGAGTAATTTTAGAGTGTTTTGTGATGGTATGTTTAATTAGATTATTTATTTTAGGTTGAACTATATGTTTTTTAAGATAGAGTATTTTGGGAATTTCATCTTTGTAAAAATAATTGTGGAGGTCTAAATCCAACAGAATTGGATCTAGATATATCATGGTCGATATTTTAAATTGAAATTTTTTTCTCCATTTCGTTTACCCGCTCGTCGCCCATCAAAATTGTACATCGACATTTGTCTATTTTAATTTACCCTATGTATTCCTGAAATCCACCGAAACATTTCATTTATCTCCTTGCCAGTACGAATAGCCTCAAAGTTTAAGTCCACTTGATGGCGACTAGTGTCGAAACCGAATCCTCGAGTGTAAGAACTCAAAAAGAAAAAAAATATATATTTAAACCATAAACCTAGGTTAGAGTATAAGAGACTTAGAGAATCTCAATCTTGATTCAAAAAGTTTGACGTCGAAAATAGGGTTTGAGAGCCTTTTATAGAAGTGCTCGAAACCCTACGCCTAAAATATATCCCATCCCGATTTCAAAGCGAGTGAAGTTGGTTAAGTATTTGGGCTTCTCGTCGTGTTCAATTTGAGAGGTTGCAACGCTTAATTCGGATAAACAGGACCCAAATAAACCTCATTTATGTTTGTCCAAAAGGACCATATAGTCGTGGGCTTGTGCAACTACATCACTACTACTATCATAATTTCACTCCGGTGATTATTTTTGGAAAAGAATCTTTAGGAACTATAAAAAAACGTCGCACGAGAGGAGATAGAGTTAAAAATTCCGTCAATGTATTCCTTGAGACAATTACTTGTATCACTGCATACGTCAATGATGGGACTTGAAAAAGACGGAGATATTACTACAGCATCCTAATATGTGAGGCATCCTTCAGCACGGGCGTTGCTTAATGTAACCTCTGACTTCTCGTCTACTATTTAATCGAATGATCCCATTAAATAGGATCATGGTCGGTCACCTGATTCCGATACAGATAGACGGCGGCTGATTGAGCCTAATTTAATCCAAAAAATGTTATCACTGTTACTATTCTGATCGACAATTGCAGCAAAAGTCGCCTGTATGAGATCAAAATCTGAGATGTAAAGAGCTGAACGACACAGTGGACAAGTCTGGTTAGAAAACATCCATGCGTCGATACAATCTGAGTGAAAAGTGTGACAATAAGCGGCAAAATACATAGCTGATTATTCTGCTCAAATTTAAACAAGCATACAACGGAGTCACCAAAAAATGAGGATGAATTCGTTGTAGATTAACGAGTGACCGAGGAAAAAGTGAACAAAGTAAGAGAATCTAGAATGAGAGATGAAGATACGACAGCAGCAGACACTCGACTACCAGAGAAATAGAATGTATTCGAAGAGATTGACGATGAAGAAGAAGATATAGAAAGAATGAGACAACGACAGTTACAACGACGGAGGAGAATACAAACAGAAACTGAGATTCAAAGTGTAATAAAAAATATAAAGATGATGATCATGACGCTAGGCTTATGATTATGTGAATTATGATCTAACAAAAATGGAATAAATGAATTACAAAAACACATAGCTTGAATCGTGGCTCAATAACATACTAGGTCATCAAGAAGTTTTTCAACTTGGGATGAGGTTGACTAAGCAAGAAACGAGACATCGTTTAAAATACTTCAGTTTCCTAAGTGAAGACGTGACTTTATGATAATCTAGACTAAGAATATTAAGAACTTCAATTTGTTTTGTTATGACTCATCTGGGGATAAGTTTGATCGATGATATAAAAGGACATCGATTTTCTAAGCGCTTAGCCTTATAATAAGTGAGACAAATGAAATAAAGGATCTTAATTTCTTGGTTGATGACTCGTCTTGTGAGTAGCGTAACCAATGATATAAAAGGCCTCGTCTTCTTGAGCGGAAACAAAACCTTAGGATAAGCTAGACCAAATGGGCAAAGGGGCTTCAGTTTGACAAAAAAATCTACGTTCATAAAGGATTTTTTATATAGGAGCCTCAGTTTTCCAAAGAGATTTTAGCTTGCAAAAGGACTTCAATTTGCTAAAGAGACCTCGGTATTTAAAAGGATCTTAGTTTTTCTTATGGAGCTCGTATTTTTTATAGGACTAAGTTTGTCAAAAGAACCTTAGTTTTCCAAATACATCTTTGTTTACAAATAAACCTCATTTTGTTAAAAGGAGCTCAGTTTTCCAAATGGACCTCAACTTGCAAAGGAATCCTAATTTTCCAAAAGCAACTCAATCTGCCAAAGCGATCTCGGTTTACCAAAAGGACCTCGGTTTGTAAAAGGAACTCAATTTCCCGAAAGGACCTCAGTTTTTCAAAAATAACTTGATTTATAAAAGGAAATCATTTTCCCATAAGGATCTTAGTTTTCCAAAATGAACTTGATTTGCCAAGGGACCTCAATTTTCCAAAGTAATCTCAGTTTTTTTAAAACGACACACTTTGGAGAGACACCTCAGTTTTCATAGGGACTTTAATATATAAAAGGACATTGGTTTGATAATGGATATTAATTTTGTAAAAGGACCTCGATTTATATGTTTGATAAAGTTTATATTTACTTTCTAATGTATATCTTATTTACTCATGACATGAGAATATTACGATATATATCTACCGTTCGAAGGGGTACCTACTATGGTTAGACAACTAAAATAGATTATAGTTTCATTTACGATGAAGATGACTTCTCTTATGTATGTATTTTATCGGTTATTTCATATTTATTTTATTATTCAGTTTCGCATTTTTTTATATTTTAACCATCAACAATTTTATGGATCGAAAATGTGGCATGGTCGCCCATTACTAACTATATATGCCTATGACATAAATATAATAAAGGCAAATCTTCAGGTTGGCTATCATCAATGTTCCAATGATTGCTATATTTCGGTTGTTTGGCAAAAATCAAAGATTTAATAGAAGTCTAATAAAAAATTTCATAAACATTTGATAATAATTGTGTTGTTATATTTTAATTTTAAAAAATATGGTTACTTCATTTAAGATATGTACTAATATTTTCACATATTGTGGAATTTGTGTTGTATTTCTTTAGTAAATTTAATATTAATTATGTTTGGATTGCGAAACATGATTTGTTAAATATCTGTAAAATATTTTATAATTCATACCATATTTAGAAAACCTATTTTTATGTTTTGAAACATGATTTATAGCTTGATTTTTTTATGTAATCAATTTTACCATATTACATTTGTTTAACCTATTGTATTCGGTGTTTTACTTGACGTCTGTGAAAAACTAATGTACATAATCTGAAACCCTATTTGTATCTCATTTGCGAAATCAATTTCATCATATAACATATACGTAACTTATTGTATTTAGTTTTCTATATGAAGTTTTAACTTATTGTATTTAGTTTTCTATATGAAGTTTTCAAAACACGGTGTACATAATCTGTGAAGCTCTACTTGTATCTTGTTTACAAAATCAATTACACCATATTATATTTATAAAACCTATTCTATTCCGCATTTTATTTGATGTCTGCAAAACATGGTGTATATAAGATGCAAAACCATACTTGTGTTTCGTTTGCAGAATCAAACTTAAAGTGGGAAAACGGATTTTGCATTTTTGTGCCATTATTTTAATTTTAAAAATATTAATATAATATAAACATGCACGTCCTCTCTCTCTCTCTCTCTCTCTATATATATATATATATATATATATCTCCTCCTCTCCCTCTCCCTCTCCATCTCCCTCTCCAAACATGAAACTCTTACTTATAACATGTATTCTCTTAATTTTTTGCAATTTAGTTTAGTATCACAAAGATTTGATTGTTTTTTCTTAAATTTCAATTTTTCGTTCTTCATGTATGTCATCTTTTTAAAAAAAATTATACAACTTTATTTTCCAATGATATTTTATTGACACAACTCTCATTTAACTTTTTTTTGGTTTAAAAAACTTAATTTACACATATTTATTTTTAGTTCTTAAACCGATTAAGCATGTAATTTGTTTGATTCTGCACATGGTACTTTATGATGGACTATTCCGTAATAAAGGTATACCATATTTGAGCTAATGATTGTGTCTTTACACCACTCTTCAAATCATTATTTAATTCTAGAATAGATGATAAACATGTCTATAAGAAACACTGAAAGTTAATAGGTGAAGTGATTAAGGCATACAACATTGACCAAACAACGTTTTATTTTGTGAAAGATATGTAAGCTTAGAAACAATTATATCAAATTCATTAAGAAATATGGGAAAACGTATGTCATTTACTAAAAATATTTTTAAGACCAAGACAAAAAAAAGAGAATTCTAGAATAATTAACACATACTTATCCAAGATGAATGAGACAAAATCTAGAAAAAAAATATATTTCTCTCAAATAACACACATAAAGCTAAAATAAGGAAATTAAGTAATTTCTCGCAAACATAATATATGGCTATGTATCACTAGGTTACGCAACTTCATGCACTCTTCCATTTTACAGGTTTTTTATATATGCTTTGCAACACTTTGTGTTTAGTGTTCTGAAATTACTAAAATCTCCATCATTTAACTTAATTATTATATGTTTGTTTAGGATTCAATTATCAAAGCAGTAACAACATAGGGAGTCTAAAAAACTTGAAGTAGATCTTCTCCATATACTGTTAACATGCTCTACTTTATCCTTCTATATTTTAGGAGACGTGATGGCTTCAATGTTGGTTTACTATGCTAAAAAAATTAAATACTTAACAACTATGATTGGGCTGAAATGATAAGCAATAAACTTTTAATTTTATGAATAACTATTCAGCAAAATCCCTTCAAATCTGTAGGAAATGGCGCAATGCCAGTGATTATTAAATCAATTTTTTTTACTATGAAATATATTTTTAATAAATTTTAATCGTGATATTGATTGTTTATAACATTTGGTTTCAACCGTTTCCTCTAGAGTAAATAGCAACAACAAAAAACCGGTTGACACAGACTTAATTCCATATTTTTTAAAGTGGTATGTACTAAAAAAACTACAAAGATAGGTTAACTAAATCGGTCAAAATATTGAAAGTTAGCATGTATGTTATAATCTTTTTATTCCAAGCTATGTACATCCACTTGCGCAATAATTATAAAACAAAGTTTTGCAAACTACTTAGCTATAATTACGCAAATCATATCGTCGCGCATGGTTATCGTAGTAGGCTACCCTACGGTTACCAGAATGTTTTTTGATATCGCAATGGGGCCCTTTATCAACCTTTCTTATTTCTGGAAATCCCCATTTTGTTATCCTTGGAGTTCTATTCGGAAAATCTCATTCCGTACCATCATCCACCTGGATGAATTGGTCGGCTCGGGCCAAAATATCTCCCATATTTTTAACTGAGATTATGCGTAGATCATCATAGAGATCTCTCAGGTGTCTTTAACCTCGCTTCAGATATGCCACCGCTATCGGCTCCTCCAAATCGGGCAAACCTTATGAGGTAACTCTTTAACGATTCACCCCTTATTTGGTATAGATCCATTATAAAATCGCTCTCACGTTTTGAGTTCTTATTGTCTACAAAACTATCTTTGAATTCGTTCCAGAGTCATAGAATGGGCCAGCATAGCATAGCATCATCTGGGTTGAAGACCATCATCGTATTTCTAAATTGCTCCAAGTGCCTCTCCGAGTCCCTAGTGTCGTCGTAATCCTCCAAGTGAAACGAGTCAAACTTGCGGGGGAGCTTGGCCTCTAGGAGTTTTTATATAAAGAGATATTATTTGAGAACGTACGCGACCATCTTGGGGAAGACTTCTTCATATTATAGGATGTCATTTTCCTTGGTTCGCTTGGAAGCTATACGTCTCACCTCGTAGGTAAGTTCCCGATCATGTGACCATTTTTTGCCACTACTTGTGCCTTCTCATTTACCGGGCTCTTCTCGCTTTGAGGACTTTCCCCATTGATTAGCTCTGCTAACCTCTATGTTGGACCACTGCTTTCCATGGCTACCGCCTCTTACCTTTGTGGTAAGTGCATGCAAGGCGTCGTTTATTTCTGCTAGTGTAGCTATGGCTTCCTAATCCTTAGATGTTTGTAATTGGACGGCTTTTTGTTGTTCTTGCTACATTTCTTTGATCTGCAATTCAACCTAGTGGACCATAGAAGTGGTCGTCGGGTGACCTAAATCATCAATAGGTTCTACCTGAACGGGCGTATTCCCGCTGATTGAATTGACCTCCACGCTGATGGCGGTTGGCTGCTGGTCTTCTTCTACTATTAATCCAGCTGCAGCGACCACCGGATGAGTCGAAGTTAGGCTTTTTTGTTGGACTATTCCAAGGTGTGAAATACGGGTTTGGTCGCCTATCGTGTCAGGTACGGATGCTCGATTTCCATCTGTGAGATTTCTTTATGGAGTTTCCATTTTAATTCTGGATCTAGTTACCAGCATTAGGTCAAATTCCATGTTCTTATTGTGAAGCGTTCCCACAGACGACGCTAAATATGTTGAGGGAAAATACTCACAAATATAAAGTCCAAATCGATAACTTTATTTCACCGAGAAGAAAATATATAATTTATACTGATGTTCAATCTATTTATACAATCCTTGTTACATTTTCTTGTTCCCACTAAATGCTTTATTGTGTTATCTTAATCGTGAGTTATTCTTTGTTTAACGTGGACCGACCTTAATGACCATTAAACCCATTTATTTCCAGTTACGCGGTAGTGTCGGTCGTGGACCGCCTTTAATACCTACTATGTTGAAAGTATGAAAACGATTATAGTAGTTAGGAAACATTTTTCACAAGTGGCCTCGGTAAAGCGTGATATCTGTGTGCTAGCCCATTTGTTATCATACGCACAGTAATCCTTGATTATATGTACGGTAATCCCTCGGTAGCCGTTCCATGTCGTTTCCCAATGGGTGTGTGCGGTAACCTTTAGGTGGCCATTCTCAGTTGCTTCTCGATGGGTGTGTAAAATAGTCCCTCGGTGGTCGTTCTGCATCATTTCCTGATGGGTACTCCTCGATCATCCTTGTTGCTCGGTTTAAATGTTAACTTGCTCGGATATGGGTTATACCCTTTGTTTACTTGGTGTGTGATCATATAACTCTAAAGGGGGCTCTATCTTACCTTATGGTGACGACCTCATCATTTATAACTTTTAGCCAACCATTTCGCGTATCCAATCAACATTCTCAAAGTGCATCTGAATGTCCCATGAGAGACTAAAGACTCTGTGTGCTCCTCATGCATTCGAAACAAGTGCCACGATTTCCAAATCGTATTCCTTCACTCGTATATAGTTATCATCGACTTTTGTTTGGTTTTTTGGAGCTTATTGCTCATAGCAAGTTTCGGAATACTTTGTACGCATTTGGACGCGTGAATTACTCGTTCTGGATAATATGCATTCTTATGTTTCAACCCGGTTATATTTCTATGATACCATGCTACTTGTTGAAAAGAAAAAAACATCGTGGATGGCTAAATATGAGTGAAACATAACCTGGAAAACAATTAACCTCAATTAATTGACAATTTTATATTTTAAAATTTTGTTACTTAACATTTTACAAATCAGCAAAACTATGTTTTGCTAATTAAAATGATCATATTTTACGAGTTGACTCCTATAATATTTCAGATATGTTTATTCTAAATTCGTAATATATTTTTACTCATTTTGCAACCTATTTGTCCTTACTCATTTAGGAAAAATATGAAAGTTATATAAGACTTGCCCACTTGGCTCAGCATAATCATCTAGATCATTTTCAACCTAGAGTATATACTGATGCGACACATATCCCATATCGTTTGGATGACATATCACTCATGTACACTAAGCGTATAACCAGATGGAAAATAGTGAAGTGCTAATACTTTGCCCAAATGATGGTAAATATATGCCAGTACGTAAACATCACATGCGTACAATTCCATAACGTCAATATCTTCGAGGAGAAGAGCATATTTAGGCTTCACGTACATGTATTGTTTTCTCTAAAAATATAGTTCATAAAAAAAATTACAACAAAAATGGTTGCCTCATATGATACACATTATCATCAGTAAACTCGAGGTTGTTGTATGTTTCTCTCTTACGACATAATCAGAATAAATTTCATAAATTTAACATACATGATTATATGTTTTGCAAGTGTAATATATTATGTCTCTCATATGTAAAATTTAGCTTTAGTATTACCTCTACTTTTTAAATCTGATAGGTCAATTGTGTTTTGAAACTCATAAATAAATGTGGTATCTTAGTTAGAGAATGGTCCATTTTCTATATAGTTGTTCCAATATTTGGATCACGAGACAGAGTCATTGTATCTTAGAGTGGTACAGGAGATGATTACATGATCTGATCAGAAGGATTTGTGCAATCTACTAGTTTAGAATGTGCGGAAGCATCAACTTCTTCTCCATGTTTAGTACATGATTCATCAAACCAATCAATAATTTGATAAATAAACATTATACAACAAAATTAACTCTAAACACACAAACATGTTAAAGTTAGCAAAATATATTTATTTATTATCATTACAAGTTTGTACATAGATTTCGCTTTCTACCTTTTACAATCTATATACTACACGTTTCACAAAGATATAAAAAAATTCGCATATATTGTTATAGAATATAATATTATAATATTAGTAAATTAGATTGCAAATCAAAATAAACGGCCAAAATTAATATCTCATTAAAAATATTTATTACAATAAAAATAATAAATATATGATAATTATTATTATGATTATCATTATATCAATAGTTAAAATTATAAAAAAATAACTTACTAACATTTTAACGACATGGTAAAATATTTTCGTCAAATATGTAACAAAATGCGTATCATTTCACAAATATTGTTACAGAATATAATATCAGTAAATTACATTGCAAATGTTCAAAATAAACGTCCAAAATTGATATCTCACTAAAAATGTTTACCATGATAAAAATAATAAAAATATTATTATTATTATTATTATTATTATGTTAATAGTTAATATTGTAAAAAATATTTTACTAATATTTTAATGATATGGTAAAAGATTTTCGTCAAATATGTAACAAAATGCGTATCATTTCGGCCGTATCTACAAATATAGATTTTTCCAAAAAAAAAACATTGCCCTTTTCAAAATGGGCTCGAGGCCCGTACAAATTGAGTTTTAGTGTCCAGAAAAGCTAAAACAGAGCACCAGTTTCAACAACGGCTAGTGAGGGACCACGGTTCCCAATGTCATCTTCTTCTTGTTACTTTTAGGTTTTTTCTTCGTTTGGAAAGTGGGTGGTAAGAAAATGTGGAGATTCGCCATCAGGTGGATACTTCTGTCCCATCTGTTGATTCTAGCTTCCTCCAACAAACATGGTAATCTTAATCTCTACTCTTCTGTTTCTATCAATTCTTCAATCACTCACCTTCTTACTTTACTTTTAAGTTCTTGAAAATTGATTGTTTAGGTTAGTGCCCATAGTTTCATTTTAAACCCTTAAGACAAAAAAAAGAAACTGTTTTTTCTTCATAGTATTGATATGTGGTGGACACTATAAAACAAATTTCAATTTAATTTCATGTTTGCTGCAGAAAACCCAGCCAATGACCTGGTTGACATGGTTAATGAGAATCGAACAGCTCTAAAACTCAAGCCGCTGAATAACAGCCCAGGCCTTGCTTGTATGGCCCTTCAATACATCCAATTATGCAAAGAAAACTGCTACAACTGTACACCACCGCAAGAGAACGACTTCACCCAAATATTTGCTCCCAATTGCGGCATAGAGCTACCAACCATGGCTACCATAAGCGGTCACATTGTTGGTTGTCAACCTAAGTATGTGAACCCAACAGTAGCTTTTACAAACGTTCTTGTTAAAGACAAGAAAAGCTTGTTGCTTGTTGCTAACAAATCGCATACCGAGGTTGGTATAGGTCTTTTTGGATTTCACAAAGGCCCATTCTTGTGGGGTGTTCTGTTTAGCGACGGTCCTCCAAATTCAACGTTTGTACTTGAGAAACATGGTGAGGGAATTAAGCAGGAAAAAGGATGTTTTAGTGGTACCTCTTTTCAATGCAGCGCTGGGGACAACAATTCTTTAATGTTCATCACCCTTATGCTTACTATTGTTATATCTACCTTGACTCTTTTGTAACCGATTCTTGGTCTTTTTTTGTTGCATATGAAGAATAGTAAACGGTGTAATTGTTAGGATTTTGATGTCTTACTATATGGGCCAAAGGATCGCAAACTTTGCTCTTAACTCGGTCGTCTTGTCAGTCGGATCATATATAGGAAAAAACTATCATCCTCCAATCATATGTGAGAAATACTAAATTTAGATACCAATCATTCCAACATATTGAGAAAACTCCCTGTTTGTTCGGGAGAAGTACTTATTTATCTATCTTTTTGGATGAGCGACTTATTTTGTTCAAAATTTACAATAAATATAAAAAAGCATGAAATAAAATCACACGCACCAGATAAATTTAATGTGGTACGAAATGTGAAGAAATTATACATCTAAAAATAAAAGATATTTTTTTATTAAATAAATAGGTTACAAAACGACTTTAAAAAATAAAGGGTTCAATTTTTCTTACAAAGATAACGATTCACAAAACTTTATATTCAGTGTTTATCTCTCGTCTCACTTCTTTTTTAAAATACTTGAAATTTTTTCCTCCTAGTTAGGAATTATGTTGCTCATGTTACCCTTCACGTCACATATTCACATAACAAGTCTTCTACTATTTATAAGTTTAAGAGAAATCCTAAATTCTTAAATAGATTTTCCAGATAAAAGTTCACTAATCAACGAATGTAATAAGATTATAATTTCTGAAAATATGAAACGTTATAAATAGTAAAACCAAATTAATAGGAAATATAATTAATATTAAAAACTCATTTAATTGGAAATCTAATTAATATAGGATGACCAAATTAGAAAACTCAATTAAATAAGAAACCTAACGATTAAAGAATATGCTTTGACCTTGCTTTCATGATTCGGTCTAGCATATTGCGGTTCAGCTCACTTCAAATCAAGATTATCGCATACCAGCTTGCTTCCGAGCAACCTGTTTTGGATCAACCCATATTTTTTTGTCTCAGTAGTCACATATCTCGTGAACTTATCTAAACCCTTAGGATTCAACAAACATCTCTACATCTAAGTCACGACCCAAGCTTCATCCTGAGAGTTTCAACATATACATGTAATCGACAAATCCAACTACGCCTATATGTCGACGAGATACTTCTCGCTTACATCTAACAATTCTCCACCTAGGTATAGTAACTCCAGCATCTGTTATACCCAATATTCTACTCTTTAGAGACCATCTCACCAGCATCCCAGACTTGCACTAGTCTCATGCACTTCATGAGCTTTAAAAACGATAATGCATTGGTCAACGCATCCAATAGAACTTCTTAGATGGAAATCGTAGCCATTTTCACTTGCTCTCTCTCCACCACATCTTAGATGAAGTGCAACTTAATGTCTACAATTTTAGTTTACTGTAGGAACTACGTATTTTTCATCAAATGAAGGGCATTAGTATTATCACATAACAAAACCACATCTTGTTGCACACCAGTGAGTTCACTCAATAATCCATTCAGCCAAATAACTTCCTTCATGCCCTCTGTAGTAACTATATACTCAGCTTTCGTAGAGGATGTTGCAACAAAAATCTGTATACAAGACTTATAGCTAACTATTCCTTCAAACACAGTAAAATAAATAACCTAAAGTAGAATTCATTGTTTTGAGGCAATTTGCAGATTCAGAGTTCACATACCCTCTCAAAACTTATCACATGTATTCTTCTGATTATAACACAACCTTACAACAAATGAGCCTTTCAAGTATCTCATGAGCCACTTGAGTGCATGTCAATGCGGCTTCTTTCGATCTGGCATGAATATGGTTAAAAAAATTACGACGTAGGCAAGATCGGGTGTTTTGAAAATGATAACAATAATATTGGAATATGATATCTTAAGCATATACTTCTTATCTGCTGCTTTGGTTTGCGCTTGAGTGTAATTGAGTCTGAATTGGAAATTAATGAGAGTTTCCGCCGTTTTGTTTTGGACATAGAGAACTTCATTAGGATCTATAGTATATATTCTTGTTAAGATAAGAATAAATTTCCCATTTGGCATGTTCATCTTGATCTCAATACCAAACATCTCTTAGTATATCTCACATATTTCCTCTCAAACTCACTTTTCAGTTGAGACTTTATTGCTTCAGTTATCCTCCTATATTTTCAAGCTATTAGTGTGTTATCCACATACAACAGTAATATAACTTATATCTCCACGTGTGCTTCCCCATTATAATAAAAACAAATGTCATAGCAACTACGTACATATTTGATTGATCTTATAAAATAATCAAATATTATATTTGACTACCTCGACGATTGTTTCAACAAACACACATTATACTATTTTCCTTCTTCAAACCCTTTTGGGTAACACATGTAAATTATCTTTTCCAATTTACCATCCAGGAAGGAAGTAATAACATTCATTTGATATAGATCAAATCTAGAAATAATTGACAACAAAACCATTATGAAGGTTTGTTTCACAACCCGTGAGAATATCTCATTAAAATTGACACCCTTTTTTTACCAGATTATTTAGCCACGAGCCTAGCCTTGTATTCGGGAAACTTAAAATCAGAAATATATGGCTTTATCTTAAATATTCATTTACTCCCAACCAGATTTTGACCTTTCAACTACTCCACAATAATCCAGGTAGTCATCTTCTTGAGAGATCATTGTTCTTCTTTCATGACTCTAAGATATTTCTCTTTATCATTACTCTTGATACCATTGTGATATATCTCAGGTTTAAGATATCTCACTTCAATTCCCTAGTCGATGAGGCCACAACCTGGTAAAATTCTTCGACAAACTAGACACACCCCTTAGCGCTACAGAGCCCTCAAAAACTCAAGCATGATTAGTCATATTGGCTTTCATAACAACAAGAGAGCATTGTAAGACCCTAAGTTTACCATTTTTACCTCTATATGTAAAGGTAATGCCTAATTTTTTAAAGAGAGTCTCTCAATTCATGTAGACAACTTGAGCCAAACCATTCTAATCCCTTTGACATTACAGGATTTTTCATTCCAATGATGACCCTCATATCATCAAACATTCTCAGGTATTCAAACCAATATATATTAAAATTCATGTGGATAAAGAAACTGAATCTATCACCCTTTTATCATTGTACCTTCATTAATAATAATACATTAACCCGTCAAAATACTCGTAGTCATCAAACATAGTTCCAACATCTCCGACTTTTGTCTTCTGATAAATATTGCATTTTATTTCTCTGGGTCGTTTCTACTGATATGCGCTTTCTTCATACATGTCCAACAAATTACTTTTGAACCTATCTTAGCTTTTTTGCACCTTAAACCGAAAATTTCCTCTCTTCTTACTTGAATCTTTATTTCATGATCGAGCCCTCAAATCAAATATATTCCCTTCGAATTTACTCTTCAGAACAGTATTTCTTTGAAGATATTTGGAGTTTAATGTGCTCATAACATTGGCCTATGTAATGGAGTCTTATCGTATAGAATGATGTCTACAAAATTTGTGTCCTCCTCCTCTACCTTCACACCAACTTCATTCAAGCTGAGTATGATTTTTTTATAATCATTTGGGTTCCTTCGGATCTCTGTGTTACCATCTATAGACAACATGTAAAGTTATTAATTTATATACAATCACCAAATAAAGTTTTATATAACTTATCTTTAACCGATTGTATATCCTTATTATCGTAGGTTTATCAGATTTCTCTCGTAGCACTTCATCTCCCAAACTCAGTATGAGAGTACTATAAAATTTAGAGAGTATTACAACATTAATGTGTTTAGATTTATCGTGGATAACAACATACAATATCTTCTGTATTCAATGCCTCAACCTTAATTCTTCAAAGGTTAAAGTCATTCAATCAGTCAAATTTTTCTATGCTAAGCTTCATGGAACTCATCTTTGTGGCTTTCGGTTTCCAAACGATATATAATTGTCCGACCTTCAGATTTAATAATCGATCTAATCATTTTATTATTGCTCTATGCTCACTGAATTACTTGTTTGAAACTTTTCGTATTTCATGTGAAGCATGAACTAATATGAAATTTATCATTTTTTTGGAAGAAATGTTTACCATGTTCAAAATTTGCAACAAATAAAAGAAAGTGTAGAACAAAACGAAACATATAATACATACTAAATATGGTCCGAATTGTGAAATAATCCTACATCGACGGACAACGGACACTCTTTTATTAAACAAGTAGGTTATACAAAGACTTTTAAAAATAAAGGTTTTAATCACTCTTTGTTGCAAAGATGGCGTGATTCACAAAGCTTCATATTTAATGTTTATCTCTCACGTTATTTCTCTCTCAAAATATATGTATTTATTTCTTTCACTTAGGAAATATATTGCTCACGTTACTCCTCACGCTACAACCTTGTATATAAAATATTTTTATATTTATAGGTTTATGGAAAATCATAATATCTTAAAATAAAAAACCTCATAAATAAAAATTGAAGTTAAAAGTGACAAGTGAAAGAATTATTTCGAACAATAGTTAAATTGGTTAAATAGGGGGGTAACTTGGCTTTACAAAAGTCTACTAATAGAAACCCAACAAATGTGTAACATTGAGAGGGTCTTGTGTAATAAATAATAATTATGGTTGAGATTAGTAAAATAGTGGAGTGATGTCGCCATAAAATGGGTAATTGTGTAATTTATGGGCTTACCTCTTGTACTATATAAAGCATCATCCTTTTTTTGGAAAAAGAGAATCATTACTCAATCATTACTTTGTTACTACCTTTGTCAGATTATATCTCTAGATTTTCCGTATTTCTCTCTCTAAATATTATTCTACAAACAGATCTAGACAGATCATCCCTCAAAGAAATCTTTTGAACTATAAAAAACAAAACCAAATTAACATAGGAGACTCATTTAATAGGAAATATAATTTAATATGAACTCTAATTAATATAGAAAGATCAACATATGCGACTTAATTAAATAGAAAACCTATCAATAGAAGAATCCCTTTCTCATCATCACTCATACTACGGTCCAGCATATTGCGGTCTTGCTCACTTCGGACCAACCTGTTTCAAATTATCTCATATCTCACTTAACTCAATAATAAATAGTCTCAACTCTTAGGATCGATAATACGGCTTTGCATCTAAGTCATGGCCTAAGTTTCATCTTTAAAGTTGTAATAGTTCTTTTTATACATGTAATCGGCACATCCAACTAAGCCCACGTACTTCTTAGATAGTATCCATGTTAACGAGTTAGTTCTAGTCTACATATAATAGAAAATAGTATCATTTGAATAATAGTAGACGTACAAAAAGAAAAAAAATATAAATCAAAAAAGATTTTACTTGTATATCCTTAACAACTAATATAATTTATAAATTACGTCATTCTCTCGTAAACAAGTAATGCAAAATTAAAAACCTACATAATCTAATTAAAAAAAATATCTTCATAGTTTGATTAAAAACTAAAAAGTAAAATTGAAAAAGTAATATTTCATCCAAATCTAACTAATTAAAAGAAAAAACAAAAAAAAATCGAGCAACTATATAACAAAATATATCTATCATAATTTAGTATTTAAAATTAATAAAAAATTTAAAATAAAAATCATTATCTCAGTGTTCTAATTCCACAAAACAATGATCGGATTTTAAAATAGTATATCTGAATAGATTACAGTTTTTTAAAATGAAAATGGAATTTTGAAAATAGAAATGAATTTTATTACATAAAATATATATAACAATAATGTTGAAAAATATGTGGATAGGTT
The DNA here is from genome assembly GCA_036936605.1 of Limnanthes douglasii subsp. nivea. NCBI lineage: Eukaryota > Viridiplantae > Streptophyta > Magnoliopsida > Brassicales > Limnanthaceae > Limnanthes > Limnanthes douglasii. The sequence continues at coordinate 248,335,817 of JAUPFV010000005.1, read as the reverse complement.
AAATCTCAACCCTTTCTTATTGGATTTCACACGTAAAAAACATTTTCTTACCAAGTTGAAAAAACCTTAAATAAACACAACTACCATACCTATTTTACAAAGTTAAAAAGCATAAAAATATTTACCTATAATTATTTTAAAACTTTTTAAAATACTTCAAAAAAATTCAATCCACTTTATATCCGCAACATGGATTTAAGTATCATCTTATTGATTTTTTTTTCAGAGGATGACCAACAAATAACAAATAATTATGATACAACTATGAAAGTAAATTTCGTTATTTAATTCTGTAATTTCAATTTTCTTTTGATATGAACGAAGAATGTACGAGTTTTTCATATCTAGAGTGTCACAATATATCATAATTTTCGTACGTTTCTCGCGACATTGAAGTATATTTTTTTCTTAATTAGTGCGACATTGGGAAATATTTTGCGCATGTTCTTCCGACATTTGATACAATTTTGTGCAGTTTAGTGCGACATTTACGTTTCATATTTAAACTTGCCGCGCAACACAATTACATATACTAGGTGTAAAATTGCATATCTTATAGATGTTTTATACTATGATTTTATACCTTTATGTATGTCGTAAAAAATAGTTTAATCGAAAAGGCCGATTAAACCCAAAATGCAATTCTTGTTAGGTAAAATGAAGGAATACAATGACTATGTGTGGCATCGATCAACCGAATCAACAAACGAGATCACCTAATTTTTTTCGTACATCGTATAACTATCGATTTATTGCACATATTCCCACTATTTCTTATCATGGACATTACTTACAAGACGAGAATATACACAATGTTATTGCTCAATTTTTTTTGTGTAACATCAACCAATAATATATATTTTTATTTCTTTTGTCTTTATGAGTTCAAAAAAACAAATGAACTACACGTAGACTTTGAGTGTTTTTAGGATAATTGTGGTGGATAATATTTATGCATTTCCAAGTATTATTGTCATTGATTGGGATTTGGCATTGATACGAGCTATTGATGATGTCTTTTCATAAGATACCCACATGTTGTACAAATGACATATAAACAAAACTATTCTTGCAAATACTAAAAAATTCGTTGTCCAAACATATACATAGGAATATTATGACACAAAACTGGAAACATTGAACGAATTGTTCATCTTTTTCCCGAAGGCTATATATTATATTATGAATTCATGAATAACATTATAGGGAGGAAAATTTCTTCATCATTTCATGAACGAGTATCAACCATTAGAAAATAGATCAAGCAATCAGTAAGTGGGATTTTTATTTTCAAACTTAATTATTTTATTCAAAATTCAATATTATAATTAAAATATATTTAACATATATTTTCTTATACGACAGAGAGAGCTCACACGAGCCTAAAATGTTACATAGATACAAGTCAACTAACTTTTAAACCTTTTGGGGAAAAGTTCATAAATTGCTTGAAGCAGAACATTCGAATATTTTCAAATAATTTGAGAAAAGTAACTTTTGGTCAAAAGTTTTACATAGAATTACTATCTATAAACATTTAAAATGTAATATATCTTCTTCAGCTTTAGAAAATATCGATAAATAAATATGATTGTGCTAGTAAAATAGGTCTAGATTGAATAGTTTGTTGTTGACTTATTAGAAAAAATACACGGATTACCGTGTGCACGTGAAATAATTATGGTCAATAGAGAAACATAGTCCTTTTATTCTAGAAGAATGTGATATACATTGGAAAACTTTAAATATCATTCATAGAGATAAATAACATAAAATGACCTAACAAGAAAAATCTGCATAATAGATACTTATATGTGTGGATATGAGGCAAATATTCAAGATCATATTATAATTAAGCTGATGCGGATCTTCAAACCTAAAATTAGTCACGTACTAAAACCTAAGGTATCAGTTATTACAAAATGTAGGAAAAAATTTAGTCCGAACAAATCGACTAAACTAGACAAGTTTGTATTCGAACATGTCATTGAGCAAACCAAAAGTGCTAGTATGCCTGGTATAGTAGGTATCATGATTTCCTCGAAATAAAATCTATTCATAGTACCTACAGCTAAATGTCCCCCAAAGAAAAACGATACTCAACCAAAAAAAAAATAGTAAGACCAACGATCAAAGAAAAATTGCGTAGCTAGTTCTACTCAAAACCAAAGATTCACTTAATTTAATCAAGCCAAGTTGATCCATACATTTAGTGCAGATGATCGTGAAGGAAACTTACTTATTTGAGAAAAAATGTTTAATTATGTTACGATTGTATGAATGTGTTCCACGTGTAATTTTTTAAATTTCATTTACACGACATGTTTATGACTTAGTTACTTATCGTTTGGATATTAATGTTGCATCTACAACTCATTTATGTATTGTTTGAATGTTTTTTATCCTTATAATATTTATGTATGTATTCGTTTAAAATTTTCCACGACATGCTAAAAATTATATTTACCATATATTTTGTTAAATACAGTTGATAAGTCACATTGGAAGTGTGACACAACTCAACATGTCACATCTTTAGCGCGGCATAGTGGACATATTGTTGCACATTCAATACAATAATATGAACATGTCCATACAGTCATGTGTGAGAAGTCTTCTACCGTGGACAAAAAATAATTTTATACACACTTGTTCTAAGTAAAAATAAAATTTGAAATAATTTCTCATCCAAGAAAATCGTTACGAAGATAGCGTGCAAAAAATGACAATGAAAAAGAAAATTTGAAATTTGACTAAAACCAACGACAACAACTTAGGAATTCTAAAATTAAAAAAAATGATAACTTAGGAATTTATGAATTGAAACAATAATAACTTAGAAATTTAAAACTTCAAACAACGTTAAGTTAACGATAATATAGGTCATTGTTTATCTGTTATGCCAATTCTATTTTATCAGCCACCGTTCTTCCTTTAAATTTGGTAGTCAAAGTGAGCTTCGTACATAACTTCCTCTGTATTGGTTATTATTTATTCATGCCCCTGATTTATCTATTCTTTGGTTAAACTATCGGTGACCTTGAATTTAAACAATTTAAAAACAGTTTAGCATTCTTCGTCGTCGAGATTAAAAACAAAGTATATTCGTTGAGTCTTTAAATAATTCAACCTAGATTTAACCTCATCTAAACTTCGTGAAATTTTCTATTGCTCAACATGATCCCCACCTTAGAGATAGAACAACTAATATATTATTTCCTTCCCATAATGTTTATCCCATTCGCCTCGATAAGGTTTATTCACTTCTATGGTAGTTTTTCTTTAATTATTCATCATTGACATAAGTTCACACAGACATATTTATTTTTTAGGTTATGAATTTTCAAGGTTGAGTTTTTATAAGAGTGAAATATATATTTAATCGAGAATAATGTAATCCAATAGACATATCAAAAGGCGACACATGTAAGTTGTGGATATCGCAATTTGATTATCCAATCAGTTTGGGATACATATTGTATAAGACTAATGTAACTTTCAATGCATGTCAAGATCAACCCATTTGATGACTACCAATTCAATATTACTAGAACTCTCACGATATTCAAGAAATCCATATAGATCAATCAATGTATTAATTAAATAATCCATATAGATCATTCACGATAACTGAACATTCTAATGTAATGAGTTCGAGTTCAATAAAATTCATAACACTACTAAATATAACAATAAGTTAACACAAGATAAAACAAGACTCATAATAATAAAAACGTGAATATATAGAGATCATCAAATTCGTACACAGTATGATTAAGATTGCAAACAAAAGATTCGTAACAAAATAAAAAACATATATGGTAAAAGCAATACATGTATCACCATTGTTGCACAAGTCGTTAATACTCACATAAAATAGTTGTATCTCTCCTCTATAGTCACGATATCATCCATCCCCTCCATCTCGAGTACCTGATGCGCAAACCCATGTGACCTGGTGTGATAAGTGGTCGCAGATGGGTTCATCCCAACATGTATATCGACGTCAACGACTTGTGGGTCGATCAATACGTATCATAGGTTGTACATTACCCAAATTGGGTATAAAAACATTGTACTATCACGATCAAGCTCGTATGGAGAACCTCACAGTGAGGGGTCAATAGTATGAGACTGTCATCTAGTACAAATATATACATCCTATAAATAACGAGTGTTCATACGTTTACCTCTACTGCTACATACCAAAATATTTTTTAATGGCTTGAGTACCTCTTTAATATGCCCCAACTGTTAAGTGATGCGGAGGGGATAGTAAGCTTCACGGTGTCCCAAGAATTCAATGTAGCATATATCCAAAAAAACCTTACAAAAGGTCTAACATCACGTAAGTATCTATATGACATAAATAAGACCTACACGATAAAAATAATGCTAGGAAAAACTAAATTCATATTGAATAAAAGAGAAGTATAGTGAAAATTATAAATGATAAATAAAAATTGCATCGTCTTCTTGAAACACAGATATAGTGTAACGAATATCATCAGAAGTCTGTGGTTTGGTGGATAACTCAGAGGTTCATATCTACACATATATGGATGGGTGAAGCATAAGAAATGAAATGCATAACCACAAGCCTCGGGAAGTGATCGAAGATCCACGTCTTTAACAATCCGAGAAAATCACTAAAACTTGAGGTAACATGTGTAAAACTCTTACAAAACGTACCATATAACTGGGCTAATGTCATCTAACCCCAGTTATACTTACTCGAGTTAGTATAGTTATCAATGAACTATATATTTCCAAGGTAAATATTATTCTCAATCTTGTTGAAACAAAATGTAGCACCCAAATATTTGTAGAAGATAACCTCAGGTGGCATGAAAAAACATCTCATTAGTAGCCTGATCATGGTAATAATCCCTAATGATATAAGTGTCACACAACCACTATATGCTAACATTTTTTCCACTCTTATTATGGTTTGCATGTAGTTTATTAGCAAAGTAAACATGATCCAAACCAAACACTCGGTTGAGTGCATTTCTCTCAACCTCACTAGAAAATTGAACAATATCAAAACTGTCATCTATGGCGGGAAGATCAATGCTCGTGTAGAGGACTTCAAGCATCACTGTCATCTCACCAAAATAAAAATTGAACAAATTGGTAACCATATGTCAACGCTCTAAAAATACCTCAAGTAAGTGAACGTTAGTATACCAACGCAAGAGACAGTCTACAAGAGGACCAGAACAAGTCTTCATAAGCTCAGCTCTGACCCAAGTCTGACGCGTACGATTCCATCGGTGATGAATCTCGTACATGGCGTAACATCGTAAGGATGCTCTAACCTATAATATATATATATATATACAATAATGATATAATTAAATATTTTTATTCAAATATACGGTTTTAATAAACTTACTTTATTGTTAAAGACGTTATACACCTTGTACTTCTTGTAGTCATTGAACTTGGAGTCAAGCCAGGAACATCAGGATTGACACGATGGAACACAAAGTCCTCAATCATAGGTGCTTCATGATTTTTAAAAATCGAATGATGTGTAGTATCATGAGCTACAACCATACGAGGACATTTGTAATTGCTAACGTATACATTTAATGACGTGTGATACCAAGAAATACTATGTGGTGGTTGATCGGTCTCAGACGAAAACGAAGACGAAGATGAAAATGAAGATGAAATTGGAGTTGCATCTTGAACTCGACGAGGAGGCATCCTAAAATTATAAACGAAAAAACGTTTGAGAATAATCACAAAACGACCATAAATTTATGTAAATCTCGCACTAATCATGAGAGAATTTTACAACATGTTACAAAAATCATACAAAAATTATCACACAATCTATGCCAAAATTTTCCAAACTTGTACATGGAAAGCCATAAATTTTGTATGAAATGACGCACTATTCGTGCGAAGATTTTTCCAATTCTCGCGCATTTTGCGAGAATTGGAAAGTTCATCACACGATTTATGAGACACTTTCAGGAGAAACATGGTATTTAAAAAAAACTATATTTTTTATATTGTAACCTAATTTTCTACGAATAAACATCCAAAACATAAACCTATTCTACCATCAACTAACTAGTAATCAATAAATAATTATGTCTATATATATATATAATAAATTTTTATAACCCGAAATATCTAATTCAAATAACTAAATATAATAATAATAATAATAATAATAATAATAATAATAATAATAATAATAATAATAATAATAATAATAATAATAATAATAATAATAATAATAATAATAATAATAATAATAATAATAATAATAATAGTAAATATCTTAACCACAGGTAAAGTTTGATTTTAGAATTTTCACATTTTTAAAAAGTTTTATATAAATTAAAAGTATTTGTATACCTATAAAAGAAAAATAGCTTAAAATTAAACTCCAGCTGTCTTCAAATCCAACGAAATACTACCATCTCTCTAAGTTTATGATTATAACCCGTCTTTGTCGAATTATGAAATAACACTACATTTATCCGATAGCATAGTATAACAGTAATAATAATAATAATAAACCACCATATATATAAAATTATAAATATAGTGTCTTTTAAATTTGGATAAAAATGCCGCATTTGTCAACTATGAATATCGAAATCAATCTTTTCTATACGATAATCTTAACTTGAACATTTTATAGGTTGTGTCTTATACTTCCAAGAAACTATATATTTGACAAAAAAAACTTGTGATCATAAAAAAAAAAAAAAGTCAATATATGTTTGAACATAGGAACCAAGGAAGAAAATAAAAAAAACATTCTAGGAGAATTTCTCAAAAAGAAAAGTCAAGAGTAAAGACAAGGGGGTCCAATTCATTAATGAGTCTTGAGAAGTGCAAAATAGTAATTCTAATAAGGCCAAACAATATCAATTAGAGATTGATATTTATGATTAATGCATTTTCTCTACCATTTCTTCTCTTTTTTTCTCATTTACAAAGTACAACCACCACTAGACTAGACTGACACTCCTTTACTATTTCCACTCCAACATTTTAAACTAAAATTTCTTTATCCACTCCGTTTACCCGCTCGCCGCCCATCAAAATTATACATCCACATTTACCTATTTCATTTTTACCCTTTATATTCCTGAAATCCACCGGAACAGTTCGCTTATCTCCTCACCGGCACGATTAGCCTCCACGTCTAACTCCACTGCTACCGGAATCTCACTCCGACGACTACTTCCGGTGAAGAATCTCCCTGAACTACGAAACGACATTGCTCGCGACGAGATAGAGTTGGAAAGTCTGTCAACGTAGTCCTTCAGCCAATTCCTCGTATCACCGCCTACTTCAGCCGCCAGACTCGATTCCGGCGGAGCCACTACTACTACATCCTCCTTCTCAGTGAGGCTTCCTCCAACACGAGCATTGCTTAAAGCAACTTCCGATTCCTCATCCACTACGTAATCGAAGGAGCCAACTGAATACGATCCTGGCCGGTCAGTGCGGTCACCTGATTCCGGTACAGATAGACGGCGGCTGATTGAGCCTATCTCAATCCGAAAACTTCCATCTCCATTACTATCCCGATCGACAATTGCAGCGGAAGTCGCCTTGATGAGATCAGAATCCGAAACGTAGAGCGGTGAACGGCACAGCGGACAAGTCTGGTTAGACACTAGCCACGCGTCGATACAATCTGAGTGAAAAGCGTGACAACACAGCGGCAAAAGACGAAGCTGATCGTTCGGCTCAAATTTAGATAAACAGACAGCGCAGTCGCCGGAAAGGGAAGATGAAGCCGTTGCGGATTGACGAGTGACGGAGGAGAAAGTGAACAGAGGAAGAGAATCGAGAATGTGAGATGAAGATGCGGCATGAGGAGAAACTCGAGTACCGGAGAAACGGAGTGTATCTGTAGAAACCGACGACGACGAAGAAGAAGATGAAATCGACTGACGGAGGAGACAACGGCGGTTACAGTGACGGAGGAGAAGACAAAGCGAAACTGAAATCAAAAGCGTAATCGACAGAATAAGGATGATGATCATGACGCTAGGCTTGAGGTTATCAATGAAGGAGGAATTACGGTGGTCGTCCTCCGTAAATTTGGTCGGCGGCAGCACCGATGACATTGTATAAGTGACGGTGGTGGTGATGAGAGAGAGAGAAAGAGAGAAGGAGGTATAGTTGTTAAATGAAAAGGAGAGGTGGTGGTATTAATATCCTTCATCTGTAAGCATTGAATGCTCTCTAGGTTAGTAATAATGGAAATGGAGAGAGTAAATATATATGGAGGAAGACCACCACAAATCTTTTCATGTTTAATGCAAATACTTTTTTATTTATTACTACAAATTCATATTTCCATTAATACTCCACCTACCATACCAAATCGGTTTTATATGTCCTAGATTATCTAACTTGTGCAATTTTCTTAGATCAATATATAGCATCCTTTTAAGGATTGTATACAAAAAATTAATATGAATACCAACGTGATAGTGAACACCAACCGGTCTCCCTTTATATTTAAAGTATTTTTTTTTATTTTAGAGGAGGAAAAAAATTATACATATTCTGTAATTGGAACTACACATTTTACTCACTCCAATTTAAACTAGTATTGCTTTTACATTATCTATTGAAAAAAAAAATAGTAAATTTGCTATCTAGTCTCTTGTACTTTAGTGGGTTGAGGAGCTTTTATAATAAATTAACGGGAACTTTTAAATTATATATACGTTTTTTAGTTACCGCGTTTTTTAGTTACCGCGTTTGACTATAAAATCAGATGTATAATAAGCTACTTGCATGGTATGATTAATTTTTCGTTGTTATCATTTTAGACCCACGTTATCTTTTTCGAATAGTAATAAATTTTGTACTTTTGTATTAGATTTCATGCAACTTGCTTTGAATATTCGTAAGAAAAGTTAATTAATTAATTTGTTAATTTATTTATTTATTCATTCATTTAACGTTTAGATTAATAAAATATTTAATAATGTATATTTAAAATTAACATTGATAATAATATTTTTAACCAGTTACGTTAGGCCGAAGTTGAGAGTAGACTTAAAGCGTGAATAGTAGTGTTTGAGTATATAAACTCACACATTGTAAAGAATTGGACTTAATAAATGTTATTCCATTAATGCTTGTGATCTTTATTTATAGATTTTCTTGTTATAATAAATATTTTTACACTAGGGATTTTATAGGTTTATAATTTATTGTTCGTTAACTGTTTAGATTTTAGGTGGTTAACTATATATTTTTAATAAGTTTTTTAAATATTGATTGAATTGCTAATGGCTATTGTGTGGGTTGGACTACTTACATCATTATCAATAGTTGTCTTAGTTTTTACGCGAGTAATAAAAAAATTAGTTTAATTCTTGCTTAAATTGGTTTGGACACTGGTTGAAGCGTCAATTGTTTCTTTTTAAGCATGTTTTGGCGTTTGCTGAAGACTGCCTCTGATCTTGTATGCTTGGTTGAAGCTGGTTATTTAGGTTTGAAGTTGCTTCGAATCATTTCGATTTTTTGTTGGCAAGAGTTGAGTCGCCCTCGAATTCATAGTGAATAATAATGTAGTGAATGTCATGTTTTTTTGAAAGTGATGTTATTGCTTCAACTTCTTATGTAGGTTCAAGATTTGTTTCGATTAAGCTTGCTATGAAGGTATTCCAGTAGCCCCTCTAATATTGGCTAAAGAATGAGGGAATGAGTATACATATTTCAATTTTTTTTGTTATTTGGTTTGTGCCGAACGACTTGCTTTATTACTTTGAATTTGATTTCTTCATTGGAAATTTATTAAAACCCCCTTAGTTCTTGGTGAAGACTAAGGTAAAGGGCTAAAAATATTGATAAACACATATATCTCTAGTGTCTCTCGGCAATGTATTTTGTGCATATATGAAATTGGTACTCAATTTTTCTTGCAAGTGGTCGTATTTTGAAATTGGATGGCATGTTTGTATTTTTTTGTACATACAAATGGGTGTCATGGGGCTAAAAATCTAAGTCTTTTAGCTTATTTTCTTTATTTAATCAATTTTTGTTCCCTCTACATCTTCCCGTACTCTTCAATCTTTTTTGGTTAGTTAAGAGTTTATTATCAAAGTTTCATTTTAAGCTTGTAAAATATGAAGAAATGGAGAAAATAATGAAGCTTCAATAGCTAGATTGATCCAATCAGTTACTCTTATTGTGCTTGTTTTTTTGGTGGATCAGAGGTTTCAGAAATTTCTCGTTCTATACGTTCTCGTCCTGATAGAAAAAAAAGCATTTCAGGTTAAGAGGGAAAAATCATTGCTTATTCACGTTCTTTTTTCCCATTACCCTACTTATTTTTATCTTAGCGGAGGAAGTTTTTATGTTGCAAATAATAATCAACTGACTCTTCAACTCACTTGGATGTTCCATTCGTGAGCCACACCATGTTGAATATTTTTTAGAAATAGACTATTACTTGTTATTCTTATCAAACTCTTATAGTATATGAGTGTGATAGGAAGCTTGTTGATTGGGTAATTTGTAACGATGTTACAGTTAAGTATGGAAATTTTGTTTGATGTCAGCGACAATGAAGTGATTTTCTTCAACCACAACCTTAATCATGGGTCTTGATTTCCCATTGCACCAGACCTTATCAAATTCTTTTAAGATGCGTATATGTCTTACTCAACTTGTTACACACTTTTAGAACTTACTCATATTTATTATTATTTTTTGAGGACTACTAATCAACGCTTCTAAGCGAGTGAATACCTCATTTCTCACAAAATATATGGTCGTAAGACCAATGCCTTTTTCAGATTATCATAGAATTGATCGCTAAGACTATTACCGACCTTCCCAATTCCAATAAAATCTGGAAGAATAAATTAGTTTTTATCTTCGATGCCTAGAAGACTAGGTATGGGTATGCAAAACCTCTGTTTAGTTGCAGTTGGGTTGCTAAGTGTAAGGTTTTTTAATTTTCGGCCTATTATATGCTTTACTTTTTATTTTTTATTTTATTTTTGTTATTATTCTTTTGCTTTCGGTCCCCATTGTGAAGTTATCGGTTGACAAGCAAAGATTAGATCGTGTTTATTGGAAAAGGCTGTCAATTATTCTAACTCTTATATTATTATCATGTTGCCGTAATATTTTATTTACAATGGGTTGTGGTCTATTCATGTTGTGATGTGAGGGTTTTATGTTTGTACCCTATCAATGATGATGATATGGATCAATATTATACTTTGAAGAAGAAATTTATGAAGAAGTTCGTAAATAAAAAATATGTAGGGAGGAGGCATGTTAAGGATAAAGTGGTTGAGAAATACTCCACCAGAGATCTTCGTAGCATGGCCAAGAAGCGGGATTTGGAGAAAACACCTATTGATTCTTTAGAGATGGGGTTTAATGTTTGAAAGACTTGTTGATAAATTGCGATTAAAACCCAATGTCTTGAAGAATAGAGACTTTTTCATGTTAGTTTCAAAGAGATTGAGTGAGAGAATGATCAATCATACCATAAGCCACAAAAGTTGTATGTCGATGGTAATAGATTTCCCAAAATTACTAGTACTATTATATGGTGATGGTGAATATAATGTACCTTCAGATCTTGTAACCGAACAACAAAGTACTCCCTCGTTGTCTACAACTGTTTCTACTCCTCAGTTTTCTTATGTTGTAGAGTCTATAATGAATGTTAGTTATGTAAACGTTTTTATTTCTACTCCCTATCTTCTAGCCATATAAATTCAATTATTCCAGATTTTGGTAGGAATGTAAAAGCTCTGGTCGGTTTCCTACTAGGCCTGATTTTTTGTCTATAATGACCAAGGCCATGACTGATGCTCATGTGACCGTTCATCGAGAGCATGCAAAATTTATCTAGCTTTTCCATATAAAAAATAAAGAAGGAAATTCATATATGTTTAACAACTATAGCCACAAAACTTGATTTTCATGTTATGGAAAAAACTAAGGCTGAATTATCTAAAATATTTGATGTTCTACTAGTTTTTTCTACAGAATCAAACATCACCTCAATTGATATTGATCAATTATTAGGGTTGGAATAAAATATGTTTGCTACCACCAAGGATATCATCGGCTAATTTCCAATACAAGAGCTTATATCTTTCATGATGAAAATTCTTCCAAGATGGTCGAAGATATTATTCTCCTTCCTTCTTTTGTTTTTGGTGAAAATATTTCCAGGACTATTGAGGATGGATCTCTCTATCCTCACCTGAATGTATTTTATCCATCTCGGACGTATATTTGGATGTTTCAACTAATGTTATTGTTAACTTGAATGTTAGTTTGTCCTCCCATGGTAATTCTTTAGTTGATGTTACCACCTCATCGACCTCAATATTTTTGTTGGATTAAATACCTAATATTGTTATTTATTTGTTACAGTGGACTATTAAAGGACACTCTTCATTCATACATCTCTATTTGAAATGGCTTAGAAGAATTTGAGTCTGGGTTTTGAGGTACACCTTCATTTATTTATTTAATTTCTTATGTTGTTAAATACGTTATTTTGTATATTATTATTTTATTTAAGGTCATCCTTAATGAGTTAACCATGCTCCATCAAGAGAATATCTATCATTCAATTTATGTATCTAACCTTCAGGTTCTTTTTGAAAGTGTTGCTAAACCCGTCGAAGGAAGTGTTGAAATTAAGGTTGCCGAATATTAAGAATGAGAAACCGTTTGGGGTTGAGCTTAAAGCCTGCCAATAAGAGAAAAAATTTGATGGACCTCCGATTGCAATCTCAAGTTGAAGAACTTAAAAATATTTTTTTTATCAATTCTCAATTGAGTGCATTGGTGCATGCCCACAAGGATGTTTCAGCAAGCTATCAATTTGGTAGGTTTTTTGAGAGACTAACTTGTATTCATATTGAGTATTTTAGGTACTTGTAAAAAGAATCTGACTGCTTCTGAGTCAGTCCGTGATACCATGGAGGATCGTTGTTCTTTGATTTATCAAATATTTATTGATACCTAGGCTAAAGATGGGGTTACAAGATCAAGTTCGTACAGGCAACTGGATATTAAGACGTCAAAGTATCGCTCTATTTTAATCCATTTTGTTACTGAATGTCGGTCTTGGATAAATAATCATACTTCTTATCAACAAGTGATAAATTTTGTTTCTCAAAATGCAACTCATAAAGCTTGTTCTCAATTAGTTCTTGTTTTTTATGTTGAATACCTTGACCTTGATCTGTGTAACTTTTGGTGTTTTATCCCTAAGGTTGCAAGAGCACGGGATTTAGACTTGCATAATTTCGAGGAGAATGTAGATAGAACTGATAGAGGTCGTACAATAATATTTTGGTTGAGGAAAACATATTACTCTTTCTCAAAAAAAATGTTTAATTTTAATTTTTTTTTATCATTTTGTGTTTGTTAGTTTTAATATTGAAAACATTGTTACTTTTTGTACTTAAGACTCTATTGGTTTTTACGAGTACTCTTTTGTTATTGTTTTTTGGATGAGTCTTAATGTTTTTAATAAAATACATTTTGTATTCTCTGTTTTTTCTATTGATAGATCAGTTTCAATAGGCCGATAATTATTTTTATTGAACACTTATGTTCTTTACTTATAGTTTTTTTAGAATTTTTAAAACAGATGCATGACACTCAGTTTCAATAAGATTTTAGTATATAGACTATGGTAGAGCTTTAGATCTTCTATGTTCCACGGGTGTCAAATTTGATTCCCATATCCATCCAACAACATTTAAGTTTCTGCCTTTATCTTGGTTTTGACCGTGAATGGTCATTTCCAATTTGAACCTAACTTATTGAGTCTTTTTTCTTTGGTGTATATATTATTTATTAATGCTTTTAGCACTCTATCTTATGGTTCAAAACCTCTAAACCAAACTCTGCAATTGTATATATTCCTTATTAATGCTTTTTTAATACTTTGACAAAAGATGTTTTTTGACTTTTCTTTCTTCGATTTAGTCTATAACTGCTCTTCGGCCTTGTTTATTGTTTGTTTCATCATATGTTGTTATCCTGTAGGATGGCATGCATATCTTTGCTGGCACTACTGCCTCCATTCCATACATCATACAAAATAATGTTTCTTCTGTGACCATTCTAGGTGTAGTTTGGTACGACCATAAGACCCTTTGTAGGAAATTATGCTAGGTTCCAACTGATCCTTCCAGCATCTTTTTGGCGCCCTTTATCATTTTCATGTTGGGACCTGACCGTTATACTGGGGATGGGAATGAGAGGAGAAAATATTTTTTATTGTTTTCTCTATTCATAAACCTTAGGTACTTGCTTGAATTCCACATGCTCCAATTGAGCAACTGACCACTACAACTCTATCAAGTATTGAATTATATTCTCCTTTTTTTTCTTTGGCCTACCCTGATACATATTTGAAAACTAATTGGCTGATGGTTAAGATTTTTATTTATTTTACTCCATAAATATTTACAAGCCAAAGTCATACAATTACAGTTTCATACTCGACTTTATTATTGGATACTGAAAATCCAAACTTGATAAAATAGTTTAAGATATCTTTTGTTAGAGATATGAGTTGGATTATTACTTATGAGCCTTGGTTATTGATTCATCAATCATCTTTGACTCTTTAAGTTAATTTCAGACTCGTCGCTTAGGGAGATAGATCTCTCAGATTGAAACTCTATTAAAAACATATGTAAGTAATTGGGCTTTTATAAATTTTCTCATGTCAAAATAGATATTATAATCCTCTAATTATACTGGCAATTTAGTTAATCTTCCCTAGGCATTAGGCTTTTGCAACACATTTTTTTAGTGAAAGAATTTCTAACAATTATAGTATATACTTGAAAATATAGTCTCATTTTTCTAGCTGCAACTAATAATGTTCAAACAATTTTTTTCTAATTATAAGTATCTAGTGTCACTTTAGTTACATAATATAATGCTTAAGACCCTCTTCTTTCCTCATTCATCAATGTTGCACTAACTGTATAGTCTAAGGCTACAGGCTTTCTCCCAAACGTGGTTTGGTTAATACTCTGGGGCAAGCCAAAAAAAAATTATATTGTTGAATAACTCATCACATAATGAAGTACATTGGAACTTTCCTACTTTTTGCAACACTTCAAAGAATGTTTGACACTTGTGTGAGGATCTTGACAAGAACTTATTCAATATTGATAGCCTTCCAGTCAGGATTTGGACTTCTTTGATGTTCCTCGGTGGATCCATTTCCACCAAGTTGACGAGCTATGTTGGATATTTTTTATTCATTTTTCACTCACCGTGTATCCTAAGAATTTTTAACACCATACGTCGAAGGTGTAACTGTCGGGATTAAAATTGAGGTTTGCTCGCTTGAGGTTGTCAAATGTATCGTCTAGGTCTGCTAAATGATCCTCTTTATGAAGGCATTTTATCAATATGTCATCAATATATTCTTGTATTTTTATACCCAATTGAGTTACAAATATTTTATTTACCAAGCCTATAGTAGGTTGCTCTAGCATTTTTCAACCTAAAGAGCATTACTATGTAGCAATATAGCCGATTATAAAAGTTGTGTGTTCCTGGTCCTCCTCTTTTATTTGTATATGATTATAACTCAAAAAACATCCATAAAGGATAATACCTTATATCACGAGGTTGAAACCACAAGTTCGTCGATTCTCGATAAAAAAATTAAAATAAAATTGTACATTAGATCAGTTGGGATATCTCAGCTGAACTTCAGAATTTTCCCATTTCCATAACTATGTTTATGCTTCTTCACCCGGTTGTACCAGCTGCGGTCCTTCTTCGGGGTAACCCATTCCCTCTAAGAGGACCCTTCCATGTTATGCTTATTATGTTTCGAGAACCATGAATGTTGCATAATCCTTAAAACTTTCAGATTTCCTCTGATCACGACCATTTTACCGTTTATTGGATACCTTAAGCATTGGTGGACCATATATATTACGACATGTATTTAATCAAGTCAATATTTCCCTAATATAATATTATAAGAAGATGATACATTTACCACCATAAAAACATTATACCTTTTTTGAACTATTATTCTGAAAGGTTACATCTAGAGTTAGCTCTTTTATGATAATTTCATTTTTTTTGGTGAAGCTGGTAAGAATTCTTTGACTTGGGGTCAGTAGTGGATCTTATCTCATTCTTTTGTACATACATTTTTACAAAAAATTTATGGAGCTACAATGTCAATCATCACTCTTTTGATATCAATTTCAGTAGCTCTATCGATATTAAGCCTGTATCAATGTGTAGAGACATCAATCCTCTTAAATCGTCATCCAAAAATGATATATCCGGATACAGGTTTTAGTACATGTGTGGGGACGTTTTCCCTTGACATACTATCTTTATTTATTTAGCATACATTTTTCATGATTTCAGAGTAATGATCTCCTCCAGCAATCACGTCTATAATCTTTCTATTTGGATCTGAATCCAAATATTCCTCGTCTTCCTCTACCTGAGTATGATAGCATTTATATCCAACGCTCTTTGCTCTTCGGCCGAGGCTAAGGTTTGTCTCAGAACATCACCAAAATATTTTTTTGGTTCCTCATTTCCTTTATTTTTCACAAACTCACTCAACTTTCCTTCGTCAACTAAATTTTGGACGTGATCCTACAAAACTCAACAGTCTATAGTAAAATGATATATATTATCATAGAATTTACAGTATTTGTTTTTATCTTTGATATCATTTGGTCCATACAACTTTCCAAGATAATTGTACTTGATCGTGTCTTTCAGTTTTTTTCATAAATCACCGCTAGCAACTCGGTTAACTCTGTAAATGACCATCTTAGCGGGAAGTCCACTCTCTTGCTACAACTGAAGATGTATCAAGATTTGGATTTTTCTTTATATCTTTGGGACTGACTGAATCTCGGCTTGGATGAAATCGGATTGTTTTTGTCCCTTGATGTGTCATCTTTTGTATTTATATACGCCTCATTTTTTTCTTTGTCGAAAGGCATACGGTTGGGGTGTCGATACCCTTTTTTTTTTCTTCGACCACTTCGTCCAATTTGATATATTGCTTCACATGAGCTAGCAGATCTCTGAAGTTCAAATAATTCTTATTCATTATTGATTTAGATAGGTTATATTCTCGAACTCCTTGCTTGAACTCCGTTACGACCACCAAACCGTCGCAATCTTATAACCAGGACTTTGTTTTCACAAAAAAACTTTGTGACTTCCCCAAAATGTCATTACTTATTTTCTTAAAATGGATTATACAATCTCCATCTCCCTTGATTTATCTTGATCATACAAAATGATTCTTAAACATCGTCAAAAAAATCTTGTAGTTTTTTATGCATCTTATGAGAAGACTGTTAGATCATTGCATTGCACTTCCTTAGAGAGTCATGGAAAATGATCGGCGACTCATCGTATTGTTAGATCCATACTACAACATATCGTTGTTGAAATGTTGGATGTTGTGCTTCAGATCTCCTTTTGTTGTACTACTTGCTCATTTTATGGTTATCATAATAGGTTGGCATTATGAAATACAACATCTCCGGGGGCTGTGGGGATTACTCATCAAGATGGGCATCCTCTTCTTCATAATAACCGTACAAAAAGTTCATGAATGGATATGTATACAAAAAGTTTCTCTTACGACCCCTTTTGAAAGGTTGTTTATCATCTTGGTCTTTTTTCCAAACTGTCTTTCAGCATCCGCAAAGTTGCATCATTTCTTTCCTCGTCATCCACAAGTTGGATGACAAATTTGACTCTAAGAACATGTATCAGTAGTTGTTCTTGCATCAAACAAAAAATATTAACATGTTCCTCCCTATATTGTTGGGTCCGCCTCTCAATTTTTGTAAGAGGCATTACGAGATCTTTTTTGGTTGTCAGAGTTTTGAAATATTTAATTAAAACTTTATTTTTAACTTTTCAATAATCAATTTTTTCTTCCTAGGCCGGCATCAACTAATTGAGCTTGTATTTTTGTTATCATTTTTTTTTAAATCGTTGACCATAAACAAAACTAATTAATATCGAATAGTTTTAACTAACTAAATTGATCCAAAACGGAGAAGTGAATAAAAGTGTTGATAATAAAAATCGTATCATGAAAAAAGTAAAGTGAATCCATAAATATTATCTTATTATTTGACTAATTCGTTTGCTATTAACTAGAATAGATATTAGTCATTTAAATTGCAATACATATATAAAACTACTCACGTCTTTATTACACTCGATAATTATTAAAAAATAAAAATATGATATAAACATATATAAAACTGCATGGAGCACCGGGAGTTTGACTTTATGATAAGTGATTAAATAAATATGTTAGTACATGTGTTGTTAGCATGAAACACGGTCTTGTTGTGCTTGGGTTTTATTTATAATCCAACAATGTCCCACGATTCATTCATTATTTTAAACATCGATCATTCCTCTAATCATTTGTAATTTACTGCATTTAATTTGAAGCATCAACAGATGGATCAGGAATTAGGAATCTTAATCCAACCAAGATGGATAATCTTTAAGATAGTTTAATCACATAAATCCCCTGATCTGCGCCGTCAAATATTATGTAGCATGTCCTTACTACTAATCCTTCGATTCTTTCAATGGATTTGTCAACAAAGTGATCAAATTAAAGGATGCATAGGTC
This sequence comes from Limnanthes douglasii subsp. nivea, assembly GCA_036936605.1. Taxonomy (NCBI): domain Eukaryota; kingdom Viridiplantae; phylum Streptophyta; class Magnoliopsida; order Brassicales; family Limnanthaceae; genus Limnanthes; species Limnanthes douglasii. The sequence goes on along the minus strand of JAUPFV010000005.1, from coordinate 248,317,144 downwards.
ACTAAAGAACATCACTTAGGTACATAAAACTACAAGAACAAGACTAGCCCTCTTGACTTTTGAACACCAACAATTCCTCTACTTTGCTTCTTTTCTACTCTTGGCATATGTCTTTGGTCTTCTGAAAAGTGGAGTTCACCTTGTTTCTAAACTCAATTGATTCATTGATTCTAAGGCAGCATAGACAGAAAAACAAAATAGGAATGTTGGTCTGAACCGATCAGATTCGATCGGATTTTGTCCGATCCGAACATATATCGGATTCAAAAATATTAAAATATATATAAATAAATAAAAAATACTAATTAAAAAAAATCGGTATATGTTATATTCCGTCAGTAATTAGCAGCTAGATTCTTTCAATAAGTATTGTTTCATAAATGTCTGTGAATTTAATTTTTAATAATATATAAATTTGTTTGGTTGTTAAATTTTTTAACACTAATGTAATCATGATGATTGATGACGTTATTGGAAATGGAAAAAGAATTAAAAGATTTTGTATGTATTGGTTCCCAGAATTTTGTTTGTCTAGCTTTTAGCAATTGGAATGTGCATTTCTGAACATTAACTTTTAGTAAAAGTGCGATCAATATCAGAAGACAGCCTATTGATTGAATGTATTGGTTCCCAGAATTTTGCTTGCCTAGCTCTAATACAATCATGTACCAACACAAGAATTACAGCTCACCCGAGTACAATAACGGTCTAAAGAGGGTAGCTGTTAAGAAAATAATTTAAGATAATGACCCAAACAACCATCTCAAAGCAACGATATCGTACCATAATGCCCGAAATTTAAGAAACAGATACTTGAGTAAACAAAGTGAGATTGTTAGTTGTTGAAGTAAGAAACATATACATTTAAGTAAACAGAGTGAGAACGTCAGTATTGAAGTACTCTATCATGCCATATATTAATAATCATAAAGTTTTAACAATCCATCTTAGCTGCCAAATCCAAGAGTACATGATGCCTACTCCACAATATGCTGAGATCAACATAAGGGGTAAAAACGGTAGCTTATCACCAAGAATATATGGATGTAGAAACTGACTCCATATCTCAACGGTCAATAAACCAAACAGATAGCTCTTCCAGACCCATCCAACCGCAAACCTAGTATGTCTCTCGGATGACCCCGATTGAGCATCCTTGGTATGTGTGTATTGCGTAGAAAACCCCAACCACATCACAATTGAGTGAAGCAGTAAGAGTAACAGTTTGATCGGGTATTCTTGAGCTTCGTATAGAAGTGGAAACAGCGAGTAACACGAGACTGCAGGCCACACGTATATGTAAAATTAGGGTTCAATATAGATGATATAAAATATTGCAATTGACTGAAAAAATAAAGACATAACATGGAGGATGCAACTGCAATATGCTAAACCAAAATTGCATTGTTGGAAAGCTTGGTTTGTTTCTCAGTTCGAAACCTTGGTTTGTTTTTCAGTTCAACTTTTAAGTATACCAGAAATAGTAGAAGAGAATTTAAAATCAGATAGTATTCTAGAATTTAAAAAATTAAAAAATAATACATATGAAGCAAAAACGAAACCAAACAGATCCAAAGTAACTTACTCCCAAGTCGGTCTCCTATCGGAAACAATGTTGACAGAAATAGGTTGAATGTCTCAACCGCTTAAGTATCCAATATAAAAGAAGCTGTATTTGTATAAGAGGAAAAGAGAAGGAGCATACCTATAGAAACTAAGAAGTAATGCTTTGCATCTTCCAAACTTTGCACTGCGACAATAGCTAGAGGGATGACAAAGTGCAGTGACGCCTTCTCATGAACATGCCACCCAAATAAAAACCCGCATGTATAAGCATAGGCTATGAATCTAGCAATCAGTCCAGGCTGTGGATTCTTCCAGACCTTAATGAGACAAGGAAATAAAGCGAGTAGTACTGCACCAAATGTTGTCATGGGGGTGATCTGCCATTTATCGACTGGAAATTAAAGAAAAGCTCTAACAACAGCAGCCAGAATGATAAAAGAGATCAAATATAAAGTTCAATACACTATTGGGCTCCCTGATAGTACTGTACTCAGTGTTTAAGATATTTATCATTTAACATATTTATCATATTCCCATTGATGTAGCGATGAAGCTTAATATATTTCTATGGATTAACGAAAACCAGAGGACGTAAAAATAATCAAAGTACATTTATCGACTGAAAATTAAAGAAAAGCTCTAACAACAACGGCCAGAATAACAAAAGAGATCAAATATACAGTTCAATATACTATTGGGTTCCCTCATAGTGCTGTACTCAGTGTTTGAGATATTCATCATTTAACATATTTATCATATTCCCATTGATGCAGTAGTGAGGCTTAATATATATCTATGGATGAACGAAAAACTAGGACATAAAAATAATCAAAGTTACCTTTTATAGTTTGTTTATAAAAAAGAACTAAAGGAAATATGGTTTTATAAGAGCGAAGTAAAACTTCAAGAGGTAATCTATGGAGATTCGCCTCTGCTACTTAGTGAAATGCCAAAAACTCGTAGAAGTAGAACTAAAAACGAATCTGAAATTTATTTATTTATTTTTCTTTTTATACACCTATATTGTTTCGTTAAGTATTTTAAGATACAAAGAGGCAAAAAGAAAAAACATAACTAACAGATCAAGCTCGTGAAGCTACGCGGTTTACATAAGCACAAATAAGTTAAACAAACATCTTTGTAGAAGTACAGTCACCTGTGGAAGTACGGCAAATGGTGAGGAATCCCCAACTAATCCACCAGTAAAAGAAGCTGATGGAACCTCAATATTCCATCCCAGTTTGCGAAGGAAGAAGGCAATGCCTTTGTCAAGTAGTATATAGAACACCCAAAAATTGGGTGCCCAATACGCATGGCATAATCCCCTGCCAAAAGGAAACATTCGGCTGATGACTTGTGATATCTGCGCGATTTATAATTAATATCAATGCACAACCGAAAAAAATGACCGAACTTTACGTAAAGTAGGATTCGTGATCATCTTCCAAATTCTGAAAATCCCTGAAATATCAAGTGGCCGGAGAGAGATGGCTATACATTCATAAAATCGCCTATGCACACATACAGGAGCAAAAGCTTCGTTTCCAGACAAAGCAAAAAACTAAGTTATACACTTTTACGGCAGACAGGAGCTTTCTAAACTATACAGGTCATAATCCTTTCCATACAAAAGCTGTAGCTTATCTTCTACTAAGTTAATTACATCTCTACATCTGGTCTCAGCACAAATAAAGTTTTGGCAACTAAGTAAAAAAGCTAGATTACCTGGCCAAGATAAAGAAAAGGTGCATAAGCCGCCGTAAAAACAGCTACAACCACCGCACCCATAGCTGATAGCCGCCCGAAACCCCTAACCAAGCCGCACCAACAATAATGCTTGAACAGATACACAAAATAAACAGGAGCAGCAACCGCAAACAAATGTTTGAAACACAACAGAACAGCAAACAAGAAACCACCCATCAAATCCCTCCCTTCCTGTAAATAAGAAATCGACAGCAACAACCAGCCAAGTAAAAAGCCATTGTACTGAAAATGCACATGGTCGACGATCAAAAGGCATGGAGACAAAATAACAAATGCACATATCAAACTCCGCTTAACAGGATCTAAACTCCTGGTCAATCGATAAACCCCGTATAAAAGACATAAATCAGATACAATGACGGTGAATCTCTGGAAATAGATAACGGAATCTGCATTGTAATTGAGGCCTCTTCGGAGATCAACGATCTGCGGATCAATGATGCGAGCGAAAATAGAGAGGAAACGTTCGAAATAGGCGAAGAAAGGAGGGTAATCGAGAGTCCAGGGGCTAGTCTCATCAAAATACCATTGAGAGAGAGGGAGCGAGTGAGTGATAGCGAGCCAATGTCGATGGACTTCGAAGTCTGTGCTGCGATATGATGGGATCAGAAGCAGCTTTATGGTTGTGGCTATGGCGAAGAACCATAAGAGTTCCATGGATGGAAAAAGTCAGTCGGAGCTCGGTCGTGAAAGCACTCAAGTCAACAAAGGAGACCCGACCCACTGAAACCGGATGAGTTTTATGAAAGGACAGAGCCCATTAGTTATTTGAGGCTTTACGAGTCCCGACTATATAATGGGGATATCAGTATATTAAAAGAACCATAGCCCATTAAGCTAAAAGTTCGCTCCAAACGAATATAATATAGGAGTATATTTTATAAAAACAAGCACATGTTTCTTTAAAATTGAATGCGGAATAGCCTCAAGTGGTAGCGAGTTAGTTGAGTAAGACATTTCTCGGCGGAGTTTGTTATCTTATTTAGTTTACTTTTGATGTTGGTTTCAGGCAGGTAAAGTCTGTCACCTTATTTGGTTTACTTCTACGTTGGTTTCCAAGTTATTGCGTCTCATTAACCTATGCGCACTCATTACCCTCTGAGTAGCGGCTGCGGGTTCTCTCAAAAACAATTGTTGATCGGTGGACCTTTGCTGCTATCTTTGCTGTTGCGATCAGGTAAGGTGTTTGCAGGTTACGTCATGCTGCTATCATCAGGTATTCGTTTACAGTTGCGATTAGCTACCCAAATACGTCCAGGACCTAGTAGTAGCCGATGCGATCAGGCATGGTGATGTTGTGATCACGAGATGCAAGTGAGCTACTATCACCTGCATGACAGTCAGGCATGCTGTTTTCGTGATCAGGTACTAATCCAACACTAATGTTGTTGCGTTGAGGTAAGGAGTTACAGTTAGGTACGTGGCAACAGCTGCGATCAGGTAAGCTATTTGCATCTGACGTCATGTTGCTATTAGGAACTCAGAAAACTCCAAGACCCATGTTGCTATATGCATGTAACCAGTTTCTGCAATTTGCAGGAATGCTTGTGATTTTAGGCTAAAACTGATTTCTATTTTGCATATAAGAGCTCTTACTCTATTATAATTAAGATGAGTTCTAGAATTCAAGAGCAAGTAAGGCTACTAGATGCTTAATCTTCAGCCGCATGCAATACTGCCAATAATTGCTCCACGAATTATGGCCTTCATAAGCATCAGATTTACCTTTGGTTTAATAAATCTCAAAAATTATAGAGTAGCTTCTTAAAATTGAATCGAAATATTTTGTACGGTTTAATCTTTAAAACGCGCCATCTGTGTTCTTTCTAGCTTAACTCTTACCTGCTTTAGCTGTTTACCAATTATCTTCTTCTTCTTTTTGGTTCCCTCGCAAAATAATCAGTTTGGCAAAAAGGTAAAGAAGATTCCATCTCTTCAATATAAGAGACACGCTGAAACTAAAGGCTAATGATCCAAACAGCAGCTAGCAAGAAGGCATATTGATCTTCAATTAAGTCAGATCAATGGCTCGACCACGAAGTAATAATAGATAATGGTGAAGCTTTTGAAGAATCAGCTTAGGAGTATTAAGCCATCGACAATTAGGGGATCTGGAATAGCTTCCAATGATATAGGTGCTCTGAAAGCGCTTGAATCAGGGACAGTTGATAACTGGAAGCTCCAAAATTCATGCCCGAAGAACATAGAAGATGCAGGAGAAATTGTGACTTCAAAAAAATTGCCATGAACCAAAACACCACACTCGACCCTCTAGATTTAAATATTGGAAACGATTTCAGAGAATCAGGATGCAGAAACAACATGTACCCGGATTTTTGGAATTAGAGAGAGAATGCAGATCAAAAGATCGATGAAATGCAATTTTATTTCGAAACTAATAATCTCAAGGCGTGCAATCAGGAAGCACAGACCAAAAGCTTGAAGTTGCTCAAAACAAGAATGACTACTAAAGGCAGGAGAAATCTTTTGGCGATTTCCAACAGTGGCAGAAAAAATTTAAGATGCTGATATCTTCGCAATTTCAAACACAAGCAACCAAACCATACTCTGGAGTAATAAATAAATTTAGGAAAACAGAGACATAAACAATATCTTCCCGGAGATTCAGATTAATAGAAGGAGGCAGACCTGGAGATCGATAAAATGCAATGCAGGATCGATACTTGTAAACGCAAGAACAACACTCAGGAGAAGTAAATAGAGACTGAAAGCTTGAAATTGCTCAAAGTAAGAAAACAGTTGATTGGCAAGTAATGTCAGAAAAATCGTATGCTACCAGAGCAATGAAAATGAAGATGGTAAGCAAAGAAGTTATTAGTTGTTCCTAATATCAATGTTCAAAAAATCAGAACGGTGACTCGAGGCAGTAGGCTCCTAAAAGGCAGAACGGTGCCTCGAGGGGTAAAAGGCGTAAATCAATTAAAATATTACTAAAAAACATATAAACCATGACTAATTAAGATATAACATCCGAAATAAATTTAAATAAAACATAGCATTCAAAGTAGCATAACAAATATCCAAATAGAACATAATATCCAAAATAACATAATAAAAAAAGTTGTCCACTTGTTGTTCATCAATCAAAATATATATCATCATTTTCATCACTAGAACCATCATTGCATCTTATGGTGGGTTCATCTTCTCCATTGGAATGATAATCATCCCAATCGTCTTCGTCAATTAGGGACATAGCCACACCTTTCCTTTTGTCTCCCTTCCCTTTTTTACTAGTACTTCCTATTCCACTAGCATTCTCCTTTCTTTTTTTGCTAGTGATGAATTTTGTGGTGGTTCTTCATCCGATTCTCCGACCTTTTGGCCAATAGCGTCAATATCTAGTTGATCTATAGTCTCTTACCAATTGTTTGGTTGATCATTTGAAACCACTCTTGGACATCTTCTACTTCTCGTTGCTTCTCTTTCAAAAATATTTTCTCCCACTTCAAGAGATGATCCAACAAGCCATTCATCATCACTATTAACTTCTTCGCCAATTAAGATATCAACATTTTTTCCATTCTTGTCTTCTTTTGCAATTGTTTGAACGTTAGCCTTTTGTTGTACATGACAAAAACTAAAGCATTTAGTTTTGTTGTGCTCAACCTATTCATTCTTTTGGTATGAACATGATTAAAGACCGACCAATTTCGTTCACATGCGGACGGAGTACATGTTAAACTTAACACTCTAATTGCAAACTTTTGCAATGTAGGTGTACATGTACCATAACATCGCCACCAATGCGCTTCAAAAAAACCCATCAAGTTTGTAAATCTATAATACATAAAACACTAAAAACAACAAAAAGATAGAAGATTTGAATTTTACCAGGTGTTCCTTTCTTTCTTGTTCCTCCTGCTTCCGAACGACCAAATAAACCAATTTTGCAAATAAATTTGTCAAGTTCAAAGTGAACTCGATTCCTTTCGTCTATTGCTGGTATAAGTTTCTCCATGCAATTATATAATCAAGTGGGACTTCTGCATCATTTGAAAAATTAGGCTCGTACCTAAATTGTGGGTTTAAGGCATATGCGGCAGCATGTAGGTCTCGATGCATTTCATAGTCTCACTTATCATCAATAATATCCCATATTTCTTTGTATTTTGACAAATCAGAGTCAAAGTTTTATGCAATATCTTCTTTCGCATTATCCATTGCTCCATATAAAAAACTTATGGCTGGAATTTCTTCTGAATCGACCAATCTTAAGGCACCAACTAAAGGTTTTGTAGCCTTCAAAGAATATACTATACCTTTCCAAAAGTTTGGGTATCTCAATATATTTTTTACCGTCTTACCTTCAGATTTTTTGGCCCAAACAGAATTATTCCACCGGTTTGAACTAACCATTTTTTCCAACTGTTTCTTGCATTGAAGCATGCTTTGTAATGTAAGATTTGCGGTTGCAAATCGTGTTGCAACTGGACGAATTAACTCTATTTTTGTAAATTTTCTCATTAAAGCTAGCACCCACCCGTGTCCATAAATAAAATTACTAATTTTCTTAGCCTTTCGATAAGCATTTGCAAGTAAAGGAAACTTGTAAATCTTCTCAAGCATTAGATCGATACAATGAGCAGCGATGGTGTCCAATATAAAGTTTTTCTTTTCTCCATTAACATTTGTCCCGTTTTTTTATAAGCAGTTGCGTTGTCGGTAACAACTTGGACAACATGTTCTTCTCCTACTTCCTCAACAATATCATCTAATAATTTGAAATCAAATCCACATATTTGATTAAATCGCTTGCATCAATGCTTTTAAAAAAATAGTTCCTTATGGAGAATTAACTAAAAAGTTAAGCAATTGACGACCTCAAATATCTGTCCACCCATCAGACATAATAGTCACACCCGTACTTGGCCAAGTTTTCTTAATGTTTTCAATCATGAAGTTCGTAGAATTTATCCCATCTTTTAAAATCCAAGTAGTTAATTCATAGCTAGATGGTATTTTTAAACCACGTCCAAATATACCAATAGACCGAAGCATATTAGCAAAAGAAGGGTTGTTCGCTACATTAAATGATATACCATTTTAAACAAAAATCGTCCAATATCCAAGCATACCTGATTTCTTTGTTCTTTGATGTTTGATTGAAGTTTGACATTTGTCTCACCATCTTGTGTATCATCATTTTGAGACATAAATCTGATGAGTCCGAATTCGAAGAGCTCCCAGGAAGGGTAGTCCAAAGTAAAGTCACCCCGTAAATTCGGACAGACTCCATGACTTCAGTTCGAACAGCACTGGTTGAACCGGACAGGTGACTTTGAACACTGCAAACATAAGGCAGTTCGAACTATGACTAAAGTACTAAAAAACCTAATCACTATCTGACTAAGCTACCTGTACACCTGCTTAAAACTCATGGGTCTTTAAACATGACCCAGGTCCATTAAACTTGACCCGAAAGCCCATAAGGGCCCAAATTTCACACTATAAATGCCCAACCACCAGCATTAACTATGGGTAAGAAAAATTAACTGCTGCCAGGCTGCTTAATTCTCTCTCCACCCTTGAAACACTTTGAAACACTTTGAAATATATCGAAACACCCTTAAACACCACCACACTACAGTGAAACACCCTTACGCCGCCTTAAAACTCCACTTAAAATTACCAGCCTACCCTCAGGCTACTTTTATCCACACCAAATTGGCGACCACAGTGGGAGGCGACGGTGCCTGAATTAAACATTCAAAACCAAGTAAAAGAATTCTGTCCGAATGAATCCGGATAATCCAGAGCTTCCACCAGCTTTGCTCGAAGTGGTGGAAGAGAACGATGAATATACTGTCCAGGAGCGTGACAGGTTGAGGGTTGAAATAGAAGCTCTGAGGGCTGAAAAGGCCAAGATGGGCGTTAAGGAGAAATCCAAAGCATCAGTTGCTCATCGCTCTGATAACCCTCGAGAGCATGAGGCTTCAAAGACTCATGTGAGCACTAAAAAGACACATGCCAGTTCTAAAAAGTCTCACCGGTCTAAGCCTGTGGAGAGTTCTGACTCAAGTTCAGAATCTTCGGACAGCTCTTCGGACAGTGATGGGAATGAAAAGTCCTTGTCCTCTAGCAGTGACGAAGGGCGAACCAGGAAAAAACAAAAGCAAGTTAAAAAGTATTCCAGAAAAAGAGACCACCATGGAAGAATGAAAAGACACATTGGGAAAGGATCATCTCACAGCCGGAGACATATAGACCGGATGCTGGTGGATCCATTTGCCTTCCATGATGAGCCAGGTATCTTTGCAACACCTAATGAGGATACCGTGTTCAGTCGTGGAAGGAATTGGAGGCAGTCTCCACTGTCTTCTAAAATCCTAATCGGAAACCTCCCCAAGAGGTTCGATAGCACCAAGATGGAGAAGTACGATGGCAGTACTGATCCAGACAATCATCTGGAGCAATTCAAGAACTTCATGATGAACTTTGATGATGATGATAAACTACTCTGCAGGGCATTCTCCCAGTCCTTTACGAGGAGTGCTCTGAAGTGGTACAACAGCCTTCCTCAGGGTTGTATCAGAGACTTTGATACCTTTTGGGTGGTCTTTCGAAGGCAATTTGTGGGGAGTAAGGAGCTCAAGGGCAATGGAGATACCATAATCCATTGTGCCCAAGAGCCAAATGAATCGTTAAAAGAATACATAAGTCGTTTTGTGAACACAAAGAACGGGCTGGCTGATTGCTTTGAACAAGTGGCAATAGCATCCCTGAGACAAGGTTTGAACCCGGGCAACCTGGCCGATTCGGTAACAAGGAAGAAAGCCATGACCTGGGGTGGATTGCTGAATCAAGTCGGCAAGCAAATAAATGTTGATGAAACAAAAAAGACCAGGGTGCACAGGCAGGTGAGGTCCACCCCGGTGACACCAACTCCCAATCCAAACCAGTCCGGCAACAAAGCTAGAGAAACCGGACAGGGGCATGGAAGAGGAAAAGCTCAGTCTCAACCAGCTGCTCCTGCACAAAGTCAACAGTCTAGAAATAAAAGGGGACCGTGGGTCCAACCGGAGTGGTTTGCAGAGCTCAAAGAAAGTGTGGCAACCATTTTCGAGAAAACTAAAGATGAAGTACACTACCGGAGACCGGCAACCTTGCAGTCTCCCAGAGAACATCGAAACAGTTCTTTTTGTCAATATCACAATGATATTGGCCATACTACTGATGATTGTATAGCCTTGAAACAAGAGGTTCAGAACCTTATTGATAGAGGGAAATTAGGTGCATACGTTAAAAGAAGGGGAGGCAACAGGCCTGACAACACTCACCGGGCTGGTCCGGTTAATGCTGCCCCAGAAGGGGCTATGGTAATCGTTGAAAGGTTTGATGTGGAATCTGAATACTTGGATCCTGATCCAACAAGGAACAGAGTGGGTGCAATAGAAGAGCGTTCCAGGTCGGTCTCCGGGCTCATTAAATTCTTTGAGTCCTTGACAATTTTCGGAGGGGACACTGTAACGGCTCCTACCACTTCATCAAGAAAAAGGCATGTTCATAATTTGGCAACCCAACTAGAAGGGGGCATGACCTCATATCAATCGTCAAGTTTATTCCCATTCATTGTCTTTGATGGGGATGATTTGAGAGACATTGCTGGCCCTCATGAAGATGCTGTTGTCATAGGAGCATCGATAGGGGGCAATGAGATAAGGCGAATCCTGGTAGATACTGGGAGCTCTGCCAATATCCTTTTCCTAGATACTTACAAGAAAATGAAAAATCCAGCTGTGATTCAAAAGTCAGACCGATCGATTGTAGGCTTCACGGGCAGTTCAACTGACGTAATTGGTGAGTTCGAAGAAGAAGTATTGTTGGGCAGAGGCCCTTTCAAGAAAACGGTCAGAATACTTTTCATTGTGGTGGACTGTCCCACTTGTTACAATGCTATTCTAGGGAGATCTTGGCTCTCTAGGATGCATGCGGTGGCTTCAACAGTCCATCAGTGTTTAAAATATGCTGTTCAGGGGCAGGTTGGGGTTGTCCGGAGCAGTCAAAAAGTTGCAAGAGAATGCTATGCCACTGCCTTGGCTCCACGAACGTTGGGGGCAGTCCGTATAAATGACCAATAGCAGTTTGAGGGCCTGTCTGGGGGTGAGGGTGAAATTGATGACCCCAGAGAGACCCCCGGAGTGTTGATCCCAGTTGAAGAGGTTGAGACACACTGCTTGGAAGAAGGGAAATTTGTCAAGATAGGGTCCAAAATGCCACAAGTGTTGAAAGAAGAGATGTTAAAATTCTTAAGAGACCATCAGCATGTCTTTGCTTGGTGCAATGCTGATGTTACTGGAGTTCCATCAGAGGTGATTTCCCATCACCTATCTGTCCGGAGAGATGTGGCACCTGTGGTGCAAAAGAGGAGAGCTTTCTCAAAAGAAAAGGCTGATGTCATTGTACAAGAGGTTGACAGACTCACAAAGATGGGGCACATTAAAGAATCTCAGTATCCTTTGTGGACTGCCAATCCGGTTTTGGTAAGAAAGAAAAATGGTAAATGGCGGATGTGCATCGACTTCACAGATCTCAATCGAGCTTGTCCAAAAGACCTGTATCCGGTTCCCCGGATAGATCAGCTGGTAGATTCTACTTCTCGGAACAAGCTACTCTCCTTCATGGATGCTTTCTCCGGGTACAATCAGATCCAAGTGGATCCAAATGATCAAGAGCATACCACTTTTGTTACTGATAGAGGATTACACTGCTACAAGGTGATGCCTTTTGGTTTGAAAAATGCTGGGGCTACTTATCAAAGGTTAGTCAATAAGGCATTTGCTGATCAAATTGGAAGAAATATGGAGGTTTACATTGACGATATGATGGTGAAAAGTGTGGATGAGCAGCTGCACTTGTCCGACCTCCAGGAGACTTTTGCCAATCTGGCCAAGGTAAATTTAAAGTTAAATCCTGAAAAATGTGTGTTCGGAGTGCAGTCCGGGAAGTTCTTAGGGTATATTATAAGTGAGCATGGAATACAGGCCGACCCGGACCAACTCAATGCTTTATTTCAAATGGAGCCTCCTCGAAACATTAAAGAAGTGCAGCGGTTAACGGGGAGGTTAGCAGCTTTGAACAGATTCATCTCAAGGTCTTCGGACAGATGTGCTCCTTTCTTTCAAACTTTGAAGGGTGCAAAGGGGTTTGAGTGGACACCACAGTGTGATGAGGCATTCAATGAAATCAAAAAGCATCTGTCCTCCCCCAAGACCTTGTTCAAACCAGTCGGTGGGGAGACTCTTTTTGTGTATCTGGCTGTTTCAAGTTGTGCCATCAGTGCTGTGCTAGTAAGGGAGGTTGATGGGTACCCTCACCCGGTATACTATATCAGCAAAAGCCTGATCGATGCTGAACGCCGTTACTTGAAACTTGAGAAACTAGCATTGGCCTTGGTGATAGCTGCAAGAAAGATGAGGCCTTATTTTCAGGCTCATCCTATCGTTGTCCGGACATCTTTCCCTTTAAAGAATGTCCTTCAAAAAGCAGACATTTCAAGCAGAATGACAAAGTGGTCAGTAGAGTTGGGGGACTTCGACATAGACTTTGCTCCTCGAACAGCAGTGAAAGCTCAAGCTGTGGCTGATTTTCTGGTCGAATTCCATTCTGATAGGGACTCAGAGCAACCTGCTGATTCAAAAGACAAAAAAGTGTGGATTGTCCGAACAGACGGGGGATCCAGTGCCATAGGATCTGGGGCAGGGATATGTCTCACTTCCCCTTATGGTGATAACATGTTCCAATCTATTTGTTTTGCTTTCAGGGCATCCAATAACGAGTCCGAATACGAAGCAGCTCTAGCTGGGCTGAAGTTGGCTTACATCTGTGGAGCAAAAAGGGTCAAGCTACTAAGTGACTCCCAATTGCTCGTCCACCATGCTTTGGGCTTATCAGAAGCTAGAAGTTTAAAGCTGTTGCCTATGAGCATATCCCCCGGGCAGAGAATGAGCTTGCAGACTCGTTGGCAACAATAGCATATACGGAGTCCTATCCATGGATCCATGTGCTTGAAAATCCTTCTATTCAACTTGATGAAGGGGAGAAAGAGGAAATCTTTGAAATACAAGTGAATGAGCCTCAGGATTGGAGGTCTCTTCTTATCCAATATCTGTCCGATGGCGTCGTACCCTTGGAAAAATCACAAGCCAGAACGTTAAAACACAAGGCTCATGGTTTCATCATGATTAGAGAGGTCTTGTACAAGAAATCCTATAGCAAACCTCTCATACGCTGTTTAGGAGATCATGAGTCACAAATGGTTCTCTCCGAATTACATGATGGTGAGGGATTAGCCCATTGTGGATTTAGAGCGTTAACAAGAAGAGTGCTTCTCTCCGGATATTATTGGCCTTCAATAATGAAAGATGCCAAGGAACTGGTAAGAAGGTGTGACCCATGCCAGAGGTACAGCAATGAAATTCATGTACCAGCCATTCCTATGGAATCAATTTCTGAGCCTATCCCTTTTGCTCGATGGGGATTAGACTTAGTTGGGCCTCTCCCTATGGCGTCCGGAGGGCGTAAAACCATAATCGTAGCCATTGACTACTTTTCGAAGTGGATAGAAGCAGCCCCCTTGGCAGGAACAACATCAAAGGCTGTTATAAAATTCATTCTATCCAACATATGTTGCAGATTTGGTGTCCCTCAGAGAATAATAACAGATAATGGGCCACAGTTTGACAACAGAGAAATGGAGAGCTTCTGTGCCTCGAGGGGTATTCGGCACTGCTTTTCTTCACCTTTCCACCCACAAGCCAATGGGCAAGTTGAGGTGGCTAACAGAACAATACTGTCCGGTTTAAAGAAAAATTTGGAAGGGGCTGCTGGGAAGTGGCCTAGTTATTTACAAGAAGTCTTGTGGGCCTACCGGACGACGCCTGGGGCTGCCACACAAGAATCACCTTTTGCCTTGGTCTATGGGATGGATGCAGTAGCTCCCATAGAAAAGACACTCCCCTCTTTTCGTGTTCATAACTTCTCCGGACAGGCTAATGAAATGGCAGTTAGAAATCAACTTGATTTAATTGAAGAAAGGCGAGTAAAAGCTCATCTTAGAGTGGCACACTATCAGGGCTTGATGAGGAGCAGGTTTGCTTCTAAGGTTAAAAGAAGAGACTTTCAACCAGGAGATAAAGTATTGAGGAAAGTTTTCTTGCATACCAAGGAAAAGCTCTTCGGAAAGCTGGCCCCAACTTGGGAGGGTCCATATACTGTGGTTGAAAGAATCAAGCCTGGCACATACTGGCTAGAAGACAAAGATGGCAGGGTTTTAACTCACCCTTGGAATATTGAACACCTTCGAATGTATTTGGAATAAAACTTATGTAAATATTTACTTGTTTAAATATCCATGTAAATATTTGGGGGCATACCACTACCTCTCTCCGGCGCTACGGAGAGCTTTCAATAAAACTTGGAGCCTTCTTAAACAATTTTCTAAGTTTTTACAAAATTCTGTTGATTGCCATATTACCCGGACTGAAAGATCTAAGGGCTACTTAAATTTTAGCCAAAGAAATTAAACACTCTCACAATACGAAATATTTAAACAGACTATGGAATAAGAGAAAAGTTGTGCAAGATGAAACGTTCATTCAATAAAATTAAAGTTGCCTTGGCCTCCCAAGGACTTTTTAAGCAAGTTTGAGCATAACACAAAAATCTGTCCGGATAAAACGAACAGCATCACAAAAAAGGTGCCTTGGCCTTCCAAGGACTTTGGTTCGAACAGAAAGTAAGCAGAATAAATTACCAACTAAGGGGGAGCCTTTGAAGATGGCTCACCCTCATCTGTTCCCTTGGTCTTGATATCGCTTTTTTCCTCTATGACCTTCTTTCCTTTGGGGTCAGCCTCTTCTTCACCCGGACTCTCTCCGGTTTCCTCCTCATCACCAGATGAGGATATATCAGTGTACCCTTCATCAACCATGGTCCAATATGGGAGATCGTCATCATCCACATAACGCCATAAGTCCCCAAGTCTCCTCTTCGGGAACTTCTCATGAAATAGAAGGACCATGTCGGACTTCACCTTCTCAATCAATAATTCCTCACTCCGTATCATCTCCTTGGCATAAGCATTGATTTTGGCCTTGATCATGGCCTCTTGATCCTTCACCAGGGCAGCTTTCTCACCAACAGCCTGAGTCACTACATTCTCCAAAGCAAGTTTGTCAGTAGTCAGATTGGTGACAAGCTTCTCTTTAGCTGCAGTCTCATCTTTTGAGGTTTTCAAGTCCTTCTCCAACTCGGACAGCTTAGCCCGGAGATCTTCTAGGGTTTTCTCTAAAGAGGCAACTTTTGTGTTGCTTTCATTTTTACTCTTCTTCAGCTGTTTGTTCGACTCCTTAAGCAAGTCAACCTGGGTAGTGGCACCCCGGAGGTCATCGGACAGTTTCTCCTTCTCAGACTTAAGCTCCTTAATGGTTTCTGCCTGACTCCGGACTTGCCTTTCTAGGGTGAGCACGGGTTGCACGTTGCTAAGGAGGGAGTGGGCTATAACATCCCTCTCACTGGAAACTAAGAAAGTCTTACCATTGAAGTTTACTGTGTTGGAGCTACTTGGGGGAACATATGGCCCTGCGAACTCATCTCTAGACAAGCCAAGAAAGTAGTCACCTAGGGAACCCAGACCGGTGACATCCACTTCATCCATATTGATCTCTCCCCGTTCGATCTCGTCAGTGTGGAGTTCCCTTGGGATCCCTTCATTAAGGTTCCCGGGGATCTCTTCAGCCAATGTAGGATCAATTGGGAAAGTGGGCTCCGGATCCCGGACAACAAACTCTTCTTCTTGAGAAGTCTTTTTCTTTTTTACTTCTCTGTCAGCACTATCGCTTACTTGCTTACGAGTTCGTTTGGAGGCCCTTAAAGGTTTTGAGGGAGTCTCTCCGTGTTTCTTACTTTCCACTTCTACCACCTGTAGAAGGTTTGCATCAACTTGAGTAGGGACTGGCACCTATGTGTCAGTTAGAGCCTTTTTCTTCGTATCCACTGCCGTTTTCCTCCCTTTCTTCTTCTGGCCCTTCATTTTACTTGGGGCTTTGGCCCGGAGAGGAAGGAAAAGGGTCCCATCTAGCTCATGAGACCTTCTCAACACTATGTCATCATCAGGAGGGGTGGAGAACTCCTCCCATGTTAAATCCCTTCGACCTGTGGTGTTCCACAGGTGAGATCTCGCCAAGTTCCCCGAGGTGAAAGCCTTGTGAAACCGGTTCTCCCAGTTCTCTGCGGCCCAAGCATTTATCTTGCCACAGGTGACCTGTCCGGCTTTTAGATAGTCTCCGAACTCTTTTGGCAGTTCTAACAAAACAAAAGAATAACTAGTTAGTGAAAGCTTAAAGAAGAGAAATTTGAACAGAAGTTTAAAGGAGAACTTACGATCGCTCCTCCATCTACTTCGAAGAAGGCTGGGATTCTCCCCAACCTTAATCTTCTTCCCATTCTCCCATGAGCCACTTATAAACAAGAATTGGCTCCTCCATTTATTCTCCGATTCCAGGAGATCATCGACGGCTTTCAGATTGTTCCCCATATTAAAGTGATAAAAGGGGAACTGGTGATGTTTGCATAGACTTGCCACAGCAGCAAACTCTTCCATGGGAAGAGGGATTCCGGACAGCCTGGACGCCATAATGCATGACATCAAGGTGTACCATCCGTTGGGGCTCAGCTGCGATGGACATAGCTTGACTAAATGGAAATAGCGCACTATCTCCGGATCCAATGGGAACCTGAGTCCCCAATTGAACAGCTCTGTAAAAAAAGACAATCTCGTTTCTCTTGCAATCCATCGGGGTCTCCGGGTCGATGGGAATTCGGATCTTTACGTTTTCAGGGATCCCCCACTTAGTGCGAAGCCGTCCCAAGTCTCTAGTATGAATAAACGCATACTTGGTTTTTAACAAAGATAAGAGATACTTGAATTCTACCTTGTGAAAGCAGGGCCCAACTTTCCCTTCAAGGCTCTCCGGCAGATCCGGACGACTCAGGTACAAATCCTCTTTGCTTTTCTTGGCAACGACTATTGCAGTTTCAGCTTGTCCGGAAGACTCGGACTCAAACCTGACCTCCTCAGTAGAGTCTTCCATCCTCTCCTCCATTACTGTTGGGGGAGCTTCTGCAGAAACAGCCCGGGGAGGGATGAAGCTTGGTACAGCTGATCCTCCGGACTGGCGGCTCATTGTATGCTTTTGAGTTCTCACCTCAGCTTGAGTTTCTGAGGTCGAAGTTTCCTTAGGAGGTAGTGGACTGCTAGCCTCCGGACCAACCGGCCTCTCCCGGAGGGTTCTAACAGTTGTCCCGGACCCCGACTCACTGGTATTTTTTTAGGAGAGTCCCTTAACCAGTCTACTTGGTCTTTTCATAATAAGCTTGTCTGGAGAATGATCGGAGTCGGACCCCATAGCAATGAAAGTGGTTTTCTTCCTAACACTTGTAACAACGACCCCCGGTTCGACAGTGGGGATTGACTCTTGGACTGATGAGCCAGAAACTATTGGGGAGAGTGTTGATTGAAAGAGTCTTCTAGGTTTCGTACCTTTCGAAGATGACGAACCTCTATCAGATTCTTCGATTGAAGGGGCTGGCTTTTCAACAGGCGACGCTGGAAGCCCTGCTGCAAGTCTCTTCTCTTTTTCAACCCTTTGAGCTTTTTCTAGTTCTGAAAGATTGAGCCAGCCACCCTTGATTAGAGCTGTTCTTGCTGTGAACATAAAACAACTAAGAAAAGTTTGAAGTTTTAGAGAGATGAAGTTTTCGATTGAAATGGCAAAGTAAAAGTGAAAATGAAACTGTGAAAGACAAATGGAATTTATAGTAAATGTAAAAAAGAGCTTGATTCCTAGGAGAATCCGAAAAGTTGGGCAATGATTAAAAAACGGCGCTGACGTCATCAAAAACATTTAAAGAAGTTACCTGTTCAATAAAGTGGTGCGATTTTTCAGATGAAAAAACGGCTGAAGTGACCAGCCAGGGTGTGACACGTGTCCCACTACCTCTGACAAAGAACCGTTTGGAATTCATAACAGTTGGACTGTCCGGGCCTATCCCAATTCTCTTCGAATTGGAAAACCACTTCCTCAATCGGACTGTTTTTCAGTTCTTTAAACAAGGACACTTGTTCAAATACCTAAAAAAGGGGCTCTTGATGAGGCCGAATTCGAAGAGCTCCCCGGAAGGGTAGTCCAAAGTAAAGTCACCCCGTAAATTCGGACAGACTCCATGACTTCAGTTCGAACAGCACTGGTTGAACCGGACAGGTGACTTTGAACACTGCAAACATAAGGCAGTTCGAACTATGACTAAAGTACTAAAAAACCTAATCACTATCTGACTAAGCTACCTGTACACCTGCTTAAAACTCATGGGTCTTTAAACATGACCCAGGTCCATTAAACTTGACCCGAAAGCCCATAAGGGCCCAAATTTCACACTATAAATGCCCAACCACCAGCATTAACTATGGGTAAGAAAAATTAACTGCTGCCAGGCTGCTTAATTCTCTCTCCACCCTTGAAACACTTTGAAACACTTTGAAATATATCGAAACACCCTTAAACACCACCACACTACAGTGAAACACCCTTACGCCGCCTTAAAACTCCACTTAAAATTACCAGCCTACCCTCAGGCTACTTTTATCCACACCAAAATCTATCCATCGGACCTCTAACTCGTCGAGTAGAATTTCTAGTAGGAGGAATTTGTTGTTCAACATCTGCTCCTCTATTGACCAAAGATTCAAAATTTTCTTGGCTTGTTTGCCTTAACACATCACCTTTCTTCATATAAGCTTTTATTTCTTCTCGGACTTCGGGTGGGACATTCTCACAAGGTTTTTCATCTTGACGATTACAGGCAAGATGGTTCTTCAATCTTGCCACCCCTCCTTTGATAACGTTCCTACAAAACTTGCATTCCAAATAAAAATAACCTTTTTTCTCTTGCATTTGTACTTCCTCTCCATACTTCCAAGCCGGGTCTTTTCTATTTTTACCAGACATTTCTAAAACATATATTTTATAAATGTTAACAGACTAACAGTTAACATTTTAATAACCATGAACATTACTATTCACAGTAGCAGTTACTTATACTATAAACAAGGACAAAATTAAAGAAACAGTGCTAATAGGACGAAAACAAACAGATTAAATTACAGAAACGATGAAGAAGAGTCACACATCTATTAATAATCTATATTATGTTATTGACAAATGACAGAAACTGTTAATGAAAACTATACTTATATTAATGAAATAGTCTCAGATATAAGAGATGAAAACTACACTTATATTAATGAAAAAGTCTCAGATAAAAGAGAAGAAGAAACAGTTACCTACTCATGCATAATAGTTACATAGTATTATAAAGAGAAGTTAACAGTTACATAGTATTATAAAGAGAAGTTAACAGTTACCTACTCATGCATAGCAGTTATATAGTATTATAAAAAGAAGAAGAAACTAAACAAAACTGATATACAATCATAAAATAGAAGAAAAAACTATAAAGAACTTACCTTTGAAATGAAATGAGAAAAACAGACTGTGAAGATGTTCGTAAAATTTTGGAGAAGAAGAAGTAGAGAGTTTAGAGATGAAAGAAAGAAGGAAAGTATATTTTATTTATTGACATCGAAATGGATGGTCAAAAGTCTGCGAATATGAAATGCATGTATTAATTTTAAAAAAAAAATGACCGTTACTAGTGAGGCGTACGCATTTACTGCCTCGAGGCGTTCGCCTTCAGGCGTACGCATTAAATAAAAAGGCGCACGCCTCATCTGTTTTATTAAATGTGTACACCTTGGTTTGCTTTATAACCAAACTGATTCAAGGCGCACCTCAAGGCGTACGCCTTGAACGATTTTTAAAACCTTGCCTAATATATCCTATTCCCAGGCTCTCAAGTAAGATGGTGGCCTTTAATTGATTAGGAACATTATTTTTATTAATTACAATTTTCATTTTACGTATAAGTGTCCACTTGGCGAGAAAAATACCTTATTTTGGACACAAGAAATATGTTTGATAACCATTGTAGAGCTAATAAGAGCTCTACATCAGTTAAGAACATTCTTAAGTGGCCAAGGATTTTTACTTAAAGGGAGAATATTTACAAGTATTTGAGAATTTGTCTCAATGTCTACATTAACCAATTTGTTGTATTTGCAGATTCATAGAGAAGAGAACGGGCTTCAGAGATGATAGGGGTAAGCTTTTCATAAACTTCACAAATTCCTGTAATTATATTTCCAGTTGAATCTCTTATTAGAATTCCCCCGGTAGATTCACTATTAGTGAGAACGAGCCATCTGTATTAAGCTTGACTCTGTCATTTTTAAGAGGGATCCGGGATAGATAGCTGATCTTATTGTGGTTTTTAAGATGGTTGAAATAGTCCAATTCAGACGCAGCATAATTAGTATTGATCCAACGTTTTTGATTAAGGAAAAATGCCTGATCCAAAGCAGATATCATTTATGCGTTTGATAGTAGCAAGTCTTTTTCAGACTTGAGACCCATTTTTGTTTGAGTAGTTTTCTTTTAATGCGTGAGTGTTGTTGCAGTATATGATATGGATACATCTAGCCCAAAAAGAATCCTTTTGCATGAATCTAAGCCAAAAATTTTAGAAGTGAGTGTCTTAAAGGTTTTTAACATCAAAACCTCATTTATTGAATGGTTTGCACACCTTATGCCAACTAGTTCAGTAAGTATTCGAATTATCTTGGTCAGTTCCCCGCATAAACTTGTAATAGAGTTGTGACTCTATTCATAATGCCCTTAGGAAAAGTGCATCTCTGAGAAGTAGGAGGCGATATCCATAAGGATAGAATCTATTAGTGATAGTTTTCCACCATAAGAGAGATTTTTTCCATTAATCTAATATGTTATTTCTTATGCTGAAGAGAATAGGCTCATAGTTGATTATTTTGTTGTTGTTGCTTAGATTTATCCCAACGTAAGAGGTATGAAGGGAACTAGTAGAGAACCCCGTAATATTGTGCAGATTAGATATGCAATTTGAAGAGGAGTTGTTTGTAGAAATTATCTTAGTCTTCTCTTTATTGATAGCATGTCATGAAATATCCTGATAGACCTGTAGAAATTTGCTAAGAATAGAAATAGAATAGGTAAAAAATTTAGTAAAAATCAGAAGTTCGTCTGCAAAAGCTAAACAATCTATTACAATAGAACTACGAGTAGTATATTTCATGGTTTTGTTATTCTCAAATAAGTTGTTTAGACCTCTGAAGAGAACTTCTTCAGCTAAAAATGAAAATACTATGGGATAGTGGATCCCCTTGTCTAAGGCCATTCTTGGTTTTAAATAAGCCAACAGCTTCACCATTTATGAGGATCGATGCATGTATGTTTCTGATCATATTGAGTTAAATCCAAATGCATAGAGGACTTTGGTTATAAAGCTATAGGCATTTTGCTGAATGCCCTAGCCATATAAACTTTAATAATTATGTTTCCAGCTTTGATTTTTCTGTTTAAAACATGAATTAATTCTTTAGCAATCAAGATGTTATCATGTATTAATCTATCATAAATATATGCACCTTGTTCTTTATATATATCATTTTAGGGAGAAGCTTAAATAACCTACTGTTTATTATTTTGGAAATGATTCTATTCATGAAAGTACAGAGACTTGTTGTTCTATAATTTTTCGAGGTTGTAAGGTTACTAGAATTTGGGATTAAACAGATTCCAATGGTCAGGATACCCTTTAAATGTTCTGACATTGGAAGAAGGATGCAACTGGTGAGCAAAAGTATTTTTTTTAATAATCTCCCAACAGGTAATGTGAAAGAATCAATTGAATCCATCCATTCTTGCACACTAGCATGGTTAAGGGTCTTTATAATCTTAATTATTTCCTCTTCATTAGAAGTCTGCATTAGCATATAATTCTCTGCATCATTGATTAGCTTTTGGATTGTGTTAAACATGTAGCTATTCGAGGGATTTTTGTTGTTCTTGTGAATAAGATTGGCACTGTTAGTTAGAATGTCTTTAAAGTAAGATAGGGCATAGTTACTAATTAGATGGTCATCAGTTATCCAATCAAAGTTATCTTTAATGCTGATGATTTTATTTCTCCCTTCTTTACATAATAGTGATAAGTGCTGGTGTTTCTATCACCGTCCTTAATCCAGTTGGTATAGGTCTTTTGATGCCAATAAGATTCTTCTTTATCAAGAGCTTAAAGTAATAGAGCATTGACAATAGATAGATCATTTATGTTCTCAATGTTGATGTTATCTTGATGCCTTTATTTTATGATTTCGACTGTTACTTTAGCCTGCAATATTTGATCAATGATGTTTCCAAAAGATAGCTTGTTCCAATCTTTAAGTGCAGCTTTAAGTCTCTTTATTTTGTTACACAATATGACCATAGGGTATCCCTGCATTTCCTGTTTCCAGTTAGATTCAACAATATTAAGAAATCATCATTTAGGGTCCACATATTATAAAAATTGAACCTAGATTTGGAATGATATATATCATTAGATAAATAGACACAATGGGGTGTATGGTCAGAACAAGTTCTGGCCATATGAGTAATTTTGGTGGTACCAAAGTATTCGGCCTAGGCTGGATTAAATAGACCACGATATAGTCTTTTTTACTTGAATTTGTTGAACGATGTGAACTTTGTTTTAATTTAACTTGTTTCTTCTGCAATCACAAATGGTGTCATCGGAACTGTTGAGGCAAAATGTTGAGCAACCTATTTGTTCATCACGATTAGAAATAACGTTAAAATCTCCAATAATCAAATCTGTTGTGTCGATATTTTGTATAGATTGTAGTTAAGTAAAAGGTTTTAGTTAAAAAGCTGTGAGATACAACCACGTGTAGAAGCTGAGCATGATCTTGAAAAATGTTAATAATGTAATCGGTGGACTAGAACAACCATATCTTATTGGGGAGATAAGTACAGTGATGTTTAAATCCAAGCTTAGTAGCAATGTTGTTGATATTGTTGGGGTCAATAAAAGGCTCTAGAATAGCAAAAATTGTTATTTTTCTTTTTTATGACAATAGATTTGAGTCTTCTAAAAGAAGGCTTGTTACATATACCTCTGATATTCCAAAAAGAAAGTTAATCATTGTTAATACTAGGTTTTTTAGAATGATTTGTCCCAAATAGGGGCTTGATAATGACATTTTCTCTCTAATTTTTGTGTTTAATCTCTTTCAGTCTTTTTGTAGGAATTCTTAGAAGTTTTTCTCCTTTTCTTTCCTTTTAAGGATAAGTGTTGGAGGAAGACTACCAATGTTTTCCCGGTTTTGTGTATGACAATTAGTTCCCTGGATTGGTGAGTAAGAATAATGTTGTTCTAAGTTTTTTATCGCCTCGATAATTTCTTCGTTAGGTAGTGTTTTGCTAACAGACACTGTTGTTTCATATGATGAAATTTGAAGAATCTCGGAGACTTCGTTTTCAAGGTATCGTTGTTATTAGGGTTAACAATAATAGACTTGATTTAAGAATTCTTCTAGGGCTGATCATAGGATTTCTTGGTTTGTTGGTCATTATGTTGAACATAATTGATATTCTCTTCATTGGGTTTCTGGGTTTGTTGAAGTTGGATGTTCTTTGAAGAATCTTGTACAATCAAATATTCATAATCTTGTTGAACAATATCTTGAGTTTACTTGCAGGCTTTAAGATCATGTCAAATATGATGGCATTTGATACAAACGTTTGGAACATCTTTATAGCCGACATTGACCTAAAAACCTTTGTTGTCACTGAATCCCACCCAGATATGGTGTTGAAGTTTTTTGGATATGTCTAATTCAATCTAGGCATAGCAGGCATTGAAAAGAGCTCGATTTTTTGCAGGGATCCGTGTTCAATGGTTGGCCTATGGAACTCGCAATGAAGAGGATTAAATCTTCATTTTACAATTATTCAAGTATGCTTTTGATTCTTATCCAAGTTGGAACAATAGGACACTCATGTTTTGGGTTAAATGTATGTAGCCATTTAAAGATCCATATGGAACGATCTCCCACTGTCCAGCCACATATTAACCATAGCTTGCACAAGTCATATTTTAATGAGAATTCAATTAATATATGCCTTGAATCTCAGTAAGTAACGTTGAATTCTCCACATAATTTTTTGGCTTCAAGAAATTAGTTGAGGACATTTCTTTTGGGCAAGCCTTGGGAAAATTTCTCAATCAAGGTATGTTTAGTGGATGAAATTAGGTTTTATCTGTCATTTTTCACTGAATTGTAATATAATATGGTCTTTCATTTCCTGTATTTTTGAAGGTTTGATTCCAACGAGGGATCCGATTTGGCTGTCAGATAGATATTTGATCATATCGTCATAAGACCTAACAAATGTTGAGTTTATGTTTCTACGATTGGTATTGTTGCAGCTTTTTGGATCATCTGCATGGAGGTTATTATTATCATATGATGATTGGTGGGCAAGGAATGGATATTTGTTGTTGGTTTTGTAGGTTTGAGAGAGTTATCGTGATGATGAAAAAATCCTTGAAGAGATACTAAGAAAATCACGGATCAAAAGCAGGTTAATTGGAGATCATTCAAAGTTACATTTAGGAAGAAGAGAAGGAGACAGGAGCACGAAATGTGAAGCAGAATCTTGCATTTTTGGAGTATAATCTGGGTTGTGTTGTATCATGTAACATAAATTATTTTGACAATGCCCTAAAACATAAAAACACTCATACGTTTAACAATTAATTATTTTTAATTTTCATAACTTTATATCTTTCTAATGTTAACACATAAAAAAACATAAATGACACATATTTTAACTATGATCTTTTTCTATGATGGTAATGGACCGAGTTTCGATAAATTCAAACCGACTCTGGCTAAATTGTAATCCTTATACTATCTCTCTATCTTTCTTTAAAAAAAGTTCTTGTTTATTTATTAATTTTATATAATTAATGTATTCTCATTCTATATTCCTAGTAAAGTTTTTACGTTTTTACGTTTTTACTTTCTAGTAGAACTGTTATGGGTCTGGTTTGGACGGAATTTTAAGCTTATCGGTTCAGATCAGACCAGGCCATTAAGCTTTCAGCTGTAGTTTTTGGAACCGAACAGTTAAGCTTTCGGTTCCGGTTTTGTTTGGTTCAGTTTTGATTCTGGTTTCGTTCGGTTCCGATTCCGATCCGGTTTGGTTCCGATTCTGGTTTGGGGTTGATTTGGTCTGTTTCGATCCCATTTTGGTTCGATCTGATTTTGGTTCAGTCTGTTATTTGTCTGGTTGCCGTCCAGTCTATTACGGGTCCTGTTTCGTTCTAAAAAAGAATTAAATCCAATTGTAATTTAAATTTTAATTTTTTTACTTAAATAGATAAATTAAAACTAAAATTACTTTTTTATTCTTTTTCTTTTAAATTGTCCATCACTTAATATTTTGCGCAATATAATGTATAAAAGATAATTTTAAAAGAAAACAATAAATTCTGACGGTTTTATTGGTTCAATTATCTATCGATCCTACTGGTTTTATCGGTTTACTAGTTTTACCAAATCAATTTTATTGTTTAAGTTCATTATCGGTTTCAGTTTTTGAAATAGAACCACAAACCAAACAATTAAGGTTCAGCCCGATTCTCGGTTCATTTTCGCTCTGATTCCCGGTAAAAACACGGTTGACAACCCTACTTCCAAGTTTTGTATAGTTGAATTACTAAGTTTATCGACTTCAATAAATGTGTGTATGCTGCTTGTACTTGTGTGAAGCCTTCTATCAGCTCTGTATGCTTGGTTTCGTTAAACAGTTCCGGCAATTTTTTAAATATATATTTAAATGGTCATTATCCTTCAAACTGTTAGTTCTACAATTATATTTGAAGGCAAAGGTGACAAACGTATCAACCCATCTCATCTCACGATCCATTTAACAATTTTTGGTGTGACGTTGCATATAAAAAAAATATACATGCCATAGTTTTTGGCATGGAGTGCATGTCTGTTGTCATGCATACCACTGTTATGTGTGTTACACTAGCATGTGTGTCATGTGTGCTGAGAGGATAACGTGTAACTGTATGACATGACAGATGCATAATAGTCGTACTATCTCATGCGTGATAATCATCGCGTGTCATATTTAACTCACTTTTTATCAAAAAGATTATGCAATTATTAAAAAATAATTTATATGCTTTAATTAATTCGAATTTCAATAATTAAGATATTTATATCATAAACAAATATATATAATATTTATTTATATTCTTTTAATTATATTTAGATATGATAAATAGTTTATTTAATATTCCAAAAATACTATTTATAAATTAATATCTAACTATTAGAATCTAATTATATTTAGATCATTAAACACTGTTTTTTAAAAGTATTTTGTATAAAAAAAAAATATTTTGTATGCATTAATTAATTTAAATTTTAATAATTAAGATATGTATATTGTAAACAAAATATTTCTGATATTTATTTCCATATTTTTTTAAATATATTTAGATATTATAAATATTTTATTTAATATTAAAAAACTATTTATAAATTAATATCTAAGTATTAGATATCTAATTTTATTTAGACAGTTAAATATTGTTATTTTAAAGTATATATATGCGTTAATTCAAATTATCAATAATAAAGATATGTATGTCATAAACGAAATACTTGTATATTTATTTTGATATTTTTTATAATTATATTTAGATATTCTATATAGTTTATTTAATATTCCAAAATGAATTATTTATAATATCTAACTATTAGATATGTAATTTTATTAGGATATTGAAACACTGCATTTTTATAATATTTTTTATAGGTTTATAAAGAAATAATTTGTATGCGTTAATTTATTTGAATTTTAATAATTAAGATATATATATCGTAAACAAAATACTTATCATCTATATTAGATATCTAAATTTATTTAGCTCTTTAAACACTATATTTTTGTAAACTTATTTGGATTTTTATATTTTTCAACTATTATATATTTATAGTTTAGTTCTTTACTTCTTTAGATCTTTCAAGTCTAAACTGTGTATCTTTAGATGTTTTAAATAGTTTATTAGATATTCAAACTATTAGATATTTCAACTATATATTTAAAGTTTTTATAATTGTATATATATATATATACACATATATTATTTGTACAATTGTAAATAACAAAATAATTTTGAAAGATTTTTTAATTAACAATTAATAAAAAAAACAAGTAAAACAAGACAATTCATTAATTAAACCAAATAACAACGTTGTTTAGTCAAATAAAAAAGAAAAACATTACAATTAAAATGCTTAATACAATCAAATGTAAAAAAAAACTAAGGAGCTTGATCTTCATGGTTGAAAAGTTGTGGTGTGGCGTGTGGACCAGTAAAAAGGTCGATTTCCATATCGTCGTTAATCACATTTAAGTTCAACTTCTCCATTATCCGTCGTTCTTTTTGTGGTGTGGCGTGTGTTCTATTAAAGCGGGGATCCTATATTGCACGACCTCGGGCCCTAAAAGAGTTTAAGGATCTTGTTATTAGTAACGGGAAACATATAAAAAAAATTATTTAGATGTCGAAACTAGATGAAATTCTACATATATGTTGCTTGCACGTGCTTATGTAGTTAAATAAGAGATCACTACGCTTTATAATAGAACTTATCCAAATAGAAGTCTTGAAAATCAAAATTGACTTTATTGTGCTAGCATGTTAAGGTTTTTAAAGCTTTTTAAAGATGCAACTAAAACATTTTTTACGCAATATACTCCTAACATTCACTTGGCCCTTTACTAGTCTTGTCATGCATATGAATGAATTTAGAGATAGGAATGTATGTGTAAACATGGTGCCCGATATAGTAAACTTTGCAACGTATTTCCATCCAATCTTGACGGCTTATTCTTTTGGGTGCATTTTTTACCCTTTTTCGCAAAAAACCCCAATCCAATTTTTTAGTTAAATTTTTTTATAAAGCCTTACAATTTCCTGAAATTTAATCATTGACTCTCAAGAGTATATTCAAGAAGTATACGATGAAATTTTGACAATGTATAATAGGTATGTTGAAAGACTCATATCAAATACGGCTGCTACAACTTCAAATGTAATGGGTAATAATAATATGGGTACATAAAGAAACCATACTAACTATGTACAAATGGTGATGTTAGATAGAGAGGATTTTAGAGAAACCCCTTCAGCTGATAAAGAGATGGCTAGATATTTGAGCACTATGTTTGATTTAACAAATTGTACCGTCGGAGGGGCACTTGATATCTTAAAATGGTGGAGTACCAAAACTGACGAGTATCATATTATTAGTAGGTTGGCTAAAGATATTTTTGTAATACCTATGTCTATACTTGCAAGTGAGTGTGGTTTTAGTCAAGCGGGATTGCAATACACGACTAAGAGAACAATATTGACGGGCAAAGCAGTTGGAGTGCTTGTGGCAATCAAGAATTAGACTGTGGCTGATAATAGGATGCAAGACTTAGAGTTTAGATACAAAGTGACTATAGAAGACATCTTCGATGAATATCAAGATAATTATGAAGATACACTTGAAAAAGAAATTATGGACAAAGTTGAAGATGAAGATGAAAATGAAAATGAAGATAAAGAAAGTGACTATAAATATCTTAAAATTAAAAAACAAATTGAGATAAATGATGCATGTAATAGAGTTTTTAGAATTTGTAGTTTAATTTACAAATATTTGTACAACTATTAGCCCACAAGAGTATAAACTGTGAACAACTGAATAATATAAAACTGAATATTTACCTTTCAATCTAATAACAAGACTTGTACTAGTAAATAATATTAGAATTGATCAGGTCGGATTTCTACGACACTGACTATTTTATATTTCCGGAGGGCAGTTCGGACATATCCAGTACCATGCCCCACCAAACAGGACAAAAAAGTGGATTGTGACTCAGCTGGTTGCTAGTCACTTCTTATCTTAGGCCTATGGGGTTTTAACTTGACCCAAGCCCATGATCCGACCCGGAAGGCCCACAACCCATTAAACAAGTATAAATACCCCAACTACTTTCATTTATGAGGATGATAAAAAAATTACTGCTAGCACACACCTTACTTATCTCTGTATATTTTACACTAAACATTAAATTCCAAAAACTATTTCCCAAACTACTCTTAGATAAAAAATAATCCGTACTAAATTGGCGACCACAGTGGGAGATGATGGTGCCTGAATCACAAATTAAAAACTAGTAATAACAACCAGTTCCAAATGGATCCGAATGCACAGAATACTCCACCTCTAGAGGTGAAAGGAGCAAAATAAAATAAATGAATACACTATTGAGGAGCGAGATCAATTAAAGGCTAAAATTGAGGCTTTGAGGGCGTTAAAACAAGCAGAGAAATGAGTTAAAGAAAATCTAGTGTGTTGGCGTTTCACCATACTGATAATTCTGATGAGAACGAGCAGTCCCTGAAGATTTATCTCAGTTCCAAGAAAATGTATCGATATAAACATGTGGAATTTTCTACTTTGGAATCCTCCAACAGCTCCTCTAATGATGCAGAGCTTAAAGAGTCAGTCTCATCCATTAGTGATAAAAGATGGTCAAAAAATAAAATAAGACTTACCAAAAAGCATTCAAGAATGAGGGATAGACATGGCAGGCTCAAAAAGTATCAGTGAAAAATGAAGGGTTCAGCTGATCAGCATATTGACCGTTTGCTGATTGATCTATTTACTTTCCAATCCGAACCAAGGCTTTCTCTCAAACCTTCAAGGGGAGTGCCCTCAAATGATATAATAGTCTCCTTCGGGGATCTATAACTTTTTGACATATTATGGGTTGCTTTTCGAAGGCACTTCATTGGAAGTAAGGAGCTTAAAGGTAATGGAGATACGATCATCCATTGCGCCCAGAAGCCAAATGAGTCTTTAAACGAATACATCAACAAGTTTGTAAATACAAAGAATGGGTTAGCAGATTACTTTGAACAAGTGGAAATTACCTCTCTTAGATAGGGATTGAATCTGGGGAACTTGGTTGATTCTGTGACCCGGAATAAAGTTATGACCTTTGTGGGGTTGTTGAACCAAGTGGGGAAATAAATTAATATGGAGGAGATCAAGAAATCCAGATTGCCTCGCCAGATCATATCCACAACCACAACATCAACACCTCAAACAACTAGCTAGTCCGGTTACAGATCGAAGGAAACTGGACAGGGATCTCATCGGTCCAAGCAGAATTAGTCCAACCAGAACTAGAACCAGCAGGTTAGAAATAAAATGGGACTTGGGTCAACCTGAGTGGTTTGCTGAGCTGGGAGAGATTTTGGCTACAATATATGATAAAACTAAAATTGAAATACACTTTAGAAAGGCAGCTACGTTGCAATCTCCCAGAGAAAATCGAAGTACCCGTTTTTGCAAATACCATAATAACATTGGGCATGATACCCATGATTGCATAGCTTTGAAACAAGATATTCAGAATCTCATTGAAAGTGGAAAACTGAGGGCCTATGTTAAGAAACAATGGGGGAGCAGGTCAGATAGTACACCATCCAATGTTAATACTCCCTAAACTACCACTTTGATCCTTCTTGTAACGTCTAGGCAAGAGGACACTATAGTAATTATTGAAAGATTTTATTTGGATTCTGAGTACCTCGATCCGGATCCAACTCGGAATCAGGTGCGGGTGATAATGGATATGACTGCTATTGTTTCCGGTTTGGTTAAGTATTTTGAGTCTTTAACAAAAAAAAAATTTAGGGGGGGGGGGACACTGTGACAACACCTTTATATTTCTTCAAGGAAAAGGCACGTCAACAGTCTGACCACCTAGTTGGATGGAAGAATGTCCACACATCTATACCAAACTCCACTATTTCTATATTTTTTTATGAGAATGACCTAAGAGACATTGTAAGACCTCATGAAGACGTTGTGGTGATAGGGGCATCAATAGGAGGAAATGATATACGTCGAATCCTAATTGATACATGTAGTTCGACATTCATATTGTTCTTAAGCTCCTAGAAACATATGAGAAACCCCTCGGTTATTCAACATTCGAATAGAACTATTGTGGGATTCACAAGGAGTTCGACAGATGTGATTGGAGAATTCGAGGAAGAATTATTGTTGGGCAAAGGGCCTTTCAAGAAAATGGTGAGGGTATTATTTGTGGTGGTGGATTGCCCAACATCTTATAATGCGATATTTGGGAGGTCTTGGCTCTCCATGAAGCATGTTGTGGCTTCCACTGTCCATCAATACTTAAAATATGTTGTGCATGGACAAGTGGGTGATGTCTGAAGCAGTCAGAAGGTAGCTAGGGAATGCTATGCAGCAGACTTTGCCTCAAAATATTTGGAGGCAATCAAGGTTAACAAATATTAGCAGCTATTGGAGCCTTCCACCAATGAGAATGAAATTAATGATCCAATGGAGGCTCCTAGTGTCATAATACCTATAGAGGAAGTTGAAATTCATTCCCTAATTGAGGGAAAAAGTGTTAAAATTGGTTTCAAGTTGGCACCAAGTTTGAAACAAAGGCTACTATCTTTTTTTATCAGATAATCTACATGTATTTATATGGTGCAATGATGATGTCACCGGAGTGCCTGCTAATGTAATTTTTCATAAACTATGGGTACGAGTTGATGTTGGACAAGTTGTACAAAGAAGAAGGTTTTTTCTAAAGAAAAAAAGATGTAACTGTTCAAGAAGTTGATCACTTGACCAAAATGGGCCACATCAAAGAATCTCAGTACCCATTATGGACTGCCAATCCTGTTTTGGTCAAGAAAAAAAAATAACAAATGGCGCATGTGTATTGACTTCACTGATATTAATAGGACATGTCCTAAAGATCGTTATCTCGTTCCTCATATAGATCAGTTAGTGGACTCTACTTTTGGGAACAAACCATTGTCTTTCATGGATGCATTTTAAGGGTACAACCAAATACAAGTAGATCTGAAGGATCAAGATCACACCACTTTTATTACGGATAGAGATCTTCATTGTTATAAAGTGATGTCATTCGGATTGAAAAATGTTGGGGTCATATATCAAAGGTTAGTAAATAAAGCTTTTGCTAGTCAGATTGGCAGAAATATGGAAGTTTATATAGTTAACATGATGGTGAAGAGCTTTAAAGAAGATGTGCATATATTTGATCTTCAAGAAACATTTTCCAACTTAGAGGCTGTGAATTTAAAATTAAACCCTCATAAATGTGTTTTTGGGGTCCGGTTTGGAAAGTTCTTGGGTTATGTAATAATTGAAAAAGGAATTCAACCTGATCAGAATCAACTCAATGCTCTATTAGCTATGGATCCCCCTCATAGCACCAAATAAGTTCAAAGATTGACCGGACGATTGGTTGCGTTGAACATGTTTATTTCAAGATCATCAGACAAATGTGCTCCAATTTTTTCAGGTGTTAAGGAATGCCAAAGACTTTAATTGGTCTCCGCAATGTGATCAAGAATTTCTTGAAATCAAGAAGCATTTATCTTCACCTAAAATGCTTTTTAAAGCTGTTCAGAGGGAGAAGTTTTACATATACTTAGCTATATCAGAATATGCAGTAAGTGTTGTGCTAGTAAGAGAAGTGGATAACTACCCCTTCTGGTTTATTATATTAGCAAAACTCTGTTAGATGCTGAAAGAAGATATTTGAAGTTAGAAAAGTTGTCCTTGGCATTGGTAATTGCTGCAAGAAAAATGAGACCATACTTCCAAGCTCATTCTATTGTCGTCCGAACGTCTTTTCCCCTGAAGAATGTTCTCCGAAAGGCTGATATATCAAGCAGAATGACCAAATGGTCAGTTGAGTTGGGTGATTATTGATGAGTTTGGATGTTTGAGCTAATATATCTTTGATGAGTCCGGAAATATTTGCCACTCACTGTAGAAACCGGATAGGGGTAATCCGGACAATAATCACCCACTGAACCATCCGGACAGGACAAAAGTATTAAAACAGTAAACACCTTTTGACTAAGCTAGTTACTAATCTGCTTAATAAACTAATGAATTTTTGAACGCGACCCGGTTTCATAAGTTTGACCCGAAAGCTCATATGGCCCATAATTAAAAGTATAAATACCCAACCATATTCATTTATGAGGTTAATCAGAATTTATTACTAGTAGACAGCTTAATTATCTCTCTACTCACCACTCTAAACATCAAATTCCACAAAACATCCAAAACACTTTACGAGATTACCCTCAAACATAAATAAACCACACCAAATTGGCGACGACAGTGGGAGCATGACAATGCCTGAATTTCATATTCAAAACCAACAAAAAAAGTAGTTCGGATGGATCTGAATGAGCAGAACATTCCACCCCCATAGGTGGAAGGTGCAAGAGAAAACAAGAAATATATCATCGAGGAGCGTGACCAGCTAAGGGATGAAATAGAGGCGTTGAGAGCGATAAAACAAGTAGAAAAAAGAATTAAGGAGAAATCTGGAGCGTCAGTAGTTCACCACACTGGCAATCCTGGAGACAATGAGCAATCTTTGAAAACTCATCTCAGCTTAAAAAAGATAGATCGATCTAAACCTATTGAGAGTTCTGCATCTGAGTCCTCCAGCAGCTTGTCAAATAAGGCAGAACTTGAAGAATCAGTATCTTCAAGTAGTGATGAATGAAGATCTAAAAAGAAAATGAGGCTGACTAAAAAACATTCAAGAAAAAGGGACAAACATGGCAGGCTTAAGACGCATCAGGGTAAGGGGTCAGCTCACAAGCATATTGATTAGTTGTTGATTGATCCATTTTCCTTTCAGTCCGAACTGGGTATTTTTACAACCCCTAATGAAGATGTCATTTTCAATGGCAGCCAAAATTGGAGGTAATCGTCTTTGTCCGCAAAAATAATCTCTGGACATCTTCCTAAAAGGTTTGATAGCTCCATGATGGAGAAATACGATGCAAGTCGAGATCCGGACAACCATCTGGAAAAGTTCAAGAACTTTATGATGAATTTTTACGACGATGACAAGCTATTGTGTAGGGATTTCTCCCAAACTTTCACAGGGAATGCCCTTAAATGGTACAACAGTTTCCCTCATGGGTGTATAAGAAATTTTGATACGTTATGGGTTACCTTCTGGAGGTAATTGGTTGGAAGTAAGGAACTTAAGGGTAATGGGGACACCATTATCCACTGTGCTCAGGAACCAAACGAGTCCCTGAAGGAATACATTAATCGATTTGTGAATACAAAAAGTGGGTTAGCATATTTCTTTGAACAAATTGCAATTTCTTCCTTAGGCAAGGTTTAAATCCAGAGAATCTAGCCGATTCAGTAACTCAGAAGAAGGCTATGACCTGGGGTGGTTTGTTGAATCAAGTGGGAAAATAAATCAATGTAGAAGAGACCAAGAAAACAAGAATACGCGTCAAGTGAGATCTACCAATACAACATCAACTCCTCAAGCTACTAACCAATCCAGTTATAAGGAAAAGGAGACCGGACAAAGGTCTAACCGGTCAAGTCAAAATCAATCCAACCAAAATTAGAGCCAA
Organism: Limnanthes douglasii subsp. nivea; assembly: GCA_036936605.1. Taxonomy (NCBI): domain Eukaryota; kingdom Viridiplantae; phylum Streptophyta; class Magnoliopsida; order Brassicales; family Limnanthaceae; genus Limnanthes; species Limnanthes douglasii. The sequence goes on along the minus strand of JAUPFV010000005.1, from coordinate 248,282,224 downwards.
CAAACCAGAAGTAAGAGGGGGCTCTGGGTTCAACCTGATTGGTTTGCTGAGTTGGGGGAGATTGTGGCTACAATTTATGACAAGACTAAGAATGAGGTGCATTTTAGAAAACCGGCAGCGTTGCAGTCCCCAAGAGAAAACCGGAGCACTCGCTTTTGTCAATATCACAATGACATAGGGCATGATACTCAGGATTGCATAGCATTTGAGTAGAAGGTTCAGAACCTCATTGAAAGGGGAAATTTTGGGGCCTACGTTGAAAAGAAAAGTGGAAGTAGACCGGATAATACACAAACCAATGCTCCCCGGATAAATCCTTTAAACAATCCTAGGACATTGACACAAAAGGATGCAATGGTGATTGTTGAAAGATTTGATGTAGACCCTGAGTATCTGGATCCAGATCCAAGTCGAAATCAGGTTGGGGTGATAACAGACAAAACCAAGACAGTTTCCGGATTGATAAACGTTTTTGAATCATTAACTATTTTCGGAGGAGATACAGTGATTGCACCCTCCACTTCATCAAGAAAGAGGCATCTTTACAATTTGACCACCCATTTGGATGGTGGGATGCCCACCCATCAGTGTCAATCCCTATCTCTATTCATAGTTTTTTATGAGGATGACCTGAGAAACATTGCAGGACCTCGTAAGGATGCGATGGTAATAGGGGTTTCAATAAGGGGATACCATATACGCCGAATTCTGATTGATACAGAAAATTCGGAAAATATCATGTTTTTAAGCTCCTACAAGAAAATGAGAAACCCATCGGTTATTGAACGTTCGAACAGAACCATTTTAGGATTTACAGGAAGTTATGCGGATGTGATCGGGGAGTTCGAAGAGGAAGTATTGTTGGGAAACGGGTCCTTTAAAAAGATGGTATGAGTGTTGTTTGTTGTGGTGGATTTCCCAACATTGTACAATGCAATATTTGGGAGATCTTAGCTCTCCAGAATGCATGTTGTGGCCTCTATGGTCCACCAATGCTTGAAATATGTTGTTGAGGGACAAGTAGGTGTTTTCCTGAGCAGTCAAATGATAGCGGGAAAGCTATGCAACATCCCTTGCCCCTAAAACTCTAGGGGCAGTCAGAATTAACAAATATTAGCAGCTACTGGAGCCTTCTGCTGAGGAGAACAAAATTAATTATCCCAAGGAGGCTCCTAGTGTTATAATACCGATTGAGGAAGTTGAAACTCACTCCCTTGTAGAGGGAAAGAGTGTTAAGATTGGTTCAATGCTAGCACCAGAATCGAAGCACCGATTTTTATCTTTTTTAATGAATAATTAACATGTTTTTGCATGGTGCAATAGTGATGTTATCGGAGTGCCACCACATATTATTTCACACAACTTGTCAATCTGAAGTGATATTGCACCAGTCGTACAAAGAATGAGGTCTTTTTCTAAGGAAAAACATATGTGATTGTTGAAGAAGTTGATCGGTTGACCAAGATGGGTCACATTAAAGACTCCCAGTACCCTTTATAGACTGCCAACCATGTGTTACTCAAGAGAAAGAATGGCAAGTGGCGTATGTGCATTGATTTCATTGACCTCAATAGGGCATGCCCTAAGGATCTTTATCCAGTTCCTCGGATAGATCAGTTGGTGGATTCTACATCTGGAAACAAACAGTTGTCCTTCATGGATGGCTTCTCAGGGTACAACCGGATACAAGTAGATCTGAAGGATCAAGATCACACTACTTTTATTACAGACAGAGGTCTTCATTGTTATAAGGTGATGTCGTCCTGATTGAAAAATGTCGGGGCCACTTATCAGAGGATGGTGAAGAAAGCGTTTGCTAATCAAATTGGCAAGAACGTGGAGGTCTACATAGATGATATGATAGTTAAAAGGTTGGAGGAAGATTTACATATATCTGACCTTCAAGAGACATTCTCCAATTTAGAAGCTGTGAATTTAAAATTGAACCGTGAGAAGTGTGTATTTGGGGTCCGATCTGGAAAATTCTTAGGCTAGATAATAAGTGAAAAGAAAATTCAGTGTGAGCCGGATCAACTTAATGCCTTACTAATAATGGACCCTCCTCAGAATGTTAAAGAACTTCAAAGGCTGACATGACGATTGGCTGCGTTGAACAGATTTTTCTCAAGATCATCAAACAAATGCGTTCTATTCTTCCAAGTATTAAGAAATGCTAAAGACTTTAATTGGTCTCCACAGTGTGACCAAGCTTTTATTGAAATAAAGAAGCATTTATCTTCACCCAATAATCTTGTCAAACCTGTTCGGGGGGGAAGCTCTATTTGTATCTTGTTGTATCAGAATATGCAATAAGTGTTGTGCTAGTGAGGAAGGTGGACAATTACCATTGTCTGGTGTATTACATCAGTAAGAGTCTGTTGGATGCTGAAAGAAGATATTTGAGATTGGAAAAATTGGCGTTAGCCTTAGTAATTGCAGCAAGAAAAATGAGACCATACTTCCAAGCTCATTCCATTGTTGTTCGAACCTCTTTCCCTTTGAAAAACGTTCTTCAGAAAGCTGATGTATCAATCAGAATGACCAAGTGGTCAGTAGAGCTGGGTGATTATGATTTTCACTTTGCCTCTCAAACAACGATTAAAGCCCAATCAGTGGCTGACTTCTTAGTAGAATTTCATGATGATAGATCCTCCAGACACGAATCATGAAATTTTTCTAAGAAAGAGTGGGTAGTTTGAACTGATGGTGGATCAAGTACCATGGTTTGTAGAGCTGGAATTTGCCTAACTTCTCCGTATGGTGACAAGATGTATCATGCCATATGCTTTGGGTTCAGAGCTTCCAACAATGAGTCTGAATATGAAGCAACCATAGTTGGTCTTAAGTTGGCTCTCTTATGTGGGGATAAGAGAGTTCGGTTAATGAGTGATTCTCGATTTCTCATCCACCATGCTCAGGGGCAGTCTGAAGCAAAGAAAGAATAGTTGATTAAATATTTGCTTATGTTAAAAGAAGTTGCCACAAACTTTAAAAATATTCACAATGAACATATTCCTAGATCGGAAAACACTATGGCAGACTCCTTGGCAACTATAGCCTATTATGAATCCTACCCATGGATTCTTTTACAAGAATGTCCATCCGTACAGACAGATCGGGAAAAATGGTGAATAAAATATGAATATACTTGTAATTCAACCTAAAGATTAGAGATATGCTCTTCTCCAATACATTTCCGATGGAGTATTACCTCCGGATAAGGTTGTGGCAAAAAAGATCAAGTACAAGGCTCACAGTTTCTTAATATTGAGAGAGGTTCTTTACAAAATATCTTTCAGCAGAACTCTCCTACGTTGTCTAAGGTTTTAAGAATCCCAAGTTGTATTATCTGAGCTATATGATGGGGAAGGTTCGGCACATTCTGGCTATAGGGCCTTGACCTCAAGAGTCTTGTTGGCAGGATACTACTGGCCAACCATAATGGTAGATGCTAAAGAAATGGTGAAAATGTGTGATCTTTGTCAAAAATATGGGAATGAAATTCATGTGCCAACAGTACCTATGGAATCCATATCTGAACTGGTACTCTTTGCTAGATGGGGTATGGATCTAGTTGGGCCTCTTCCTATGGCATCCGGTGGATGTTGGACAATATTAGTTGTTATCGATTATTTCTCTAAGTGGATAGAGACAGCTCCTTTGGCTGGAACCACTTCGAAGGCAGTTATTAAATTTATATTCTCCAACATATGATGTATGTTTGGGGTTCCCTAGAAGATTACTACAGATAATGGGCCACATTTTGATAATAAAGACATGGAAGCCTTTTATACCTCCAAGGGGATTCAACATTATTTTTCTTCTCCTTTCCACCCTCCAGAAAATGGTCAGGTTGAATTTGCAAATAGAACTATCTTATCCTGATTAAAGAAGAATTTGGAAGGAGCTGCAGGAAAGTAGCCAAGTTATTTACAAGAAGTATTGTGGGCCTATCGAACTACTCCTCCAGCTTTCACACAAGAGTCTCATTTTTTTGTATATGAGATGGATGCAATTACTCCCATAGAAGCTACTTTACCATCACACAAAGTTCAAAACTATTTCGAACAGGCTAATGGTGTAGCAGTTAGGAATCAGTTGGACTTGATAGAAGAGAAAAGGTTTAAAGCACATATGAGTATTCTCCAACTTAGCTTTGTCATCGGGCAAAGTCTGGATAGTGTTGTCCTTAGTTTGCAATTGCTCCTTCAAAGGTGTGATGTCTTTTGAAGAAGAAGTCTCCAGGTCGGAGTATTTGTTTTGAAGCTCTTTGTTGGCTGCTTCTGACTTGAGCAGTTTGGAAACTAAATCGTCTTTTTCCTTCTTCAATAACTCTATGCTTTGTTGAGCACTGAGAAGATCGTTCGACAAATTTTGCTTGTCTGTGGTTAGGGAATTGATGGTACTAGTTTGATCCCTTACATGTCTCTCCAGATCAAGCACTGGTTGGATATATCCCAAGAGGGCATGCCTCAAAGCATCTTGCTCACCAGATATCGCATAAGTCTCGCCATTATGAGTCACCACGTTGGAAGAGCTGGAAGGATGGTAAAGCCCCGCGAAGTCATATTTTTATAAGTCACTGAAATAGATATTGATGTTTTGAAAGGCGTCGAGGTCTACCTCTTCGTTACCATTACCGGAAACCTGTTCGAAATGGATATTGGTTGGGATTTCCTCCTGCAAGGTAGGATCGGTAGGAACTGGAGGAGGAACTTCAGGAGGACGAAGGATTATCTCTGCTCCCATAGTAACTTTCTTCTTTCTGGCAGCTTTCTCAACACTGCTGGCCTTACGCTTCTTATCCTTCTTTGAAGGTTTCGGTGGGTTGTTTGACCCACTAGCTTCCTTCACAGTCACTTCTACTGCTTCCAGTAAAGTAGCGTTAATACCTCTTTGGTTCTCTGAAACTATCCCTTCAGTAGTCGTTTGAGGTGGATCTGTTGTGGCATTTTTCTTTTTCTTGTTATTCATCTTGTTCAAATGACTGGGGGCTTTGGCCCTGGAAAGTAGGTAAAATTTGGCATCTTTTGCCTCTGTCCTACTTAGAATGACATCTACAGGGGGTGGGGTAGTTAGCTCTTCCCAGGAGAGGTCTCTTCTCCCTATGGTGTTCCAAAAATGAGATCTCATGAAGTTCCCCGATGTGAAGCAGTTGTGAAAAGCATTGCCCCACTTATAAGGCCCAATCGTTCAGCTTGGCACAAGTATCCTTACATGCCTCCAGATAATCTGAGAACTCCTTTAGAAGCACTGAAAAAAAGTATGAGTCTGTTCAGATTAAAACCTTAACACTTACAAAGTAAAAGAGGAAATAAGAGAAACTCATCAGTGCTCTTCCAGCGACTCGTCGGCTGGCTTGGGTTTGAGTCAGCCTTGATCTTCTTGCCATTCTCCCAAGCCCCACTAATAAATAAGAACTGTGCCCTCCACGATTTTTCAGACTCCAGGAGATCGCCCACTACCTTGTAATCATTCCCTATGTTGTAGTGGTAAAAGGGGATGTGATGATTTTTACACAGGCTTGCCACAGTAGCAAACTGTTCCATCGGTAGTGGAATCTTAGACAGACTAGATTCCATAATGCAAGCGAGTAGAATATACTAAGAATTGGGGCTCAGTTGGCTGGGGAACAGTTTGATCAGATGGAAGTATCTGACTATCTCTGGATCCAAAGGAAATCGAAGTCCCCAATTCAACACTTCTGTATAAACCACCATTTCATTAAGCTTGCAGTCCATGGGGGTCTTTGGGGTGATCGTAATTCTTACTTTCATAGGCTCTGGAATTCCCCACTTAGTGTGTATCCGACCCAGCTCAGCAGTGTGGGTGTATATGTAGGCTATGTTTTGAAGGGACGGCAAATACTTCACGTTGACCTTCTTAAAACATGGCCCCACTCTACCTTCCAAAATATCCAGAAGCGCATCCGGATGATTCATACCCACCTTGGTCTTGCCCTTTCAATCTGAGTTGTATCTTCAGTTTGACCGGACGCCCCGAAAGGGGCTTCATCCATATTGTCCTCCATTTTTTCTTACATTACTAAGGAAGGCTGTTCGGATGGCTTTATGGATGGTTGTTCGGATGGTTGTGCAGTTGGCGGTTCAAATAGTCTTGTTTCTACTAGAGGTTGCTGCCTCGATGGTTGTTTGGATGGTTGTGCAGATGGCGGTTCAGATAGTCTTGTTTCTACTAGAGGTTGCTGCCTGGATGGTTTAACATTTGGCACTGGTTTTATTGCCTCCGAACTGGATGGCTTTGAAGATGAAGTGGTGGATTTTGACCCCGTTGCACTGAAAGGAGAGGGCTTTCTTATGCTAGATACAGCTTTTTATTTAGGTAAAAGACTTTAGGACTCCTGGACAGAGGACCCAGATGGAAGAGATGAAAGGTTTGCTACAAATGGAAATTTCCTAACCTTGGCAGTTTTTGAAGAAGAAGAACCCTGATCTGTATTCGATTGTGACTGATTATATCTTTTACCAAGTAAAACAAGGAGACCATTAGCAACACGTTTGTCTCTTGTAACTTTTTTGCTTTCTCTAACTCAGATAAGTAACCTCCTTCTACTAAGGCGTTTCTGGCAGTGAACATATATGATTCAAGAACGAATTTAAAGATGAAGCAAACTTTCTCTCACAAGGAATGTTTGTGATTTTTGAAGACAATGAAACAATAAGAAGGTTTATATATAAAAGTGAAAAATGGCAGTTACCTATGAGAAGGTAAATCGATTTTAGGCAATGATTAAAAGCTGCAAAGCGTGAAAGTTAAAACCTAGGTAACTTTCCAGCCTAGTGGATACGAGAATCTAGAAGAAAAACGGCTGAGAGGTCGAACCAAATCCTGACACGTGTCCCGCGATTGAAGAAAAAATCTTAGAATTTTGAATTGAGAAATCAGTTCCACCAAAATTTGAACAAGGTCACTTTTGAAGGAAACTTTTTACAGTTCGAACAAAACAACATATCAGAAAATGTTAATAGTGATTTTTTTTAGAGTTAGCACTTCCAAAGATCCTTTGCAAGGTCTAAAGGGGCTACTGATGAGTTCAGATATTTGAGTTACTATGTCTTGACTTAATCCGATGGGCAATTCAAACCATGACCGCTATAATAAAATTCTGAACAGGACAAATGTATTAAATGTTGACTAAGCTAGCTGTTGGTCACTTCAAACCAGATTACTAATGGGTCCTTAAACTTGACCCGACTTCAAGATCCGACCCAATAAGCCCATGGGTCAGTAATTAAGTATAAATACCCCAACCATTTTCATTAATGAGGGTAATCATAATTATTACTAGTAGACATCTTAATTAGCTTTCTACTCACCATTCTAAACATTAAATTCCACAAAATATCCAAAACATTTTACGAGATTACCCTCAGATAGAAATAAACCAAACCAATTATGATATTGATTATGCACCCCAAACAGCGGTTAAAACCCAATTAATGGCTGATTTCCTGGTAGAATTCCATACTGATAGACCTCACGGGCAAATGCAAGAAAACTAGTCTAAAAAAGAATGGGTAGTCTGAACTGATGGTGGATCTAGTACTATGGGGTGTGGGGCTGGAATTTGTTTAACTTCTCCATATGGTGATACTATGTACCAGGTTATATGTTTTGGTTTTAGAGCCTCCAACAATGAATCTGAATATGAAGTAGTTATAGATGGTCTCAAGTTAGCCCTTATATGTGGGGAGAAAAGAGTCTGATTAATTAGTGACTCCCAACTACTTATTCACCATGCTCAGGAAAAATCTGAAGCAAATAAGGAACAACTGATAAAATGTTTTCTCATATTGAGAGAAGTTGCTGTAAATTTCAAAAGTATCCAGTATAAACATATCCCTAGATCGGAGAATACTATGGCAGACTATTTAGCAACCATAGCCTATTCTGAATCTTACCCATGGATTCTGATGCTAGACTTTCCATCAATACAAACAAGCCAAGAAAATGGTAAAGAGAATGAAGAGAGTATGAGCATATTTGTCATTCAACACAAAGACTGGAGCTATGATATATTTCAGTTTATTTCTGATGGGATTTTACCTCTGGATAAAGTCCTGGCTAAGAAAATTAAATACAAAGCTCGTGGTTTCCTGGTATTGAAATAAGTTCTTTATAAGAAATCATTTAGCAGACCTTTCTTGCGTCTTTTAGGATCTGAAGAATCCCAAAATGTTTTATCTGAACTGCACGATGGAGAAGGTTATGCACATTGTGGCTATAAGGCCTTAACCATAAGAGTCTTATTATTAGAATATTATTGGCCAACAATAATGACATATTCCAAAGATATGGTCAAGAAGTGTGATCCTTGCAAGAAATTTGGGAATGAAATCCATGTACCAACAGTTCCTATGGAGTCCATATATGAACCAATTCCTTTTAATAGAGGGGGGGGGGGGGGGTTGGATTTGGTTGGGCTTCTTCCCATGGAATTCGGTGGATATCGAACGATAATAGTTGTAATTGACTATTTATCTAAGTGGATAGAGACAACTCCCTTAGCTGGAACCACTTCTAAGGCAGGTATTAAATTTATATTATCCAACATATGATGTAGGTTTTGGGTTCCCCGGAAGATTACTACAGACAATGGGCCATAATTCGATAATAAAGACATATAAATGTTTTGTGCTTCCAGAGGGATTCAACACTGTTTTTTTTCTCCATTCCACCCTCAATCTAATGGACAAGTTGAAGTTGCTAATTGAATGATCCTATCCGGGCTAAAAAAATATGGAAAGAGCTGCAAGGAAATGCCAATTTATCTGCAAGAAGTATTGTGGGCTTACCGAACTACTCCACGGATTGCTATACAAGAATCCCCTTTTGCTCTCGTTTATGGGATGGATGCAATCACACCCATAGAAACTACTTTACCATCTATTAGAATCCAAAGCTATTCCAAACATACCAATGATATGACAGTTAGGAACCAGTTGAACTTGATTGAAGAAAGAAGATTCAAAGCACATTTGAGAACAACACACTATCAGGTTTTAATGAGGAGCATATTTGCGTCCAAAGTTAAAAGAAAAGATTTTCAATTAGGAGACAAAGTCTTGAGGAAAGTCTTTTTGCACACTAAAGAAAAATAGTTTGGAAAGCTGGTTCCAAACTGGGAAGGTCCTTATGTGGTATGTGAAAAAGTCAAACTAGGGACATATAGATTTCAAGACAAGGAAAGTAGAATATTAAAGGACCCATAGAACATTGAACATCTCAGGTTATATTTAGAATAAAACTCTCTTGTACATATTTACAATTTTTCATACTTCAATGTAAATATTAGGAGGGCATATTATTTCCTACCCTGGTGGCGCGTGGAGGTTTTAACGAGGTGTCTGGGTTTTTCAATAATATTTTATGCCTTCTTCAAAAGTCTAATGTAAATTCCTGACCATAGTATGAGGTGATCGGATAAATTAAATGCTCATTAAACACCCCAGCTCTGAAATTGAATATCTTTGAGTTGATCGGATTTGTTAAAAAAACTTGATCACATTTATTAAACACTTGTGATTGGAGTCATTCAATGATTATTAAATGCTTATTTAACAAATTGTAAATATTAAAAGTTATTTCAAACACTATATGTGAGATAATGGGATTCATACAAAGAAATATACAATATTAAAACTTGATCGGAACAAGTCTGATCCGTAATTCACAAAATGCCTTGACCATTTAAGGACTTTGGTTCATAAGACAGGAATTCAAAAAACACAACAAAATTCCTTGGCCGTCCAAGGACTTTAGTTTTAAACACAAAAAAAACATCAAGACCTTAGGTTTTTTCCCTTCGGCTTCTTCAACACTTTTACCTTTCTTGGGAATTTTGAGTTCAGTGCTTGAACTCTCACTAGTTCCTTCATCAGAATCTTCCCTACTTGAATAACCATGCTTGTCACTATCCACCATGGTATGGAAAGAGATCTCCTCGGAAGGTACATATTTCCATAAAGGACCAAGGGTCATCTTCAGAAAAGTCGCATGGAATAGCAAAACCATGTCTGACCTAACCCCGTCGTCTCTTTTCTCCAAAAAAATCCACTATTCCAGTAGCATACTTCTCTATTTATGCAGCTATCCCTGGGTTTGCTTCCTTATTAAAGAATGACTTTCATCTGTCTTCTCCTTGAGCAGCTTTCCCAAATTTGTTTTTTCTTCGGATAATGTTGTGATAGTACTGGCACTAACAGCTAGTTGCTCCTTCAAAGTTTTGATCTCGGTAGAGGCAGAAGTTTCCAGTCTTGAATACTTGACTAGAAATCTTGTTGAGTATCTTTTAACTGGCGCAGTTCAGTAGCCAAGTCCTTTTTTCCTTCTTCAAGGCCTCTATACTTTGCTGAGCAATGGAGACATCTTTCTTCAAGCCTTGGTTTTCTGTGGTTAGTGAGGTTATGGTCGTTCTTTTTTCCCTCACTTGACTTTTTAAGTCAACTACCGGACGGATATAACCCAAGAGGGCATGGCTCAGAGTGTCTTGCTCACTTGATATCTCGTATGACTCACCATTATGGGTAACAACATTGGTCGTAGAGGCATGGGGAAAAGTCTGTACAAAATCGTCTTTGTCCATATCGCTAAAGTACATGTTATGGAATTCATCTAGATTGACATCTCCTTCAGCAGTTTCCTGTCCGACTGGCATGAAGGTTGAGCAATGAGGGTTAGGTGGAATGTCTTCTTGTGGAGGAGGTTTAGTAGGAATGGGAGGAGGAAGTTCGGAAGGACACATAATTATCTCTGCCCTAAGCTACTTCTTATTGCAGCTCTTTTGTCACTGCTCTCCTTGCACCTCTTACGATCTTTCCTTGTAATTTGGGATGGATGATTTGATTCGCCAGCTTCCTTGACTGTAACTTCAACTACCTCCAGCAAAGCGGCATTGATTCCTCCTTGGTTTTCCGAGCTGACCCCTTCGGTGACTTGTTGAGATGGGTCAAATTTGGTTTTTTTCTTCTTGTTGTTCTTAATCTTGTCCAAGTTGTTAGGGGCTTTTTTCGGAAAGGCAAGTGAAGTTTTCCATTCTTAACCTCAGTTCTCTTTAAAATAACATCTGCAAGAGGAGGAGTGGCCAGCTGCTCCCAAGTAAAATCTTTAATCCCCGTACTATTCCAAGGGTGAGACCTTACAAAATTTCCAGAAGTAAAGCAATTGTGGAAATTGTTTTCCCATCTCTCTGATGCCCATTCGTTTAGCCTGATACAGGTAGTTTGGCCTGCCTCTAGGTGCTCTGGGAATTTTTTTTCGAATACTACAACAAAACACAATAATCAGCTTGGAATATTAACATAGCATTTAGAAACCAATAAAAATACGAACAAGTATTACTTGAACCTTTCCAGCGACTGGTCAGCTGGCTTGGATTTGTGGTAGAGTTTATCTTCCTGCCATTCTCTCACGAATTACTAATAAAAAGGAATTAAGTCCTCTATGGCTTCTCTGACTCCAACAGATTGTTTACCACCTTGAAATCATTACCCATGTTGTAATGGTAGAAAATAATATGGTGGTTTCTGCATAGACCAGCCACGACAACAAATTGATCCATGGGTAGAGGAATTTTTTACAATCTAGACGCCATTATACCGGCCATCAACGTCTACCGTGCATTTGGGCTCAGTTGACTTGGACATAACTTTATCAGGTGGAAATACCTGGCAATTTCTGGGTCCAAAGGAAATCGAAGACCCTAATTAAGCACCTCAGTATATACCACAAACTCATGCGATTTACAGTCCATGGGGGTCTCCGGAGTGACCGTAATTCTCAGTTTAACAGAATCAGGGAAGCCCCACTTTGTTGAGATCCGAACCAACTCAGCAGTATGAGTGTATACATAAGCAATATTTTGGAGAGCTATCAAATATTTAACACTAACCTTTGAATGTTTGGCCCAACTCTCCCTTCAAGACACTCTGGAAGTGAATCAGGATTGGATAAACCTAATTTCACTCTAGTTGTCTGATCTGCTGCATCTTCTGTCTGTATGGACGTCCCGAAGGGAGTACCTTCCATACTGTCCTCCATAGTGTCCTCCATTAAGTTTTACTGTTGTTTGGACGATTTAGTATCTGTTGGGAACTTTATTGTCTCTGAACTGGCAGGTTTCGAAGAAGAGGGAGTATTTTTGGCTTTAGACAGACGAGTAACCCTACGAGGGGTGAATTTCTCAGCATCTGAGCCCATGGTCAAGAAAGGTGAAGGTTTCCTAACAATGGAAACCGTCTTTTCTCTAGGCATAGGATTTTGAGACTCTTGAACTGAAGACCTTGATTCTAAGGGAGATAGAGGTTGGACGAAAGATGGTTTTCTTACTTTCGATGTCTTTGATGATTAGGAAATCTTGTCTATGTTTGTTTTTTATTGGCTGATTTCTCCACCAGGAGAGGCAGAGTGCCCAGCTGCAGCTTTTGCGTCTCTTCTAGCTCTTTCTAAATCAGACAAGTTTAGCCAACCTCCTTTCACTAATGTGTTTGTGGCTGTGAAAATATAATCTACCCAGACACAAGTTTGAAAGATTTTCAAGCTTTGTCTCTCTGGAAATTTGTGTATGTCTAGAGAGATAAACAGTAAAACTTGTTTAAATAGAGATGAAGTGGTGGAAGTTTCACCTAGGGAAAGTTGAATCAATCAAAGTAATGATTAGGCGCTATGAAGTATGGGGATTACACCCTAAGTTACTTTTTAGCCAGGTAGGTACACGAATTTAGGAGACAAAACGACTGAGAGGTCGAACCAAAACTCGACACGTGTCCCACGTCTAGAAAAACTGACTTTTGGAATTCTTAGCTGCAAGATTAATCTCTTCGAATCCGATCTAAATTCACATCGGACTTCACCTTAGATATATACTAAGTTTTATTTTTCGAATTAGCTCTTCCAAAGTATCTTTGCAACACCTAAAGGGGCTATTGATGAGGTTGGATTTCTTTGACACTGACTATTGTATATATCTGAAGGGCAGTTCGAACATATCCAGTATCATACCCCACCGAACAGGACAAACAAGTGAAATGTGACGCAACTTGTTGCTAGTCACTTCTTATCTTAGGCATATGGGTTTTTAACTTGACACAAGCCCACAATCTGACCCGGAAGGTCCACAGCCCATTAAACAAGTATAAATACTCCAACTACTTTCATTTATGAGGGTAATAAAAAATTTACTACTAGCACACACCTTACTTATCTCTCTACATTTTACACTAAAAATTAAATTCTCAAAACTCATTCCCAAACTACCTTTAGATAAAAAATAATTCATACTAAGAATAATAACAACACTTGTAATTTTTATATTCAAACCATAATAATAATCAAAGTGTAATAAGAAAATTATAATAACATACCTTATAATATTTTAAAATTATAATATATGATTTTAGTTTATAAAATAATAACAACACTTGTATTAGTAAATAATATCATAATACAACAACACTTATAATTTTTATATTCAAACCATAATGATAATCAAAGTGTAATAAAAAAATTTATAACAATATACCTTATAATGTTTTAAATGTATAATATATGATTTTGGTTTATAAAATAATAACTAGACTTGTATTACTAAATACTATCAAAATTATATTCAAACCATAGTAATAATCAAAGTGTAATAAGAAAATTATAATGAAATATCTTGTAATGTTTTAAAATTATAATATATGATTTTATAAAATAATAACAACACTTGTAATATTTATAACCAAATAATAAGAATAATAATCAAAATGTAATAATAAAATCATAATCACCAACCTTGTAATATTTTAAAACTATAATGTATAATTTTAGTTTATAAAATAATAAAAACACTTGTACTATTATAATAGTATCATAATAATAACAACACTTATTATAATAAAAATAATAATAATAATAAAATGTAATAATAAAATTATAATCATATTTCTTATCATATTTATTATTGTTATCATGGTATCATATTTGTTGTTATTATTTCTTATGAACCATCCTTTATACCATTTTATTTGGTTAGTATGTGCTCGTTTATGTTGTACTTATTTACAAACTTTGATAGTTTCTCTCGTCAACAATGTTTTGAACTTGTTCATGCAGCGCTCAATAATCCCTTGAATGGTGTCATGTATCACTATGAAATTTGTAGTATTTGGACATGTCTCTATTTTCTTTAGGGTCGTAAAATCTTTCCCATTTTTGGTATTCGATAATATCTTTAGTTCTTTCATAGATAACTCTGACGTTCCTAGTTAATTCACTGAATGGGCCTTGCGAGAGTTGTTAGAACCTTCAATTATTATCATGGTATCGTATTTGTTGTTGTTATTTCTTATGAACCATCCTTTATACCATTTTATTTTGTTAGACTATTTCGGCTCGGATGATTTTGTATGATAATTTTTTACGGTTTCATGATAAAGCTTGAAATTAATCTACACCACGGTTAGTGGCTCATTCCTACGTAATTTTGGATAAGTCATTCGGGTAGTCGTGTCTCCTTCTAATATTTCTCTTTCTATTTTATCAAGATTAATGTGATTTTATACTTTCGTTTATAGGTCATCGAAGGCATGGAATTTATTTTCATGATTTCCTTGGACAAGGGTCCTGCAAATATTCATTGTTAGTATGCAAGAGAAACTATATTGTCGGAACATTCGACATTCTCATTTTTTGTCTCCAAATATTATTTTGTGTATGCTTGTAAGCTTTTATCGAGTTTTTGCATGCAATAGATGATATAGTTTGTGTCTCATTTTATCGTATTAGAGCCAATGTAATGGTTTTAAAAAGTCATCGATAATATGTTAAAACTTATAATAATATATGTTGGTAGATTATTGAACCATATTAGAGTCCTTCCTTTTAGTGTTAGGACAAATGCTTCCCACCTCATACTGTCATATGCTCATGGGTGTCTTGACATTTCACTTTCAAAATTCTCCACATGGTGGTACATATCACCTTTACCAGTGAATTTCTCTATCTTCTTGGCATTATGGTAAAACGATAGCAGTCTTAATTTTATTTTGGGTGCCATAGGGGACTCATCCTGCATATTCTCATCATAGTTATCATAAAATATACTTGAGTTATTTATATTAACATGCCCCGAGATAGAGTGTTATTGGCCAGATTCGTTTCTCTATCGACCGAAGCTCTATTTTTGTTAAGAGGAGCCATATAGTGACTATTTACATATTGCATGGTGCGATAGTATTCATGTGGGGCTTGTTGTCCCATATAATTTATATGAAGCATATATGGATGGTTACTATTGATTATTGTCAAAGTTGGTGGATATCTCGATTGCATATGTAGGAAGACTGAAGATGCAGCTACATAGTATTATGGATGTGGTGGTTGTATGGGAGACATCAGATGATTTTTTTTTTATATATCTAGTGGGCGAATCCGAACTGTTAGCAAACTTGCTGGTGGTTTGGATAGATTGTTAAGTTAATCCTAGATGTCTGTTGTTGACCATGAGAGGTTCTCGGTGCTATAGCAATGACTTGATCATTTTATCCAGGGATGAGACTTACAATCGAAGTTGTTTTTTTCTCATTGTGTGATGGTTGATCCGTCCGGCCATGATCCTCTTTTTGTTTCCCACTTATGTCTTTAGATTCGAGGGTTTAGCCTTTATCTTCTTATTTCGTTTATGGTTTCAGTGCTTATTATTCTTCCCAGATGATTCTTGATCTAATTTTTCGGCATCCAATTGACTTTTGAAAGGAATATTGTGTCTGCTAGTAACGTTTAGATAACAATATTTATTCATATAGTTATTGGTTTCGTGTTCTTACTTCTTTTTGTTTTTGGTTTCAACCTCAAGTCTCTATATCATGAATTTTACCTTTGGTTATTGAGTCAAGTACATCATCTCCTACATTTTATTTAGCTATTCAATTTGTGTTTCCCGTAGCTTTCTTGTCAGCCGCTAAAACTCTATGGCTAGAACTGCTCGGTGATGACTGAAGGATCTTGTTCTTCGTCGTGTTGGATGTCGTTACTCATATCCCAATATTGGATTTTTTTAATTTAAATTTATCATGATGTATCATATTCACTTCATTGATTTTTGGTTTTTGGATTAAAATATCTTGGAAACCTTTTGTCCTCAACGGAATTGCCAATTTGGTGAGATAAAAAATAGGGTGTTCTGTTATTAAGTTTCTCCAACTTATGTAGAAGAACCATAAATTATTTACCTTTAAGGAGATTAAACGTATTGCTATATTGACTTATAATGACGAAATGATTACATCTGCCAAATTGTTTTATAGCCTATAAATATTTGTTGTGAATGAGTCGAATAGTGCCTTGACACTGTACTGTGTCCGGCAGTACATTTTTGTGTCTGTGATAGTGATATTGTGACTTGACAGTGTATTGTGTCCGGCAGTACAAATAAGTGTTGTGACAATATCATTTTCAATCTTGTGGTATGAGCCCATTAGACCCATTGTCTAGTAAGTCTATTAATTCCCTATAAATAGGCTACTAGACTACACAAAACACAATCTGAAATCTGTAACCTTTTTTATCATAGTGAAACTCTTTTCTCTGGTGGCGCCCGTAGACGTAGACAATTGTCGAACCACATTAAATCATGTGTTGATTCAAGTTTGTCCTTCGTATATGTTTTGTGCTTGAGCCATTTTGTGATAATTTCATAGTAATTTAATAACAAAATTGGTATCAGAGCCACGTGCTGAAATTAGGGCTTTTGCAATTAGGGTTTCACAATGGCGTCTACAGCAACAAAATACATGATTGAAAAATTTGATGGGGGATCCAACTTTACGTTGTGGAAGATTAAACTGAAATCTTCATTGGTACTGCAATGGCTGTGGAAGATTGTGGAGAATAAGTTACCACAAGAGATGAAAGAAGAGGAGAAGCAACATCTTCAAGAAAGGGCTTTGTGCTGGATTTTAATGAGTATGAAAGACAATGTGCTTCGCGAGATTAGTGGTGAGAAGACTGTTGCCTGCGCATGAAAAAAACTAGGAGATCTTTATTGAGAGAAGTCAGTAGTAAATCGATTATACTTGAAGAAGTGTTTGTATGATTTCAGATTGAAAGAAGGTATGTCCATAATAGAGCACTTAGATAATTTCAAATCAATTATAATAGACTTGGAGAATATAGATATCAATATCGAGGATGAGGATCAAGCTTTGTTTGTATTGAGATCGTTACCAGCTTCTTATAAAAACTTCGTAGATACCATTATGTATAGTAAGGATAAGTTATCGCTAGTAGATGTCAAAAGGGCACTGAAATCAAAGGAGTTGAGACAGTTGCAGCCATACAATCAAGCTGAAGGGGAAGATCTTATGACTAGGGGAAGATCTAGAAGCAAAGTGAGTTCTTTAAGAAGGAAAAACTAGAGGTCCAAGTCAAGGGTAAAGCACTCAAACTGTTATGAATGCGGTGAGCAGGGTCATTATTGGAGAGATTGTCCGAAACTGAATAGTAATAAGGGAAATCAAAAGGAAAATGCAGTAAACATTGTTGAAGGTGTGAACGATTCCGACGATAGTGAAAACAGTGGTAGAGGAGATGTATTGTTCGTGAGTTCAGATTTGGGGCAAAAATCTTGGGTACTCGATATTGGCGCTACATATTATATGTGTCAGTTCAAGCAGTGGTTCGATACGTACAAGCCAATACATGGAACTGTCTATTTAGGGAAAAATCATTCGTTGACTGTTGGTGGTATTGGTAACGTTAGAATCCATATGTTTGACGGGGTTGTTAGAATCTTGACATGTTGGCATGTTCCTAGGTTAAAGAGAAACCTGATTTCTCTTGGGACTCTAGACTCTCGGGGTTACAAGTACCGTGCAGAAGATGGTGTAATCAAAGTGACAAAAGGCTCAATGGTATGCATGAAAGACAGTTTGCAAAAGGGTCTTTACATTCTCCAGGGGAGTGTTGTTTTGGGCGATGTTGCAGTAGCATCATCAGGGATTAATAGCCAAAGTAGGCAATATCAAAATAAGTTGTGGCATTGGTGTCTTGGTCACATGAGTAACAGAGGATTAGCTGTTTTGGGAAAGAGAGATTTGTTGAAAGGGTATAAAGCAGAATCATTTGGATTTTGTGAGCACTGTGTGTTTGGTAAACAAATTAGAGTCAAATTCAGCAAATCGGCTGTAAGAAAGACTAAAGGGACAGTAGACTACATTCACTCAGATATTTGGGGTCCAAATAGAATTCCATCCAAGAGCGGAGCCAGATACTACATGAGTTTGATTGATGATTATTCAAGGATGGTGTGGGTTTACTTTCTGAAAACGAAAGATGAGGCATATTCAACCTTTGTCAAATGGAAGACGATGATTGAGAAGCAAACGGGAAGAAAAATCAAACGTCTTAGTATAGATAATGGGTTAGAATATTGCAGTCGTGAGTTCAACGAGTTCTGCAAAGTTGAGGGAATAGTGCGCCATCGCACTTGTTCTAGAACACCACAACAGAATGGAGTCGCAGAAAGAATGAACAGAACGTTTGTGACAAGGCACGAAGTACGCTCTCGCATTCCGGTGTGGGAAAGGATTTTTGGGATGAACGTATCAATACAGCGTGTTACTTGGTAAATCGGTCTCCATCAATGGCTATTGATTGTAAAACTCTTTTTGAGATTTGGTCTGGATTATCGGCTGATTATGAACATTTGAGGGTGTTCGGTTGTCCTGCGTATGCTCATGTGAGAGATGGTAAGCTTGAGCCGAGGGTAAAGAGGTGTATATTTCTAGGATATGCTACTGAAGTGAAGAGATATAGGTTATGGTGTACCTCTCCAAAGTCTCAAGGTTTTCTCATCAGTAGGGACGTTACTTTTAATGAGTTTGCTTCGATAGACAGTCGGAAAGAAGTAAGAGAAATGGTCAAATCAGGATCGGTTGTGAGTAAATAGTTGGAGCTTGAAGTAGAATCAGTTCCTAGCAGGTCCAATAATTCAAGTGGTTCTTAGGTGGATCCAGAATCAGGAGGTGAAGCGTCAACATCTGATGATAGTGGCGATGATGCGCCTGAACCAGAACAAAAACCTTATAGCATAGCATTGGGCAGAGAAAGAAGAGATGTTAGACTTCTAAAAAGGTATGTGAATCTAGTTGCATATGCTTTGTCAATTGCACAAGAAGTTGAGATGCAGGAACCTAGTAGCTACAGAGAAGCTATAGCAACTTCAGAGGCAGATCGATGGATTGGTGCTATAGGGGAAGAGATTGAATCTCTTCATAAGAATCAAACATGGAAGCTTGTTAAATTTCCTAAATGACAGAAGATAGTATGCAGTAAATGGGTCGGTGTTCGCAATATAGAGTGAATGTCTTAAGGGCATTTGGTGAGTCAGAAGAAGAGAAGTTTCTTTGTTGATAGTGAAGAAAGGATATTCGCCTCAAGGGGAAGATTTGTTGTGAATGAGTCGAATAGTGCCTTGATAGTGTACTGTGTCCGGCAGTACAGTTTTGTGTCTGTGATAGTGATTTTGTGCCTTGATAGTGTACTCTGTCCGACAATCCAAATAAGTGTTGCGACAATATCATCTTCAATCTTGTGGTATGAGCACATTAGTCCCATTGTCTAGTAAGCCTATTAATTCCCTATAAATAGGCTACTAGGGCTACACAAAACACAATCTGAAATCTGTAACCTTTTCTATCATAGTGAAACTCTTTTCTCGGGCGGCGCCCGTAGACGTAGACAAATGTCGAACCATGTTAAATCCTGTGTTGATTCAAGTTTGTCCTTCGTATATGTTTTGTGCTTGAGCGATTTTGTGATAATTGCATAGTGATTTAATAACAAACCGATTGTGTTCTTACTTATATACGGAGGTGGAATATGTGGACCGAACACGCATATTTCTAACACGTGGTATCAGAGCGTCAGGCCCAGACGGAACGCGATGATGGTGAAATTCTTGGAGGTCGAACATGATGAACCAGTAGTCATGCTCAAGGTGAATGATCAACTCTATACATCCTAGTTCAGGAGCGTCTATGACTCATCAAGCGGTGGTACTTGATTGGATTGGATAGTGGAGCTAAGTAACAGGCGCGGGATGGTCGAGTGAGTAGATAGATCCGCTGTAAAAGCTCTATTGCTCAAGTGGAGCAACTTCTGATTAGAGTGAGCGACTGAAAGTCAATTAAGAGGATGCTAAGTGGTACTTTGTTCGAGATGAGGATTTGTTAGGGTGGCGACCAAAGTCCTACATCTCACATCGGTTAAACATGGGAAGGATCAGTGGTATATATGTAAGAACATGCCTCAACTAGTATGAGGTCTTTTGGAAGTGGACCAAATGCAAAAACGTGAGGCCCTTCGGGTGTCAAAGCGGACAATATCATGTTCTTAGTTTCTTATGTTTTTTGAACTTTAATTGTTCAATAGGCTAGACAATTTTCATCTTCATTAGTCTTACCATGTTTATGAACAATTTTTATATTTTTATTTGTTTTCTGGACAAGTAATTAAATATTAAAAATATTAAAATTAAAAAATTAATTGTATTCAAGTTAGATAATATTTATGGTTTTTAAATTAAATTAAATTTTAATGATAACACTGCAATAATTTTAAAAAATGAGATAAATTTTCAATTAAAAATAAAGTAATAAAAAAAGAAAAATTGAAGACATAAAACAATAAAACTTATATATAGCTTGATGAGAGAATAAATGACTGAGGTTTAGTGCAAAAAGAATAGAATAATGTGGAATGTCCCACCTACCAAGAATAAAGAATCCCCTTTTATAGTGTTGGAAGGTGGACCCATTTATGTCATTGGTGGGCTTACTTTATTTTCTCTTTAGTCCTTCCTTGTATACATTGTTTACAAATTACTCTTTAATTAATGACTAATATTCTAATAGGTATTTTAAGTTCCTTCTATTCACAATTGGCCCCTTGTTTTTATTATCGGCGAATTGCTCCATTATCAGTAGCCCCCTAGTCTTCGGGAGCGGAGGGAGTGAAGACTTCGATGGTTTAGCTCAAAATGCCTCGGTACTTCGGCCTTTGGATCAATCTGGGTTTCCTCTGCGGGGCTAGTCTTCTATTTCATCAGGCGCCCGACCCTTCCAGCTCTGTTCATAGGTGGTCGGGAATGTTTCATCCCGCGGATCGTTCCTGGGTCGTTTTGGGTCTGTCTTTGTTCACCTTTATGGGCCTCGGTCGGTCACACCCTTTCGGGTTGGTGAAGCCCATACTAGCATCTCTGTCTGACTCAGCTAGCTCACGCCTGCTGTGTTTTTCTGACCAAAAGCGACACGTGTTGGTCGACTACTCGAGGCGTGCTTGTTTGCACAACTCCTTACGAAACCCTTTCGACTTCCCGCTGCTTTCCATCGTTTGGACTTCCCCGTGCGTGCAACGGCTAGAAGAAGTTTCCTATAAATGCCTCATAAACAAACATCGCTCTCAGAAGCATTCTAGAGAGAGAAACTGCTGCTCAGATTTTCTTAGAGAGAGAGAGAGAGAGCTCGTTTTATGAGACATAGCCACCCGAAGTGGAAACCAAAAACCAAAAAGAAACAACCCGTGTTCGAATTTGAGGATTGGGCTAGCATCGGTCATCGTGCTGAAGAGTACCGACGAGCGGGGTTAATTTGGAGTTCTAGTGCCAAACCATTCACGCCCATACCGCAGCCTCACGACCCCGTTATTCCCCATTCGATCCCTGCTGAAGCCTTCATTTTGCCCGAATCATCTGGAGGTCAGACTTCAGAGCCTATTTCCATATCTTCTAGCAGCAGCTCTCCGCACTCCCCCGTCGCCCAAACAAGCCGTCTGACGCCTTCGTCGGTCAATTCTTACGCTACCGCGCCTCCTTCATCTTCCCGACGTCACGGCCGAGGTCAATTTCTTCCTATGGGTGAGACCAGTCCTCCGCCTTCTCCGATGAGAGGTAATTTCCTTGGGATGGTTCAGCTTACTCCCAACATACGGGGATACCGAATCGGTACTAACACAGTTGTGACTTTTTTAGGTCTTAATCAGCGGCCCTTGACTCCCGCAGAAATGGATCCCGAACGCTTTCGTCGGGAACAAAACGAGGCCGATCTGGCCCAAACTGGTGACTGCTCGAACACTGCCGACCATGTCGTGCGAGAAACCGATCCGGGCGCGGCCATCTCTCATAGTTCTGATAAGATCCCGGTAGCGAGTACCGAGGAGTCTGATGCAGATGCTCTGCCTGTCGGAGCTCTGCCTGTTGGAGACGGTGCCACTGCTGGGACCACCGCTGCCCCTCCCGCGGAGCCACTTCCTGAGGAGATAGAAGCGATTATCACCACTACCTATCACCGCTGGTTGCCCGCGGACTACGTCATTGCTCTGTTCAAAAGCAAGTACCTCTATTTAACACTCGAGGAACAGCCAGAGCTGCTGGTCCGGTGGGGCATCCCTGAGTGCGTCACTATCAGGTTTCTAGTTCCCGGGGAGACCCCCGTCCACGTTCGGTCATGAGAGGTCGTGGTATTTACCAAACTATTCAACTAGGGCCTTAGATTCCACCTAGATCCCGAGATTGTTCTGTATTTCAGAACTCTGCAGATTTGTCCCTCTCAGCTGACACCCAACGCCTGGTACACGCTGATGTCTTGCATAATGGCCTCGCGCCTTTCTGGTCGGGTCATGTCCGGGCTATCTAAATCCCCGAAGTCGGCTTTCTTCTATTCTTCACTTGCCAACACCTGGAAGATAGTGAATGATTTTCTTGAGGGTGACAAGGGTTGGAAACACCGCTTCGTCTTCTTAAGTGGCTGCTGGGAAAATGGCCGCCCCTAAGGCTGGGAGAATCCGAGGTTGCTGCTGCGGACATGGGTTCCTGATGGTAAGTCTTACCGCACATTTTTTTTTAGTAACCCCGAACCTTTCTACAGTGTCGAAGGAGTTCATCCAGGGGTTGAAGAAGGACCACTTTAAAGCGGGAAAGGCTACCTTCCAAGTGTTGAAGGATTATGCTAAAGCGCACTGGGGTCGGGCAATGCATCGGTCATTCAAGAATACCAACCTGATCTCGAGCAACCTCTGGCGTTGTTCATCAGAAGTGCTATCAATTGAGCAGCTGTGTCAGCCCCCAAGGGTGGAGGACTTGATTGCAAAGACCGACGCACCAGACGTGCACCTGTTTCTACCGAAGCGTAACAAGGCGCCTAGCAAGCGCCCAAAATCCGACGATGAGGTCGAACAAGGTGCTGCCGGTGCTGAAGAGGTTGATGCTCGAGAGCCTCTGGATGAAGCTGCTGTTGAGGGGGATGAGCCGCCACCGACCCAAGAACTGGCGTTGAAGCGAAAAGGAAAAGCCAAGGCAGATGGAACTCGGGCTAAAAAAATCCAAACGCTCCAAGAAGGAAAGTGGTTCGGTCCCCGATGGTGAGAATGCCACCGTCCCGGAGCTCTTCGACCAGTACGAGAGGGTTGACGGTGGTGCAAAGGCAGCCCCCGTGGTGGTAATTCCTGACGATGCCGGTCCATCGAAAACCTCGGACCCTGCTGCGGCGTCATCAAGTGGGACAAGGTACCCGGTGCTGACTATCCTTGGAAGTCCGCATACTTTTCCGTTACAAGGAACCGATGGGCTGACCCTTTTTCTGTACAACTTGCTTGTGCCAGCGGCCATGAAGGAGCGTCGGGAAATTGAACTGGGCCAGAAGCTAGAGGACGCAGAGGCCAAGATTGTTAGTCTGGAAGAGCGGGTGCAGAAAGTTGAAGCGGCTCATGTGCTGGCGGAAGGACGGGTCGTAAAGGCCGAACAGGCCATAGGGCAAACAAAGAAGGCTGGGGAAGATCGCGTTGTTACTTTGACGCGGGAGATCCAGGAGCTGAAAGCTGCGAACACCATTTTTGTCGACAAGTACAAGAAGTTGATGGAAAATGAGACAGCCGAAGCCTAAACCGCATATGTGTTGTCATTTCATAATATTGAAAATTCTCCATGGGATCGGGAATTTTAAAATGTAGATCAGTGCGAACACTGAAAAACCAAAGAAGGTTCTGCAGATCAATATAATATTGAAAATTCCCCATAGGGTCGGGAATCGTAAAATGTAGATCAGTGCGAACACTGAAAAACCAAAGAAGGTTCTGTAGATCAATATAATATTGATAATTCCCCATAGGGTCGGGAATCGTAAAATCTAGATCAGTTGAAAACTGAAAAACCAAAAAAGGTTTTGTAGAGCAATCAAGATTAGCAAGGACAAACGTCGACCAGCTCGTCAGCTGACCAAGTTCGCAATACTTCAAAGATTGGAAGGCAAAAAAAAATTTAATTAACTCAATCGAGAGGGTCGGGTGTCAATGATGCCTCGTTAAAACCTTCTCGCGCCACCGAGGTAGGAAAAAGTGCATCCCCGACCAATAAGTTCTTACAGACGACAGTTAACGAATTACATGTAAGTAAAATTATTCTAAATATAATTTCATATGTTCGATGTTCCACGGTAGTCTTAACGAGTGCCCGAGCTTGTTTTGCAAACGATATGTCTCGCTCTTGATTTTTCCTATGACTTCGTACGGTCCTTCCCAATTCGGGGCGAGCTTGCCGAGGCTTCTGTCTTTGGTGTGTAGAAAAACGCGTCTCAAAACCTTGTCACCGATTTTAAACTCCCGACGGCGTACCTTGGATGCGTACCGACTTCTCATCAAGGTCTGATAGTGTGCAGAGCTCAACTGAGCGCGATTTCGTTTTTCTTCTATGAGATCGAGAGCGAGTCGTCTGTCACCTTCGTTTGTGTTTTCCTCGTAGGTACCGCTTCTGAAAGACGGAAAAATAGACTCGGCTGGAGTGACCGCGTTCATACCATACACCAGAGCATAAGGTGATTCCTGGGTCGCCGTCCGAGGTGTAGTTCGGTAAGACCATAATACCTCTTGTAGATAGTCCGGCCATTTACCAGCCTTTCCTTTGAGGTTCTTTTTGAGTTCGTCTAGAATGGTTCGGTTAGTAACTTCGACTTGCCCGTTCGCTTGAGGATGGAATGGAGCGGAGAAACATTGTCTGAGCATGTGAGTGTTGCAAAAAGTTTTCATTTCTCCACTATCGAATTGTGGTCTGTTATCCACGGTTAGCCTCTGGGGTACCCCGAACCGACAACAGATGTTGGACCAAATAAATTTGATGATGTATTTGGTCTTAGTGGCGGATAACGGCTCAGCTTCAACCCATTTGGAAAAATAGTCCACCGCTACCACGATCGTCTGTCTCCCTCCAGATGCCATCGGTAATGGTCCCACAAGGTCGATTCCACATTGGTCGAAAGGAAATCCTTCTAATATGGATTCTAAAGGAGCTGCGGGTACGTTGATCGCGTTCGTGAATCTTTGACAAGTGTCACAAGTTTTTACTATTTGTCGGGCGTCCGTTGTAACCGTCGGCCAATAAAATCCTGCGAGAAAAATTCTCCTAATGAAAGCCTTGTAACCACAATGGGCCGCACCCTCGCCGTCATGGAGTTTGGATACAATTATCTGTGACTCGTGGACTCCCAGACATCTCAGCAATGGTTGGTTGAATGACTTTTTATATAGTACGTCGCCTAAGAACGTGTAACCTCTGGCCTTGTTGCGAACCTTCCGAGCCGACGCGCCATCGCCGGGTAGTCGACCTTCGGCTATGAAGGCTATGATGTCACGCCGCCAATCCGAAATCGTCATCGAGGAAACCTGGCAAGCGATTTCAGGTCGGTTATTAAGCTCCTGCCGTTTGATGATGGATGGATTTTCTTGCTCGGTTACCCAGGGATAATTGCTCGCGCATGAAGCCGCTGCTAAGGAGTCTGCCACCATGTTCTCGCTTCTCGAGACGTGCTCATATGTGATTTTAACAAAAGAGGCAGCAAGCACTCTTAGCGCCGCTAAATTCTGGACCATATGCTCTTTCTTGGCTTCTGCAACTCCCGAGGCTTGGTTGATCAGAAGCTGGGAATCACTAACTAGGCGTACTCGCATCGCTCCACATACTTGCGCTAGCCGCAATCCAGCCAGGGCGGCTTCATACTCGGCTTCGTTGTTTGAGGTAGGAAAACTGAATCGGATGGCTTGGTGCATACTGACGCCTGTTGGGGTGACGATTTGCACGCCTGCCCCGCAACCATTGACGTTTGCCCCCCCCCCCCCCCCCCCCCGTCGGTGTGGATGGTCCACTCATTTGGTTCGGTCTCTCCCGACGGCGTATCCTGATCCGGACGCTCGGAGTGGAACTCTACTAAAAAATCAGCTAGCACTTGGCCTTTGATGGCTGTTCGGGGCTCAAAAATGATGTTGAAATTGCCTAATTTGACCGACCATTTAGACATTCTCCCGAACATGTCTGGTCGCTGGAGGACGTACTTGAGCGGAAACGAGGTGCGGACAACGATAGGGTGGGCTTGAAAGTATGGACGCATTTTTTGTGTTGCGGTCACTAGAGCTAAAGCTATTTTTTCCAGCTTCAAATACCGTGTTTCCGCATCCATTAAGCTTTTGCTCACAAAGTAGACCGCTGTAGGGGCTAGTCCCGACTCGCTGATTAAAGCCGCACTAACCGCAAAATCTGTAACCGCAATGTACAGGAAAAGGGTCTCTCCTGTTAGAGGCTTCGTTAAGAGATTCGGGGACGATAGATATCGCTTAATCCCCTGGAACGCTTCGTCACATTCGGGTGGTCATAGAAAGTTCTTGGCATGTCTCAAGACCTGAAAAAAGGGGGCGCATTTGTCAGACGAACGAGAGATAAAACGATTTAAAGCAGCCAGACGCCCTGTTAAGATCTGAACTTCCTTGATGTTCTTGGGTGGGGTCATGTCGGTAAGAGCTCGGAGTTGGACGGGGTCGGCTTCAATCCCTTTCTCGCTAACGAAGAAACCCAGAAACTTGCATGACCTGACCCCGAAGGAGCATTTTTCGGGGTTGAGCTTAAGGTTTATAGCCCTGAGGTTATCAAAAGTTTCTCGCAAATCGGAAAGGTGGTCCTCGTCCGTGCCACTCTTGACTAACATTTCGTCAATGTACACCTCCATATTCCTCCCAATTTGGCCTTCAAAAGTTTTATTAACAAGCCTCTCGTACGTCGCCCCGGCATTTTTCAGCCCGAACGGCATGACCTTGTAGCAATACAGGCCTCGGCCTGTTATAAACGTGGTGTTCTCTTGATCTGTTAGGTGCAACTTGATCTGATTATAGCTGGCGTACACATCCATAAACGACAGTAGTTTATTTCCTGAAGTTGAATCTACCAATTGGTCAATCCTTGGCATCGGGAAAGGGTCCTTTGGGCATGCCCGATTGAGGTCAGTGAAGTCCACGCACATTCTCCACTTTCTGTTTTTCTTTTTTACCAGGACGCGATTAGAGGTCCACAGCGGATAAATTTCTTCTTTTATATGCCCAACGCTAATCATTCTTTCGACTTCGCGTAAAATAATGTCTGCCTTTTCCGGGGAAAAAGCCCTACGTTTTTTAGAGACAGGTCTGATGTTCTTGTTGACAGTTAGTCGGTGAATAACACAAGACTCCGGGACACCGGTTACGTCCCTCGAGCACCATGCGAATAAATCTAAATTTTCCCGTAGTAAAGACAATAATTGCTCTCTGAAGATTGGCGACAGACAAACCCCGATCTGCAGGACTTTTCCTTCGGCAAACGGATGTCGTTCACATTCTTTGTCGGTAGTTAGATAGCTATGAGCTTCCCTAGGATCATCAACAGGTAACGACCCCGGGGGAGCCCCTTTAACTTATATTCCCGTGCCTGAACCATCTCTTGATCTTTTTTAGGTGCTAATGCTGCTCGGTAGCACTCCCATGCTGTTTTCTGGCTACTTCGGACTATACCCACGTTGTTTCCGACCACATATTTCAAACACTGATGGATTGTGGAAGATACCGCATGCATTCGCGATATCCATGATCTGCCGAAAATTGCGTTATGGGAAGCCGGTGCGTCTACTACCACGAATAGAACGGTGACATCCTTCTTAAACGGGCCACGGCCTAGTTGAACGACGCCCTCAAACTCTCCGATAACGTCGGCTGCCGAACCCGTAAATCCCACAATGGTACGGTCAGACTGCGTGATGATCGGAGCTGTCCTAAATTTTGCGAAAGTCGACGCGAAGATTATGTTGGCCGAGCTACCTTGTCCACCAAGATGCGTCTGACCTCCTCCCCTGCAATGGCCGCCCCAATCACGATGGCGTCCTCGTGAGGGCCGGCTATATCCCTCATGTCGTCGTCGTCAAAATACAGGATCGGGGACGGGACGTTTTTAGAGTGCTGGTAGGGTCGAGCTTCTAACTGAGTGGTTAGATTTATGATATGCCTCTTTCTGGAAGAGTGAGTGGTACCTGCCATAGAATCTCCACCGAAGATAGTCAAAGATTCAAAGAATTCACAAAGATTTCTCACATTACCGACTTCTTCATCCCCTTCTTCGATGAGCCCAATGATGTTGTGGTTTGCCTCGGGGTCGAGGTACTCTATGGAGACATCAAAAGTGTCGGTCACCTCGGAGATGGTCATAGCGGTTTCGGGCTTCGGAATTACCACGACTTCTTTCGAAGTTGCACTCTGCTAGGCTTTCTTGACGTATTCCAGGAGGTTACCGTGCTCTATGAGCATCTGTATTTCTTTCTTGAGGGCGATGTAATCCTTAGTATCGTGCCCCACGTCTTTGTGATATCGATAATAACGATTGTTTCTCTGTTCCCGAGGCGTTGGTATTGGGAAAGGCCTTCGGTACATCCCGCTTTTCTTAGTTTTTTCGTAGATCGATGACACACATTCTTATAGGTCCGCGAAGTAAGCGGGCCGAATCCACTTGTTAGATATGGGTCGCGAAGCTGTTTGATTTGTCTGCTTTGGTTTCTGGCTCGGTGGAGCCAAAGGTTTGGTGGATATGGACTGGGTCAGATGTATTGTGCTGAATGGTCGGGCTGCCCGTGCCTAGCTGGATTGAGTCCCTTGTCTTATCACGACCGCCGCTTGCGCGCTCTGCTGAATTTGCGCAGCCAGTTCGGACGCTTCGGTTTCTTCGATCAATATTTGTTTTTCTACTTGAGCCAGAAGGGCGGAAAATGTGAAGGCTTGTTTCTTCGTTACTACTTGCTTCATAGGTCCCGGGAGTAAGCCCAAACGATATGCGGTTAATGCCATATTTTCTTCGCAGTGGTCCAGGTCGGTTTTAGCGTCGGTAAATCGTCTGGTATACGCCCTTAAGCTTTCTCCCAACCTCTGTTTACAATTCATAATAGTGTCTCTGTTGGCTCGGAAACTCTTGCTTCCGACGAAATGCTGCCTAAACATTGTCCAGAACATCCCAAAGTTTTTTATGCATCCTTGAGGCAAACGGTTGTACCATTTGGACGCCCAATCTCGGAAGGTCATCGAAAACGCCCTACACGGGAGTTTATCGTCATTGTCGAAACTCAACATGAAGTTTTTGAAGGCTTCCAAGTGGTTATCCGGATCCTTATTTCCGTCGTATTTCTCTAATTTGGAAATATCGAATTTCTTCGGGAGCTGCCCCGCTAATATTTTATCGGACAATGGGGAAGCTCTCCAATTAACCCGGTATCCAAAAGCTCCGCCTCCGAGTCCTTCTGTCTGAACTCCGTAGAGCCCTTCATCCCCTGGATTGATAATCTGGCTGTTGGTTTGATACCCCTGGTTCCGGCTGTTCGACGGCTGCCATTGCACTTGGGGCAGCG
Source organism: Limnanthes douglasii subsp. nivea (assembly GCA_036936605.1). Taxonomy (NCBI): domain Eukaryota; kingdom Viridiplantae; phylum Streptophyta; class Magnoliopsida; order Brassicales; family Limnanthaceae; genus Limnanthes; species Limnanthes douglasii. The sequence goes on along the minus strand of JAUPFV010000005.1, from coordinate 248,252,489 downwards.
CTACTCGCTCTTCGCGACTGGCCGCGGGCATTTCTTCCTTCTCAAATGACACTGTAGTTGGTTTTTGGGTGCTGCCTTTTTTGTACTTGGGAGAGTCTGACCTGGGCCCTCGGTGGCGATGGGAACGATTTTTCTGTGCGCGTTTGCTTATCCTTTCCCGTCGTCGGTACTCCCTGCCCGATGAATCATCTGAGGTGTAATCGACGGAAACGCCGCGGTGGCCTTCTGGGTATCGCTGTGTTCTGGTATTTTTCCCTTCCTCGGGACGAGGCTCCCGATAATACATGACAGGTCGGGCCTCGATGCGAGGTCCCACAGTCGGGTTGCCTCCGTTGCGGTCATCCAAGAGCGGTTCTTTGCCTTTTCCTTCCCGCACCCTTTTTTCATCTAATACCCGCTCTCTTTCAGCGTTTAGCCTGGCGATGTCTTCTAAGAGCTGTCTTCGGGTCATGATAAGGGTCGATCGTTTGTCCCGACCCTGGACGTAGCGCTCTCGATCCGGGGTTTCTTCGCCCTCGGATAATGAAACGGCTCGGGTTATTTCTCTCCCGACCCTGTCTTCAACAGCCTCGTCATTCATCTTTTCTAATCGTGATTTTCAAAGAAAATGATTCATTTTTGGTATCACGGTTCCCACAGACGGCGCCAATGATGAGAGAATAAATGACTGAGGAATATTTCGGATCTTGAATTTGATGTGACTAGAGAGAGAGTATAGAGAGAGAGAAAGTGAAAAAAGAATAGAATAATGTGGAATGTCCCACCTACCAAGAATAAAGAATCCCCTTTTATAATGTTGGAAGGTGGACCCATTTATGTCATTGGTGGGCTTACTTTATTTTCTCTTTAGTCCTTCCTTGTATACATTTTTTACAAATTACTCTTTAATTAATGATAAACATTCTAATAGGTATTTTAAGTTCCTTCTATTCACAATTGCCCCCTTATTTTTATTATCGGCGAATTGCTCCCTTATCATAGCTCAAGTTAGAATAAAAGTTTTATGATATCCGATCATATGTAGTTAAGAAGCTAATAATAAAAATATAATAAAAATATCTATACTGTCTATCTATTTATGTCGTACGTCGGATGCATTAAATTAGATTAGTAATATAATTTATCATTCTTTTATTGTATAGACTGACGCAAATTGTCAATTCGACACAAGTTTATATACTATAAACTAAACTCTCATCCGGATTGAATTTTGAAAAGAATGAGAAACTTTTTCTCCAAGAAATGATTAGGTTTTCTTGATTTCCAAGAAACATCTCTTCTTCTTTATCTCTTCTTCTCTATTCTTCTTCTTTCAGCTCATCTCCTTTCCTCCTCTATTTGTGATTGCTGCTGAGCTCTTCGTGGTTGCTGGTCGTGGTTTGCTCCGGTGAAGGGCCTCCATCTTGGAGGTTGGAGGCTTCGTTTTGGCCTGTTTAGGCCTGTTTGGTCTTGTTGCGAGTTTTCACTTGAAAACTCTGTTTCCTGGACTGTTGATTGCTGTGGGTGTGCAGCATGACAGCTCTAAATAACAGATATTTCCCACCTTTGAACGGTGCGAAGGATTTGGAGTCGACGAATCAAAATGCTAGTGAAGGATGTGCAGAGAATAAAAGATTGTTCTCTGATGTTTTAAAGAACATGTCAGATTGTTCTGAATTTCATCCGGTTGAGATTACTCACTTTGATGATCATAATGTCGTTCGGTTTTCACAGCACGATAAAGCCTCTTTGGTGGCTCAATCTAGGCATACCCTTGTTGTTAAGTTCAGTCTTGGTATTCCCAAGAGGGCTGTCTTTCAGGCATTTCTTGATGGGTTCAAGTTCAAGGGCTCTTTCACATACGTTACTCTTAACTCTAGGCAGATTCTTGTTGAATTTACCTTGATGGAAGACGTCGACAGGTTGTGGTCAAAAACCTTTTGGAGTGTGGATGGCAAGGTAATGAGGATCATTAAGTGGTGTCCGCAAAATAGTCGATACTACGAATGTCCGGTGGCATTGCTTTGGGTCAAGTTCGAGAAGTTGCCTGAGTTTATGTATAATAGGTCTATTATACATGAACTGGCTGCTTCATTGGGCTTTGTTCATCGAGTCGTGGTTCCTGATACAAATAGGGCTAAGACTAACGCATGTTATACATTAGTGGAGATTGATGTATCCAGGTTTTTGAAGAGAAAAGTTTGGGTGGGGTTTGGTGATCATGATGGTTGCTGGATCGGAGTTAGTTACAAGAACGTGCCTTTTTATTGTCAAACATATCATCACCTGGGACATGATTCTGAGAAATGCAAGAAATCTTTGAGTAAAGATGATATTATTAATAATGTTGTAGATAATAACAATGTGGATAATACTGATAGTCAGGCTGCCGTTAAGGACACAAGTAAACAAAATACTAATGACACTCTTCCTTTTATAAAGGTTTATACAAGAAGACTTAAGTCTATGATTACTACTAACGACATTCCTGTTGAGGAACCTAGTATCCCTGGAGAATCTGCTAATGATCCTAGTAGCTCTGGAGAATCATTGAAGCAGAATATGGAGTTGATCAGTGCGCTTCAGGGTCTTGATCAGGCTCAGATTGTTAATGCTCATGTGCCTTGCTCTCCTAAGCAAAGCAACATTGGAAGTTGCAATCCTTCCCCCGAGGTGGCTTCTCCCAGTTCCTCTGAAGATGGCTTCACTTCTATCATTCGTAATAAGTTGAAATCTGCAAGTAAAAGCAGGAGTAAAAGGTTAAGTATAAAATCTCTTCATAAAAGAAAAAAAAGTTATTCTTACTCTTTATCTGAATGATTAAGTTTCTTAATTGGAACGCTCGTGGCCTTAATAATAGCTCTACTTTGTCTAGGCTAAAGTTTATCATTAATCAACATAAGGTTAAACTAATTGCAATCCAAGAGCCTTTGGCTAGAATTGATAAAATTGAGAGAATTGCTCAGAAAATTGGCTTTACTTGTTGGGTTTCTAACTGTTCTAATAAAGTATGGTTGTTCTGGAATAATGAGATAAGTTTAAATGTTTTATTTGATCATGATCAGTTTCTCCACTTAGAGATCATTACTTCTAATTTTTCTGGTTTCCTAACCTCTATTTATGCTAAGAATAGATGTATTCAGCGTAAAGAATTATGGAGTAAGTTGGCTATCATACCTCAGGATGACAAGCCTTGGTTGCTGGCTGGTGACTTTAATGCCATTTCATCCTCTGATGATCAGCTTAATTTCTCTTCCTTTGATGTCTCTAGTGCTGATGATTTCAACGATTTCATCAGACTTTGCAATCTTGTTGATCGTGGCTTTATTGGTTCGAGGTATACCTGGAGCAATAACAGATCATGGAAAAGATTAGATAGATTGTTAGTTAATGATAAGGCTGTTATTTCCTTTCATATTCAGGTCTTACACATGGTCAGAACCTGCTCTGACCATGCCCCTCTTTTGATTACTTTGTCTAATCCTATTTGTTCTACTTCTCAAAAGAAAGGTTTCTTTAAATTTATTAACGTTTGGACTAACCATCCTGATTTTATCTCTAATGTTACTCTTAATTGGAACATTGGTTGCAAGGGTGATAGTAATATGGTTTTTTGGTATAAGCTTAGGAGGCTTAAAAAGTTTCTTAAAGGATGGAATATTAATAAATTTGGTAACATTTTTAACAAAGTAAAGCAGGCTATGGAGAATGTGGCAAATATGGAGAACATTCACCAGGTTGTCAACAGCAGTGATTCAAAGGCTAATTTAAATAAGGCTAATGGTCTGCTTATTGAGGCCCTAAAGAACGAGGAAAGCTACTGGAGACAGAAGTGCTATAATTCTTGGTTAAGCAGTGGGGATGGTAACACTAAACTTTATCACTCCTATGTTTCTCACAAAAAGAAAAAGAATTCTATTTTGGGGATAAAAGATAATGGTACCTGGTTGACTAATGAATCTGACATTTCTTGCTCTGCTGAAAATTACTTTAAGGACATTCTTTCTGGTGACATCTATTCCTGTGAGGATGATAATATTAATGCTTCTATTCTTAATAGTATTCTTACTCTTGTTAGCACTAATGACAATGATAGTATTATGAAGGATGCTTCTAAGGAGGAGATGTGGGCTATTGTTGTTGCCATGAAAAATGACAGTGCCCCTGGTACTGATGGCTTTAATTGTCATTTTGTTAAGACTTGTTGGGGTATTATTAGCTATGATCTTTGTCAGGCTATCAATGCTTATCTAAGGGGCATGACTATTCCTAAAGGGATCTTTGCAACAGGGATCTGTCTGATTCCTAAGTCCTCTAACCCTATCTCTTGGAATAACTTTAGGCCTATTAGCCTTTGCACTATCTTTAACAAACTTGTTTCTTCTCTTATCAACACTAGATTGGCTCATATTCTTCCTAAGATTGTTTCTAATTGTCAGGATGCTTTTGTGAGGAACAGGCTTATTCATGACAATATCCTTACTATTAAGGAGATGTTGCACAATATTAATAGAAGGTCATCTAAAGGGAACATTATTATGCAGCTGGATATGACAAAGGCATTTGACAGAATGTCTCATGCCTTTGTCATCAAGGTTATGCAGAAATTTGGTTTCTCTAATGGTCTGTTGTCTTTAATTCACTCTCTTATTTCTAATGTAATGATTTCTATTCTAATTAATGGAAGTAGTGTAGGGTTTTTCCCTCTCAAGAATGGTTTAAGGCAAGGGGATCCTTTATCCCCAAGCCTTTTCATTCTTGCTGAGGAGGCTCTCCTAAGGGGTCTGTCCTGTCTTTATGTTGTTAATCCTACCATGAAGTATTATCTTAAGTCTGGATACACTTTACCTTGCCTTGCATTCGCTGATGACATTGTAATCTTCTCTAATAGTGTAGCTCCTTCTCTTGTTAACCTGTGCAAGTTACTTGAAAATTATTAGACTGCTTCTGGTCAAATGATTAATAAGGACAAAACCAAGATTGTTACCTCAACTAGGATGGCATTTGTTGCTAACTCCAGGTTGAAGTCTGCCACTGGTTTCAAGCTGGATCATGCCCCTTTTAAGTATTTGGGTATCAGCATTTCTACAAAAAACAAGGGAAGAAACTTTGTTAATCTATTGTCTTCAATTTATAGTAAAATTCAGGTTTGGGATATAAAGTCTCTGTCCTTTGGGGGGAGGTTATTTCTCATTAAGAGTGTTCTTCATCCCATTGTTTACTATTGGATGCAGAACACTCTAATTCCTAAGTCCATTCTCAATAAGATAGAATTGTGTTTCAACAGATTTCTTTGGAGGTCCAATTATAATGACAGAGCTATTCATTGGACCTCTTGGGGCTATCTTTGTAAGTCCTTTGATGAAGGTGGCTTGAATATCAAGTTACTATCTAATATCCAAACCACTTTCTCATTCAATTTATGGTTCCTATTCAGGAATGGCCAGTCCCTTTGGTCTAAGTTGATGCATCACACATACTGTTCTAATTGTCATCCATCTATTGCTGAATGTAAAACTACTGATTCTATTATTTGGAAGCGCTTATCTGCTATTAGGGCTCAGGATGATGGGTATGTTCACTGGCATTTAGGCAGAGGGGATGTGGACTTTTGGAGAGATGCCTGGCATGGCATGTCTCCTATTGCTACTGAGCCTGATTATAGGACTTGGATGCTTCCTGCTAAGGTCAAAACTTTTTGGAAGGGCACCAATTGGGATTTCTCTTTGCTTAACTTCCTGTCTCATGCAAAACAGAACATTTTTAAGAAAATTTGGAGTCATTTTATCCCAAGCAAATTTTCTTTTCTTTGTTGGAAATTGTTGAAAAATTTTATCCCAATTGATAGCATCCTTTCAAAAAGACATTTCACTTCTGTTTCCAAATGTCAGTTTTGCTACAGTTGTGAAGAGAAGAATCATCTCTTCGTCAACTGTAGTTTTTCCTGGTCTCTGAGGAACTACTATGGGGTTCTGTTCAGGGTTCCTTTAGGTAGGTTCATGTCAATTAGCCATGTGTTCTATAGTTGGTTTTGGGCCTCGAATGGTAGATTCCATATTACTCATCTTGTTCCACAAATTATATGTTGGACAATTTGGCGTAATAGGAATGCCAGTAAGTTCTCGGGTGCATATGATAGGTTTGAGTGTGCTATCAATAGCATTAACAGGGTCATTAAGGGTATTGACGCTAATGGTTTCCTAAAATCTACTCACTGGTCAGGTGTTCACAAGGCCGGTTTGGCTCTGGGTTGTCTCTCGATTTACAAAAGGAAGCATAATCTAAGGTACCTGAAGTGGGTGACTCCTCCTCCTGGCAGGCTTAAGGTGAATGTTGATGGCGCGTGCAGCTTCTCCGGTGAAGCCAGTGGAGGCTTTCTGGTTAGAGATGAGCATGGTAATCTGCTCTTTGGGCATGGCTTCTGCTTTGGCAAGGTTGGCCCTTTTGAGGCGGAGTGTCTGGCTCTGTTGGAGGCTCTCTCTCACTGTCGTAGAAATGGATGGTTGAATGTCGATATAGAGTCTGACCGTCAGACCCTAATCGACACTCTGGCTTTCGGTGTTGATGTTTCTTTCTCGTTGGTTGCTGCTTGTCGAAGATTGATTCACTCTTCAATGAGCCTCCGTCATGTCTCTCGTACCCAGAACGCGACTGCTGACTGGATCTCGAAGTGGGCTTGGAAGGAGAAGGGTGGTAAAGCTTTTATGGTAGTCGATGCTCCGGTCGAGCTGCTGGCTATTGTAACGCTCGAAAGCCTCGGTGTGGGGTATATAGACTCGGGTTGAGCTGGTCGTGTGGTGGCTATTCAAGCAGTGATGGGTTCGCATCTGTTGGAGATTTGTTCGAATTATTTGTCGAGAAATTGATGATGGAGTAGTGGCTGTTCAAACAGTGATGGGTTCGCATGTGTCTGAAGATCTGTTGGAGATTTGTTCGAATTATTTGTCGAGCAGTTGATGATGGAGTAGTGGCTGCTCTGGGTGGCTGAGAATGGTGGTGGATTAGTGACTGTTCAGGGTGGCTGATGGTGCTGGTATGGTGATTGATTTGGTGGTGGCGAGTTCGAGCTTGGTGAGGGAGTTGAAGGGTTGGGAGTAGGGTTTCGAATTAGGGATTGAGACTGAAGAGGGTATTAGATCTAGGGTTTGGGTTCTATTTGGTATTGAGCCCCTAGTTTATTGGGCCTGTCTGTTCGGGCTTTTAATTTGTATCGGATATTATTTGGGTGGATTAAATAAATCTGTTCTTTTGCAAAAAAAAACTTTCATCCGGATTCAAAATTTTAATTTTTCGTCAATTTAATTTGCTTTTAATATCTAATAAACTAAAAAGGTATTAAAACAAATTTATTAAAACCAGAACTTAAAACCAAACCAAATTTTTGAAGACGTGAACCTATAATGTTTCGGGTTAAAAAAAAAATAGCAGGTCCTATATTTGTTTATTGTATCACATTTTATTATTAACACAGCAATCACATCCATTTTTAAAAATGTGAAACATTTATTTATTATAAATCGAAAATATGAACGACTTGTTTGTTTATAGTAAAAGTAAAATGTTATTTATCCTATAAAAAAATAATCTGTTCGGTACGTTTTAATAAATCGGTGTAAAACCATTGACAAACATAAAAGACAAGCCCTTGTTTTTAATCCAAGTTTTTCTATTACGCTCATTATTATCGTTATTTAGGGGTCAGTAACGTCATAGGTCGACGTCATCTGCAATATTTTATCAAATTACTAATAAACCATTAGGGCATTTGGGTTTGATAATGGAATGAGTCACACATGTCCAACTCGAATGTCAAACCGCCCCACATACATATTTCGAATTTAAAAATTCGGAATGTGTTTGGTTTTTCTTTCGTTTATTTAAATATTTTAACTGGACCAAATAAATTATGTAGTAATAAAAAATTGATAACATTCGGAATATGTCAGTTTCGAGGTCACCCGTGGTGCGACGAGACGAGAGACAGAAATTGAACCACTCGTTCAGAATCTAAATTTTAAAATATTTGGACCTTCCAATAATTGGGGATCCATCACATTCACCATCACGTCCGACGCACCTTTCTACAATTTGTGTGATTCAGCGTGTCCAGACAATTTTTTTAAGTTGAGATAATTGAAATTATGTCAGTGTGTAAGCACCAAGGCACAGCCAAAAGTTTAGATCTCTGTAAAGTTAGATGAAATTATACAAAATTAAATAAACATTTGAATAGTTTGGAATTTGTAAAATCAACTCAAACATATATTATATTATAATTTAACAAAAAGGTTTAAATAAAATATATAAACAATTTATTGCAGTTCGATTGGAAATCGAAAATAAAATAATAGCAGTGTTAGTCCCTTATATTTACCTTTTATATCGAAGTAGTTCATCATTTTCACTTTCGTCTACACACTAATCCTTTTCTTTTAAGAATTTGCAAGTTTAGTCTTCTTGCACATGTGAAACCTAAGAAACTGACATGTGTTCCTAAGTTTTGTTGCGTTTTCGGTCCCCCAAAATTTTGTCCATTAATACCCTTGTCTATGTCACCTCACATGCCAAATCATATGCCACATCAGATTTACTATTTACCATCAGATTTTAACCACTTACCATTTACCTTTACCATTTACCCATAACTATCCAAGTTGGACCGGGTCAAACTTAAATAAACCAAACCCAATTTGATACAACCCAGTACAGCCCAATTTAATATAACCCAACTCAATATTACCTATACTCAATACTCGTTTAATCACTCAAATATCTATTTAATCATCCAACCCCCAATTAACTCAATAAAAAACAAAAGAAACCCTAATTTCTCCTTCCATCGACGAACTTCATCTATTCTCCATCTCCCTTTTGTCTCTCTATATTTAATTAATTTACCAAATTCATAAACCCTAACTCTCAAAAATATCATTTTTAAGTGAAACAAGTCAAAATCTTGTTCTTAGGACGATGATGTCCTTTATTAGCAGTAAGTCAGTGACATCATAATTACTTATTTGACTATAAAAGAGAAATCTTGAGCATTAAAAAAAGATTTTTTCTGGAAGTATCACCCATGGCGAAATAGGTCAAAAATTGTGTTTGTTAGCAACAATTAGTAGTTACACTTGGTGTAGTTAATTTCTGTTTGAGGGTAATTTTGTAAAGTGGTTTGGGGATTTAATGTTTAAAGTAGTGAGTAGTGAGATAATTAGCTGTGTGCTAGTAATAAATTATGATTACCCTTATTAATGAAAGTGGTTGAGGTATTTATACTTAATCAATGACTCGTGGGCCTATCGGGTGTGATTCGAAGTCTGGTCAAGTTTAAGGACCCATTGGTAATTCAGTGTGAAGTGACCAGCATCTAGCTTAGTCATATTCCGCTATGTTAGTTCTATTTTATTTCATCTGATAGTGTTTTTGTCCGAACTACCCATCAGATTAAAACTGGATTCAGTAGCTAAAATATATGACCTCATCAGTAGCCCTTTTAGGTCTTGTAAAGAATCTTTGGAAGAGTTAACTCTTAAAAATCAATATTAATACTTTCCGATCTCTTGTTGCATTCGAACTGCAAACTTTATCTTTTCTCGTTAAGAATTTCAAGAATCACTCTGTTCGAAATTTGGGGAGACTAATTTTTAATTTCAGAATTCTAAAAGTCATTTTCCAATTGTGAGACACGTGTCAGGCTCTGGTTTGACCTCTCAACCGTTTTCCTCCTAGATTCTCATACATACTAGGCTAGAAAGTTGTCCTAGGCTTTAACTCCCATACTTTGCAGTCTTTAATCATTACTTAAATCGTTTTACCTCCTCCTATGTAACTCCTACTTTTCCCTGTTATATATAAATCTTCTTTATTGTTCCATTGTCTTCAAAACTTACAAGCATTCTAGTGAGAGAAAGCTCAGTATATTTTCAAATTTGTGTTCAAGTCATATATATTCACCGCCAGAGATACTCTAGTAAAAGGAGGTTGGTTAAACTTGTCGGAGTTAGAGAGAGCGAGAAAAGTTGCAAGAGACGAATGAATTGTTGATGGCATCCTTGTTTCTCCTAGTGAAGGAACAAAAAAATCACAAGTGAATACAGACCAGGGTTCATCGTCCTCAAAAGCACCCAAGGTTAGAAAACTACCCTTTGTTTCAAGCCTTTATCCTCTTTCATCAGGGTCTTCTGTCCAAGAGTCCCAAAATCCTCTCCTGAAATAGAAAGCCCTTTCTAGTGTTAGAAAACCCTATCATTTTATTGCAATGGGTTCAGATACGGAGAAGTCCATAGAGAAATTAACCCCACGTCAAGTCACCCGTCAATCTAAATCAAAATCCACTCTGACCTCTTCAAAACGCTCCAGTTCGGAGGCAGTGAAACTTGTGCCGAAAACCAAATCATCCGGACAGCAGCCCCTGACAAAATCCAAACCATCCGAACAGCCTCCCACTGTAATGGAAGTAAACATGAAGGATAGCCTAGATGAATCCCCTTTTGAGGCATCCAGACAAACGCAGGATACAAGTGCAGATCAGAAAGGCAAGACTAAAGTAGGTCTGAATCATCCAGACGCATTTCTGGAGAATCTAGAGGGGAGAGTGGGGCCAAACTTCAAGAAGGTCAGTGTGAAGTAATTGTTGTCTGTTCAAAATATAGCTTACATATACACCCATACTGCTGAATTGGGTCGTATTCGTACGAAGTGGGGAATCCCAGAGTCTGTCAATATGAGAATCACAATCACCCCAGAAACTTCGATAGACTGCAAACCTAATGAGGTAGTGGTCTATACAGAGGTGCTGAACTAGGGACTCTGGTTTCCTTTGGACCCGGAGATAGTCAGGTATTTCCACTTGACCAAGTTATGTCCAAGTCAGCTGAGCACAAATGCTTGGTATACCCTGATGGTTGACATTATGGCATCCAGGCTATCTAAGATTCCATTTCCCAAGCCAGCCGACCAGTCGTTGGAAGAGTATTAGTGAGTTTTATTTATGTTCTCTTTAATATTTCAAATATTAAGTAACTACTATGAACTGATTTATATCTCTCCTCAGTATTTCCGAAGGAGTTTTTGGACTATGAAGAGGCAGGCCAAAATACCTATGAAAAACTGAATACTTAGGCCTTGGAGAAATGGGACAAATCTTTCCACAACTGTTTCACATCAGGAAACTTTGTGAGGTCTCATCTGTGGAACACCACAAGAAGAATAGATCTCTTCTGGTAAGAATTGACCACCCCTCATCATGCAGACGTCATCCTGAAGAGGACAGAGGCTAAAGATGCTAAACTTTACTTGTCTTCCAGGGCCAAAGCCCCTAGTTGTCTGAACAAGATGAAAAATAAGAGAAATAAGAAAACCATAATTGACCCACCTCAAACAACCACTGAAAGGACCGGTTCGGATAACCAATGAGGCATTAATGCATCTCTGATGGAAGTAGTATAAGTTACTGTTAAAGAGGTTGGTGGGTCGGACAACCCACCAATGATTTCAAAGAAGGACAGGAAGCTCAAAGCAAGCAGTGATAAAAAAAACTGCCACGAAGAAAAAAGTTACTATGGGATTAAAGATAATCCTGCATCCTTCTGAAGTCCGTCCTCCAGCTCCTGTCGATCGTACTTTACAAGAGGAAATCCAAACCAATCTTTATTCCGAACAGGCCACTGGTGATAGAGAGGTAAACTTTGATGCCTTTCAAAGTATTAACCTATATTTTAATGATTTGGACAAGGATGATGACTTCGCGGAGCCTTATTGGCCTTCCACCTTGTCCAATATTGTAACCTACAATAGAGAGACTTATATGATATAAAGTGAGCGAGATACCCTAAGTCACTACCTATTGGGTTACATCCGTCTAGTTGTTGATTTGGAGAGGCAAGTAAGGGATCAGACAACTATCATCAACTCATTAACTACAGAGAAACAGAGTTTGAGAAACGATCTTTCTACCGCTCAACAAAGCATAGAGGCATTGAAGAAAGAGAAGGAGGATTTAACTGCCAAACTACTCAAGTCAAAATAGGCCAGCAAAAACCATCAAACCAAGTACTCCGACTTGGAGACTTCTTATTCAAAATAAATCACAGCTTTGAATGAGCAACTAACAACTAAGGACAAGACTATCCAGACTTTATCCGATAACAAAGTCAATTTGGAGAAAACTTTCCTAGAGAAGACCGAAGATAATGCTGACTTAGAACGTAAACAAGCTCAATAAATAGTTGTAGGGATAGAGAAGTATGCTAGTGGAATAGTGGATTCCCTAGAGAAGAGGGATGATCGAATTAAGTACGATATGGTCTTATTGTTCCATGAGACCTTTCCTAAGATGATTTTTGGTCCTTTGTGGAAATTTGTGGACTAAGAAGACCGTCATTTCCATACTATGGTTGATGGTGACAAGCACAACTACTTCAACGGGGTAGATTGCAAAGGCGATGAAGAAGTTGGTGAGAGTTCAAGTGCTGAACTCAAAAGTCCCAAAAAATGGTGATGAAGAAAAAATTGAAGGGAACAAGCCCTAAGGTTGTATTTGTGTAGTTTTTGTTCAAAACCCAAAGTCCTTGGATGGCCAAGGCAACTTGTTATATTATTTATTTAATTCTTGTTCTATAAAACTCAAAGTCGTTGAATGGTCAAGGAATATTTTAAATCGTAGATCATTTTTAGTCCGATCAGATTTTAATATCATATTTTTCTTTGTTTAAATTTTGTTTAACTCTTTATGGCCAATGTTTAGATAGTCTTCATTATTTCAGACGTGCTGAACAAAAGTATCAAACATCCTTAACAACATGTGTTTAATAAATGTGATCAAGTGTTTAATATATCTGATCAACTCAAAGACATTTGAGAGCCGGGATGTTTAATAAGTGTTTAATATCCGAACTGAAACAAAATTACACCAGACTTTTTAAGAAGGCATAATATATTATTGAAAAACCCGGACACCTCATTAAAACCTCCCCGCACCACCAGGGTAGGAAAGAGTATGCCCCCTAATATTTACATTTATACTTAAAAAGTAAATATTCACAAAGGAGTTCTATTCAAAGTATAACCTGAGATGTTCAACATTGCATGGGTGTTTTAGTGCTCTCCCTTCTTTGTCTTAGAGTCTGTATGTTCCTGGTTTAACCTTCCTACAGACCACATAATGGCCTTCCCAGTTCGAAACCAGCTTACCAAACTGCTTTTCCTTGGTGTGTAAAAAGAATTTTTTTAAAACTTTGTCCCTTATTTGAAAATCTATTCTTTTAACTTTGGAGGAAAATCTTCTCCTCATCAAGCCTTGGTAATGTGATGTTCTCAGATGAACTTTAACTCTTCTTTCTTCAATCAAATCCAACTGATTCCTGACTAATATATCATTAGCCTCTTCAGAATAGTTTTGGACTCTGTGAGATGGTAAAGTAGCTTCTATGGGAGTAATTGCATCAATCCCATACACCAAAGAAAAATGAGATTCTTATGTAGCAGCCCGAGGTGTAATTCGGTAGGCCTACAATACTTCTTGTAAATAACTTGGCCACTATCCTGCAGCTCCTTCCAAATTTTTCTTTAATCCGGACAAGATTGTCTTATTTGCAACTTCAACCTGCCCATTTTCTTGAGGGTGGAAAAGAGAATAAAAAAATGTTGAATTTCTCTAGAGGTGCAGAATGTTTCCATGTTTTTATTATCAAATTGTCTCCCATTGTCTGTAGTAATATTTCGGGGAACCTCAAAGCTGCAACATATGTTAGATACAATAAATTTAATGACTTCCTTCGAAGTGTTTCCAGCCAAATGAGCTGTCTCTATCCATTTGGATAAATAGTCAATAGCATTATAATTGTTCTATATCTACCGGATGCCATAGGAAGAGGCCCAACTAGATTCATACCCCATTTTTCATAGGGTATAGGTTCAGATACGGATTACATAAGAACTTCTTGCACATGAATTTCATTCTCATATCTTTGATAAGGATTACAATTTTTCACCATCTCTTTAGCATCTGCCATTACGGTTGGCCAGTAGTATCTCGCTAACAAAAATCTTCTGGTTAGGGCTCTATAGCCACAGTGTGCAGAATCTTCTCCATCATGTAGTTCAGATAACACAGCTTAGGATTCTTCAAATCTTAAGCAACATAAGAGAGGTCTGCTGAAAGATTTATTATAAAGAACTTCTCTTAATATCAAGAAACCACGAGCGTTGTACTTGATTTTCTTAGCCATGGTTTTATCTGGAGGCAAAATCCCATCGGAGATAAACCGGAGAAGATCATATCTCCAATAGTTAGGTTGAATAACAAGTATACTCATACTTTATTCACTTTCATTTTCTTAACCTATCTGTATGGATGGACATTCCTGCACACGAATGTCTGTGTAAGATTCAGAATAAGCTATAGTTTCCAAAGAGTCTGCCAGAGTATTTTATGATCTATGGATGTGTTCATAGCAGATGTTTTTGAAGTTTGCGACAACTTCTTTCAACATGAGCAAGTATTTAATAAATTTTTCTTTCTTTGCTTCAAATTGTCTTTGAACATGATGGATCAGTAATTGAGAATCACTCAATAACCGGACTCTCTTTTACCCACATTGGAGAGCCAACTTAAGACCAGATATTGCTGCCTCATATTCAAATTCATTGTTAGAAGCTCTGAAACCAAAACATATGGCATGGTACATATTGTCACCATATTGAACAAATTCTAGCCCCACAACCCATAGTACTTGATCCACCATCAGTTCGAACTACCCATTCTTTCTTAGACTTATTTTTAGACATATATCCGGAAGATCTACCAACATGAAATTCTACCAAGAAATCAGCCATTGACTGGGCTTTAATCGCTGTCTGGGACACAAAATCAATATCATAATAACCCAGCTCCACTGACCACTTGGTCATTCTGTTTGCTGCATCAGCCTTTTGAAGAACACTTTTTAAGGGAAAATATGTTCGAACAACAATGGAATGAGCTTGGAAGTATGGTCTTAATTTTCTTCCTGCAATTACTAACGCCAACGCCAGTTTTTCCAACTTCAAATATCTTCTTTCAGCATCCAACAAACTTTTGCTTATGTAATACACCGGACGAGGGTAATTGTCCAATTCTCTTACTAGCACAATACTTATTGCATACTCTGATACAACTAGATATATGCAGAGCTTTTCCCCGAACGGGTTTGAAGAGAGTCTTGGATGAAGACAAATACTTCTTGATTTCAATAAAAGTCTGATCACACTATGGAGACCAATTGAAGTATTTGGCATTCCTTAATACTTGGAAGAATGGAGCACACTTATCTGATGATCTTGAAATAAACATGTTCAACACAGTCAATATTCATGTCATTCTTTGAACTTAATTGATATTCCGAGGAGGGTCCATAGCTAGCAAGGCATTAAGTTGACACAGATGAGTCTGAATTATTTTTTCACTTATAATGTAGCCCAAGAAATTTCCAGATTGGACCCCAAATGCACATTTTTCAGGGTTCAATTTTAATTTTACAACCTCTAAGTAAGAGGATGTTTCTTGAAGATCAGATACGTGTGCATCTTCCTCAAATATTTTAACCATCATATCATCTATGTAGACTTCTATGTTTCCACCAATCTGATTTTCAAAGGCTTTGTTTACTAATCTTTGGTAAGTAGCCCCATCAGTTTTCAATCCGAACGACATCACCTTATAACAATGAAGACCTCTGTCTGTAATGAAAATAGTATGGTCTTGATCCTTTGGATCTACTTGTATCTGGTTGTACCCTGAAAAAACATCCATGAAAGACAATAGCTTGTTTCCAGAGGTAGAATCATCCAACTGATCTATCCGAGGAACATGATAAAGAACTTTGGGACATGCCCTATTAAGATCAGTGAAATCAATGCATATGTACCACTTGTCATTCTTTTTATTGATTAGAATAGGGTTGGCAGTCCACAAAGGATACTGAGATTCTTTAATATGACCCATCTTGGTCAAACGATCAACTTCCTGAACAATCACATTTGTTTTTTCCTTAGAGAAATATTTTCTCTTCTGTACGACTGGCGCAATATCACTTCAGATCGGACAACTTATGGAAAATAATATCAGATGGCACGCCAGTGACATCACTATTACAACATGCGAAAATATGTTGATTATTCATAAAAAAAAAGATAATAATTAGTGTTTTAAATTTGGAGCCAACTTGGAACCAATTTTAACATTCTTGCCCTCTGCGAGGGAGTGGGTTTCGACCTCCTCAATAGGTATTATATCACTTGAAGCCTCCTTGGGATCATCAATTTTATTTTTATCAGCTGAAGGCTATAATAGCTGCTAATCTATGTTAACTCATATTACATCTAAAGTCTTAGGTGCAAGGGTTGTTGCATATCATTTCATGTCTATCTTCTGACTGCTCCGGATAACACCTACTTGTCCCTGGACAGCATACTTTAAACATTGGTGGACCGTAGAGTCTACAACATACATTCTGGAGAGCCAAGACCTCCCAAATATTGTATTGTAAGATGTTGGGTAATCCACCACAACAAATAGCACTCTTACCATTTTTAAAGAGTATTTTTCCCAACAACACTTCCTCTTCGAACTCCCCAATCACATCTGCAGAACTTCCAGTGAAGCCTACAATGGTTGTGTTCGAAATTTATATAACCGAATGGTTTCTCAACTACTTGTAGGAACTTAAAAACAAGATGTTTTCCGAGCTGCATGTATCAATCAGAATCTGGCGTATATCGTTTCCTCCTATTGATGCCCCTATTACAATATATTTTCCGAACTGCAATGTCTCTCAGGTCATCCTCATAGAAAACTATAAAAAAGAGATGGGGATTGATACTGGTGGATGGACATCCCACCATCCAACTGGGTCACCAAATTGTGAACATGTCTCTTCTTTGATGAAGTAGAAGGTGCAGTTACAATATCCCCTCCGAAAATGGTCAATGACTCAAAAAAGTCAATCAGACTGGAGACAATTCTGGTCTTGTCTATTATCACCCATACCTAATTTCGACTCGGATTTGGATCAATATACTCACATTCTATATCAAACCTCTCAGTAATTACCATTGCACCCTCTTGTGTGGATGTACCGGGATTGTTCGAATGACCAGTTCGGGAAGTATTAGCTTGTGCATTATTCAGTCTGCTTCCCCCTCGTTTTTTGACATAGGCTCTCAACTTTCCATTTTCAATGAGGTTCTGGACCTCCTGCTTCAAGGCTATACAATCATGGGTATCATGGCCTATGTCATTGGGGTATTGGCAGAAACGTGTGCTTCGGTTTTCTTTGGGAGATTGTAGAGCTGTTAGCTCTCTAAACTGTACCTCATTATTAGTTTTGTCATAGATTGTAGCCACACTCTCCCACAATTCAGCAAACCATTCAGGCTGAACCCATGGCCCCCTCTTATTTCTGACTTGTTGGTTCTGAGTCTGATTAGACTGACTCTGGCTCGACCTGTTAGATCATTGTCCAGTCTCTTTTGCCCTATAACCGGACTGATTTGTAGTTGGAGGAGTTGTTGTTGTAGTATTAGACCTCACTTGGCGGTGTACTCTAGGTTTCTTAGTCTCTTCAATGTTAATTTATTTACGCACCTGATTCAACAAACCACCCCAGGTCATGGCCTTCTTCCGAGTCACTGAATCGACTAAATTACCTAGGTTTAAACCTTGTCTCAGGGAAGCAATCGCAACTTGTTCAAAGAAATCTGCTAGCCCATTCTTTGTGTTCACAAAATGATTGATGTACTCCTCTAAGGACTCGTTCGGCTCCTGAGCACAATGGATAATGGTGTCCATATTACCCTTGAGTTCCCTACTTCCAACAAATTGCCTCCGAAAGGAAACCCATAACGTATCAAAATTTCTTATGCACCCCTAAGGGAGACTGTTGTACCATTTCAGAGCACTTCATGTGAAAGTTTGGGAGAAGGCCCTACACAATAGCTTGTCATCGTCATCAAAATTCATCATGAAGTTCTTAAACTGTTCCAGATCATTGTCCGGATCTCGACTTCCATCTTATTTCTCCATCTTGAAGCTATCAAACCTCTTAGGAAGATGTCCGGAGAGTATTTTTACAAACAAATGCGATTGCCTCCAATTTTTGTTAGGGATAAAAATAGTGTCTTCATTAGAGGTTGCAAAAATACATGTTTCGGACTGAAAAACAAAACGATCAATCAGCAACTGATCTATATGCTGGTTAGCTTACCTCTTACCCTTGTAATGGTACTTCTTAAGCCTGAAATGCCTATCCCTTTTTTCTTGAATGTTTTTTAGTCAGCATGAATTTATTTTTTGACCTTCCTTTATCACTACTTGAAGATAATGATTCTTCAAGATCTGCCTCATTTGATGAGCTGCTGGAGGACTCAGATGCAGAACTCTCAACAGGATTAGATCGGTGTGTTCTCTTGGAACTGAGATGGGTTTTCAAAAATTGCCCGTTTTATCTAGGATTGTCAGTAAGGTGAAGTACTAACGCACCAGATTTTTCCTTAACTTATTTTTCTGTTTGTTTTATTGCTCTCAGCGCCTCTATTTCAGCTCTCAAAACTGGTTGCGCTCCTCGATAGTATATTTATTGTTTTCCTTTGCAATTTCCACCTCAGGAGGTGGAACATTCTTCTCATTCGGATCCGTCCGAACTACTTTTCTTGTTTGTCTTGAATTGTGAAATTCACGCACCGTCGTGCTCTCACTATGGTCGCCAATTTGGTGTGGTTAATTTCTCTTTGAGTTTAATTTTTTAAAGTGGTTTGGGAATTTAATATTTAGAGTAGAGAGTAGTGATATAATTAAGTTGTGTGCTAGTAATAAATTTTGATTACCCTCATTAATGAAAGTGGTTGAGGTATTTATACTTGATTAATGACCCATGGGACTTTCGGGTCGGATTGTGAAGTTGGGTCAAGTTTAAGGAACCATTAGTAATTCGGTGTGAAGGGACCAACATTTTGCTTAGTCGTATTCCACTATGTTAGTTCTGTCCGGTTTCATCTGATAATGTTTTTTGTCTAAACTGGCCTTCAGATTAAAACTGGATTCAGTAGCTAAAATTTCTAACCTCATCAACACTATTTTATATTCAGACTTCCAAATTAAGTTATTCATGACATTTTATAAATTACGGTTATGTGGTTACAAAGGTTCATTACCATTATATTTCATTTCCTAAACTCATACATTTTCTAGCTTTTTTCTTTATTGTTATGGGACGTATCTGATGCTCAAGTTCCTTCCATGGTTCAAGTGGCACTGAACTTTTTGTTGTAATGAATAGAGTCCAAAATTTCTTGATCTATAGGAAGAATAACGAAGAGTCTCTCGGGACCTCAGTCCTTACTCTATTAGTTAAGGTGATGTTTCCGCATATAAAATTATTAGACAGATAAAATAGACAGTGACAAAAGAGATATCGCTAGACTAGGAATTAGGGTTTATGAATTTGGTAAATTGATTAAATATAGAGAGACAGAAGGGATATGGAGAAGAGATGAAGTATGTCGATGGAAGGAGAAATTAGGGTTTTTTTCTGATTGAGTTAATTGGGAGTTGGGTGATTAAACGGGTATTTGGGTGATTAAATGGGTACCGAGTATGGGTAATATTGGGCTGGATTGGGTTATATTAAACTGGGTTGGTTTATTTAAGTTTGACCCGGTCCAACTTGGGTAGTAATGAGTAAATGGTAAGTGGTTAAAATTTGATGGTAAATAGTAAATTTGATGTGACATATGACTTGGCATGTGAGGTGGCATATGTATGGGTATTAATGGGTAAAATTTTGGGGGATCGAAAGCGCAACAAAACTTAGAAACACATGTCAGTTTCTTAGGCTTCACATGTGCGCGGGGGGGGGGGGGGGGGGGACTAGGCTTGCAAATTTCTCAAACGAAGGGGATGGGTGGGAGACAAAGTTGAAAGTTGATAAGGATAATTATCGCCTGAGGGTAGGCTTGTAATTTGTTTGGTGTTTTAAAGAAGTATGTGGGTGTTTAATATTTAGAGTAGAGAGTAGAGGGAGAATTAAGCTGGCTGGTTGTAGTTAATTTTCATTACCCACATTTAATGCAGGTGGTTGGGTATTTATACCCTTACATTTGGGCCTTTACGGGCTTTCGGGTCATGTTCAATGGACTTGGGTCATGTTTAAAGACCCATGAGCTCTAAGTAGGAGAGCAAGTAGCTTAGTCAAGAAGTGTTTAGGTTTTTTAGTACTTTTGTCATAGTTCGAACAGCCCCATTAGCTAAGTGTTTGAAGTGGTCTGTACGGTCCGGAGGGTTAGGTCCGATCTGTCCCTGTCCGGTGAGTAATCAGAATTGGGACTCATCAGGAGCCCCTTTTTTAGGTGTTTGTTTAAATACCTTTGTCAAAAACCTGAAAAACAGTCCGATGCCAGGGGTGGTTTTAATCCGGACAGGTCTGTTTGCCTTATGGTTTTATCCGGACTGATAAAGCTTCATGAATCCAAACGGTTTTTTGCCAAAGTTCGTGGGACAGGTGTCGCTTTCTGGTTGATTGCCTCAGCCGTTTTCACTTTGAATTTCGAACCCACCTTCTTCGAAAAGAAACTTCTTAATTAAAGGTGGTGACATCAGCGCCGTCTTTAATCATTAACAATCTTTTCGAATTCTCCTAGGAATCAAAGTCTTTTTTCAGATTTACTATAAATTCAAACATACTTTCTACTGTTTTACCATCTCTCTCATATTTACTCTGCACTACTTAAAGCTTTCTCTCTTTAAAACAAAAATTTACCCAGATAGTTTATGTTTACAACGAGGAACGCTCTGATCAAAGGTGGGTGGCTCAACCTTTTTGAATTAGAGAAGGCACAAAAGGTCGAAAGGGAACGACGTATTGCGGCAGGGTTACCCGTTTCGCCTGTTGACAGACCAATAACTTCAGCCACAGATTCAGATCAAGGATCCTCTTCCTCAAAAGGCACCAAGCCGAAAAGGTTATTCCAAACCAATCTCCCCCCCCCCCTCATTATCTCAGGTTCCTCGGTTCAAGAATCAGAACCTGTGGTTGAGCTAGGTATCACTGTAACCAGTTTCAAAAAACCCTCCCCCTTCATAGCTATGGGGTCAGACACTGAGCACTCCCCTCAAAAGCTAGTTGACCGGAGAAGAGGCCGGTTAGTTAAAGGCCAAGCTTCCAGGAGCACCCCCTCAAAATCAGGTGCTAAAGACAGTAGCATAGGGTCATAAGTGCCCATCAAAGTTCCCAAGGACAGGCTGCCCGGTCCGGAGGGCACTAGTCCAAATCTTCGAAGAGAAGCGTCTGTATCAGAGCCCCAATCGGAGGCAATTGAGCCCTAATGCCTGGTACACCCTCATGGCCAGCATCATGGCTTCGAGGCTCTCCGGGATTCCTCTGCCTATGGAGGAGTTTGCTGCTGTGGCCGGTCTTTGTAGAAACCCCAACATCCCTTTTTACCACTTCAATATGGGGGACAATCTCAAAGCTATGGATGACCTGCTAGAGTCAAAGAGGCACTGGAGGACTCAATTTCTATTCGTAAGTGGGGCTTGGGAAAATGGAAGGAAAATCAAGTCCGGAGTGAACCCAAGTCTTCTCATAAGCAGGTGGAGGAGTGATCGTAAGTCTCCCGTTTTATACTTTTGTCTCTCTCTTTTTCTTTAGAGTTAGTTTAAACTAATTGGTCTTACTTTTGCCTCAGCAGAACTGCCCAAGGAATTCAGTGATTATCTGAAAACCGGGCAGGCTACTTGCACCAAGATCAATACTTGGGCGGCTGAGAGGTGGGGGAACCGGTTCCATGCTGCTTTTACCGAAGGCAACTTGGCAAGGTCTCACTTGTGGAACACCACAGGTCGGAGAGACTTGACTTGGGAGGAGCTCACCACTCAGCCTCCTCCGGATGTTGTGCTTAAAAGGACCCATGAACCAGATGGGACACTCTACTTGCCAGGCCGGGCCAAATCCCCAAGCAAGATGAAGGGTAAAAAGAAAGGCAAGAAAGTGGCGGGTGGTGTTATCCCTGCTGATGCAGAGGAGGATGCTCCAATAAACCCGGAGGGGCCAGTCCACAGCCAAATTGATGCTGCTCTCCTGGAAGTGGTGGAGCAGGAGACTGTAAGGCAAGAATTGCACCCCCCAAAACCTCCAAGAGCTTCCAAAAGAAATCGTAAACAGGGAAGTGAAAGCAAAGACCGGGAGGCCAAGAAGAAGAAGATCTCGAAGGGTGATGAGCTTTCTCTCCGGGCTCCGGAGCCTCCTTCCCAAGCTGATCCTACTGACCCAACACTAGCGGAGGAGATACCGGGCGACTTCCATACCGATGAGGTCGAAGGGGGAGATCTCAACATTGATGGGGTAGACATCACTGGTCTTGGTGGGCTTGGTGAGTACTTCATCAATCTTCCCAGAGACGACTTCGCTGGGCCTTATCTCCCTCCGAGCACCTTGAATACGGTAACTTTCAATAGTAAGACCTTTATTGTTTCAAGTGAAAGGGACGGCATAGCCCACTCTTTATTAAGCAATGTTCAGCCTCTGCTTGCGTTGGAAAAACAAGTTCGGAATCAGGCAGACATTATCAAGGATCTTAAATCTGACAAAGAGAGGTTGTCCGATGACCTTCGTACTGCTACTTCAAACGCTGCCATCCTAAAGGAAGAAAATGAGGAGTTGAAGAGAAACCAAGAGGCAAGTACCACAAAAGTCACCACTTTAGAGGACACCATTACAGAGCTCCGGGAGAAGCCGTCCGGACTGGAGAAAGATCTTGCCAACTCAAAGGGGGAATCCAAGGCCAAAGACCAAATCATCACCAACTTGACCAATGACAAAATTTCTCTTGAGAATACAGTGTCCAAGGCTGTCAAGGAGAAAGCTACTTTGCTAAGGGAGCAGGAGGCCAAGATTCAAGCCAAGATCAACGCTTATGCTAACAACGTGATCGACACCCATGAGGAAATGTATGCCAAGGTAAGGTCTGACATGGTTCTACTCTTCCACGAGAAGTTTCCGAAGAGGAACCTATGGGATTTATGGCTTCATGTTGAGTCTGACGACCTCCCGTATCATACAATGGCTGATGGAGACTTGCATGGTTATTCAAGTGCTTCCTCATCTGATGACGAAGAACGTACCGGGGAGAGCCCAGACGAAGATCAAGATGATCCTAAGGGAAAGAAGAAGGTAAATGAAGCTGAGCCATCTTCAAAGGCTCAGCCTTAATTTATGAACTACTTTTTACTTTTTATCCAGACTAAAGTCCTTGGAAGGCCAAGGCATTCTTTTTTTGTAATTGTGTCCGGTATCTGACCGGATAAGTTTTTTGTTCTATTTTGACAATTCAAAAGTCCTTGGAAGGCCAAGGCACTTTAAGTTATTTTAATGAATATTTTTGTTTTGTGCAATTCTCATCTTCTTTCATTGTTTGTTCCAATTTTGATGACTAGAGTTTAAACAGCCTTTAGTTATTTCATAGTGAGAGTGTTTAAATTCTCCGGCTAAAGTTTAAATAGCCCTTAGTTATTTCATAGTGAGAGTGTTTAAATTCTCCAATGACGAATATTTAAGTGGTCATCATTCTTTTATTTTAATCCGGATAGTGTGACAAAGGACAACACTTAAAACGCTTCAGAAAATTTTTAAGAAGGCATCAAATTTTATTCAAAAGCCCGGACACCTCATTAAAACCTCCCTCTGCCACCAGGGAGGAAAGAGTATGCCCCCAAATATTTACATGGATGTTTAAACAAGTAAATATTTACACAAATACTACTCCAAGTACATCCGGAGATGTTCGATATTCCAAGGGTGAGTCAAAACTCTTCCATCCTTGTCTTCTAGCCAATATGTTCCAGGTTTAAGCCTTTCAATAACCACATAAGGTCCTTCCCAAGTTGGAGCCAATTTGCCGAACAACTTTTCTTTAGTATGTAAGAAGAATTTCCTTAATACCTTGTCCCCCGATTGGAAATCTCTTCTTTTAACTCTGGAAGCAAATCTGCTTCTCATCAACCCCTGATAGTGTGCAACTCTAAGGTGAGCTTTAACTCGTCTTTCTTCTACCAAATCGAGCTAGCCTCTGATTGCCACCTCGTTAGCGCGTTCGGAGAAGTTGTGAACACGAAATGATGGGAGAGTTTCTTCTATGGGAGCTACTGCATCCATCCCATAGACCAAAGCAAAGGGTTACTCTTGTGTTGCAGCCCCAGGTGTTGTCCGGTAGGCCCACAAGACCTCTTGTAAATAACTAGTCCACTTCCCAGCAGCCCCTTCCAAATTCTTCTTTAAACCGGACAGTATAGTTCTATTAGCCACTTCGACTTGTCCATTTGCTTGTGGGTGGAAAGGTGAAGAGAAACAATGTTGTATACCCCTTGAGCCACAGAAACTCTCCATTTCCCTATTGTCGAACTGTGGCCCATTGTTCGTTGTTTTCTTTTGTGGGACACCAAATCTGCAACAGATGTTGGATAGAATGAATTTTATAACAGCTTTTGATGTTGTTCCTGATAGAGGGGCTGCTCCAATCCACTTCGAAAAGTAATCTATAGCAACAATTGTAGTTTTGCGTCCTCCAGAGGCCATAGGTAGAGGCCCTACTAAATCCAACCCCCATCGAGCAAAAGGAATAGGCTCAGAAATTGACTCTAAAGGAATGGTTGGGACATGAATTTCATTGCGTACCTCTGGCATGGGTCACACATTCTTACCAGTTCCTTAGCATCTTTCATGATAGATGGCCAATAGTAACCGACCAGTAGAACTCTTCTTGTTAAAGCCCTGAATCCATAATGGGTTGATCCCTCACCATCATGCAATTCGGAGAGGACTACTTGAGACTCTTCATCCCCCAAACAGCGCAGGAGAGGTTTACTATAAGACTTTTTATACAAAACGTCTCTCAATATGATAAAACCACGAGCTTTGTGTTTCAATGTTCTTGCCGATGATTTATCTAGAGGCACGATACCATCAGAGAGGTATTGCAGGAGAGGAAATCTCCAGTCCTGAGGTTGTTTCATCTGTACTTCAAAAACTTCTTCTTCTTTACCCATACCAAGTTGGATGGAGGGGCTCTCCAGCACCTGGATCCATGGATACGACTCAGTATATGCTATGGTTTCCAATGAATATGCTAACTCATTTTTTGTCCGGGGTATATGTTCACAAACAACACTTTTAAACTTGAGTGCTTCATTTTTAAGAAGAAGTAAGTATTTCACAAGCTGCTCCTTTTTAGCCTCAGATTGACCTTGGGCATGGTGGATAAGAAGCTGTGAGTCACTTAGTAGTCTGACCCTCTTAGCCCCATAAATGTAGGCTAACTTTAATCTAGCTATAGCTGTTTCATACTCGGACTCATTATTGGATGCCCTGAAAGCAAAACATATAGCTTGGTACATTTTGTCACCATATGGGGAAGTCAAACATACCCCGGCACCACATCCCATAGTGCTAGATCCACCATCTGTTCGGACGACCCATACCTTTTTGTCTTTTATGTCAGTAGTCTGCTCCGAATCTCTATCGGAGTGAAATTCAACCAAAAAATCAGCCACTGCTTGGGCCTTAACTGCAGGAGCAAAATCTATGTCGAAATCCCCCAGCTCTACTGACCATTTAGTCATCCTGCTTGAAATATCAGCCTTTTGGAGGACGTTCTTCAAGGGAAAAGAAGTTCGGACGATGATAGGATGAGCCTGGAAATAAGGCCTCATTTTTCTTGCAGCTATTACTAGGGCCAATGCTAATTTCTCGAGTTTCAAGTAACGCCTTTCTGCATCTATCAAACTTTTGCTAATGTAGTACACCGGATGGGGATAACTATCCACTTCTCTTACCAACGCAGCACTAATGGCACAACTTGAAACTGCCAAATATACAAAGAGTGTCTCCCCGTTAACTGGTTTAAATAAAGTTTTGGAGGAGTGCTTCTTGATCTCATTAATAGCCTCATCGCATTGTGAGGTCCAATCGAATCCCTTTGCACCCTTCAAGGTTTGGAAGAACGGGGCGCACCTGTCTGAAGACCTCGAGATAAATCTGTTTAATGCAGTTAATCTCCCCGTTAGTCGTTGTACTTCTTTAACATTTCGAGGAGGCTCCATCTGGAATAGAGCATTAAGCTGGTCCGGATCGGGCTGTATCCCATGCTCACTTATAATATAGCCTAGAAACTTCCCGGACTGCACTCCGAACACACATTTTTCTGGGTTTAATTTTAAATTCACTTTTACCAAGTTGGCAAAAGTTTCTTGAAGGTCTGCCAAATGAAATTGCTCATCCACACTCTTCACCAGCATGTCATCGATGTATACTTCCATATTCCTTCCACTCTGATCAGCAAAAGCTTTGTTGACCAATCTCTAATAAGTAGCCCCAGCATTTTTCAACCCAAACGGCATTACCTTGTAGCAATGAAGACCCCTGTCAGTGATAAATGCAGTATGCTCTTGATCATTTGGATCTACCTGGATCTAATTGTATCTGGATCCATAAAGGATAGCAGCTTGTTCCCAGAGGTGGAGTCTACTAACTGATCAATCCGGGGGACTGGATACAAATCTTTTGGGTAAGCTCTATTGAGATCTGTGAAGTCAATGCACATGCGCCACTTGCCATTTTTCTTTTTTACCAGAACCGGATTGGCAGTCCACAAAGGATATTGAGACTCCTTTATATGCCCCATATTTGTGAGCCTGTCAACTTCTTGCACAATGACATCAGCCTTTTCCTTAGAAAAAACTCTTCTCTTTTAAACCACTGGTGCTATGTATTTCCGGATAGACAGGTGATGTGATATTACTTCTGCTGGAACCCCAGTAACATCAGCATTGCACCAAGCAAAAACGTGCTGATGATTCTTTAAAAACTTTAACATTTCATTTTTCAAAACGGGTGGCATCTTAGACCCTATATTGACACTTTTTCCTTCTTCTAAACAATGCGTCTCTACCTCCTCGACCGGTATCAACACTCCAAGGGTCTCTCTGGGGTCATCAATTTCACCCTCACCCCTAGAAAGCCCCTCAAACTGCTATTGTTCGTTGATACGAATTGCCCCCAGTGTTCGGGGAGCCAGAGCTGTAGCATAACATTCTCTTGCAACCTTTTGACTGCTCCGGACGACTCCCACCTGTCCCTGAACAACATATTTCAAGCACTGGTGGACTGTTGAAGCCACTGCATGCATCCTAGAGATCCAAGACCTCCCTAGAATAGCATTATAGCAAGTGGGACAATCCACCACGATAAAAAGTATCCTGACCATTTTCTTGAAAGGGCCCTTGCCCAATAGAACTTCTTCTTCGAACTCTCCGATCATATCTGTTGAGCTGCCGGTAAAGCCCACAATTGACCTGTCCGAATTCTGAATTATAGCTGGATTTTTCATTCTCCTGTATGTGGTTAAGAAAAGAATATTGGCTGAGCTTCCAGTATCCACAAGAATTCGTCTTATGTCATTGCCTCCAATAGATGCTCCTATGACAACAGCATCCTCATGAGGGCCAGCTATATCTCTTAAATCATCTTCATAAAAAACAATGAAGGGGGATAGATTTTATGATTGATAGGAAGTCATGCCTCCTTCTAGCTGGGTGGCCAAAATGTGTACATGCCTCTTCCTCGAAGAAGCAGTAGGAGCTGTCATAGTATCCCCTCCAAAAATTGTAAGTGACTCAAAAAACGTAATGAGCCCGGAGACTGTCCTAGAACATTCCTCAATTGCACCTACTCTGTTTCGAGTTGGATCAGGATCCAAGTACTCAGATTCCACATCAAACCTTTCAATTATAACCATGGCTCCCTCCGGAGCAGCATTACTTGGACCAACCCGGTGAGTATTGTCAGGCCTGTTACCTCCTATTCTTTTGACATAGGCCCCCAGTTTTCCCCTTTCGATCAAGTTCTGAACCTCTTGCTTCAAAGCTATACAATCATCAGTGGTATGGCCAGTATCATTGTGATACTGGCAGAAAGAGTTATTGCGATGCTCCCTAGGAGATTGCAGTGTGGCTGGTCTTCTATAGTGCACCTCTTCCTTTGTTTTATCATAAATTGTGGCCACACTTTCTTTCAATTCTGAGAACCACTCCGGTTGAACCCAAGACCCTCTCTTGTTTCTGGATTGCTGACTCTGAGCAGGAGCAGCTGGCTGAGACTGAGCTTTAGCCCTACCATGCCCCTGTCCGGTTTCCCTTGCCTTGTTCCAGGACTGATTCTGATTGGGATTTGGTGCCATCGGGGCAGACTTCACTTGCCTGTGCACCCTTGTTTTCTTTGTTTCGTCTACGTTAATCTGTTTTCCAACTTGATTCAGCAACCCTCCCCAGGTCATGGCCTTCTTTCTGGTCACTGAATCAGCCAAATTGCCAGGATTCAAGCCCTGTCTTAAGGATGCTATTGCCACTTGCTTGAGCAATGAGCCAACCCATTCTTGGTGTTCACAAAACGACTTATATATTCTTTTAAGGACTCGTTTGGTTCCTGAGCACAATGGATTATTGTGTCTCTATTTCCCTTTAGCTCTTTACTTCCAACGAACTGCCTTCGAAAGGCCACCCAAAAAGTATCGAAATTCTTGATACAACTTTGTGGTAGACTGTTATACCATTTCAGAGCACTCCCCGTAAAAGACTGGGAGAATGCTCTACAAAGTAGCTTATCATCGTCATCAAAGTTCATCATAAAGTTCTTGAATTGCTCTAAGTGGTTGTCCGGATCAGTACTGCCATCGTACTTTTCCATTTTGGTGTTGTCCAACCTCTTAGGGAGGTTTCCGGACAGAATTTTGGAAGATAATGGAGATTGCCTCCAATTTCTACCACGACTGAACACAGTATCCTCATTGGGAGTTGCAAAGATACATGGTTCATCGTGAAAAGTGAAAGGATCCATCAGCATCCGATCCACATGCCTCCGGCTATGAGATGACCCTTTGCCAATATTCCTTTTCATCCTCCCATGCCTATCTCTTTTTCTCGAATATTTTTTAATCTGCTTTTGCTTCTTTTTAGTTCGACCCTCATCGCTGCTAGAGGATAAGGATTCTTCAACGCCCTCATCGTCCGAAGAGCTATCAGAAGATTCTGAGCTTGAGTTAGAGCTCTCCACTGGCTTAGACCGGTAAGACTTTTTGGAGCTGGCATGAGTCTTTTTGGTACTCACATGAGTCTTTGAAGGCTCATGCTCTCTGGGGTTATCGGTGTGATGGGCAACTGATGCTTTGGATTTTTCTTTCATGCCCATCCTAGCCTTTTCTGCCTTCAGGGCTTCTATTTCACCCTTCAGCCTATCGCACTCTTCGATGGTGTATTCATCGTTTTCACCCACCACTTCGAGCAGAGCTGGTGGTACTCCTAGGGTGTCCGGATTCATTCGGACAGACTTTCCTTGCTGGTTTTGAATGCTTGATTCAGGCACCTTCGTGCTCCCACTGTGGTCGCCAATTTGATAAGGATAATTATCGCCTGAGGGTAGGCTTGTAATTTGTTTGGTGTTTTAAAGAAGTATGTGGGTGTTTAATATTTAGAGTAGAGAGTAGAGGGAGAAATAAGATGGCTGGTTGTAGTTAATTTTCATTACCCACATTTAATGCAGGTGATTGGGTATTTATAACCTTACATTTGGGCCTTTATGGGCTTTCGGGTCATGTTCAATGGACCCGGGTCATGTTTAAAGACCCATGAGCTCTAAGTAGGAGAGTAAGTAGCTTAGTCAAGAAGTGTTTAGGTTTTTTAGTACTTTTGTCATAGTTCGAACAACCCCATTAGCTAAGTGTTTGAAGTAGTCTGTCCGGTCCGGAGGATTAGGTCCGATCTGTCCCTGTCCGGTGAGTAATCAGAATTGGGACTCATCAAAAGTGATGGATTGTTTTGATACAAGGGATAAACATGTGGGACTAACAATGATTTTTAACCTAATAACAGTATTATAAATGATAATAAAAAGGAAAATTGACATGTTATTTCTATGTGAATTTCATGAGTTATAAATGTATAATTCCTTATGAAATATTGGCTTTATCTTAAAATATGTATTATATAAAGACTATATCAAAACAAATATCATAGAGTTTATAGTTTTGAATATTATTTTATAGACTATAAATTATTTGTTTTATTGAATTATGTTATAATCAATCATATTTGATGAAGGTCGAAATTTATTCCAACCCAATTATCTGGTTTAATTATAAAATAATTTACATGAATGTATTTATAAAAAAAAATTAGACTGTATTTTGGAAAGAAAAATGAAAACTACACTACATAATTTTATTATATTCCTATATATAGGAACATATTTAATGTAATAACGATCTTTTGGTATATAGAAATGGTACTTCTTAATATTAAATTATCTTATATTATCATAATACAATCTAAAAATCTATACATATATTATTCGAAATTTACAACATAAAATTTGGTACCGCTTGTTGGACGTGAATTGTTACGTTGAAGATTTTTCTTCTTGTAAATTTAAAAAATCAACAATATCTAGAAACAATTGATAACGAATTCGAATACATATATTGATATGATGATCGGTGAAGATCTAGTTCTGGAGGTTGCAGACCTTCAACCACCAACTTCGACATCTCCACCAACTCTGACATCTCCACCGGCTCGACCAACTCTGACAACTTCATTAGATCTAACAACATATGCCATAGATTTCCAACGGTTGCTGTTGTGGAGGAGGATGCTAACAATTTCAATGTTTTCCACTAAGTCTCCATAAGGGAGAAGCATAAGATAAATTCTCAGCATATTAAATAGTTTTGGCATTTACTCATAAAAATATGTGAAAGTAATATGCTAAGTATAAACACAATATATAACACTATGAAGAGTCTCGATGTCACGCACTAGATACAAATATACAAAATGATAAATTGAGACTAATCTTCATCTCTAACACGAGCTTCGACCTTCGTATATAATAAAATGGTTTTTCTCAAGAGATTTATGCACCCTTTAAAAGAAACAACAAATAAAATTTAATTATTTCTAGACATAATCCAAATGTAGATCACACGCGGTCCTTGCTCATATCTAGGAATTAACAGAGAACCAGCAACACAGTGCTTATTTACACAATATAATAACAAAATAAAAAAAACACAATTACAGTTAATTGCGACTGATAATTTTCATTTTGCTATAAAAATATACATAAACTACGAGAACTTGATTCACCAAACTAGCACGAGCATGGGAACTTAAGTAAAAAAAATAACCTCGAATACTAAAGCAACAAAAATTACAACCAAATTATACAAAAGATAATGAGGATTAAACCCAAACTAATCGATCAAACCACATCATTTGGTTGTGCTTGCAGCAATTTCATCCCTAATAACAACATCTTCATGTCCACCCAATGAGAGAAGCAAGATAACTTAACCATGAGACATAACTACTGGCTAAATAATATCATCGTAACCTTCATCTTCTTCAACCAACCAAATCAACTATTGTCTCTCAGCCTCTATGATCTGATCATACATTAAATAACCTCATTTTTTCCAGATATCAAAATCTTATGATTAAGAGAATTGGCACAGCCGTACATCTTTATCCTCTTCTTTTTTGGAACATAGTTCTATATGATATATAGCATGACATCGGTATATTTTGCATGAAACTTCAACACAAATATCATTTATGTATTATGCATTGCATCATTGACTGCTTCTAGCATTTTCTCCTCATACCCACCACTTTCTTTGGTCAAATCAACATGTTCGACATGTAAGGTATGTTTAGACTTTTTCTTCTAGATAAGGTATATTTAACATGTACTCTCAAATCCTTCATCTTGAATTGGGCTACGGTACATTCGACTTCTTATTGTTTTTGTACTTGGGTTAGCTCAGTATTGACTTCATTCAACTTCGTATGGATTGTGGAGATGGCTTTGGTTTGAACGTAATAAATTTATGTCAAAACCTTTCGTAACCAAGAAATGACAAATATTGCTTAGTGATATCCTTGAATATACCATGGAGCCTTGCAATCATCCAAGACTTCGAAGAAAATTGATCTTGAAATCGAATCATTGCCTCATAGTTGGCTTCAATATCATTCTTAAATACTAGTTTGGGCACCAATTTATGCTCAAGTATTACCTTTAGCTATGTATTGGCACCCCGTCATCTCTGCAATATCCTCGAATACTCACCAACAATCTTCAATAATGACCGAAGAATAACCTTAAAATTTGTAAGATTATATCATACGCGATTCAAGGTAGCCAAAGCATTCAAGACCATTTGCGTAATATATATATATATATATATATATATATATATATATATATATATATAAAGTTTTGCGTAAACATACCTTAACATCAAGGTTCAAATGTCTCGTGGCTAACCATAAGCGACAGTTGGTTGGGTAGCTTACTCTAGATAGCTGAAACAACAAACTAGCTCACAAACTAATGGGTATATTCCAAGTCAACCACATTTGATTTAAACGACTTAGTCATTTCAACCTCGGGAGCTATTTTATTTTGCACATCAAAGATGCCCTTAAAATCAACATAATCTATAATCACTTGAAGGGTGGAAAAAGTTATAACACATTTCTTACGGAATTCTCCCGTCAATGAAGCATCATCGACCATTGCTTCATGAGAATCCAGTCGTGCAACGCCTTCAGCTTTAGACTTTCCAGTCTCAGAAACCGGATGATCAGTCAAATTTGACTCTAGAACTACATCAGGAACATGCTCGAAGTCTATGGGCTCCTTAGTAATTACTATATTGATAGTTGTAGTCTCCTGCTCAACTGCATTGTTACCCTTCTTCACACAACTTTTATAAATCTTTGTATTCTTCACATTGGAGGACCTCTTGCTAGCAACTGTACTATGTTTCTTACGGACCAACCGACCCAACACCCGAGAAAATTTAGTCTCAACCTTAATGAATGACTTGTTACTTATAACTTTATAGTTCATATTTGGACTCGCGTACTTCAACGAGTATTTACCTTTCCTTTCACATACTTGAACCTAACTCACTAGATTACTTTCAACAGTAACAACCCTTTTTGTAGGTACATAAGAGACTTTATTAATAATGATCAACTCCAGCTCTGTGACTACCAGCTCCTCTCTAGTGGCATTAAACCTAGCTCAACCAATATCTGTTTGGCATCGCTAACTTACAAAATAGATTTATGGCTAGCAGCAACACCTACATATTTCTTCACTACATTCTCCTTAGGAGAAGTGATGGTTGTTTAAGTTTCAAGCAGAACTAGTCTTCTCTGCACCATTATACCTCTTATTTAGTGTCTTTTGCATATACCAATAAAACCGCTAGCAAGAAGAGACTTGGGAAACTATATATGCAATAAAAGATCCCAGTATACCTATACATTTGAGATTTGGCCCGGTATTTCTACTATTGCTTTCAACAACCCTTGGACTTTTAGACCCAGTCCAAATGTCGTAGCATGTCTAATAAGGACGCACCATTCTCTAGAATTCTAACCTTACCCCTCTGGATGCTTCTCCTAACTTTATTTCGTGCATCTCTTGTCTTAGTACCTTCGGTCGGATCGGTTTTCAAAGCATCCATCATGTATGAGGATCACCTAACTATAACTTTTTTCCGCAAAGCATCATCTATTCTTTTATTTATAGAGGAAAGTTAAAATTAGAAGTTCTCTTAAGAGGAGGATCTAATTCGGACCATAACAAACTCAATCAATTTTCCATCTTTAATAAGCTCGTGGATCTCATTTTTAAGATTTGTATAACTCTTTATAAAGTGATCCACATCATTATGGTACTTCCAGAACTTGTTGGGTTCCTGTCTGGGGAGTTTCATAATAGAAAAAAGTTTTTAAAATGTTACAAAAACTTTAAACTTATCATAGATAACAACTAAATATTTAATTATTTTGGTAAAATGTCCACTTCATCCTCACTCACCTTTTAATTACTTTGATTGTTGGTTGAAAAACGTTCATGCTCAGGTCCGATCAGTTTTGATTTAACTACAATGGGTAAAATTATCAGTTGGACATAAACTTAAAAATATAAAGATTATTATGGTTAAAATTATTATTGTTGATGAACAGTTA
Source organism: Limnanthes douglasii subsp. nivea (assembly GCA_036936605.1). Classification (NCBI taxonomy): domain Eukaryota; kingdom Viridiplantae; phylum Streptophyta; class Magnoliopsida; order Brassicales; family Limnanthaceae; genus Limnanthes; species Limnanthes douglasii. The sequence continues at coordinate 248,218,381 of JAUPFV010000005.1, read as the reverse complement.
TAGGTGATTGATAAAGAGTTTGTTGTAAAAATGTAGTTTGGATGATGTCGACTATGAATTACTCTTAGGCGCATAATCTCATCCATTTTAATCTAAGATCCAATCTGGTCCACTTTATAACTTCATATAAATCTCAAGAGTTAGTTGGTTGAACCAAGTTAATACATTCTTTTTTAAATTAATTCAAAAAGTTCGACAATTTTTTTTATATAATTTAATATTTCATTTATGAAGTGTTCTACTTTGTGCTTTAGATCTCTTAAGCCATCATAGTTGTTTATCTTGTATTAGTTGAATTCAAAAAAAAATAGGGCCAAACTAAAAATTGTACACATTTTGTTGGATCTTACACCGCTGGATCTCGCACCGTTTTACTAGATCTCTCACTAGATTTTAGATAATTTTACCTTTTTCAGAAAAACAAGGTACAAAACGAGATTAATAAATCTCTTATTCTTTTTTCCCTATTTTTCTCTAAACCTTTGAAAACCTCTCAAATATCTCAAGCAACCGACAACCAAAACACTTTGTCTCTCGAATCTCACCTTACATCAGTGTAAGTGTACGCCATACAACCTTAGTAGTTTATTTTTTCTCTGGATTTTGTTCTATATCTTGGTAGATATTTTGGTTAGAATCTCTTATTTAAAATAAAATTGATTTTGATATGGTTTGAGTTGTTATTTTATTGATTTGATAGCCTGGTATTATAAGTAAATTTTGGATCTGTGTTTTGCGTTTTATTTTAAGAAGAATGGTGCATGAATTTGTGTTTAAGGTTTCAGATTTCTAGGTTACTCTGATACATGTTCATGTCGTGCGACCAAGCCTAATGAATTCGCACATACCGTGTGACAATAAAGGATATCAGTCGCAAACTTCATGCGACAAAGCCCAAAATTTCATTTCAATTACAATTTTTTAAAATCCGAGTTGATAATAAATACAAAAATAAATAAACAAATAATACTATCTAATTATCTTATAAGAGAACTAAATGAATTTAAAAACTAAAAAAGTAAGATTAAATATTGGAGAGTAAATACTCAATAATTCTTATTAACTTTAATAAATACCCAATAATTTTGAAACATAGTAATTCTTCGTGTATGTACATATATATATATTGTTGGGAATATGGGGGTCCGGGTCCGCATATTCCACCTCAGTATATAAGTAAGAACACAACCGATCTCAACACTAGTATGATATTGTCCGCTTTGGCAGCCGAAGGCCCTCACGGCTTTGCATTTGGTCCATTACCAAAAGGCCTCATATCAGTTGAGGTATGTTCTTACTTATATACCGCTGATCCTTCCCATGTTTAACCGATGTGGGATGTGGGACTTTGGTCGCCACCCTAACAAATCCTCCTCTCGAACAAAGTACCACTTAGCCTCCTCTCAATTGACTTTCATCCGCTCACTCTAATCAGAGAATGCTCCTCCACCTGAGCAATAAAGCTTTTACAACGGATCTATCTACTCACTCGACCATCCTGCGCTTGTTCCTTAGCTCCACTATCCACTCCAATCAAGTACCACCGCTTGATGAGTCATGGACGCTCTAGCTCCACTATCCACTCCAATCAAGTATCACCGCTTGATGAGTCATGGACGCTCCGAACTAGGATGTATAGAGTAGATCATTCACCTTGAGCATGACTACTGGTTCATCATGTTCGACCTCCGCCGAGAATATTACCGCCATCGCGTTCCGTCTGGGCCTGACGCTCTGATACCACGTGTTGGGAATATGGGGTCCGGTCCGCATATTCCACCTCCGTATATAAGTAAGAACACAACTGATCTCAACACTAGTATGATATTGTCCGCTTTGGCACCCGAAGACCCTCACGGTTTTGCATTTGGTCCACTACCAAAAGGCCTCATTCTAGTTGAGGTATGTTCTCACTTATATACCATTGATCCTTCCCATGTTTAACCGATGTGAGATGTGGGACTTTTGGTCGCCACCCTAACAAATCCTCCTCTCGAACAAAGTACCACTTAGCCTCCTTCTCAATTGGCTTTCATCCGCCCACTCTAATCAAGGTTGGAGACTACCTGACCATAGAGGCACTACGGATGTTACTGCTCACCTCCTCTTAGACCACACTGTCTTGTTCCTTAGCGCCACTCCAATCAAGCCACACTGCTTGATGAGCCACGGGCACTCCGAACTAGGATCTCTAGAGCAGATCACCTTGATCATGGCTACTGGTTCATCATGTTCGACCTCTGAGAATTTCACACCATCGTGTTCCGTCTGGGCCTGACGCTCTGATACCACGTGTTGGGAATATGCGGTGTTGTGAAGGGGTTCCGCATATTCCGCCTCCGTATATAAGTAAGAACAACCGATCTCAACACTAGTATGATATTGTCCGCTTTGGCACCCGAAGACCCTCACGGCTTTGCATTTGGTCCACTACCAAAAGGCCTCATATTAGTTGAGGTATGTTCTTACTTATATACCGCTGATCCTTTCCATGTTTAACCGATGTGGGATGTGGGACTTTGGTCGCCACCCTAATATATATATATATATATATATATATATATATATATATATATATATATAACTTACTGAGTGTTAAAATTAATTAAAATTTCAAAATAAAATTTTATATTATATTGGTGGTTTACATTTTCGTTTTGTAATATTATGGTAAAATTAATTACAATTTTTAAGTTAAATAAAAGATTATAATTAACATTAAAATATGATAATAAATTTTATATTATATTATTAATCACTTAAAATCAATTTTTTTTAATATCTCTTTTATATTTCAAAAAAATAAAAGTTTTATTAGCAATATCTTGTTGCCCATTATTGTAATAAGATATTTTATGGATATTATCATATAACCTTTTTATAGGACATCATCTTCTAAGGTAATCATCAATCACACTTCTAAGCAAAGTCCAAAATCGATAGATGATCGAAGGGGATGAAGAAACATATCACTATATTTTTATCACAAATTACCCTATTGGAGTATTTTCTTTAAAATCCGAAGAATAATATATGTCTCGTGATTTGAAAAATATGAATTATCGACCATTTATTTTATTAGATTCAATTAAGATTTCAAAATTGAATTTCATATTAAATTGGTGGTTTATTTATTATATTTGATATTCTAATTTATTTTAATAATACAGTAAAATGAATTCAAAAATCAAAATTAAATAGTTTATTATAATTTACTTTAAAATATGGTAATTAAAGTCTAAAAATTAAATACGGAGTACAAAATCATCTCATTTTTAAAACATGTCGCATGAACCCTGCGATGAACACCGTTAATTTCGCACAAAACATGCGACAAAAATGGTATTCATCGCATGTTTCGTGTGATTATTAATAACACATAAACAAAAATATGAAGACTTATACCCACAAATTAAAAATATTCTTAAACATTGAAGTCTTCAATCGTCTTCCATGTTATGTTGATGTTTGCTTAGATTTGTGGTAAAACAATTAAGGTAAGGTAAGATTTTGTTATGTTTTTAATGTTGTGGTAAAAATATTACTATTAAAATGTAAGATTTATGTTAAGGTTTTAAATTAGAGTTAGTTTTTGTAACAATGACAACTGTATAAATATTTAGTAAGATTATATTAGTTTTTAGTTTTCAAATTTTGGTTTATAAAAAATAGAAGGTAGGGTGAAAGATCCACAAAATATATTTATTTTATAAAATAACCTAAAGAAACATTAATATTTTTGTAAGAAATAACAAATTTGATTAAAAGTATAATTTACAATGTGAATCAAATTTTCAATAAATCTAAACTACTAAAACAATCATGAATTCTACTAATAAAAAATATAGATATTGGAACTAGGATCCACTTTTTTCCCAATCCATCACAACCCGGATTCGAATATATTCGATCCAACTTGAACAAAATTATATAAAATAATGTTAACTTAAATTACACTAAACTTTATCACGGATCCAGCTCCGGCTCTAAAATAATGCTACTCTCTTATTCTATGTAGGTGGTGCCACGTAATGCATGCAACAAAGTTATGTGTCGCTGTAACGGTGGCCATACGTGTCCCGGCAGTTGATTAAAGTAACATGGAGAGAGACTGACCGGGGCAACCGGGCAGCTGCTATGGGCCCGATGGACAAGGATCTTGGGACATGAGCCAGCAAGGTAATGAGTCACGTGGGTCCCTCCTTACAATATTTTTGTTCGTTTCTCGGGCCCAGTCTACTCAGCTTTTAATATTATTTGGTGGCAAAGGGACCCACCATCGGTGGAGTCTTTGTTGGAGCCACCATGTGGTCCTGCCATTCCATACATTTCGCTACACATCATAATATAAAGTGACCAACCAAACCAAAAAGTTCAACTTTACTTCCCCACTCAAGTCTTTGGCTTTCATACAAGTCCCTCTCATTTTATAAACATGCTTATTTTTACTCTTTGTATTTTTAATTTTCTAGTTTATTGTTACTATTATAAATATTTTGGAGAGCTGTACACGTTAATCATGTTTTTTTATTTCGGTCTACGACATGTGTTTTTTCGGACGATATATTGTCACGAGTTTTGTTTATTTACTTATTTAATAAGGTGAAGGTGTTAGAAGGAGGACTTATTGTATAAATTAATATATTAATGCGTGTTTGATAAAAACCAAACATTGGATGGACTAGAATTTAAGATGGAAAAAGGTAGGTACCGTTCCTTTAGAGACGTGATGTAGAATAAATTTTTGTGAGTGAATATTTGGTTGAACCGGATATAAGAAGTTTGGAAATGATTAAAGTTTCTGTAGTGTAAAAATAAACAAAAAAAATAATATTAAAATAAAATAGTAAAAGTTATATATAATCAGCTATATAGTGGAAAGTTTTTAGTAATATTGTTTGATTGTGTGAATATTCGTCGTGAAATATGAAATAAAGTTTACAGTGAATAATCAATATATTATTTTATATTTTAAACTTTTTTATAAGATTCTTTTATTTTAAATTATATCCGGTTGGTATTCTCGTCTATTTTATTATTATTATTATTATTATTATTATTATTATTATTATTATTATTGATAGATGTTTAATCATATATGATTTTAATTTTTATAAACAGACCCAAAAAAATGAATTTATGTTTAAAAAAATTTGTACTACAAAACTATTGCAAGTTTATCAAGTTAGTTGATTTATGTTATTTGTTTACGTACAATTTTTTTTTTGAATCTAAGATTTTTTGTTTGATGTTTGGTTGCATCATCAAACTTTTGAATTTTAGATTGTTTGATGTGAAATTCTGAACTTTTAAAGTTTGATATTGTTTGGTATTCGTTTTTTTCCAGTTTTTTAAATCCATGGTTTATATGACCGACCAAAGCTTTACACAAGTAATTGTAGTGATGAGTTTGTGAGGGATTTTGTTTGGTTTGAGTTTTCTGAGTTTAAAACTTGAACTAATTCTTATTTTTAGTATGATGTACTAACATTTGATGTGTATTTTTTTTATTCAGTAAATTTTTCAATATAATTTTTATATGAATTTTATGTAGTTTTTTTTTATAGTTTTTAGATTTAATAAGTTTACGCAAAATGTGTGAGATACTGTGTAACTCTAATCGTATGTATGGTTTATTTTAAAAACATAAGAACACACAAAGACGTAGGATTATGTGATTGCTAAAAATGTCTTTTTATAGTTACAAATCAATATCGATTTTCATTTACCTCGAAAAATTAAATTAAAAACAGAAGATAAAACTGAAATTAATATTGTTAATTTTTTTAGTATAACATTAATATATATACAGGAACGTCATCTCGAATGTTATATGAAAGTCACTGCTACAATTGTCATATAATTCAGATTTGACACACTTATTGAATGTGTTTTTTAATAATACATTTACACATCTTCATCATTTAGATTATTTGGGAGGTTATTTTTTTGATATAATAAATCTTTGGACTTCATTACAAGTAATTAGTACTCGAAACTCTGATTGCCAAACTTTGACTTATGAGGAATAGATTTTGAGAGAATTAAAATTTGTGTATTTTTTTTCGTGTACCTCAATAGTCTATTTATAACATTTATCAATACCATAAAAGTTATGTTTGATTGGAAAGTTATATTCTCGGAGAATAATATTTCTCCGAAAAAAGAACAATTTTCATAATTATCGCGCTAACAAACAAACCTCGTCACGACGAGCCAATAGTTAGTGACTTTGCTTAAATATTTTGATTCTTACTAGCGGCAAGACTCATATTACCACGAAAACGTTGCGACGAAAAAATCGTAAAATCAATTATAGTATATTGTCTTCTCATTATTTTTGTGGCAAACCCAACTGTGGTTGCAACAACGATGAGTAATTTTCAGGTTGTCGTGGTAAAGATATGTAATCTCGTCTTATACGTGTATCTGTCCAGATTGTTGAAACCAACCTTTCTATTTTCCACAACGATTGAATCTTCTTTAGCCTCATTTTATTCGATGTTCACCTACTCGCGTGTCTAGCTTGCTCATCCAATCTCATATTAAATTTGACGATCCAGACTTGTCTAATTACCAATTCCGTATATTTTATTTATTCAATATATTCAACAATCTTCCACTTGATTAGATCATATATGTCAGATCCTCACTCATACAACTTGCATGCATAAAATAAAATGTATTCCGATTTGAATTTTATCTTGATGTAAAAATAACAAAGTTACACCAAAAATTTTTGTAGTCTTAACTTTAAACCAACGCCCTATATGGCTTAATCAAATATCTCTCACACTCAATCGCATTATTAATATTTTTGTCTACATAATCACTTAACACTATTTTGCATGTATGCTCTATTTGTTTCAAAAATATAACTTGAACTCACTCTCTTATGAGAGCTCACACCACTCAAGGATTCTTGTATGTGTAATTCTTACAATATGTTTATTATATTTAAAAACACATGACACCCATACACTAAATTGTATTAAAAGTTCTTTAAACTCATCATTCAACGAAAATGATCGACATATATCACACATCATAATTGAACCTTAAATTATTTTGTTGAAACCTTTCACAATAAATTTTACTACCCATTAAAAGTTTGATGTCTAGGCTTTCTATAGTAAAATTGGGTTGTCATTAAATCTAAAATATCATTTTAAGAATTTTAGTCTCATCCCTCTAGATGTTGAGTTAACCAATTCTCGGGCCAATCGTTGGGTAAATAAATATGCAAGGTTCTCATTAAATCGCACGTATAAGAAATATATAATTCCCTTTCAAATCAATTATCTTACGTGTTACATATTTGACTTATATGTCTAAACTTTCTATTATATGTACCATTGTATGATCTATCCAGAGTTGATTAACTATCACAATCTATTTGGATTTTCACACTTCCCTTTCAAATTTATTTTTTATGTTATGGGCGATGTTATGAACTCAACTTTTATTTTTTAATGGGATGTACATGTCTGTTTATTTGATCTATAAGAAAAAACACCTCATATAAAACTGTATACAAACCTCGTAGTTAATTTTTTATCGGCTAGACTGGTGATCAATTGCATATGTGTATCCCTCAAGTAATATTAAGAAAATTAGAATATTGAAATCATGTGGTTTTGGTCTTTTTGAATAACCGGAAATCCTTTGCATTTTTATTCCATTTTTTCTACACTAATAAATTAACTTAGTTTATTCATCACAAATAGAATGTCCTCTCCAATCGAGCCATTACTCGTTTATTATTTCTAAGATTTTTAAACTATGAGCAAATAACATATATGTTTCTTTGAATTTTAGATGTTTAAATTTATCATGTACATATTCAATGTCACGGATTTGGTTTATGACAGAACCTCAACTATTGTTTGAATAATTTTATTCTTAAAATAATATTTACCTTTTTAGTATCCTCCATCTTAAAAATAAAACGAAAAATCATTTTCAATTTTAAAATATATTTAATGTCATTACTTAGTATAAGTAAATCATCCACGTATAAACACATATTGACCATTATGTCATAAATAAACTTTTTATATAAACATTTGTCTGTTATATAGTGTCTAAATCTAATAGATATATATCAATCTTTCGTATAATTTCTAAAGTGTTTGTTTATGACCTTATAAATACTTAACAAGCCTACAAAACTTTGTTTAATTCCATGGAAGTACCAAAACTTCGGGATGTTCCATGTAAAGTGCATCATCAAGACCTCTATTTAGGAATACCATTTTGATATTATAAATTTATAGTTTGTATATCAACTCGATTACAAAAAAAACATCCATATGCTCGTGGTTCTCACAACTAGAGAAAATATATCAAAATAACTTATATCTTTTATATATATATATATATATATATCAATCTAAATTTGTCGGAAATCATTGACTGCCAATATTGCTATGAATTGTTGGACGACATCATTTGTGTGATACTTATTTCTAAAAAACCATTTATAACTAATTGATATTGAACTTTAAGGTAAATCAACTAATTCCCAAGTTTGGTTTGACTACTGGGATTTATTCAATTATTTAGTCTCTCTTACCAAAATGCAAAATCTATAGAATATATTGTTATCTTATAAAATTTAGAGTTTTTTCGTTTGATTTTTTCATAATTTCCTTACATCAAGTATAAAATAAATCATTTGAGAATCTATATTATTAGATCTTATAACTTTATATCGTTTATCTATTTGACTCCTACGATGGCCATAAGCTTTCTCAACAATCTTTTATTTTTCAAACTCATTTTTTAATTCCTACAACAATTTGAGTCATATTATCACTAAATAACTTTGATTCAAAGAACTCCACTAATCTAAATTAAAATATAATATTAGAACTCAAGTATAAAATCTTATAAGCATTGTTATTTGTTACGTACCCAATAAACACACATCTTATACTTTTTATGTTTAACTTTATCCTTTTTAGAATCATGGTTTTACAAAATTCTAAGCACCCTAAACTTTTAAAGATCAAATATTTGGTTTTCTTCACTTCGATACCTCATATAGCGAGATTATTATCTTTGTAAGAGAAATACAACCAACAATATACATGTTTATATGCACCCTACAATTGACTAACATAATATGTTTCATCTCAATTAGTATTTTGTTTTTGTTGAGGCATATAAAGTCTATAACATTGATGAATTATATTGTGTATTTGTAAAAACTAAATAATTACCTTAAAACTATTTTCCACCTTTATCGCCATGTAAGATTTTAATCTTAGTGTCTAAATGATTTTCAACTTAGGTTTTGAAAATTTTAAACATACTGAAGTTTTCATCTTTATGTTTAAATAAAGAAACATAAGTAAATTTAGAATAGTCATCTATGAAAATCATAAAATATATTTTACCCTTATGTATCAATACATCATTTAACTCATATATATATATATATATATATATGTTTATAAAGTCTAATAATTTCGTATATATTGTTATGCTTTCATAATAAAAATTTTACTAATCATTAACTATACACACAATTCACAATTTACATACAAATTGTATCATATTATGTGTGTTATGACATACGTGTGTAAGTCTACCATATCATAACTTATAATTATTATGCGAACAAGAATAAGTAAAATTTAAAAAAATTCTTAGTGGATGTTTAGAGATACATAATTTTAACATTTTATTGTAGAAGTATTATTTTCCAATAAAGATACATTTTTTGCTCATAATAAGTTTCGAGGAATCATACACTGGATGAAATCTTGTTATAACTAAAAGATCATTATACACCAAGTTTGTGTTAATCTATTGAGCATACAAAAAATTAATGAGAATTATAGTGTTCCCACTTATAAACACTAACTCGGTGTTTTCACATTCCTTCACTTTTGATTTGTAGGTGTTGACCATTTCACCTTATGTGCACTACTATTTTAGTAAATGTATTTAAATAAATTTGATCATGACCAACGTGTACTAATGCACATTTACATACGACCAACCAAATGATTTATTTTATGTAATATTAACTTCAAGCACCATTGCCACAATTTCCTTTTCCATTATTTTCACGCTATTATTCTTTCTTTAAAAAACGTAATCTATTATAAAATGGTCATAAAAACGTAATCTATTGTAAAATTGACTCAATTAGAACTTTTTTGTCATGTAATCTTAGAAGAGAATTGATAATTTTATTATCTGAAAACTTTTTTTTTGCTTGGAAAATAGGAAGTGTGGGAGTTTCCCCCTCATGTTGCATGTCATAATTATATGTTAACCCAAATGTTATGCTTATAAAAAAATATAAGAGCTTTTTCATTTGAAAATTCCAAAGTGATAGTGGCTGAGGTCGAGTGAATCTTCGGGACGCGTCATATCAGAGAATCTCAATACCTCATATGGACAATAAACATAGTTTTGGTTAAAAATGATAATGAGAAGTGAATAATATGTCCAGACTTCACAAATTTGAACAAAACATGTCATAATAATCCATTTTTTATCCCAATAATTGATCAGTTAATAGATTATACCTTGTAAAACAAGCTTGTATATTTTATGGATATATATTAAGGTAATATACCAAAAACAACACCACATTCATCACTAATCGGATATTACACAATTATAAGGTTAATCCTCTTAGATTTATAAATGTGTAATCAACCTGTCATAGGTTGGTTAAAAAAAACTTCATCGATTAAATTGGATGAAATGTGAAGATATATTAATAGAATTTGGTTAATAGCCCTAATGATTCAGACCATATAAATGATTTTGTTGAAACTTTCAATAACTTAATATTTATTCAACTTTAGATTAATCCGTAAAAGTGTGTCTTTTGGGTCACGTCAGGTCAGTTTCTGAGTTTTATCGTTAGTGAGAAGGTAATCTGATTTGTCATAGTTAGATGCTTTACGTTGCATGGTCCTACTATATATATCAAGAAGGTTCAATATTTGATTAGAATGTTGACGGACCTCAACGGGTTCATTTCTCGCTCTCCAGACAAACGTTTCTCTTTCTTTCAAGTGTTGAAGAAGGCAAAACAACTTCATTAGATTAAGGAGAAATGGTGTACGTTTGATAAGATTAATGAACATTTATCATCCATATAAGTTTTATCTAAGATTTTAATAGGCGGGAGGTTACTAATCTATCTAGAAGTGTCTGATTATAACATGAGCTTAATTTTGATAAAAGAAGTGCACATGTGGTTGAAACATATTTATTATGTGACAAATAGCCTAATTGATATATATACAAGATACATTAAATTACAAAAATTGATATGTGCATTAGTTGTTGCCGCAATGAAGATGGTGTTATACTTCTAAGGAATTATATAATTATATGAAATTTTCACCGTTTCCATAGAATATTTCCAGAAGTCGAGTTAGGTGAATCTTAGTGTGGATAATAATTGCATGAGGGTAGGCTGGTAATTTCAGTTGGTGTTTTATGGTGGTGTGTGGGTGTTTAAGTGTTTAGAGTAGAGAGATAATTAAGCAGCTTGGTAGCAGTTAATTCTCATTACCCATAGTTAATATAGGTGGTTGGGTATTTATACCCTGATGTTTGGGCCCTTATGGGCTTTCGGGTCATGTTTAATGGACCCGGGTAATGTTCAAAGACCCATGAGCTCTAAGTAGGAGAGCAAGTAGCTTAGTCAGGAAGTGTTTAGGTTTTTTAGTACTTTTGTCATAGTTCGAACAGTCCTATGGTCATAGTGTTCAAAGTGATCTGTCCGGTCCATGTGATCTGTCCGGTCCGGAGGCCTTGGACTGATCTGTCCGTATCCGGGGAGAGTACAAAATTCAGACTCATCAAATTCAATATAACATTTGAGCCAAAGACGACTATCAAGCCTCAAGCCTCAACTAATTTCTTAACTTATTTTCACGCTAAAAGACCAACCCCCTATATTGAGAGTCATTTACTATTGTGGGTGACTTAGACTAATATGGGATCTAGGTCTCTGGGTTGTGGATTTGGGGTTTAATTGGTAGCCCTTCAAGTTATTACTTTCAGATTTAAAGCTTCTAACATTGAGTTTGAGTACGAGGATATTATTGATGGGTTTCGATTGACATTTTTGTGTGGAACTATGAGGATGAGGTTAGTCATTAACTCATAGATTTTGATCAGTCATGATCTTAGTCATGGCAAAATGCACAAGTATCTTTTTATTAAGTACCTTAAGGTGTTGAAACAATAAGATGAGACTTTTGAAGCTGCCTACTATGAACAAGTTTTGAGGGAAACAAATCATGCGCTGACTCCTTAGCTTCGTTGGCAGGATCTGAAACCATCCATTGGGTTTTCTCGTACAATGCTCATCAATTAAAATAGAAACCGACCCCATGAAAGAAGAAGAATTTAGAGATGTTTGCCATAAACTCAGATACTTGAAGGTATCAGATAAAAGACTTACATTCGAATTGTATGCTCCTTTCTGACAAAGATTCATACAGTAACTTAAAATTCAAATTTTATAAGTATGTTTTTATAAGAGGGACTCTAAGAAAGGGTTGAATCGCGCCATCCATTATTACCTTAGGTCATATGATTCTTATGTTATCCTTAAAGAGCTCTATAATAGAGTAGGATCGACTTATTATGGCTGTAAGCCTTTGACTAAAAGAGTGTTTCTACCAGGTTATTATTGGCCTAGCAACATGACTGATGTTGAAGAGTTAGTCAAAATGTCTGACCTTGTCACTGATTTGCGAGTAGTATCTGGTGTGGATAAAAGTAGCCTGGGGGTAGGATGGTAATTTTAAGTAGAGTTTTAAGGCGGCGTAAGGGTGTTTCACGGTGGTATGGTGGTGTTTAAAGGAGTTTCAAGATATTTCAGGGTGTTTCAAAGTGTTTCAAGGGTGGAGAGAGAATTAAGCAGCCTGGCAGCAGTTAATTTTCCTTACCCATAGTTAATGCTGGTGGTTGGGTATTTATAGTGTGATATTTGGGCCCTTATGGGCTTTCGGGTCAAATTTAATGGACCCGGGTCATGTTTAAAGACCCATGAAGTTTAAGCAGATGCACAGGTAGCTTAGTCAGATAGTGATTAGGTTTTTTAGTACTTTAGTCATAATTCGAACTGCCTTATGTTTGCAGTGTTCAAAGTCTCCTGTCCGGTTCAACCAGTGCTGTTCGAACTGAAGTCATGGGGGTCTGTCCGGATTTACGGGGTGACTTTACTTTGGACTACCCTTCCGGGGGGCTTTTCGAATTCGGACTCATCAGGAGCCCCTTTTTTAGGTATTTGAACAAGTGTCCTTGTTTAAAGAACTGAAAAACAGTCCGATTGTGGAAGTGGTTTTCCAATTCGAAGAGAATTGTGTTAGGCCCGGACAGATCAACTGTTACGAATTCCAAACGGTTCTTTGTCAGAAGTAGTGGGACACGTATCACCCTCTGGTTGGTCACTCCAGCCGTTTTTCTACCTCGAAAATTACACCACTTTATTGAATAGGTAACTTCTTTAAATGGTTTTGACGACGTTAGCGCCGTCTTTTAATCATTGCCCAACTTTTCGGATTCTCCTAGGAATCAAACCCCTTTTTTACATTTACTATAAATACTATTCATCTTTCACAGTCTCATTTTCACTTTGCCATTTTACTCAAAACTTCATCTCTCTAAAACCTTAAGATTTCCTTAATCGTTTTATGTTCACAGCAAGAACAGCTTTAATCAAGGGTGGCTGGCTCAATCTTTCAGAACTAGAGAGAGCTCAAAGGGTTGAAAAAGAGAAAAGGATTGCAGCAGGGCTTCCAGCATCGCCAGTTGAGAGACCAGCCACTTCGATCGAAGAATCTGATAGAGGTTCGTCTTCTTCGAAAGGTACAAAACCTAGAAAACTTTTTCGAACGACACTCTCCCCCATTGTTTCAGACTCTTCAGTTCAAGAGTCTATTCCTGTCGTCGAACCAGGGGTTACTGTTACGAGTGTCAAGAAGAAATCTACTTTTATTGCCATGGGGTCCGACTCCGATCATTCTCCAGACAAGATTATTATGAAGAGACCAAGTAGACTGGTTAAAGGACTCTCCTCAAAAAATACTAGTGAGTCAGGGTCCGGAACAACTGTTAGAACCCTCCGGGAGAGGCCGGTTGGTCCGGAGGCTAGCAGTCCACTACCTCCTAAGGAAACTTCGACCTCAGAAACTCAAGCTGAGGTGAGAACTCAAAAGTATACAACGAGCCGCCAGTCCGGAGGATCAGCTGTACCAAGCTTCATCCCTCCCCGGGCTGTTTCTGCAGAAGCTCCCCCAACAGTAATGGAGGAGAGGATGGAAGACTCCACTGAGGAGGTCAGGTTTGAGTCCGAGTCTTCCGGACAAGCTGAAACTGCAATAGTTGTTGCCAAGAAAGGCAAAGAGGATTTGTACTTGAGCCGTCCGGATCTGCCGGAGGGCCTTGAAGGGAAAGTTGGACCCTGCTTTCACAAGGTAGAATTTAAGTATCTCTTATCTTTGTTAAAAACCAAGTATGCGTTTATTCATACTAGAGACTTGGGACGGCTTCGCACTAAGTGGGGGATCCCTGAAAACGTAAAGATCCGAATTCCCATCGATCCGGAGACCCCGATGGATTGTAAGAGGAATGAGATTGTATTTTTTACAGAGCTGTTCAATTGGGGACTCAGGTTCCCATTGGATCCGGAGATAGTGCGCTATTTCCATTTAGTGAAGTTATGTCCATCGCAGCTGAACCCCAACGGATGGTACACCTTGATGTCATGCATTATGGCGTCCAGGATGTCCGGAATCCCTCTTCCCATGGAAGAGCTTGCTGCTGTGGCAAGTCTATGCAAACATCACCAGTTCCCCTTTTATCACTTTAATATGGGGAACAATCTGAAAGCTGTCGATGATCTCCTGGAATCGGAGAATAAATGGAGGAGCCAGTTCTTGTTTATAAGTGGCTCATGGGAGAATGGGAAGAAGATTAAGGTTGGGGAGAATCCTAGCCTTCTTCGAAGTAGATGGAGAAGTGATCGTAAGTTCTTTCTTTAAGTTTCTATTCGAATCTTCCCTTCTTTAAGCTTTCACTAACTTAATTATTCTTTTGTTTTGCCAGAACTGCCAAAAGAGTTCGGACACTATGCGAAAGCCGGACAGGTTACCTGTGGCAAGATAAACACATGGGCCGCAGAGAACTGGGAGAACCGGTTTCACAAGGCTTTCACTCCGGGAAACTTAGCCAGATCTCACCTGTGGAACACCACAGGTCGGAGGGATTTAACATGGGAGGAGTTCTCCACCCCTCCTGATGATGACATAGTGCTGAGAAGGTCTCACGAGCTAGATGGGACCCTTTTCCTCCCTCTCCGGGCCAAAGCCCCAAGTAAAATGAAGGGCCAGAAGAAGAAAGGGAGGAAAACGGCAGTGGATTCAGAGAAAAAGGCTCTAACTGACACAGAGGTGCCAGTCCCAGCTCAAGTTGATGCAAATCTTCTACAAGTGGTAGAAGTGGAAAGTAAGAAACACGGAGAGACTCCCTCAAAACCTACGAGGGCCTCCAAACGAACCCGTAAGCAAGTAAGCGATGGTGCTGACAGAGAAGTAAAAAAGAAGAAGACTTCTCAAGAAGAAGAGTTCGCTGTCCGGGATCCGGAGCCCACTTTCCCAATTGACCCAACGTTGGCTGAAGCGATCCCAGAGAATCTTAACGAAGGAATTCCAAGGGAGCTCCATACTGATGAGATTGAAAGGGGAGAGATCAATATGGACGAAGTGGATGTCACCGGCCTGGGTCCTCTAGGTGATTACTTTCTTGGTCTGTCAAGAGACGAGTTTGCTGGGCCATACGTTCCTCCAAGTAGTTCCAACACGGTAAACTTCAACGGTAAGACTTTTTTGGTTTCCAGCGAGAGGGATGTTATAGCTCACTCCCTCCTTAGCAATGTGCAACCTGTGCTCACCCTGGAAAGGCAAGTCCGGAGTCAGGCAGAATCCATTAAGGAGCTTAAGTCTGAGAAGGAGAAACTGTCCGATGACCTCCGGGGTGCCACTACCCAGGTTGACTTGCTTAAGGAGTCGAACGAACAGCTGAAGAAGAGTAAAAATGAAAGCAACACGCCTCTTTAGAGAAAACCCTAGAAGATCTCCGGGCTAAGCTGTCCGAGTTGGAGAAGGACTTGAAAACCTCAAAAGATGAGACTGCAGCAAAAGAGAAGCTTGTCACCAATCTGACTACTGACAAACTTGCTTTGGAGAATGCAGTGACTCAGGCTGCTGGTGAGAAAGCTGCCCTAGTGAAGGATCAAGAGGCCATGATCAAGGCCAAAATCAATGCTTACGCCAAGGAGATGATACGGAGTGAGGAATTATTGATTGAGAAGGTGAAGTCCGACATGGTCCTTTTATTTCATGAGAAGTTCCCGAAGAGGAGACTTGGGGACTTATGGCGTTATGTGGATGATGACGATCTCCCATATTGGACCATGGTTGATGAAGGGTACACTGACATATCCTCATCTGGTGACGAGGAGGAAACCGGAGAGAGTCCGGGTGAAGAAGAGGCTGACCCCAAAGGAAAGAAGGTCATTGAGGAAAAAAGCGATGTTAAGACCAAGGGAGCAGATGAGGGTGAGCCATCTTCAAAGGCTCCACCTTAGTTGGTAATTTATTCTGTTTACTTTCTGTTCGGACCAAAGTCCTTGGAAGGCCAAGGCACCTTTTTTTGTGATGCTGTCCGTTTTAACCGGACAGATTTTTGTATTATGTTAAAACTTGTTTAAAAAGTCCTTGGAAGGCCAAGGCAACTTTAAGTTTTATCGAATGAATGTTTTATCTTGCACAACCTTTCTCTTATTCCATAGTTTGTTTAAGTATTTCGTATTGTGAGAGTGTTTAATTTCTCTGGCTAGAATTTAAATAGCCCTTAGATCTTTCAGTTCGGGTAGTATGACAATCAACAGAATTTTGAAAAAACTTAGAAAATTTATTCAAAAAAGCTCCAAGTTTCATTTAAAGCTCTCCGTGGCGCCAGAGAGAGGAAGTGGTATGCCCCCAAATATTTACATGGATGTTTAAACAAGTAAATATTTACATAAGTTTTATTCCAAATACATTCGAAGGTGTTCAATATTCCAAGGGTGAGTTAAAACCCTGCCATCTTTGTCTTCCAGCCAGTATGTGCCAGGCTTGATTCTTTCAACCACAGTATACGGACCCTCCCAAGTTGGGGCCAGCTTTCCGAAGAGTTTTTCCTTGGTATGCAAGAAAACTTTCCTCAATACTTTATCTCCTGGTTGAAAGTCCCTTCTTTTAACCTTGGAAGCAAACCTTCTTCTCATCAAGCCCTGATAGTGTGCCATTCTAAGATGAGCTTTTACTCGCCTTTCTTCAATCAAATCAAGCTGATTTCTGATTGCTATTTCATTAGCCTGTCCGGAGAAGTTATGAACACGAAAATAGGGGAGTGTCTTCTCTATGGGAGCTACTGCATCCATCCCATAAACCAAGGCAAAAGGTGATTCTTGTGTGGCAGCCCCAGGCGTTGTCCGGTAGGCCCACAAGACTTCTTGTAAATAACTAGGCCACTTCCCAGCAGCCCCTTCCAGATTTTTCTTTAAGCCGGACAGTATTGTTCTATTAGCCACCTCAACTTGCCCATTGGCTTGTGGGTGGAATGGTGAAGAAAAGCAGTGCTGAATACCCCTTGAGGCACAGAAGCTCTCCATTTCTCTGTTGTCAAACTGTGGCCCATTATCTGTTGTTATTCTCTGAGGGACACCAAATCTGCAACATATGTTGGATAGAATGAATTTTATAACAGCCTTTGATGTTGTCCCTGCCAAGGGGGCTGCTTCTATCCATTTCGAGAAGTAGTCAATGGCTACGATTATGGTTTTACGCCCTCTGGACGCCATAGGAAGAGGTCCAATTAAGTCTAATCCCCATCGAGCAAAGGGGATAGGCTCAGAAATTGACTCCAAAGGAATGACTGGCACATGAATTCCATTACTGTACCTCTAACATGGGTCACACCTTCTCACCAACTCCTTAGCATCTTTCATTATTGATGGCCAATAATATCCGGAGAGAAGCACTCTTCTTGTTAATGCTCTAAATCCACAATGGGCTGATCCCTCACCATCATGTAATTCGGAGAGAACCATTTGTGACTCATGATCTCCTAAACAGCGTAGGAGAGGTTTGCTATAGGATTTCTTGTACAAGACCTCTCTAATCATGATGAAACCATGAGCCTTGTGTTTTAACGTTCTGGCTTGTGATTTAACCAAGGGTACGACGCCATCGGACAGATATTGGATAAGAGGAGACCTCCAATCCTGAGGCTGATCTACTTGTATTTCAAAGACTTCCTCTTTCTCCCCTTCATTAAGTTGAATAGAAGGACTTTCAAGCACATGGATCCATGGATAGGACTCCGTATATGCTATTGTTGCCAACGAGTCTGCAAGCTCATTCTCTGCCCGGGGGATATGCTCATAGGCAACAGCTTTAAACTTCATTGCCTCATTTTTCAAGAGAGTTAAATATTTGATCAACTGTTCCTTTCTAGCTTCTGATAAGCCCAAAGCATGGTGGACGAGCAATTGGGAGTCACTTAGTAGCTTGACCCTTTTTGCTCCACAAATGTAAGCCAATTTTAATCCAGCTATAGCTGCTTCGTATTCGGACTCGTTATTGGACGCCTTAAAAGCAAAACAAATAGCTTGAAACATGTTGTCCCCATAGGGAGAGGTAAGACATATTCCTGCCCCAGATCCTATGGCACTGGATCCTCCATCTGTTCGGACAATCCACACTTTTTTGTCTTTTGAATCAACAGGTTGTTCTGAGTCCCTATCAGAATGGAATTCGACGAGAAAATCTGCCACAGCTTGAGCCTTTACTGCTGTTCGAGGAGCAAAGTCTATGTCGAAGTCCCCCAACTCTACTGACCACTTTGTCATTCTGCTCGAAATATCCGCTTTCTGAAGGACATTTTTTAAAGGGAAAGATGTCCGGACTATGATAGGATGAGCCTGAAAATAAGGCCTCATCTTTCTTGCAGCTATCACCAAGGCCAATGCTAATTTTTCAAGTTTCAGGTAGCGCCGTTCAGCATCAATCAGGCTTTTGCTGATGTAGTATACTGGGTGAGGATACCCATCAACCTCTCTAACTAACACAGCACTGATGGCACAACTTGAAACAGCCAGATACAGAAATAGAGTCTCCCCATCGATTGGTTTGAATAAAGTCTTCGGAGAGGACAGATGCTTCTTGATTTCATTGAATGCCTCATTACACTGTGGTGTCCACTCAAACCCCTTTGCACCCTTCAAAGTTTGAAAGAAAGGAGCACATCTGTCCGAAGACCTTGAGATGAATCTGTTCAAAGCTGCTAACCTCCCCGTTAACCGCTGCACTTCTTTAATATTTCGTGGAGGCTCCATTTGGAACAAGGCATTGAGTTGGTCCAGGTCGGGCTGTATTCCATGCTCACTTATAATATACCCTAAGAACTTCCCGGACTGCACTCCGAACACACATTTTTCAGGATTTAATTTTAAATTTACCTTGGCCAGGTTGGCAAAAGTCTCCTGGAGGTCGGACAAGTGCAGCTGCTCATCCACACTTTTTACCATCATATCGTCAATGTAAACCTCCATATTTCTTCCAATTTGATCAGCAAAGGCTTTATTGACTAACCTTTGATAAGTAGCCCCAGCATTCTTCAAACCAAAGGGCATCACCTTGTAGCAGTGTAATCCTCTATCAGTAACAAAAGTGGTATGCTCTTGATCCCTGGGATCCACCTGGATCTGATTGTATCCGGAGAAAGCATCCATAAAGGAGAGCAGCTTGTTCCCAGAAGTAGAATCTACCAGCTGATCTATCAGGGGAACCGGATACAAGTCTTTTGGGCAAGCTCGATTGAGATCTGTAAAGTCAATGCACATTCGCCATTTACCGTTTTTCTTTTTTACCAAGACCGGATTGGCAGTCCACAAAGGGTACTGAGATTCTTTAATGTGCCCCATCTTTGTGAGTCTGTCAACCTCTTGTACAATGACATCAGCCTTTTCTTTTGAGAAAGCTCTCCTCTTCTGTACCACAGGTGCCACATCTCTCCGGACAGATAGGTGATGGGAAATCACCTCTGATGGAACTCCAGTAACATCAGCATTGCACCAAGCAAAGACATGCTGATGGTCTTTTAAGAATTTTAACATTTCTTCTTTCAACACTTGTGGCATTTTGGACCCTATCTTGACAAATTTCCCTTCTTCTAAGCAGTGTGTCTCAACCTCTTGTTTCAAGGCTATACAATCATCAGTAGTATGGCCAATATCATTGTGGTATTGGCAAAAAGAATTATTTCGATGTTCTCTGGGAGACTGCAAGGTTTCCGGTCTCCGGTAGTGTATTTCATCTTTAGTTTTCTCGAAAATGGTTGCCACACTTTCTTTGAGCTCTGCAAACCACTCCGGTTGGACCCACGGCCCCCTTTTGTTTCTAGACTGTTGACTTTGTGCAGGAGCAGCTGGTTGAGACTGAGCTTTTCCTCTTCCATGCCCCTGTCCGGTTTCTCTAGCTTTGTTGCCGGACTGGTTTGGATTGGGAGTTGGTGTTACCGGGGTGGATCTCACCTGCCTGTGCACCCTGGTCTTTTTTGTTTCATCAACATTTATTTGCTTGCCGACTTGATTTAGCAATCCACCCCAGGTCATGGCTTTCTTTCTTGTCACTGAATCGGCCAGGTTGCCCGGGTTCAAACCTTGTCTCAGGGATGCTATTGCCACTTGTTCAAAGCAATCAGCCAGCCCGTTCTTTGTGTTCACAAAACGACTTATGTATTCCTTCAATGATTCATTTGGCTCTTGGGCACAATGGATTATGGTATCTCCATTGCCCTTGAGCTCCTTATTTCCCACAAATTGCCTTCGAAAGGCCACCCAGAAGGTATCAAAGTCTCTGATACAGCCCTGAGGAAGGCTGTTATACCACTTCAGAGCACTCCCCGTAAAGGACTGGGAGAAGGCCCTGCAGAGTAGTTTATCATCATCATCAAAGTTCATCATGAAGTTCTTGAATTGCTCCAGATGATTGTCCGGATCAGTACTGCCGTCGTACTTCTCCATCTTTGTGCTATCGAACCTCTTGGGGAGGTTTCCGGATAGGATTTTAGAAGACAGTGGAGACTGCCTCCAATTTCTTCCACGACTGAACACGGTATCCTCATTAGGTGTTGCAAAGATACCTGGCTCATCATGGAAGGCAAATGGATCCACCAGCATCCGGTCTATATGTCTCCGGCTGTGAGATGATCCTTTCCCAATGTGTCTTTTCATTCTTCCATGGTGGTCTCTTTTTCTGGAATACTTTTTAACTTGCTTTTGTTTTTTTCTGGTTCGCCCTTCGTCACTGCTGGAGGACAAGGACTTTTCATTCCCCTCACTGTCCGAAGAGCTGTCCGAAGATTCTAAACTTGAGTCAGAACTCTCCACAGGCTTGGACCGGTGAGACTTTTTAGAACTAGCATGTGTCTTTTTAGTGCTCACATGAGTCTTCGAAGCCTCATGCTCTCGAGGGTTATCAGAGCGATGAGCAACTGATGCTTTGGACTTTTCCTTCATGCCCATCTTGGCCTTCTCAGCCCTCAGAGCTTCTATTTCAACCCTCAACCTGTCACGCTCTTGGACAGTATATTCATCGTTTTCTTCCACCACTTCGAGCAAAGCCGGTGGAAGCTCTGGATTATCCGGATTCATTCGGACAGAATTCTCTTACTTGGTTTTGAATGTTTGATTCAGGCACCGTCGCCTCCCACTGTGGTCGCCAATTTGGTGTGGATAAAAGTAGCCTGGGGGTAGGATGGTAATTTTAAGTAGAGTTTTAAGGCGGCGTAAGGGTGTTTCACGGTGGTATGGTGGTGTTTAAAGGAGTTTCAAGATATTTCAGGGTGTTTCAAAGTGTTTCAAGGGTGGAGAGAGAATTAAGCAGCCTGGCAGCAGTTAATTTTCCTTACCCATAGTTAATGCTGGTGGTTGGGTATTTATAGTGTGATATTTGGGCCCTTATGGGCTTTCGGGTCAAATTTAATGGACCCGGGTCATGTTTAAAGACCCATGAAGTTTAAGCAGATGCACAGGTAGCTTAGTCAGATAGTGATTAGGTTTTTTAGTACTTTAGTCATAATTCGAACTGCCTTATGTTTGCAGTGTTCAAAGTCTCCTGTCCGGTTCAACCAGTGCTGTTCGAACTGAAGTCATGGGGGTCTGTCCGGATTTACGGGGTGACTTTACTTTGGACTACCCTTCCGGGGGGCTTTTCGAATTCGGACTCATCAGTATCCACCGTTTAGGAGTGCCTCTGCAATCATATCATAAGATTTGTTATTTGATAAATACGTGTTAGATATTGTAGGACATTCTAAAGCAATTATATCACACCAATATATCCATCTAGCAATCTAATAATTCTTAAAATGAATAGAGAGATAAACACTTACAAGAATAAGATAAAAAGAAATGATTTTTTTTATTAAAACTAACAACTAATGTAGGTTCAGACTGCACAAGGCAACTACCACCTAGTGATGTGCATTCAATAACATATCTTAATACCTTTCCATACTCATGCTAATGGTCATGTTGAGGTTTCAAATAAGAGCTTGTAAGATTTATTAAATAAGAACTTAGAAGAAGTAACACACAAATGACCTAACTTTCTTCTTAAAGTTTTATGGGCCTACTGAACCACACCTCGGACTACTACGGCGGAAACCCATTTTTCTCTAGTATATCTGATGAATGTTATTGTCCCTTGCGAGATCATATTGCATTCATTTCAAGTCTTTAACTACTCCAAATAAGATAATGATATCGAGATAATAATTAAGTTAGATATAATAGAGAAAAAAACTAAGGTCCATCATAGGATTCAACAATATCAAACTTTGATGAGGAGTATATATCCTTCTCGTGTCTGATCCTGAGATTTCAAAGTGGGTAAAAAGGTTGATAAAGTAGTTCTTACCTACCATAGCCTCTAAGGTTGGAAAGCTAATACCAAATTGGGAGGGACCATACATTGTCATAAAAAAGTTTAAAGCATGAACATATAAACTTGTAAATGAGGAAGAAATAAACCTTCCCCACCCTTGGAACATTGAATACTTAAAGATATATTTATCTCAAAATTATGATTGATGTATTCTATTTTAATTTTATTTCTTTGTAACTACGAGGTGATGAACGATGGTTCACTTTTTTTTACCATAGTGTTATATAAAGGTTTTAATGAGGTACTTATATAAACGTTTAATTAATATACTTTTTATCCTTGTTCTTGGATCTTGTGTTCCTTTTAAACTTCATTAGTGAATGATTGAGGAGAGTTCCTTCACATCACATGCTACAAATAAATCAACTATTATTGATCAAATATATCCAAATATTTTAAATAAATGCATTTGTCTAATCCGACAAAAGTGTGAAAATTGTATAACTATTAATGGTTAGATTTGTCGGAAGCTCTTAAGTGAAGGCATGATATATTCAGGTAGAAGTGTGAAAATGGTCCAACTATTATTGATCATAAATGTCCAAAACTTTTAAGTAAAACACATGTGAAAAATATTCCAACCAAAGTTATTATTGATCATAGATGTCCAACCATTTTAAGTAAAACTTTTAACTTTAACACTTATTTCATATTCTAAAATTTGAAAAGCACAAAGTTATTCATCGTAAAACACTTGTGAAACCTTTTGTCCCAATGATCTAAAAATCACTTACTTAGCTCTAAGAACAGTTTAATTCTTTGTACTTTGATGAGGTCAAAAGATTATTGTACTTTGTCAAAGAAATTAAGATCAATGTCGAAGTCAAGATAAAAATAAGATGATAAAGGAAATAGATCAATGAGTTTGTTAAGAAGATAATTTGCTTTGGCATGCTTCATGTCCTTACTCAATTTCTTTCGAACAATTCAAGAAAACTACCAGTTTTACTTTACGATATGCACTATGTTCTCATAAACCCTTCAGATCAAAATGAAACTCATTTACCAAATTATTTTGAAACATGAAGATCCCTGCTACCTTAAGGCGGTTCACCAAGAGAATATAGTATAATGAAGAGTAATAATTGGTAAAAATCATGCATAGAGATATGATTTAAATCATTCCAAACTTAATATCTAACATACTTGAATCAATGATTCAATAGACCAATGTTCGATAGGTGTTACAACTAACCGGGTTCAAAGACAAGTGTAACAAGATGAATAATTGAAATAGGTTAGGGTGAAAATGAAAGCTTAAAATCTAGTTAAATATATCAATGTATAACACAAGCTCATCAGCTCATGGCCAAACATGAATCACACCACTGATCGGTAGCTAAACCTTGACATTTTACAGAGCACTTGATCAGATTCAAAGAAAACCCAAAGTTTCAGAGTCGTAATAAATATACATAATAGTATCAAAGGAAATACGATAATGGTTGTGCATATTTAGGGTGATAAGAAGTCTCCGAAGTTCGAACCACTTCATTTACTTCCATCGTTTTGGTCTCAACCTGCTCTCCAATACCTTTTTGTCTTTCCAAACTCTTCACCAACATATTTCCGCTTAAGTTGGAGCTTGAAAGCTTTATTTCAAAGTCTGTGTTTTTTGGCTATATGGCTGAAGATTCTCCATGAGAAAGGGTTTTGGACGTAGAAAAACTCAAAGAAACTAGCGATAAGACCAAACCGACTGTCCTGAGACTCATATCAAAGTTTCATAAAGTGTCCTTGCGAATGTGGCCTCAACTAGCAATCTTAATACGGGTTGGTCCAGTTTTATACTTTTTTAGCATCTAAATACTTCTCCACCACTTGAACCTCTTGTTATTCCTCCATATTATCTCTTAAATGAGGTATGAAATAGTACATGAGGAGTAAATTTTGCTAGCAAAATCAGCCTTCATCACCATTACCCTCGATTTTGGGAGGGGTGTTAAACCGCATTACTTTCTTCAATAGATATACATCCTTAACTTGACCATAAGTGATTCAAATGGAAAGAAATGCAGATGATATAACCTTAAGTTTCTGTAGAAATGGAAAAGGTTTGCCAAACTGGGCAGAGACTAATCAGATGATCATATATCTAAAATAAGTGGTGTGATGGAAATCGTCCAGACACCTTGAATATTAATAAGCTTTAGACTGAACAACTAATGGCTAAGGAAAAAATTTCTATAACTCTGGAATCTCCGACGAAGTTTATGTGGTGATTGAGATCGCTGAAAATGATTTTATGGTGGCTTGAGTTATTCTAAGTAAAATTATATATTTATCTCTATAAATTGATTAAGTACGAATGAATGAGAACTTATGAGTTATTTATATAGCGAATGACCTTTATTTTTGGTATTTCATATTCTATTATTTATTTATTATAGGCACTCCGAGAATTCCAAATGTGCAACCATCTATGCAAACATGAGAAACCTAATTGACTCAAACATTCATAATGTTTCGGGCGCCACAAATCAAACTTTACTGTGAAGCGGTTCCTAAGCCAAAGCCCAATCTTTAATATAAAATATCTCTCTTGTCCAAGCTTAAGCTTTAGTTTGAAGCATTTAATGAGTCCAATCATGAGCATCGGTCTGAAGCGTCTAACTTGACCATGGTCTCATAAGTCTCACTGAGTCATATGAACTCACAAGATTCTTTCATCGTCAAACTCACAAAGACTAAACGTCTAATGATAAGATAATTTCTAATCGGGTAGCTAAACGATTTTGGATCAACTATTTGAGTTGTTCATTAATTATGTAAAACAAGTCTAATATAAATTTTATATAATTGTGGATCTTATGAACCAGAACGTCCAATTGTCATCGTAAATATAGTTTATCACACTTCTTAAAAGGTACGAACAACTATTATTCTATTATTAAAATTTTAAACTATTTTATCTTTTTATTTTTTTAGTATATTTTTTTATTTTCAAACTTCTAAGCTTGTCAATGATTTTTTTTAGAACTTTAATTACATTTTTGACGTAAAATTTAAATTTAATCTTCATTCAAAATTGAAAATCAATTTCTTTACTAAAAGTTTTAAAAAATTTACTTTGTTAAATAAGTTGTTTAGCGATTTTAAAAGGGTTATTAATAATATTTAGGTACTAATTAGAATTTATCCATAACACTTTGCGGATGTCCATATCGATCTCTTTTTTTCTCTCTACAAAAGTTAAGCGTGGTCTAAATTAAGTTGAATCTCCAAAAGAGGAAGCTTTAAGTACTAAGTAAAAAGTAGAGTACAGCCAACAGATTTAACTCCATAGAATCCGGAAACCGTCATCGATTCTAACTAGTACTTGCCTACGTACTCCTGTAGTATTATTTTAACTTCTCCAAACCAATACACCAATTATACAAATCACTGGAGTATTTTAAAAAGAGTGGCTCAGATGAGAAGAGGATCACGGCTCTTACATTAGAGCAGTACGTAGGTGATTATTTCAAGTCAAGTAAATCACATCTTAAATACAACGACGACTCTGCACTTCCTTTACCCTCCTCTCTTTCTCTTTGCCTTCTGCTAAAAACATTGTCAATAAAAATTTCTCTATTCATTCATATAGAGTATATAGCAATTTCGAAAAGAATGGCTTCTTTATATTTCGGTGGAGATTACCAAGAACCACACTTCCTAGAATCATGTTCACTTTGCCGGCGAGCACTTGGGTTCAACTCCGATATCTTCATGTACAGGTTAGCTTGAATCTTGATATTTTTTATATGGGTTTTGAAACTTTAATTAAGATGTAGACGAATACTAATATAATAGTTGTGAATTTGAATGGATACAGAGGAGACACACCGTTCTGTAGCAAAGAATGCAGAGAAGAGCAAATAGAGATGGACGAGGCACAAGAGAAGAGGTTAAAGAAGATGTCTAGATCGATTAGAAAACCATCATCATCGTCTGATGCGACTTCTAACTCTAAAGAAACCGAGACTAATGTACGGCCAGGCACACTTGTTACTGCTTAGCTTTAATCAATGGCTACTCTACTTAGTATGTATGCTACTCAATTTTGGGGGAGGGGAAGGAAGGATTAAATAATATCTGTAGATTATAGTATAATTTTGAATATGTCATCTTTTGGGTTCTCTTTGTCTTTGTCTTTGTGTTCCTGTTCCTGTCTATGTTCCTGGTTTTGATGTTTATACAACCTTAATGGAAGAATCAAGGTGTTACAATTGTGTCCTTAAACCATCTTTAGCTAACAAATCCGTGAACTTTGGACAAAGATATTTCTGAGTTAATTGATTTGTAATTTATTTTTGAGTTTTGGATTGGTACAGATTTAGACAGTTGAAAGAATACAGGTTTCTGTTGACATTCTCAAACTCATTTTCTCTAACTTAGGGTGGTTATGGTTATGGGTCCGGTTTTGGTCTGTATCTGGACGTTAAGTTGATTGGCTTGGACGGGATAGTTAAGTCTTCGGTTCTAGTTTTCGGAAACGGACCCGGCTGTTAAGTTTTTAGTTTAGTTGGTCGGTTCAGGTTCAGCTCTAATTCCGTTTAGATCAGATTTGCTCCGGTCCATTTTTTGTCCTATTTTCAGTTTGATTCGATTTTAGTTCGATTTCTTTATCTGTCCGGTTTTCATTTGAGTTTTTTTTTGTATGGTGATTGTTTTTTAAAATAGAAATCTTAAATTTCACTTCGGGCCGACTTCAATTCGATCCGATTTTGGTCAGAATTTTGTTATTGGTGTTTGCTTTTAAAATAGAACGGTGAACCGTTAAAATTCTATATCCTATCTCCGATTTTTAACGATCCATATCTGGTTCCCGGTTAAAAAACTGTCAACCCCCCCTAGTTGGAACAAACTCCGGGCTTTATTATTTCGCTCAAAATGTTCTGACGGTGTTTGGAGGAATTTTTTCAAGTCGAGCTACTTTCTAACAAAACTAAATATAGAAGTTTCAGATTCCAGTCTAGATATGAACATAACTCGAAACGGTTTGAACTGGAATCCAGCCCTGCTGATAAAAACTAAGCTATTTGCTCGGAAGGACCAACGTCACCCCTCCAAATTATTCTTTCACCATATAGTTTTTCTCAATTATCATATAGTACTAAATATCAAAGAGGAGGTAATTTTAATGCAGCGGGATATTTATTTTTTTCAATAAGTTTGACTGCCACACCCTCTGCTCTATTTAATTGTGATCGTATCCGAATGGAATTTTTACATGGGTAAGGCACCGGTTAAGAGCATTTCACAGGGTTAATTTTTCGCTAATCATTAGGTTATTTGTAGGATGGTAATAATGACGCGATTAAAATTTTATGAAAACATGACTAACTTTTGATTTTTATACTTAAGATGTTTTCAAAGTAAAAAATAATAGTATGTTAATTGAAATCTTAATATAACAAAAACAATACTACTGATATTATCTTACTATTTTCTGTTAAAGTAACTTAAAGTTATTAAATTATGTTTATCAAATTTATATTTTAAAAGTTATGTATTTTTAAGGATATTAAATATATTTTTCATTAGAAAAATATTTTTAATCTTATCTAATGTTTTCTAAAACAAATAAAATCTATTTGTCGAGAAAAACTAATTTCAAATAAAAAAAAAGATATTAATAGGCATGTGTCTTGGAGCATTGCTTGGGCCGAGTTAAGTAAAAACTAATTACCTATAAAGTAAAGTCAACAACAAAGATGAAAACTTCCCTCTTGCTTAACATCGCTAATAAAGAGTTTCTACTACATTAGATTTCATTTTCGATATGAGACTCTAGTTCTAAAGAACATATTATAACATTTTTTGGAGTCCCTAAAAAAAGAAACTCTTTCTACCATATTGTTGGTTGTGTTTTTTGTTTTGATTGTGCGCAGCTTTTCCAGACCATACTCTTCTCTTCCAGCATTTCGATGATTCGTTGAATCTTATAAAGTGAGGGTACCCTCATACGTTAAGATTTTCATAAATCGATAATAAGTTCAGCTACCTGATTTTCCAATGAGGCGAGCCTTCGCATATGTGAGGCCTTGTTAGCTTAACTTCACCCGTTGGCGCCGGTAGCTCCTGCTGCTCCAACTAACTCCCTCCAGATGTCCTCTTGATTTAGTTTAGCAGCTTGCAAAGGAGGAACAGGCTCTTGAGCTATTGGTAGTGGCTCAGAAGCTCACCGGGGGGAGGGTTCGAACAGAACCCCCCGGACGTACCTACGTAGGGAACCAGGTTACAAAAAGTAACGATCAGTCTTAGGTTTAAATCCGGGTGCTTTGCGCATCCAGAAGCGCTGGTTCGAGTCCAGCTCATTACAAAGGCATAAGTCAAAGTCTAAAACTATAGCCTATCCCCGGAGGATTCCATTTCGATCCAAACCCGACAACCCACATCTTTCTTTATATAAGAAATTTTTTCGACCAAAAAAAAGCTCCATTTGGAACCTCTTCCTCTGGGAGCGAGGCGAGCAGCTAGAGAAAGTCTCACTGCAGAACTAAACGGAGGGGGAGGATGAAGAATATACCAGATTACCTGTAGAGGTTGGATCTAACTCGAAAGTTTTCCAGTCTCCTCATACCAATAAAAACGATATCGTCATCAGATGGAGGAGTGAGTGCAGAGTCTTCAGTTTCTTTATGAATCCTTGTTGAGACAGGTGATTCAGAGAATGATCAGAAGAGCGGTTGATCATTTAGAAGACCCTGAGACCCCAATGGTGCCAGTGAGAACTGTCTGCATTAGGAACGGTTGTTCTAAGAGAAGGTCATACTCGAATCCTTCAACGATGATGCTTGATGAGTAAATAAATGACTTGAGGAATATTTCGGATCTTGAACCTGATGTGACTAGAGAGAGAGTGTAGAGATAAAGTGCAAAAAGAATAGAATAATATTCAATGTCCCACCTACTAAGAATAAAAAATCCCCCTTTAATAGTGTTGGAAGGTGAACCTGTTTATGTTTTTAGTGGGCTTTGCTTTATTGCCTCTTTAGTCCCTTATTGTTTATATTGTTTACAAATCACTCTCTAACTAATAATAAATACTCAAATAAATACATTAGTTTCCTTTTATCTACAATTTGCTCCTTGTTCTTAAAACTGGCGAATTATTCCCTTATCAGTAGCCCCCCAGTCTTCAGGAGCGGAGGGAGTGAAGACTTTGACGGTCAGTTTAGATTGCCTCGGAGTATTAGCTTCTGGAGCCACCTCTGGCGTTTCATCCGCGTGACTGACCTTCCATTTCACCTGACGTCCGACCCCTCTAGCTGCTCATGGGTGGTCGGGAATGTTTCATCCCGCGGGTTGTTCCTAAGCCCTTAAGGGTCTGTTTTCGTCCACCTTAGTGGGCCTTGACCGGTCACATCGTTTCGGGTCGGTGAGGCCTGTACTAGCATCTTTGTCTGACTCAGCTAGCCTACGCCTGCCGCGTTTCTCTGACAAAAAACGACACGTGTTGGTCGACTACTCGAGGCGTGCTTGTTTGCACTTCTTCTTACGAAAACCTTTTGACTTCCCGCTGCTTTCTGTCGTTTGGGCTTCCCCGTGCATGCAACGGCTAGGGGGAGTTCTCTATAAATACCTCATAAACCAGCATCGCTCTCAGAAGCTTTCTAGAGAGAGAAACTACTGCTTAGATTATTCTAGAGAGAGAAACCCATTTTATGAGATACAGCCACCCAAAGTGGAAAAAGACAAAAAAGAAACAACCGGCGTTCGGATTCGTAGACTGGGCTAGCATCGGTCATCGCGCCGGAGAATACCGACGCGCGGGATTAATTTGGAGTCCTAACACTAAGTCATTCACGCCCATACCGCAGCCTCACGACCCCGTTATTTCCCATTCGATCCCTGTTGATGCCTTTATCTTTCCCGAATCATCTGGAGGTCAGACCTCGGAGCCTATCGCCGTATCTTCTAGCAGCAGCTCACCGCACTCCCCCGTCGCCCAAACAAACCGTCCGACACCTTCGTCGTTAAATTCATACGTTCACGCACCCCCGTTCTCTTCCCGACGTCGCGGCCGAAGTCAGTTTCTTCAAATGGGTGAAACAAGTCCTCTGCCTTCTCCGTTGAGAGGTAATTTCCTTGGGATGGTTCAGCTTACTCCTTCCATACAGGGATACCGAACCGGTACTAACACAGCTGTGACTTTTTTAGGTCTTAATCAGCGGCCCTTGACTCCCGCGAAACTGGGTCCCGAACGTGCCCGTCGAGAACAAAGCGAAGCCCTCCCGGCCCAAGCCGGTAGCTGTTCCAACCCTGCCGACCATGTCATGCGGGGAACCGATCCGGGTGCGGCCATCGCCCTTAGCTCGGATAAAATCCCGACAGCGAGCGCCGAGGAGTCAGATGCAGATGCCCTGCTTGCCGGTGCTCTGCCTACTGTGGATGGTACTGCTGCTGGAACCTCCGCTGCCCCTCCTTTCGAGCCACCACCTGAGGAGATAGAAGCGATTGTTACCACTACCTACCACCGCTGGTTGCCCGCGGACTATGTCATTTCTCTGTTCGAAGGCAAGTATTTATACTTTACCGCTGAAGAACAGCCAGAGCTGCTGATTCGGTGGGGCATCCCCGAATGCGTCACTGTCAGATTTCCGGTACCCGGGGAGACCCCTGTACACGTTCGGTCACGAGAAATCGTGATTTTTACCGAACTATTCAATTGGGGCCTTAGATTCCCTCTGGACCCCGAGATAGTTCTGTACTTCAGGACGCTGCAGATCTGTCCCTCTCAGCTGACGCCTAATGCCTAGTACACGTTGATGTCCTGCATAATGGCGTCGCGTCTTTCTGGTCGGGTGATGCCCATGACGCAGTACATTGCTATGTCCGGCCTGTCCAAATCCCCGAAGTCGGCTTTCTTCTACTCTTCCCTTGCCAACACCTGGAAAATAGTAAATGATTTCCTTGAAGGCGACAAGGGCTGGAAGCACCGCTTCGTCTTCATAAGTGGCTGCTGGGAAAATGGCCGACCTTATAGTCGAGAGAATCCGAGGACGCTGCTGCGGACATGGGTTCCTGATGGTATGTAACCAACCTCCCCCCCCCCCCTTTTTTACATCCCCGTATGTTTTTGCAGTGTCTAAGGAATTCATCCAGGGGCTGAAAAAGGACCATTTCAAAGCGGGCAAGGCTACCTTCCAAGTCTTGAAGGACTATGCTAAAACGCACTAGGGTCGGGCCATGCACCGGTGTTTCAAGAATACAAATCTGATCCTGAGCAACCTCTGGCGTTGTTCATCACAAGTGCTATCGATTGAGCAGTTGTGCTAGCTCCCAAGTACGGAAGACTTAATTGCCAAGACCGAAGCTCCTGACGCGCATCTGTTTTTGCCGAAACGCAACAAGGCACCTAGCAAGCGTCCAAAATCTGACGATGAGGTCGAACAAGTTGCTACCGCTGCTGAGGAGGCTGATGCTCCAGGGCCCCATGATGAAGTTGATGCTGAGGATGTGGAGGCGCCACCGACCCAGGAACTGGTTCTGAAGCGGAAGGGAAAAGCCGGCGCAGGTGGAAACCCTGGTAAAAAATCCAAGGGGTAAAAGAAAGAAGGCAACTCAGTCCCTGCTGTCAAAAGCACCACTATTCCGGAGCTCTTCGATTAGTACGAGAGGGTCGGTGGTTCAGAGGCAGCCCCCGTGGTGGTAATTCCTGATGACGTTAGTCCATCCAAAACCTCGGACCCTGCCGCGGCGTCTTCGAGTGGTACGAAGTACCCGGTGCTAACTATGCTTGGAAGTCCGCATACTTTCCGACTGCAGGGAACCGATGGACTGGCCTTATCCTTTGACAATCTGCTTATACCAGCTGCTATGAAGGAGCGTCGGTCAATTGAGCTGGGCCGGAAGCTAGAGGGCGCAGAGGCAAAGATCGCGGGTCTGGAAGAGGAAGTGCAAAAGGCTAAGGCGGCTCAGGCACTGGCGGAGGGGCGGGCTGTAGAGGCCAACCGGGTCGTAGAAGAGACTAAGAAGGCTGGGGAAGATCACCCCGCTATCTTGACTCGGGAGGTAGAGCTGAAGGCTTCAAACACTGCCTTTGCTGACAAGTGTAAGAAGTGGGTGGAAAAGGAAACAGCTGATGCTAAGGCCGCGTATGTGTTGTCGTTTCATAGTCGCTTCCCGGACCTTCACCTCGGGGCGATGTGGCTGGACGTACCGGAGGAGGACCACCCTTCTGATGTTGTCTGTGAAGACGAGTCGGATGACACCGAGTCCGAGGAGGATGACGAGTGACCCGGACGCCCTTTCTTTGTTGTTGTGCTAAACTCGCCTTTTCAATTTTTTATGTTGTTTTGCTGTTTGAATGTATTTGACTTTTGGGGGCCGCGGGGTCCCCTATTAATTTTCCATGCGAACAAAATTCTTGATCATATTACTTTTATGTTGCCATGTTTTCGGGTATTTCTCGCTATAATATTACAATGGATGTTTGAAAGTTTTTCATAAGGTTTGCGATGGAAACAACTCATAGAGGTTCGGATATAATAGGTCGGGAATGAAAAATTGTAGATCATAGAGGTTCAGATATGATAGGTCTGTAGACCAATATTATTTTGAAAATTCCTTGTGGGATCGGGAATCATAAAATGTGGATTAGTTTAGAAACTGAAAAACCAAAGTAGGTTCTGTAGATCAATATAATATTGAAAATTCTTTATGGGATCGGGAACCGTAAAATGTGGATCAGTTCGGAAACTGAAAAACCAAAATAGGTTCTGTAGATTAATATAATACTGAAAATTCCTTATGAGATTGTGAATCATAAAATGTGGATCAGTTCGGAAACTGAAAAACCAAAATAGGTTCTGTAGATCAATATAATATTGAAAATTCCTTATGAGATCGGGAATCATAAAATGTGGATCAGTTCGGAAACCGAAAAACCAAAGTAGGTTCTGTAGCGCAATCAAGGTTAGTAGGGACAAACGCTGACCAGCTCGTCAGCTGATCAAGTTTGTAACACTTCAAAGATTGGAAGGCAAAAGAGAATTTTGATTAATTCAATTAGGGGGGTCGGGTGTTTATGATGCCTCATTAAAACCTTCTCGCGCCACCGAGGAAGGAAAGAGTGCATCCCCGACCAATAAGTTTTTACAGACCATGTCTAATCGAATTACAAGTATTAATAACTATTCTAAATACAACTTCAGATGTTCGATGTTCTATGGTAGTCTTAAAGGGTGCCCGAGCTTGTTTTGCAGGCGATATGTCCCGCTCTTGATTTTTTCTATGATTTTGTATGGTCCTTCCCAATTCGGGGCGAGCTTTCCGAGGCTTTTATCTTTGGTGTGCAGAAAGACGCGCCTCAAAACCTTGTCACCGACTTTAAACTCCCGACGGCGTACTTTAGATGCGTATCGGCTTCTCATCAGGGTGTGATAGTGCAAAGAGTTTAGGTGAGCGCGACTGCGCTTTTCTTCTATAAGATCGAGAGCGAGTCGTCTGCTGACTTCGTTTGTACTTTCATCATAGGTACCGATTATGAAAGATGGAAAAATGGACTCTGCTGGAGTAACCGCATCCATACCATACACCAGAGCATAAGGCGATTCCTGGGTTCCTGTCTGTGGGGTGGTTCGGTAAGCCCATAGCACTTCTTGTAGGTAGTCCGGCCATTTACCAGCCTTTCCTTCGAGGTTCTTTTTGAGTTCGTCCAGAATGGTTCGGTTAGTGACTTCGACCTATCCATTTGCTTGAGGATGGAACGAAGCGGAGAAACATTGTCTGATCCTGTGAGCTGCGCAAAAAGCTTTCATTTCGCCGCTGTCGAACTGTGGTCCGTTATCCATGGTTAGCCTCTGGGGTACCCCGAGCCGACAACATATGTTGGACCAGATAAACTTGATGATATCTTTGGTCTTGGTACCTGATAACGGCTCAGCTTCGACCCACTTGGAAAAATAATCCACTGCCACCATGATTGTCTGTCTCCCGCCCGATGCCATTGGTAGTGGTCCGGCAAGGTCGATCCCCTATCGGTCGAATGGTAGTCCTTCGGATATGGACTCTAGAGGAGCTGCGGGAACGTTTATCGCGTTTGCGAGTCTTTGACACGTGTCGCAAGTTTTCACTATTAGCCGTGCATCCGCTGTTATTGTAGGCCAATAAAACCCTGCGAGAAAAATCCTCCTAATCAAAGCCTTGTAACCATAATGCACCGTACCCTCACCGTCATGTAGTTCGAACACAATTATTTGTGACTCGTGGACCCCCAGACATCTGAGCAAAGGACGCCTGAATGATTTCTTGTATAGCACGTCGCCTAATAGCGTGTAACCTCGGGCCTTGTTGCGAACCTTTCGAGCCGAAGCGCCATCGCTAGGTAGTCGGCCTTCGGCTAAGAAGGCTATGATATCACGCCGCCAATCCGAGATTGTTACCGAGGAGACCTGGCAGACGATTTCAGGTCGGTTATCAAGCTCCTGTCGTTTGATGATGGA
Organism: Limnanthes douglasii subsp. nivea; assembly: GCA_036936605.1. Taxonomy (NCBI): domain Eukaryota; kingdom Viridiplantae; phylum Streptophyta; class Magnoliopsida; order Brassicales; family Limnanthaceae; genus Limnanthes; species Limnanthes douglasii. Next base: position 248,182,908 of record JAUPFV010000005.1, on the reverse strand, counting down.
TGAATTTTCTTGCTCGGTTACCCAGGGATAGTTGCTTGAGCATGAAGCGGTTGCTAAAGAGTCTGACACCATGTTTTCGCTCCTTGGGACGTGCTCGTACGTCATTTTGACAAACGAGGCAGCTAACACTCTCAGCGCTGCTAAGTATTGTACCAGATGCTCTTTTCTAGCTTCCGCATTTCCCGAGGCTTGGTTTATCAAAAGTTGGGAATCACTCACGAGGCGTACTTGCTTCGCACCACATACTTGCGCTAGCCGTAGCCCGACCAGGGCAGCCTCATATTCAGCCTCGTTTTTTGAAGTATGGAAACCGAATCGAATGGCCTGGTGCATACTGATGCCTGTCGGGGTGATTATCTGTATCCCCGCTCCGCAGCCACTCACATTCCCCCCCCCCCCCCGTCGGTGCGGACGGTCCACTCATTTAGTTCAGCCTCTTTAGATGACGCATCCTGATCCGGACGTTCGGAATGTAACTCAACTAAAAAATCAGCCAGAACTTGACCTTTGATGGCCGTCCGCGGTTCAAAGTTGATGTCGAAATCGCCTAATTCGACCGACCACTTGGACATCCTCCCGAACATGTCCGGCCGCTGGAGGACGTACTTGAGCGGAAACGAGGTGCGGACTATGATAGGATGGGCTTGAAAATATGGACGCATTTTGCACGCTGCGGTTACCAAGGCGAGATCCATTTTCTCCAACCTTAAATATCGTGTTTCCGCATCTAGCAAGCTTTTGCTTACAAAGTAGACCGCTATAGGGGCTGGTCCCGACTCACTGATTAAGGCCGCACTGACTGCAAAATCAGTAATCGCAATGTAAAGAAAAAGGGTCTCGCCTGTTAGGGGCTTTGTTAAGAGGTTCGGGGACGACATATATCGTTTAATCTCTGAGAACGCTTCGTCACACTCGAGTGTCCACACAAAATTCTTGGCTTGTCTCAGGACCTGGAAAAATGGAGCGCATTTGTCAGATGAACGAGAGATAAAACAATTTAAAGTAGCCAGGCGCCCAGTTAGGATCTGGACTTCCTTGATGTTCCTGGGCGGGGTCATGTCGGTAAGAGCTCGGAGTTGGATGGGATCGTCTTCGATCCCTTTTTCGCTCACGAAAAAACCTAGAAATTTTCCTGATCGGACCCCGAAGGAGCATTTTTCTTGGTTGAGCTTAAGGTTTATACCCCGTAGGTTATCAAAAGTTTCTCGTAGATCGGTAAGATGATCCTCGTTTGTGCCGCTCTTGACTAATATGTCATCAATGTACACCTCCATATTCCTCCCAATTTGGCCCTCAAACATTTTATTAACTAGCCTCTGGTACGTTGCCCCGCCATTTTTTAGCCCAAACGGCATGACTTTGTAACAATACAGGCCTCGGCCTGTTATAAACGTGGTGTTTTCCTGATCTGTTGTGTGCAATTTGATCTGATTATAGCCAGCGTACGCATCTTTGAATGAAAGTAGTCTATTTCCCGAAGTCGAATCCACCAATTGGTCGATCCTCGGCATCGGGAAAGGGTCCTTCGGACACGCCCGATTGAGGTCGGTGAAATCCACGCACATTCTCCATTTCCCGTTTTTCTTCTTGACCAGAACGGGATTGGAGGTCCACAACGGGTAACTTGCTTCCTTGATGTGCCCGGCGCTGATCATTCTCTCGACTTCGCGCAAAATAATATTCGCCTTTTCTGGCGAGAATGCCCGACGCTTTTGAGAGATTGGTTTGACGTTTTTGTTGACAGTTAGTCTGTGAATGACACAAGACTCCGGGACACCGGTTACGTCCTTTGAGCACCAAGCGAACAAATCTAGGTTCTCCCGTAGTAGAGACAATAATTGTTTCCTGAAGATTGGCGACAAGCAAACCCCGATCTGCAGAACTTTTCCTTCGGCAAATAAGTGTTGTTCACATTCTTCGTCGGTAGTCAGATATCTAGGAGCTTCCCTAGGATCATCAATGGGTAACGACCCCGGGGGGAGCCCCTTTAATTGTTATTCCCGTGCTTGAACCATTTCTTGATCTTTTTTAGGTACCAATGCTGCTCGGTAACACTCCCGTGCCACTTTCTGGCTACTTCGGACTATACCCACGTTGTTTCCGACCACGTATTTCAGACACTGGTGGATTATAGAAGATACCGCATGCATTTTTGAAATCCAAGATCTTCAAAAAATTGCATTGTGGGAGGCCGGTGCGTCTACTACCACGAATAGAACAGTAACCTCCTTCTTAAATGGGCCGCGACCTAATTGAATGATGCCATCAAATTCTCCTATAACGTCACCTGCTGACCCTGTAAATCCCACTATGGTACGGTCCGACCGTGTGATGAGTGGTGGCGTCCTAAACTTGGCGAAAGTGGACGCGAAGATTATGTTGGCCGAACTACCGATGTCCACCAAGATGCGTCGGACTTCCTCTCCCGCAATGGCTGCCCCGATCACTATGGCATCCTCGTGAGGGCCGGCTATGTCTCTCATGTCGTCGTCATCGGAATACAAGATCGGGGACGTGACGCTTTTGGACTAGGGATAAGGTCGAGCCTCTAACTGAGTGGTCAGGTTTACAATATGTCTTTTCCTGGAGGAGTGCGTGGTTCATGCCATAGAATCTCCACCAAAGATAGTTAGGGATTCAAAGAATTCACAAAGGTTTCTTACATTACCGACGTTTTCATTTGCTTCCTCTTCGATGATCCTGATGATGTTGCGGTTTTCTTCGGGGTCTAGGTATTCAATGGAAACATCAAAAGGGTCGGTTACTTCTGAAATGGTCATAGCAGTTTCCGGCTTCGGAATTATCACGACCTCCTTCGAAGTTGTACTCTGCTGTGCTTTCTTAACGTATTCCAGGAGGTTTCCGTGCTCTATGAGCATCTGTATTTCTTTCTTCAGGGCAATGCAGTCCTTAGTATCGTGCCCCACGTCTTCATGATAGCGACAATAGCGGTTGTTCCTCTGTTCCCGAGGCGTCGGTATCGGGAAAGGCCTTCGGTACATCCTGTTTTTTTTTTGTTTTTCGTAGATCAATGATACACATTCCGTGAGATCCGTGAAATAAGCAGGCCGGATCCACTTGTTAGACATGGGTCGCGAAGTCGTCTGACTCGCCTGCTTTGGTTTCTGGCTTGCTGGAGCTGAAGGCTTGGTGGATATAGATTGGGTCGGATGTATTGTGCTGACCGGTTGGGCCGCCCGAGTGTAGCTCGATTGAGTCCATTGCCTTATTACTACCGCTGATTGGGCACTCTGCTGAATTTGCGCAGCCAGCTCGGACGCTTCGGTTAATTCGATCAATATTTGCTTTTCTACTTGAGCCGGAAGGGCGGAGAAAGTGAATGCCTGCTTCTTCGTCACTGCTTGCTTCATAGGTCCCGAGAGTAAGCCCAAACGATACGCGGTTAAGGCAACATTCTCCTCACAGTGGTCCAGGTCGGTTTTTGCGTCAATAAATCGTCGGGTATACTCCTTAAGGCTCTCCCCCAGCCTCTGTTTACAGTTCATAATGGTGTCTCCGTTGGCTCGGAAACTCTTACTTACGATGAAATGCTGCCTAAACATCGTCCAGAACATCCCGAAGTTTTTTATGCAGCCTTGTGGTAAACGGTTGTACCATTTGGACGCCCGATCTCGGAAGGTCATTGAAAACGCTCTACACAGGAGTTTATCGTCGTTTTCGAAACTCAGCATGAAGTTCTTGAAGGATTCCAAGTGGTTATCCAGGTCCTTCTTCCTGTCGTATTTTTCTAGTTTGGAGATATCGAATCGCTTCGGAAGCTGCCCCGCTAATATATCGTCGGACAATGGCGAGGCTCTCGAATTAAATCTGAACCCGAAAGTTCCGCCTCCAAGTCCTTCTATCTGAATTCCGTATAGTCCCTCGTCCCCTGGATTGATGAACTGGCTGCTGGTTCGGTACCCTAGGGTTCTGGCTGTTTGATGGTTGCCATTGCACTTGAGGCAGCACTGCTCGCTCTGCACGGATGGCCGCGGGCATTTCTTCCTTTTCATATGACACCGGAGTTTTTTTCTCGGTGCTAACTTTTTTTTTACTTTGGAGAGTCTGACCTGGGTCCTCGGCGGCATTGGGAACGATTTTTCTAGTGCGCGTTGTAGGGCCCTTTCCCGCCGTCGATACTCCCTGCCCGATGAATCGTCTGAGATATAGTCAGCGGAAACGCCATGGTGGCCCTCCGGGTATTGCCGCGTTCTGGTATTTTGGCCTTCCTCGGGACGAGGCTCTCGATAATATCTGACTGGTCGGGCCTCGATGCGAGGTCCAACAGTTGGATTACCCTCACTGCGATCCTCCAGGAGCGGCTCTTTGCCTTTTCCTTCCCGAACTCTTTTCTCGTCTAGCGCCCGCTCTCTTTCGGTGTTTAGCCTGGCAATGTCCTCTAAGAGCTGTCTTCGGGTCATGATAAGGGTCGATCGTTTGCCCCGACCCTGGTCGTAGCGCCCCCGACCCGGGGCTTCTTCACCTTCGGATACAGAAACGACTCGGATTACTTCTCTCCTGACCCTTTCTTCCACAGCCTTGTCATTCATCTATTAAAGCGTGATTTTCAAAGAAAAAAGATTCCTTTTTGGTATCACGGGTTCCCACAGACGGCGCCAATGATGAGTAAATAAATGATTTGAGGAATATTTCGGATCTTGAACCTGATGTGACTAGAGAGAGAGTGTAGAGAGAGAAAGTGCAAAAAGAATAGAATAATATTCAATGTCCCACCTACCAAGAATAAAGAATCCCCATTTTATAGTGTTGGAAGGTGGACCCGTTTATGTTTTTAGTTGGCTTTGCTTTATTGCCTCTTAAGTCCCTTATTGTTTATATTGTTTACAAATCACTCTCTAAATAATAATAAATACTCAAATAAATACATTAGTTTCATTTTATCTACAATTTGCTCCTTGTTCTTATTACTGACGAATTATTCCCTTATCAATGCTGTTTAGCTTAAGGCTTTTATTCCAATGTGGATAAAGACTCCATGCACGATTGCGTAGCCTTAAGGATAGTACCATCCACGGTGAAAATCCCATCACTGTATCTCTGCTAGTATTTTTGTCGGACCAATCTTGAAGGATGAAAACAGGGTTCCAAACTTGACACTTCATCAATAGAATTTTTCAAAACTTGGCGTAGCCTACTATAAAAAATTGAGGATAGTAGGCTCTAATTTATCGAAGCAGATTTGATTGTACTGGGAAAGATATCCAACAGATTAGGTTCATGACTGAATATTCTGTTGGCGTCTCTACCAAATGACGAGGTGAAACCTTTAAGGGAGAGGCCTAAATTAGGATAGCCTTCAGGGACATGATTTGACTCGGACTATTCTTCCGATCTTAGAGGTTAGAGCAACAACATGTACTCCTTTAGGATAACATTTGGTCTTAGAATTGGTACTAACCAAATGATCAGAGGATTCAAGGGTGCAACGTGCTAGACCTAAGAATTCAACATGAGTGATTTAGTCTCCTAATCTTTTTGAAAAACTTTGACTATCAATCCCTCTTCTGGAAATAGAGTTCCTCTCTCCGTTACACCCATAATGGAGTATGCCCATTCTTACCTTTGTTGTGACAAAGGGGTGAAGGTACTCAATTTGACTGGGCCGCTTTACTAATAAAGGTGCTTTTCTTATGAAAGAAAAAGAACTCCACTTGAGGGAGAACTTGTTTCACGGGACTGCCTAAAGAGACTCATCGTGCTAAAACAACAATGTAACTTAATGAAGGACTATGACAGAAAATCCTTAGGCTTAAAACCGCCCTCTTGGCAGACTATAACCAATTGGATGGTTAGAGAACATGGCTCCCTATCGAACTTTTTTTAGCCATCAATAAGATCTCTCATGACTCTTAACATTTATCGTTGTCAGGAATGATGTAGGTGGCATCTACAGCTTGGGTCAACTACTCTTTTACGTTTACGGTTTCATATCTCAACAAGCCCTATTTGAGACAAAGACGGGTTTGGAACTCTCTTCTGGGGTTATCGTAGGGAAGTTAGTTGTATTCCCTAATGTTTTAATATTGACAAATCTTAGGAAATTAGCTACCCATAGGAGTCGTGGAGACTAGGCACCTAAGATACTCATAGCTAAGGTGGCGAGAAACTTTTATGAAATTATTCAGAAGTTGTACTTGCTTTGACCTTTTGCCACAGAGCAAACAACAAAAGACCGATCCAGATTCACCTCACCCTTGACTGTAGATCGTTACCAACAGAGGACCGGGCAGTTGATATTGAAATTCCAGATTCAAAATTCCGGGCTTTCCGTCGCCAATCAAGCGCGGGACGTACTACTGATTGATTCCAAACTAGTTTGGCCGGGGAAACTATTTTCTTCTAATAGAACGAAAACAAGCACTTTTGAACGGAGAAATCCAGAACTATTTTTTTTAATGAGAAAATCCCTTTCCTTACTCCTCAATATAGTCTATGAGAACGTTTTTGTGACCAACTCTATTTCCTTGGATAGGCGGGCACCCTTAAAAAGGGGATAAATCGAGTCAAAACAAAAGACCAGTTAATGCAAGAAAATCTCAACTTTCGAGGGCTTCTTCTCTAAAGAGATAGCTCTCAAATGTCATTGCTTCCCTTTCCTCATCCGCACTTCCAGTTCACCTCGCGTTCCTTATCTTCTCTGCGTAACTTCTGTTCTCCCTACGTGCAACCTCCACTCCTTCTCCTTAGGGCGAGTTACTTAATGCACCCGGAGTTGTTCTACTAACTTGCACAAAAGGATTGTGCGGCCGAAATAGCATGAGAGAATGCTTACTCGAGTTTCTCCTACCAGTAGACTAGCTTATATCTTGCCTCTCCCTACTTCATTCTTGATTCCTGTAACCTAAGCCTTCCTTCTTGGAGCTTCAGTCGGCTGACCAAATATGCGACTAAAGGATTAGCTGTTCGGGATAGAACCGGGCAGAGAATTGGTTGAAGCTGTCCATGGTGACCCTTCTTGCTCCTTTCTTCCTTTCTTCGTGTGAGTTCTCCCATAAATTAGAAAAAAAGGAGCGAGTTTGCGAGTTCGTTCCGGTAAGAGATGTGAAAGCCGGATCCAGCCCTGTGCTTATGCGGAACGCGTATTTGAGTTATTTTTTAATAAATAACTGGAAAAAGGAGCCTTCTAGCTGGCCCCGTCCGTCCTTTCTGTTAGACGAGTGTAATCTTTGCTTTAAGTTGCCTTAAATGTGGTTTTCGAGAGATTTATGGTCGAACAGAAAAGACTGGCAGCACCATCACTAGTAATTGTCCTTCTCAGTTCCAGTCCCACTCGAAGAACCTGTTGAAGCATGGATAAATTACCCATACCTACACGGGGAACCACCTTTACATGGTAAAAAACCACCACTACCTAATGGAGGGCCGCTTAAGGGATAACCTACCGGAGAGTACCTACTAGGAGATAAAAAAAGAAAGGAGCATCCATCGTCTATAGAAAGAAAGCATTAGAGTCAAACCGAATAAGCATCAATAGCAAAGGTAGCTAGACCAAGTCCATTACCAAATCCTATAGCTTCAATAACATATGCATACCTAGGTGCATATCGATCGTAGATCCAATACCAAAGCTAGAAGAAGATTCAGATAGATATCCAGATCCATACCCATAATATCAAAAATCTCTGGTGAGAGATCGAGATCCAGTCCCGGCTTCTCTTCGTTTGGATCCATATCTCACGCTTGTTTCTCTATCGTAGCTAAGGCCTCCTCCCCCAAGGAGCCTTGCAACCACAAGGCTAGACTGGAGGAGCAAGCTCCCACCCCACAAAAATGAATATATAGCAATAAAACACCATCATAGTGAAAAAGCCAGTTGCTAGTCACCAGTAAAGACAACGCGATGCCTGAGAGCAAATCACGAGTCATTGGACAGTGAAAAAACGAACTAAATCACTATGTGGCGGGCATTCTCCTTTGGTGTTGCCCTCATAAGCGGTATATGATTCACCGACAGCGTACTCTTCTTTTTGGTCTTTACGAGCTCCTGGTGATGGGCCACCGATTTCTTTATTGGCCCATAATTAGTTGTTCACCTGTAATTGCTGCTTTAGATGCAGTGTACCATTCACCCGTGGGGGATGCTGCTAAAAATAAATCTCGATCTACTGGAAGTCGGATATGAAACGGGCTATGAAACTAAAACGGATGCTTTAACAGGTGAGGTGCTTCAGGTGGTTCAACAGGTGAAGGCTAAACGGCAGGAACTGGTGCATGGATCAACAGGTTATGGTTGAACCAGCGAAGAAAGCAATTGGTTGCATATGGGTTTATAAGATCAAATAGTTGGACGATGGTTCCGTTGAACGGCAAAGCTCAGTTAGCTGTGGTGAGGTTAATTTATGTCTGAGGGTAATTGGGTAATTTGTTCAGAGTTTTGTGGTAGTTTATGGGTGTTTAATATTTTTGAGTAGAGAGTAGAGGGAGAATTAAGCAGCCTGGTTGCAGTTAATTTTCATTACCCACATTTAATGCCGGTGGTTGGGTATTTATACCCTTATATTTAGGCTTTATGGGTTTCGGGTCATGTTTAATCGACCCGGGTCATGTTTAAAAACCCATGAGCTCTTTAGCAGGAGAGCAAGCAGCTTAGTCAAAAAGTGTTTAGGTTTTTTAGTACTTTTGTCATAGTTCGAACAATCCTATGGGCTAAGTGTTCGGAGCGGCCTGTCCGGTCTGGTGGTACTGGTCCGATCTGTCCCTGTCCGGAGAGGAAGCAGTATTCGGACTCATCAAGCTGTATTAAATCTGGACGAGCAGGCCAACACAAGTGCCACACGGACCGCGTTGAGATTGCTAAGTCCGTGACAGCTAGCAAGCAAGCAGCCCCAAAATCAAGAAAAAAACACACTAAAGCGCGCTCAACGGATTTTTTTTTGCTTTTCACAATGCCGATCAAACTATCCCTTCTCCCAATGGGCATAGGGATTACGTCATGTACGAAACTTTCTTTATAGATAATTCTTTTAAACTTGAGTGCTTCATTTTTAAGAAGAAGTAAATACTTCACTAGCTGTTCCTTTTTAGCCTCAGATTGACCTTGGGCATGGAGTCACTCAATAGCTTGACCCTCTTGGCCCCACAATAGCTTGACCCTCTTGGCCCCACAATAGCTTGACCCTCTTGGCCTCATAAATAAAAGCTAACTTCAAACCGGCTATAGCTGCCTCGTATTCAGACTCATTATTGGAAGCCCTGAAAGCAAAACATATAGCCTGGTACATTTTGTCACCATATGGAGAAGTCAAGCACACCCGTGCACCACATCCCATAGTGCTGGATCCACCATCCATCCGGATGACCCAGGCCTTTTTGTCTTTCTTTTCAGTAGTCTGCTCCGAATCTCTATCAGAGTGGAATTCAACTAGAAAATCAGCCACAACTTGGGCTTTGACTGCTGTTCGGGGAGAAAAACCTATATCAAAATCCCCCAATTCTACCGACCACTTAGTCATCCTACTTGAAATGTCTCACTTTTGGAGAACATTCTTCAAAGGAAAAGACGTTCGGACGATAATAGGATGAGCCTGGAAATAAGGCCTCATCTTTCTTGCAGCTATCACCAGGGCCAATGCTAATTTTTCAAGTTTCAAATAACGCCTTTCCGCATCTATCAGGCTTTTGCTGATGTAGTACACTGGATGGGGGTAATTATCTACTTCTCTCACCAACACAGCACTGATGGCACAACTTGAAACTGCCAAATATACGAAGAGTGTCTCTCCATCAACTGGTTTAAATAAAGTTTTAGGAGAGGACAGATGCTTCTTGATTTCGTTGAAAGCCTCATCACACTGTGAGGTCCAGTCAAATCCCTTTGCACCCTTCAAGGTTTGAAAAAATGGGGCGCATATGTCCGAAGACCTTGAGATAAATCTGTTTAAAGCAGCTAACCTCCCCGTTAATCGTTGTACTTCTTTAATATTCCGAGGAGGCTCCGTTTGAAATAGAGCATTAAACTGGTCTGGATCGGGCTGTATCCCTTGCTCACTTATTATATAACCTATGAACTTCCCGGATTGCAATCCGAACATACACTTTTCTGGATTTAACTTCAAATTCACCTTCACCAAGTTGGTAAAAGTTTCTTGGAGGTCTGCCAAGTGCAATTGCTCATCCACACTTTTCACCATCATGTCATCGATGTATACTTCCATATTCCTTCCAATCTAATCAGCAAATGCTTTGTTTACCAATCTCTGATAAGTAGCCCCAACATTTTTCAACCTAAACGGCATTACTTTGTAGCAATGAAGACCCCTGTCAGTGACAAATGTGATATGCTCTTGATCCTTCGGATCTACTTGGATCTGATTATATCCGGAGAAAGCATCCATAAATGATAGCAGCTTATTCCCAGAAGTGGAGTCTACTAGCTGGTCAATCCGGGGAACTGGATACAGATCTTTTAGGAAAGCCCTATTGAGGTCTGTGAAGTCAATGCACATACGCCACTTGCCATTTTTCTTTTTCACCAGGACTGGATTGGCAGTCCACAAAGGATATTGAGACTCCTTGATATGCCCCATCTTTGTGAGTCTGTCAACCTCTTGTACAATAACATCAGCCTTTTCCTTGGAAAAAGCCCTTCTCTTTTGAACCACTGGTGCTACATTTTTCCGGACATATAGGTGGTGTGATATCACATCTGCTGGAACCCCGGTAACATCAGCATTGCACCAAGCAAAAACATGCTGATGGCTTTTCAAAAACTTCAGCATCTCTCTTTTCTTCTTCTAAACAATGTGTTTCTACCTCTTCGACTGGTATTAATACTCCAGGGGCCTCCCTGGGTTCATCAATTTCACCCTCACCCCCAGAAAGCCCCTCAAATTGCTATTGCTCGTTGATACGAACTGCCCCCAACGTCCGGGGCGCCAAGGCTGTAGCATAACATTCCCTTGCAACCTTCTGATTGCTTCGGACAACTCCCACTTGTCCTTGAACATCATATTTTAAACACTGGTGGACTGTCGAGGCCACTGCATGCATTCTAGAGAGCCAAGACCTCCCCAAAATAGCATTATAGCAAGTGGGACAATCTACCACAATAAAAAGTATCCTGACCATCTTCTTGAAGGGGCCCCTGCCCAACAGAACTTCCTCTTCGAACTCCCCGATCACCTCTGCTGAGCTGCCAGTAAAGCCCACAATTGATCTTTCCGAACTCTGAATTACAGCCGGATTCTTCATTCTCTTGTAAGTGGTTAAGAAAAGGATATTAGCTGAGCTTCCAATATCCACCAAAATTCGTCTTATGTCATTGCCCCCAATGGATGCTCCTATGACAACAACATCTTAATGAGGGCCAGCTCTATCTCTTAGATCATCTTCATCAAAAACAATGAAGGGGAATGGAATTTGCAATTGATAGGAAGTCATGCCTCCATCTAGCTGGGTAGCTAAAGTATGAACGTGCCTCTTCCTTGAAGAAGCAGTAAGAGCTGTCATAGTATCCCCTCCGAAAATTGTAAGTGACTCAAAAAACTTAATGAGCCCGGAGACTATCCTAGAACATTCCTCAATGGTACCCACTCTATTTCGAGTTGGATCAGGATCCAAGTATTCAGATTCCACATCAAACCTTTCGATTATAACCATGGCTCCCTCCGGAGCAGCATTACTTGGACCAACCCGGTGAGTATTTTCAGGCCTATTACCTCCTCTTCTTTTAACATAAGCCCCCAGATTTCCCCTCTCAATCAAGTTCTGAACTTCTTGCTTTAAATCTATACAATCATCGGTGGTATGGCCAGTATCATTGTGACACTGGCAGAAAGAGTTATTCCGATGTTCTCTAGGGGATTGCAGTGTGGCCGGTCTTTTATAGTGCACCTCTTCCTTTGTTTTATCATAAATGGTGGCCACACTTTCTTTCAATTCTGTGAACCACTCCGGTTGAACCCAAGGCCCTTTCTTATTTCTCGATTGCTGACTCTGAGCAGGTGCAGCTGGCTGAGATTGAGCTTTAGCCCTGCCATGCCCATGTCCGGTCTCCTTCGCCTTGTTCCCGGACTGATTCTGATTGAGGTTTGGTGCCACCGGGGTAGACCTCACCTGCCTGTGCACCCTCGTTTTCTTTGTTTCATTAACGTTAATCTGTTTTCCAACCTGATTCAGCAACCCTCCCTAAGTCATGGCCTTCTTTCTGGTCACCGAATCAGCCAAATTTCCAGGGTTCAAGCCCTGTCTCAAAGATGCTATTGTAACTTGCTCGAAGCAATCAGCCAACCCATTCTTGGTGTTCACAAAACGACTTATATATTATATTAAGGATTCATTCGGTTCCTGGGCACAATGGATTATTGTGTCCCCGTTGCCCTTTAACTCTTTACTCCCAACGAACCGCCTTCGAAAGGCCACCCAAAAAGTATCAAAATTCTTGATACAACCTTGTGGTAGGCTGTTATACCATTTTAGAGCACTCCCCGTAAACGATTGGGAGAATGCTCTACAAATTAGCTTGTCATAATCATCAAAGTTCATCATAAAGTTTTTAAATTGCTCCAAATGATTGTCCGGATCAGTACTGCCATCAGAATTTTCCATTTTAGTGCTATCAAACCTCTTAGGGAGGTTTCCGGACAGAATTTTAGAAGACAACGGAGATTGCCTCCAATTTCGGCCACGACTGAACACAGTATATTCATTGGGAGTTGCAAAGATAGCTGGTTCATCGTGGAAAGCAAAAGGATCCATCAGCATCGGGTCTACATGCCTCCGGCTGTGAGATGACCCTTTTCCAATATTCTTCTTCAACTTTCCATGTATATCCCTTTTCCTTGAGTATTTTTTAATTTGCTTCTGCTTCTGCTTCTTTTTAGTTCGACCCTCATCACTGCTAGAGGATAAGGATTCTTCAACTCCCTCATCATCCGAAGAGCTATCAGAAGACTTTGAGCCCGAGTCAGAACTCTTCACTGGCTTAGACCGGTGAGACGTTTTGGAGCTAGTATGAGTCTTTTTGGTACTCACATGAGTCCTTGAAGGCTCATGCTCTCTGAGGTTATCGGTGTGATGAGCAACTGACGCTTTCGATTTTTCTTTCATGCCCATCTTAGCCTTTTCTGCCCTCAGAGCTTCTATCTCGCCTTTTAGCCTATCGCGTTCCTCGATAGTGTATTCATCGTTTTCACCCACCACTTCGAGCAAAGCTGGTGGCACTTCCGGGGCGTCCGGATTCATTCAGACTGACTTTTCTTGTTGGTTTCGAATGCTCGATTCAGGCACCTTCGTGCTCTCACTGTGGTCGCCAATTTGGTGAGGTTAATTTATGTCTGAGGGTAATTGGGTAATTTTTTCAGAGTTTTGTGGTAGTTTATGGGTGTTTAATATTTTTGAGTAGAGAGTAGATGGAGAATTAAGCAGCCTGGTTGTAGTTAATTTTCATTACCCACATTTAATGCCGGTAGTTGGGTATTTATACCCTTATATTTGGGCTTTATGGGTTTTCGGGTCATGTTTAATGGACCCGGGTCATGTTTAAAGACCCATGAGCTCTTTAGCATGAGAGCAAGCAGCTTAGTCAAGAAGTGTTTAGGTTTTTTAGTACTTTTGTCATAGTTCGAACAGTCCTATGGGCTAAGTGTTCAGAGCGGCCTGTCCGGTCTGGTGGTCCTGGTCCGATCTGTCCTTGTCCGGAGAGGAAGCAGTATTCGGACTCATCAAGGTGTATTAAATCTGGACGAGCAGGCCAACACAAGTGCCGCACGGACCGCGTTAAGATTGCTAAGTCCGTGACAGCTAGCAAGCAAGCAACCCCAAAATCAAGGAAAAAACACCCTTCTCCCAATGGGCATAGGGATTACGTCATGTACAAAACTTTCTTTATAGTATACCACTTCTGGCTCGTCATGCTGCATCTCTTACGAGACCAAGACCTTTTCTCACGACTTTTGCTTGTTGCGTACCTTGCTTCCACTACTGTACAAATATCATTTCCTTCTACATGAATACCTGCTACGGTTTGAGCAGCAAAGGAGGTGCCCCTCTTCGTTTTTTCTTTTTTACCTTTGAATTCACAAGTACCTGCGTAGGACCAAGAAAGCCCCGGCAAGAGTAGGCCGAACAAGCAACGGAATGAGCGCCTCGCCTTTACTCTAATAAGGGCATTTGTTAGCGCTTTACTCATAACATAGAAAGGGGCAAACCAAAACCTACTCCTAACAAGTTTCTGGATCGAAGTATAACATTCTCCATCCGCCCGCCAACTGAAGAGGGGGTTCGATTCCTGTTATACGCGATGTGGCGAAAAAGACTGATTCAACAAGATATGCCTTGCCTACATTAAGATTTAAAACTTTTCGTTTACCTTCAGGAAATGTTTGGAACAAAGAACTTACAATAATACAACGCCGCATTCTCCAAAGATTGAGGAACAAGATGAGATTTATTAAGAGAAAGACTTATCAGAGAGAAAATCTTAACAGTTACATCCAATTACAAACTACACGAAAGTTTCCCTTTTTCATGGGGATTTACCCATAATAGAGATGCACAGAGGAAGAGAACGAACTTCATATATCCATTTTCTACTCAATCCAGAAACAAGATTATTTGTTATTCCGGTTCGTCTCCATTTTCGTGAAACTATTCCTCAAGCAAGGCAACCGATAAGTCATCGAAGGGTTTGTGTGAATAATGAAATGGAAATAATTACTCATTTTAAACTTTCCCACGGGGATATAATATCTTTTCAAGAAAATAACGTGAGAATCCGCGGTGAAGAAATAAGGAGATCTTTCTATATCGAAATATCAGCTGAGAAAATCATAGGCAAATTCCTAGATCACCCGGTTAAAATATGGAGACGAACCAAAACAGAATGGTCCCACCTACTCAAAACTAAGAGGGGATGCCACACCTACTACTAAAATCTCGGTTTTTGCACCACTTGTGTTCTTCTATGCAATAAGAAGACTTATAAAGAACAAAGAAGTTTGGATCCAAAAAAAGTATGCTTAGGAAGTTCCTTCGCTAAGTACAACTTAATGAAGAGGAATTTGTATCATTTCAAATACCTATTCGTATCGAAGAGAAGGAACGATAAAAACTTAAATCTTCCTACTCGAACAAGAAGTCTTATAGTTTACAACTCTTCTTTATATAGTAATTCGACCTATTATTCCGCATCCCCCCATCAGTTTAATATGAAGAGAAGAATCAAAAGGATCAAACTACCTACTCATTATTCGGAGGTATATCATAGAGCACAAAAGCTGTGGTATCTTATGGACCTAAGATAGGTCATATCCCTCACGACATAAGATTGAAATATCCAAACCTTCCTCTTCGGAGCGGAAACGGATGTGGCCAAAACATATAAAGATCAACATAGTCGCTCATAGGGACATATCTATCCGGATAGAGGATAGTCTAGATTAATTCAT
Organism: Limnanthes douglasii subsp. nivea; assembly: GCA_036936605.1. NCBI lineage: Eukaryota > Viridiplantae > Streptophyta > Magnoliopsida > Brassicales > Limnanthaceae > Limnanthes > Limnanthes douglasii. The sequence continues at coordinate 248,167,501 of JAUPFV010000005.1, read as the reverse complement.
AGATGGATAGAAATCCTGGGTATCCTCGTGGATAGAGATAAAGATAGGGATCCATCTAGATCTTGATTCACTATTTCCATGATGACCTTTTTATTGATTTTGACGATTGGATTTATCTATAAATGGAAAAAGGGTGCTTTGAATCGGGAGTAATCACTAGTGATAGGGGAAAATTGGGGGGAAGGACAAAGAAAAGAGCGATGCCTACTTTAAATCAATTGGTTCGTCATGGTAGAGAAGAAAAACGGTGCACGGACCGTACTCGAGCTTCGGATCAATGTCCTCAGAAGCAAGGAGTACGCCCGCGTGTTTCAACGAGAACACCGAAAAAACCTAATTCAGCTCCACGTAAGATAGCCAAATTAAGGTTGAGCAATCGACATTATATATTTTCTTACATTTTCGGGCAAAGGTCATAATTTGCAGGAACATTCTATGGTCTTAATAAGAAGAGGTAGAGTGAAAGATTTGCCAGGTGTGAAATCCCATTGTATTTGAGGAGTCAAGGATTTGCTGGGAATTTCGGATCGAAGAAGAGGTAGATCCAAATATGGTATGGAAAAACCAAAATCGATATGAATGGAAGATGCCTCCGGGATTTTTTTTCTCGGTTAGTCGATGGAACAACCACAACGTTACGCCCTAAAATATAACTATACGGAGCCCTTACGAATGAACTATAATGGAGTCTACTACACTAGCCAAGAAAGAGTGTATTATTGTTCATTCGCCCATGGACGAAGAAAAAAAAAAGAAAAGTAGCTATCGCGAGCTAGATTTGAGATTCCGTAAGTAACTCAGTAGGTGTTTTCTAAGAAGGGCTTGGAAAAAGAAAATGAAATACGAACAACCGCACTGGTCGTAATAGATCGACTTTTATGCTAGTTCTTGCTTCAGCATGAAAGTTCTATTTCATGGATGGACGACGTACCATGATACTTTCTGTTTTGTTAAGCTCTGCTTTGGTCTCTAGTTTGATGGTTGCACGTGCTAAAAATCATGTACATTACGTTTTGTTTCCCATCCCAGTCTTTCGCGACACTTCTGGTTTACTTCTTTTGTTAGGTATCGACTTCTCCGCTATGATATTACCAGTAGTTCATATAGGAGCTATAGCCATTTCATTTATATTCGTTGTTATGATGTTCCACATTCAAATAGCGAAGAATCGCGAAGAAGTCTTGCGCTATTTACCAGTGAGTGGTATTATTGGACTGATCTTTTGGTGGAAAATGTTCTCCATTTTAGATAATGAAGCCATTCCATTACTACCAACTCAAAGAAATACGACCTCTCTGAGATATACAGTTTATGCCGGAAAGGTACGAAGTTGGACTAATTTGGAAACATTGGGCAATTTACTTTATACCTACTATTTCGCCTAGTTTTTGGTTCATAGTCTTATTTTATTAGTAGCCATGATTGGGGCTATTGTACTGACTATGCATAGGACTACTAAGGCGAAAAGACATGATGTATTCCGACGAAATGCTATTGATTTTAGGAGGACTATAATGAGGAGGACGACAGACCCACTCATGATCTAGTAAAGGGAAAGTAGCTTGATATTGGTTCAAATCCAATTCGTAAGCACATGGGCAATGAAGCAAGTCTAAGGCACTTACTTCTATTTCATAAACAATCTTACTATCTCGTATTATTTGCCGCCTATTCATTTCAAGATTGGATTGAGAAGTTGTGGAACCAAAGATGCCACCAATATAGGCACCTAAATGGGCCTTCAGAGCCGGTGATCTGTTCGGCGTAAGATCCTCTCTCTTCTCTCACTTGACGAAGCGCGCGAGCAATTTCTCTTCTCTTTCTATTAGGGGTAGGAGTTACTGAACATCCACCCTGGGGAATTTAAAAGGCTTAAGAAAATTCCCTTAAGCTCTACGAAATGCAGGATCAAAGCGATATCTCTATGCTGTTTAGCTCATCTAGCTCATAGGCGGAGAAGCAACTCACTCACTCACTTTAAAGAGGAATTAAAACTTGCCTTGTGATAACTCTTCTTGTTCGCTCTTACGCGTATTAAATGTTAACCCAATAGTAAAGATATACCTCCTCTTTGAAATCATTAATTCAGTTAAGTTCCTGAAATTGAAATCATTACATCACTTTCTTTAACACTTCGTACCTCGGGTCACTTCTTCACTCTTTCTTTCTTAGCGCACTGCTTTATTGCGCGTATTTGGTGCGCTATTGAATAACATTCCTATAATATAAGTGGTCAAACTATCTCCCTATCTCAAGGAGGTCCTCTACTTTGTTTGGCTACTTGATCTTCCTCTCTCTGAATTGACATTTTGATCACCCTCTTTGTACTTATTTTTTTGAGGGATCACCCATTGACTTCCCTTGAACCACCTTTCTAAATAAAAAAAGGTTTCAAAAAATTAATTTGCTGAAAACCTGAAAATTGAATTAATTTTAAAATGTTTATAGATAATTAGCTGCTCTGACAGGAAAATAAAGCATTAACAGTAGAGGAGATACTGAGACAACAAGTATGATGTTTGATAATTTTATCAAGAAAGAGACCCAAGCATAATGCTAAGAATGACCTATAAATTTGTATTATAGAGATACTAGTCACGATAATTCCTGCTAAGAATGAGTTATGATAAATAAGGCAGTAATATTAGAAAGAAACATAACCCATAATATCAATAGGATGAAGCCAGGATTAAAATCACGGGTTACCACAAATGTAGCCAAACCCCATATTCTCTAGAAGAGTGATACCACTCAAATCTGCAGGAGCTTGAAACTGAGTGAATTCAAATTTCATTTTACGTTGCAAAGTCCATTTAGCAAGCCAATCAACTGTTTTGTTTTGGTCTCTGAAAATGTGAGATATAACCATGGTTGAAGTGATTAATTTTATCCAACAATTAAGAATAAGGGCTAAGGACCAATGGTAGTTACTGTTAGTTATAAGATTAACCATAACTAAGGAATCTAATTCAATATCGACATTTTACTAACCTTTGTTTTTGCAGATTAGGAGTCCATCCAGCAAAGCTCTGGATTCAGCCATTATTGGAGAGAGCTTACCATATAAGTTGTTAGATTCAAGAACAATATCTCCCGAGCTATTACAATATAAATACTGCACCACTAGAGTCGCCATTACGAAGGCTGGAACCATCAGAATTCAGTTTGAGTCTATCCGGATTTGGAGTAGACCATTTTAGGTAGATAGGCTTACTTTTAAAGTTAAGATAGTTTAGACAACCTATTTCAACTGATGCATTAACATAATTACTCAAGTTGAAAATATTATATTTATTAAGACAACACAACACATGTTTGATGTGATTAATGTATGACTGAATAGAGAAGAAATTACTTTTAAACTTAGATTTGTTTCTATTTTGTCATATAACCCAAAAGATTATTGTAGGAATTAAACTTATGGCGTGAATTTTCTTTTTAGTAGACCAAAACCAATTCCTAATCATGTGACCTACTGTCATGAATCTGTCTATTTTAATTTTGAACAATTCTGCAAAATAATACCTGATGGCCAAAACAAAACTGCAAGATATAAACATATGGTTATGGTTTTCATATGAATTACAGAATTGACACTTTGATGTTATAATAAAGTGTCTCTTTTGCATAATAAAATCAATAGGAATGTAGTTATGAAGGATTTTTCTTAAAATAAAAAAACACTTCGTATGGGTGATGAAGTTCCATATTTTGTTAAAGATGTTGAACTGATCATGATGTTGTGTTTAGTTGATACCATGTGTCTTTGATGTTGAATTTAGTGTCTTAATAAGGGCTTCCAAAACATAAAGTATTCTTTGTTGTGGTTGATAATTGTAGTCTTTGTAAGGTTTATTTTAGTTTGGGATAAGAAGCCATCGAATTTGTTAATGTTCCAAAAGTTGTTCAACCATAATGAACTGACTGTTTCAGTTCGAAACCAACTATTGTCAAACTTGTCATCTAAGACAATTAGAGGAGAGTGATCATGCTAATTATTTAACCAAAAATTCATCTCACCGTTACCCAAATTTCATATAATGTTAGGTTCCATGAAAGCCTTTTATTCCAGCAAGTCTTTTCCACGGAAGGGAGCCAACTCTATTGCAAGAAGATTTTAAAGTTCTTACAATAGATGTTGTGCATCGGGCTGGCCCAATAGCTCTTATTTTATGTAAAATTAAACCACAACTTATAAGAAAAAATGTCATATCAGAGAGTTTTTTATGTCCAGCCCACCTTCAACAAAGGGTTTACACATAATTAACTTAATGATAAGATTAACAAATTTAGTAGAAACCCGAAATGATAAAAGCACTTTAAGGATGAAAGAATGAGATATTTTATCAAATGCTTTAGACATGTCTATTTGAATGATGATGTTGCCAACTTTAGTTTTTCTATTGAGGTTATGAACAAGGTTTTTAACTATTAAAATGTTTTCATGAATTTATTTGTTTTTAACATAGCCACCTTGAAATTCTAAAATAATTTTAGGAAGAAAGTTGATAAGCCTGTTGTTAATAATCTTTGACATAATTCTGTTTAATAATGTACACAAGCTAATGGGTATAAAATTATTCAAATTTGTAAGGTTGAAGATCTTAGGGATTTAACACAAACTCGTGGCCATAATTCCTTGAGGAATGTTATGGCCAAGCATGAAGGAAGACATAGCTTGTCAGAGATCATTTTTGATAATATTCCAACAAGACTGAAGAAATAGCTGTTGAAGTCATTTGTGCTAGTAGCACTTGAAAAATTCAGGTTATTGGTAATGCCACAGATTTAATCTTCAATGGGTAGAAGTAAAAGTTGATAAGGATATATAACGTTGAAGGCTTAAATGTATAGAATTAAAGTCTTATATGATCAATTGTAAAGTTTTAAGATATGCTTTAGACTGTTTGTAAATATGAGGGACTAAAGTACAATTAACCCATTTATGTAACTAATTCTGTTACATTAAGTGTGAACGCTATAAATAATGGTTAAGGCTATTAATACAAGGGGCGATACTTTCATAATTTGATACTTACTTTTTCACTTTTACTTTCTCTCTCTAAAATCAAACTCTTTCTTTCTCGTTTTCAAGAACTAAATTCACACATATCAACTTGGCAACCATAGTGGGATATTTCTATCGATCGATACATAGATTTCGTAATCTAAAACCAGAGAAAATCATATTTATGATCAATTACAATTGGTCTTGATTGATAATGGAGCCAAGGAAAGAAAATGATCATTTGGTGCGAAAAATGATCGAGACTTTGAGGTCAAATTTTCAAAGAGGAGAAAGTAAAGAGAATGATGATGATCAAATTCCAATCCGGCAGACTCATTCAGACATCGAAGCTCGAATGAATCAGTTGTTGGATAATATCACAACGTTAAACGATAAGTATGTTCAAAGAGAGAAAAATATTTAGTCAATTAAACTGAAATCTGAGGTGCGACAAGTCGAAGAGAAGTACGATAAGGAAAATCAATATGATCGATTTTACATGGTTCATCAGATTTGAAGTGACCAGAAGAAAACTCATTTTGAGCCAGAAAAAGAGTATCATACTTTGAGAAGTATGTGCAAGGAGTTAATTGAAGAAATTCTTCTCTAACAACCGAGATAAGCTTTATTACTCTTCCGAAGCGGTTCGATATCTCGAAGGTCGAAAAAATTGATGGGATGCAAGATCTAAATGACCACATCGAACAATTTAAAAACTATAAGATAAATTTCAAAGATGACGATACGCCGGTATGCTGACATTTTTCTCAGACATTCAATGGTACAACATTTAAGTGGTATAATCAGATTTCGAGGGGATCTAATTCTAACTTTAGAGATTTTTATACAGTTTTTCGACGGATGTTTATGAGAAGTAAGGAAATGAGAGCGAATGAAGACATGATAATGCAATACAAACAGGATGTGGGAGAAAAATTTAAATATTCTACAAAGCTTTTTGTGTTGACAAAAGTAGGACTGGATAGTTGTGAAGATTTGGTTGTTATGGATGCATTTTGACATGGGTTATTTCGAGAAGATTTAGCAAATAAAACAACAGAAAATAAAGCCTTGAATCTTGGAGCATTCATGGCCCATGTTGAGGATCAAATCAAAGTGAAGGAATCAACTAGGGTTCAAAGAGTGATTGGACCTATTTAAAAGAATTTGGGGCAAACGTCAAATAATCAAGGACATTCTTTGAATTATCGGCCACTTCACCCAAAGACTAATAATAACTTTCCTCCTCGAACTGTAGGTATCCATCTCAAGTTGCACGCTATCAGTTTCACAGACCAATGCCAAATCAATGGATAAGGCCAGAGTATTATGTTGATTTGACTGAGAATGTTGTTGTGATTTATGAAAAGGCCAAGGGTTATGTGAGCTTCAGAAAACCAGCTCCAATAAACAGACCCAAAAAAGAGTGTTACAATAGATTTTGCAAGTATCATAGTTAGTGTGGATTATTTCTGATTGGGGGTAATTTTGTAAAGTGTTTTGGAAATTTAAAGTTTAGGATGAAATGTAGAGATATAAAAAGGAGTGTGCTTGTATTAAATTTTGATCACCCTCATTAATGAAAGTAGTTAGGGTATATATCCTTAAGTAATGACCCATGGGCCTTTCGGGTCAGATTATGGGCTTGGGTCAAGTTTAAGAACCCATTAGCCCAAGATATGAAATGACCAGCACCTAGCTTAGTCATGTTCTAGTAGTTTTACCTTGTTCGGTTTCTCATGGTAATTGTTTAGTCAAAACTTCCCTCCGGATAGGGGTAAGTAGCAGTGTCAAAATTATCAGACCTCATGAGTAGCCCCTTTAGGTCTTGCAAAGAATCTTTGGAAGAGCTAATTTGAAAAAATAAGACTTGATGTATATTCGAAGTGATCTTACGATATGTCTCTTTATACGAACCGAATAAACCAACTTTTTCTATTAAGAATTTCAAGAGTCAGCCCGATCGGAATTTGGTGGGACTAACTTTACCATTAACAATTTCAAGAGCCATTTTTTTATATGGGACACATGTCAAGTTATGGTTCGACCTTTCAGCTGGGTTTCTCCTAGATTCTCGTACCTACTAGGCTAAAACGTTACTAACGATGTAACCCTCATAATTTGTAACCCTTAATCATTACTTTGATCGGTTTGTCTTATCCTAGGTAAACTTCTATATTTCCATTGTTATATAAATCGATTTTAATGTTCTATTGTCTTCAAGAACTCAAATACTTTTAGAGAGAGAAAGCTTGGTACTCTTCTTAAACTGTGTCTGGATATATTTATGTTCACAACCAGAAACGCATTGGTAAAAGGAGGTTGGCTGAATTTATCTGAATTTGAGAAAGTGAAAAAAATTGTAAGAGACGAGAGAATTGCAGCTGGTCTTCCTACCTTTCCTGGTGAAGAAATAAATTGACCAAAAGCAAACACAAATCAAGTTTCATCGTCATCAAAGACATAAAAGGTCATAAAATTACCTTTTGTCCCAACCTTATCTCCTCTTCAATCAGGGTCTTCTATTCAAGAGTCCCAAAATCCCTTACCTAAAGAAAATGCAGTTTCTAGTTTTAGGAAACCTTCGTCTTTCCTAGCAATAGGTTTGGATGCTGAGAAGTCTACTGAGTAGACCACCCCTCTCTGAATAACTCGCATATCCAAAGCTAAATCCACCCTAGCTCTTTGAAACCTGCTAGTTCGGAGACGATAAAGCCCATGGTAGAAACTTAGCCATCTGAACAATAGTCAAGCATAATGGAAGAAACCATGGAAGATAGTATAGAAGATAATCATTTTGAGGCGTCCGGACAGATGGATGACACTGCAGCAGATCAGAAGGGCAAGGTTAAGGTGGGCCTGCCCAATACTGAGTCGCTTCCGGAGTGTCTGGAAGGGAAAGTGGGGCTTAACTTCTAGAAGGTTAGCGTGAAGTACTCTATAGCCCTCCAGAACACTACTTACGTGTACACCCATACTGCTGAATTGGATCGTATCAGAACAAAGTGGGGCTTCCCCGATTCTGTTAAGGTGAGAATCCCAATCACACCGGAGACTTCGATGGACTGCAAGTCCCACGAGCTAGTAGTATACACCGATGTGCTAAATTAGGGACTCCGTTTTCCTTTAGACCCAGAGATAGTCATGTACTTTCACCTGATAAAATTATGCCCTAGCCAGTTGAGTCTGAACGCATGGTACACTCTGATGGCTGGCATAATGGCTTCAAGATTGTCAAGCATCCCACTAACGATGAAGCAATTCGTTGTTGTAGCGAGCCTATGCAAGAACCACCATATCCCCTTTTACCACTACAATATGAGGAACGAAAACAAGGTAGTAAATGACTTACTGGAGTCAATTCCTATTCATCATTGGGGCATGGGAGAACGGGAAAAAGATAAAAACTGACTCTAATCCAAGCCAACTGACTAATCGCTGGAAGAGTATAGGTAACCTTTATTTATGTTTCCCTTAGTTTTTTAAATACTGTGTGGTTATTTCGAACTGACTTGTGTCTCCTTTTAGTTTTTTCGAAGAAGTTTTCAGACCATCTAGAGGCATGCCAAATCACTTGTGCTAAGTTAAATGCATGGGCTTCGGAGAAATGGGGGAATGGTTTCCACAACTTCTTTACCTCAGGGAACTTCGTGAGGTCTCACTTGTGGAACACTACATGGAGAAGAGACCTCAATTGGGAGAAACTAACCACTCCTCCTCTTGAAGAGAACTGAGGCTAAGGACGTCAAAATCTATCTTTCTTCAAGGGTCAAATCCCCTAGCTATCTGGACAAGATGAAGAACAAGAAAAATAAGAAAACCGCAACAGACCCAGCTCAGCCAATTACAAAGAGAGTCAGTTTGGAGAATCAAGGAGGAATCAACGTTGCTTTGCTGGAGGCAGTTGAAGTTACAGTCAAAGATGATGGTAGATCGGATGATCCACCTCAGATCTCAAGGAAGGATAAGAGGCGCACGACAAGTAGTGATGAAAAAACTACAAAAAAGAAGAAAGTTACTCTGGGATCAGAGATAATTCTGCGTTCTCTAGAACTGCATCCTCCTGTTCCTGCTGATCCTACCCTGCTAGAAGAAATTCCACCTAACCTTTATTTCGAACAGGCCACTACTGATGGAGAGGTTAATCTTGATGCATTTCAGAACATTAATATCTATTTTAATGATCTGGACAAGGATGAATTCGTAGGGCCTTATCTTCTTGGCCAATTCGGCCAATGTTGTTGATAAAACAAAAAATGGATAAGGTTGGAATCTTGTATTTATGTTTTGATGTGACTGATGGATAAAAGGTAGAGAGAGAAATTAGAAAGAGAAATTATATTATGTGATACCCCATTTCTCAAGAAAATTGGGGTTCCTTTATATAGTAGTTGAGGCGGTCCTCATTTCATATCTCTTGTAGTCCTTCTATTTCAACATTTATTCTTACATTTTAGTCCCTTACTTACCTCTTATTTGTTATTTGGGGTTATATTTTCCTCCAATTAACGTTACAAATTAATAACTAATCAAATACAATTATTTTATTTATTGTCGATCCAATAATAGAGCTTGGCGGTTTATTTCCTCATCAGTAGCCCCCCAGTCTTCACGAGCGCGGGAGTGAGGATTGTTATAGCTTGGATTGAGTCACTTCTGATTTATCATTGCGCCCGGTCTGACTTTGTATGCGAAAGAGCTTCGGGTTCATCTATACTATATTGGTGAGTTCTGGTTTCACATTCCCGTGGCTAATAGCATGCACTCGTGTTGAAAAAATGTCAGACCTGTTTCTACTTTATTGTTAATTCTTCGTGTTTATACCTATGGGCTTTTACTTCACTAAACTTTTATTTTGATGGGCCTTAATCAAGTTTAAAACGCCTTTTCGGCCCATTCAAATTGTGTTATGTCGTGTTTTTTTTGAGTTGGTGCACCCGTCCTTTCTGGAAAAGTGTCATCTAATTTAGCGAACCTTGTTGGTAATATCACCGAACCTTCTGGTACCGACGGACTTTTATCGAAAGAATCTAGACCTCATTTTCTTGTCATGAGTGATTCTAGTGCTTCCTCTTCGCCAGAATTAGTCCAACTGACCAAGAAAATAGTTGGTGTCCGAACCGATCACAATACTGCTGCCACTCCTCGGGGGGTTGTTCAACGAGATGTTGAGCGTTAGAAAAAAGAAGAAGCAACACTAAAGGGTTTTAAAGAAACCGGACCAAGACATAAACGCGTCGATAGCAGTTCAAGCTTTGTCACCTCGGCTCCGATCGTGGCCAATCCTGCCCGAGTTCCAACGGAGGACAAAACATATAAAGAAAAAATCCCCGCTTCTCTCGTGCCAAAGATTAGTGTCAAAGACGAAGCCCTCCCGAGGCAAAAGTGGATTGTTGTAGCAAATGCTACTACTACAGCCCGACCATCCACTCTGGAGAAAAATGGCCTTGTCAATGTTGAAAAAGGGGAGGCGGCTAACGATCAAGCACTAGGTCTTCCACTTGATGTTGACAACAAACAAGAACATCGGGAATGAAATCAGGTTATGGTTGAAGGTGAAAATGTTATCAGTGTCGTTCCTACCGAAGAGCCTCTTCCACCCGAGATCGATACGGTTACACACAGTTACCACATAGGTTTTTCCATAGACAACATTATCACTTTGTTCACCGGTAAGTATCTGTACTACAATCCGAAGGAAATGTCGGAGCTAGAAGTTAAATGGGGCATACCGAAGAATGTGACTGTCTGTTTTCCCGTTCCTGGGGAGACACCATTGTCTGTCTGAAGTCGAGAGATATTTATCTTTACCGACCTCTTCAATTTGGGTCTTAGATTTCCTCTGGATCCCGACATGGTGAGATATTTCACAATCATCGACCTCTGTCAATCCCAACTGACTCCCAATTCTTTGTATACGTTAATGTCCTGTATAATGGCCTCCACACTATCCGGTCATCGAATGCTAATGAAAGAGTACGTTGCGATGACCGGTCTTTCCAAATCGCCCAAACTGCCCTTCTTTTACTCTTCACTGGGCAATAGCTGGAAAATAGTGAACGATTTCTTGGAGGGTGATAAATCATGGTAACATCGGTTTGTTTTCGTTCGGGGCTTGAGAAAATGGTCGACCTTATTCATTCGATAATCCGAGGCGATTATTACGCAAGTGGGTCCACGATGGTAAGTATAATATGCGTGTTTTTTTCTTTTTACTGAACTATTTGTTTTAGTGTCAAAGGAAAATATTCAACAGCTAAAAAACGAACACTTTGAATCTGCCAAGGTGACTTTTTAGAAGCTAAAAGACTACGATCGGAAGAATTGGGGCCGAGCGTTCCACCGGTGCTTCAAGAATACGAACTTAATAAACAGTAATCTTTGGCGTTGCTCGGATGAGTCTTTGACTGCTGAACAGATGCGTCAACCACCCAACTTAGTGGATTTGGGCTTGAAAACCGATGTTCCTGATACACATTTATTTCTGCCTAATCGTAACAGAGCGCCAAGCAAACGTTCTAAATCTGATAAACTTGCTGAGCGGGAAAATATGGATGGAGCTGAAGTTGATGGGAACGACCCGACGATTGTTGCAGAGGGTGGAACTACCGTAATTCTTAGTGATCATGGTGCCAGTGGTGAGGGAGCCCGTAGAAAATTCGAGAAGGAGGTTAAGAAGAAAAGAAAGAAGTTTGCGACCGATGATGGTGATGTCAAGAGGTCCAAAGTGGTGAAGAGGAGGATTGGTTCTAAAACTGGGGAGGTCAAAACGACTTTGTCGGTCGCCGAGAAAGTTACTATCCCGATTCTTTTTGAAAAATATGAAGAATGTGCTAAATTTGCAGACCCTATTGTACCAGAGCTGCCCACAGCGGCAAACACAACTGTTGTTGTGATTGTTGATGACGAGGAAATGGATGACTTTGCTCCGGAGAAGATGCATGCCAACCCCTTTGGTGGAAAAAATATCATAGCAGGAGCGTCATCAAGTGGGGTTGGTCTGCCCATGCTCACGGTTCCCGGGAGCACAAAAGACTTACATTTGGAATTCTTTGATTTCCTTTTCCTATCATTGTATAATATGATTGTGCCGCTGGCTATGAAAGAGAAGCGGGCAGGACAACTGAGCCGTGACTTGTCAGAGGCTGACAAACCTCTAGCTGATTTGGAGAAAAAACTCAAGGAACAAGATGATAACCAAAAACATTTGGAGGGGAAAGCCAAAGATGCTGAAGAAAGGGCGACAAAAACCGAAGCAGAGTTGACAACCCTTCGGTCAAAAAAGGTATCCATGGGTAGTTCTCTTTCACAAGTAAAAAAGGATCGCGACGATAAAGGTCGTAACCTGGCTGCTCAGAAACTCCAGAATTAATTTCTCCGCCACTTAGTGGCAAAGAAAACAAAGGATATTGTCGAGCTTCGGGTCTAAAGCAAAGAGGGAAATAACCATTTTGATGTCTTTTGTAAAAAATTATAGAGCGAGAAGTGGCTGCTGCTAAGGCTGCCTACGTTCTAAACTTGCATAGTCACTTTCCCGAGCTACCTTTGGGATCGATGTGGTTGGATGTTCCCGAAGAAGATCGTCCACCCGTATTGTTTGTGAAGGTGAAGAAAATGACGATGCGAGTATGTTTGACAATGATCCCGAGGGCGAAAACTTCTGACAATTTCAACAAAGTTGTGTTTTATGTGATTTTGGTATCTGCCACCTTCGTAGGCGTGCCTGCTTGTAATTTTCGCTATTTTTTGTAACACGTGTCCTAAAAGACTATTATCGTTGTGTATCTCAAAGGTGACCATGGTTCTTCAATGTATCAATTTACGATTATTTGAGATTTTATTGTTTTTTTGCACTAAATCCCTTGGATCTTGAGATAAATATGTAGATTAACTTATAACTGAAAAAATCCCTTAGAGTTCGGGATAAATATGTAGATCATTTTAAAACTGAAAAATCCCTTAGAGTTTAGGATAAATATATAGATCATCTTAGAACTGAAAAAATCTCTTAGAGTTCGGGATAAATATGTAGATTAGTTTAAAACTGAAAAATCCCTTAGAGTTCGGGATATATATGTAGATCAATTTAAAACTGAAAAAGGGTCGGGATAAATATGTGGATCAGTTCAGAACTGAAAAATTTGTACTGCTGAGCTCAATGATCGTGTCTATCAACTCGTCAATTGATGAACGTTCCTGAATATCTCATACTTTGGTATTGCGCTTGTCATTTTTAATAAAGGAAAAAAGGTAAATTAAATAGACCGGTTGCCATGGACACCTCGTTAAAACCTCCTCGCGCCACCAAGGTAGGAAATAGTGCATCCCCGATCAAAAGTTTTTACAAGGCTATAGCAGAATTAAAAGCAAATAACTTTAATCTAAATAGATTTGAAGATGCTCGATGTTCCACGGAAGTTGCATGAGTCGGCCATGCTTGTCTTTGAGTCTGTAGGTACCATCCTTAACTATTTCAAACTTGGTAGGGGGCTTCCCAATTCGGTGGTAGCTTCCCGAGGCTTTTGTATTTTATGTGCAGGAACACTCTTTGTAAAACCATGTCCCTTACCTTGAATTTTCTTTGACAAACTCTTGAGGCGTATCGAATTCTCATCAAGGTTTGGTAATGCAACGAATTTAGGTGTGCTCGACTTCGTCTTTCTTCAACCAAGTCAAGAGCCAAAGATCGATCGTCGTTGTTTCTGTCTTCGTTGTAGTTCCCAAACCTGAAGGAAGGGAAAATTGTCTCTACTGGGGTTACTGCGTCTATACCGTAAACGAGCGCGTAAGGTGATTCACGGGTCGTTGTTCGGAGGGTCGTGCGATAAGCCCAAAGTACTTCTTGGAGATACTTTGGCCATTTACCGGCTTTCCCTTCCAAGTTCTTCTCAAGTCCGTCTATAATTGTCCGGTTCATAACCTCAACCTGGCCATTGGCCTGCGGATGGAAAGATGCTGAAAAACATTTCCTGATCCTATGAGACGAGCATAAAGACTTCATTTCGTTGATGTCAAATTGGGGGACGTTATCCATATTCATTCTCTGGGGGATTCCATACATGCAATAGATGTTCGGCGAAATAAACTTAATGATATCTTTAGTCTTTGTTCTGGACAATGGTCCGGCCTCAACCCATTTGGAGAAGTAGTCTACCGCAACCATTATCATTTGCCTTCCTCCCGATGCCATTGGAAGTGGACCAACCAGATCAATTCCCCATTTGTCAAATGGGAGACCTTCTGAGATTGACTCTAACAAGGTTGCGGGCGTGTGAATTATGTTAACAAACCTTTGACAAGTGTCACACGTTTTTACCATATCTTTTGCGTCTGAGGTTATCCTTGGTCAATAAAACCCCGTAAGAAAAACTCTTCTTATCAATGCTTTAAAAACCGCAGTGAGCAGCTCTCTCTCTATCATGGAGTTCAGATAAAATTATCTGCGATTCATTGGTTTTCAAACATCTTAAAAGAGGTATGCTAAAATAATTTTTGTAGAGCATCTCTCCTAAAGCACATACCATTGAGCCATATTATGTATTTTTCTTGCTAATGTTTTGTCCTCGGGCAAGAACTGCTCTGCTAAGAAATTCGCGCTATCTTTACTCCAATCCGATAGGGTTACCGACGATATTTGGCAAGCGATTTCGGGACGTTTTTCGAACTCTGGTCTTTTAATAATAGACGGGCTTTCCTGAGTTAGGATCCAAGGGTAATTTTTCACACATGAAATGGACGCTAGTGAGTCAGCGATTATATATTCTGTTTTGGGAACGTGCTCATACGTAAACTTTGTAAAAGAGGCTGCTAGGATACGTAACACTGCTAAATATTGAACCAGATGTTTTTTTCTGGCCTCAGACATACCCGACGCTTGATTTATCAGTAATTGAGAATCGTTAATCAGGCGAACAGGCTTGGCTCCACAGATCTGGGCCAACCTTAGTCCCGCCAGTGCTACCACATACTCGGCCTCATTGTCCACGATGGAAAAACCGAAGTGAATGTTCTGGTGCATCGTTATTCCCAAGGGTGTAGTTACTTAAACGCCCACCCCATATCCACTGACATTTGACCCTCCGTCAGTTCGGACAACCTATTCCTTGGGCTTGTTGGTTTCGAGGGACTCCGCTTCCTCTGGCCGGCTATAGTGGAATTCTACCAAGAAATGAGCCAGAACCTAGTCCTTTATAACGGTTTGAGGGTCAAAATCTATATCAAAATCTCCTAGCTCTACCGACCATTTAGACATTCACCCAGAAATGACTGGACACTGCAACACATATTTTAGAGGAAACGATGTTCGGACGAGTATTGAATGAGCTTGGAAATAAGGACGCATATTTCGTGTCGCGGTTACCAGAGCCAGAGCAAGTTTTTCAAGTTTCAAATACCTCGTTTCGGCGTCCAACAAACTCTTATTGACATAGTAGAGCGCTTTAGCGATTGTTCCTGCTTCGCTAATCAATGCTACACTTACCGTATAGTCCAATACTGACACATTTAAAAACAAGGTTTCTCCCGTTAAAGGTTTTGTTAACAAGTTCGGGGATGACAAATAAATTTTAATCCCCAAAAAAACCTCGTCACAAGCTGGCATCCACGTAAATGCTTTGGGATTCCTTAGGACCTCAAAAAATGGTGCACACATATTAGAAGAACAAATTATAAATCGATTTCAGGTCGCTAATCGTCCTGTCAATATCTGTACTTCTTTAATTTTCTCGGGGGTGCCATGCTACTTAAGGCTTGCGGTTGAGCGGGGTCTGCTTCAATTATTTTTTTGCTGACCAAGAACCCAAAATTTTCCCCAATCGAACGACGAAAGAACATTTTTCACGATTAAGCTTGAGATTTATGTTTCTTAGATTATCGAAAGTCTATTTTAGGTCGGTTAAATGGTCCTCGTCGGTCCCACTCTTTATGAGCATATCATCGATGCAAACTTCAACGTTTTATCAGATCTGTTTCTCGAAGGCCTTGTTCACTAGCCATTGGTACATTGCGCCCGCATTCTTAAGTCCAAAAGGCATAACTTTATAATATCATAAACCTCGTCCGGTTATAAAATTTGTGCTTTCCTGATCATGAGGGTTCATTTTGATCTGATTATATCCGGCGTGTGCATCCATGAAAGATAACAGTTTATTTCTCGATGTTGAATCTGCCAATTGATAAATTATTGGCATTGGAAAAAGATCCTTAGGACATGCTCCATTTAGGTCGATCAAGTCTATGCACATTCTCCACTTGCCATTTTTAGTTTATACCAAAACGTGATTAGACATCCGGCTGCGATCCTGAAGAGGGTCTCACTGATTGATAGTCCCTTGCTTGTGTAATTTCCTGGCCGTCCTTCATTGCCAGCGCAACCCGATATCATCCTTTTGTTGCCTTATGGCTGCTTCTAACCACGCCTATATTATTACCGACCACATACTTTAGGCATTGATGAATCGTGGATGTGACTGCATGCATTCTCGACAGCCAGGACCTGCCAAAAATCGCGTTATGTGAAGCGGGTGTGTCAAAAACTACAAACATAACTATGACTTCTTTCTTGAAAGGACCACGTCCAAGTTGCACCAGTCTCTCAAATTCACCGACTACTACAGTTGTTGATCCTGTGAATCCAACAATAGGCCGATTCGATCTTGAAATTACCGACGGCTTCTTAAACTGGGCAAAGTAGTCAAGAAAATTATATTTGCAGAGCTTCTAGTGTCAACAAGGATTCATCAAACCTCCTCTTCTGCAATCCCAGCTCCAATCACGATTGCGTCCTTGTGAGGCCCCACAATATCCCTCATATCATCGTTGTTGAAGCATAAAATGGGTGAAGGGCTTCCATGTAAGTGAGGCGAAGTTCGGGACTCCAGTTGAGTCGCTAAATTCATGACGTGTCGCTTTCGGGTAAGAGTTGGTGACTCCTGTCATCGAATCACCTCCAAAGATTATTATATATTCAAAAAATTGAGAAAGACTACTTACCTTTTTCTTGCCTTCCAAGACTTATTATTCAATAACCCCGATGACATTACAATCGATGTCTAGATACTCTATAGACACATCAAATAGGTCGATAACCTCCGTTATAACCATCGTTGTTTCTTGTTTTTGTACTGCCACAATTTCTTTGGATGTCGCATTTTGCTGCACCTGTTTTTTTCATTGTTAAGTAACTTACGATTTTCTACCAACATCTGTATTTCCTTTTTCAAAGCGATACAGTCTTTTGTATCGTGACCCACGTCCTCATGATACCTACAATACCGATTGTTTTGACTTTCCCAAGGGATCTCGATCAGGAACGATTTACGGTAAATACCACTCGTTTTTGTTTTTTCTAAAAATGGTTGAAACACACTCTTTAAGGTCAGAGAAATTTGTGGGGCAGATCCACTTGTTAGATATAGGTCGGGCAAACACCTGATTGTTCTTTTTGGCTCTATGTGACTGGGTCGGTGGTACCTTAACTGAATTAGACTGCGTCCCGGGTGGCATAGTACTTATTGGTTGTGGTTGTGAGATCGGGTTATATTTTGACTGGTTATGCTGATGAGTGACGATCGCAACCTGCGCGCTTTGCTGAACTTGAGCGGCTAATTCAGATAACTTTGTTTCCTCGATCAATATTTGTTTCTCTATCTATGCTAGTAGAGAAAAAAGAGTAAACGCTTTTTTTCTTGGTTACGGGCTTGTTTCATGGAACCCGGGAGTAATCCTAATTAGTATCCAGTTAAAGCCACCATTTTTTCGTAATGGTCAATGTCGGTTTTAGCGTCCACGAAATATCTAGTGTAATCTCTTAGGAATCCGCCCACCTTTTGTCTGCAATTGACAATAATATCCCCGTTTGCCCGAAAAGTCTTACTCCCAACGAACTACTACCGAAACATGACCCAAAACATTCTGAAGTTTTTTATACAGTCCTGTGGTAACCGGTTATACCACTTCAAAGCCCGATCCTTAAAAGTCATTGAAAAATATCGGCAAAGCAGCTTATCATCATTGTCAAAACTCAACATGAAATTTTTGAAAGCCTCTAAATGATTGTTGGGATCTTTTTTCCCGTTTTATTTGTCTAACTTAGATATGTCGAATCTTTTTGGGAGGTGTCCCGACAATATCTCGTCTGACAGCGGGGAAGCCCTCTAATTAAGCCCAAAACCATAAGCGCCACTCCCCAAACCTTCAGTGTGGATACCATACAAACCCTCATTATTCGGACTAGCAAACTGACTTCCGACCTTATACCCATGCGTTTGACTTCCAGATGGCTGCCATTGTACCCGTGGCAAAATAACTCGCTCTTCTTTGTTGGCTGCCAATATTTCTTCTTTCTCATGGGAGTTCGACGTTCTCTTTTCAACACTATTTCTTTTATGTTTTGGTAAACTGAATAGTCGCGACCTGTTACGTCGGACCCAGTCTTTCTGGTTACCTTGTTGTTCCTCTTTTGGCGTCGGGATTCTCGATATGAGGAATCATCAGTTTTAAAATCAGTGGACTCGTTGTGATCTCGTTTTGAAGAACGCTTAACCTTTCTTTCCACCCCCATCATTTGTTTTAGTGCCTGACGCTTATCTCTGTGGGTGTAATTTTTGTTTCGCTCCCCCTCAGATGAGTTTTCTCTATTAGTGTTGAGTGACCGTTCCTTGCATTTCCCTTCTCGAATCATGTTTCAGCAAAAGCCCTTTCTTTCTCGGCATTGAGCTAAGCAATTTCTTCCATCAGGTGTTTCCTTGTCATTATTAAAGTCGATCGTTTCTTCCAACCCCATCTATAGTGATCATGATTGGAGTGTATCTCTTCCACCTGTCCGTCTTCTGACAAAGAATCAGCTTTGGCTGGACCTTTCCTGACCTCTCTATTCTTAGCTGTTTCAAGATTCATGTTTTACTATGTTGTAATTTTGGGGAAAATAAGACCTCCGGGTATCACCTCTTTTCCCACAGACGCGCCAATGATAAAACTAAAAGTGGATAAGGTTGGAATCTTGTATTTATGTTTTGATGTGACTGATGGATAAAAGGTAGAGAGAAAGTAGAGAGAGAAAGTATATTATTTAATGCCCGCTCTCCGAGGAAAGGGGGGTTTCTTTATATAGTAGGTGAGGTGGTCCCCCTTTTCTATCTCTTTGTAGTCCTTCTATTTTATTCTTACATTTTACTCCCTTACTTACCTCCTATTTGTTATTTGGGGTTATATTTTCCTCCAATTATTGTTACAAATTAAAAATAATCAAATACAATTATTTTATTTATTGTCGACCCAATAATCGAGCCTGGTGGTTTATTGCCTCATCAGTTGTAACCCATAATGGTGAGACATATGTTATATCAAGAGAACAAGCTCTGAGTCATGCCCTCTTAGGTTACATCCGTCCGATAGTTGACCTGGAAAGACAAGTGAAGGATAAAATAACTACTATAACTTCCTTAACTTCAGGGAATCAAGGCTTGACGAATAGTATCTCTACCGCTCAGCAAAACATAGAATCTTTGTAAAAATAATGGATTTAGCTACCAAACTAGACAAGTCAGAAGATGCTCATAAAGATCTGTCAACAATGAGATAAAAGCTAGAGATATTACTGTCAAGGCTTTATCTGGGGACAAAGTTAACTTGGAAAGGCTTCTTAAGGAGAAGAAAGATGAGAATGCTTCCTTAGTAAGTAAGAAAGCTCAAGAAATAGCTAAATAGATAGACTAGTATGCTTCTGGAGTGGTGGATTCTTTGGAGAAAAGAGATGATGGAATTAAATCCGATATGGTCTTACTGTTTCACGAGACTTTTCTTATGAGGACTCTTAGTACTTTGTGGAGAATTGTGGAATATAATGACCTTTCTTTTCATATAATGGCTGATGGTGATAAGCACAACTACTCAAGTGGAGAAGATTCCAAAGAAAATGAAGAAGTTGGCGAGAGTTCAAGTGCTGAACTCAAAAGTCCGAAGAAAGGCGATGGTGATGAAAAAACCAAAAGGAACAAGCCCTAAGGTTGTATTGTTATGTTGTGTGTTTTTTTATTCAAAAACTAAAGTCCTTGGATGACTAAGGCAGTTTGTTGTGTTGTTTGTTTAATTATTGTTCTTAAAACTTGAAGTCCTTGAATGTTCAAGGCATTTGTGAACCATGGATCGGGTTTGTTCCGATCAGACTTTGATATCATATTTCCCTTTATGCAAATTTTGTTTAACTCTTTATTGCCAATGTTTAAATAGTCTTCAATAATTCATATTTGTTAAGTAAGTGTATTAAATGAGTCTGATCACAAACATATAATAAATGTGATCAAGTGTTTAACATATCTGATCACCTCAAAGATGTTTGAGAGTCGGGGTGTTTAATAAGTATTTAATATCCGACCATCTCACACTATGGTTAAGTCAATAAGAATTTTGCACCAGACTTTTAAAGAAGGCATAAGATATTATTGAAAAATTCAGACACCTAGTTAAAACCTCTCCACGCCATCAGGGTAGGAAATAGTATGGCCCCCTAATATTTACATTGACATTCAAACGTAAATATTTACAAGAGAGTTTTATTCTAAGTATAACCTGAGACTTTCAACCTTCCACGAGTGCTTTAATGTTCTTCCTTCTTTTCCTTGAAGTCTGTATGTTCCTGGTTTAACTTTCTCACATACTATATAAGGACCTTCCCAATTTGGAACCATCTTGCCGAACTGTTTTTCCTTGGTGTGCAAAAAGACTTTTCTTAAGACTTTGTCCCCTAATTGAAAATCTCTTCTTTTAACTTTGGAGACAAATCTGCTCCTCATCAAACCCTGCTAATGTGTTGCTCTTATATGCACTTTAACTCTTCTTTCTTCAATCAAATCCAACTAATTCGTAATTGCCATATCATTTTCCTGTTTGGAATAGTTTTGGATTCCATAAGATGGTAAAGTAGCTTCTATGAGAGTGATTGCATCCATCCCATAAACAAAGGAAAAAGGATATTCTTATGTAGTAACCCGATGAGTAGTTCGGTAAGCCTACAATACTTCTTGTAGATAACTTGGCCACTTTCCTGCAGCTCTCTCCATATTTTTCTTCAGCTCAGACAAGATTGTTCGATTAACAACTTCAACTTGCCCATTTGATTGAGGGTGAAAAAGAGAAGAAAAACAGTGTTGAATTCCTTTGGAGGTGAAAAACATTTCCATGTCTTTATTATCGAACTATGGCCCATTATACGTGGTGATCTTCCGGGGAACTCCAAATCTACAACATATGTTATACGAAATAAATTTAATAATTGCCTTAGAAGTGGTTCCAGATAGGGGAGCTGCCTCTGTCCACTTAGAGAAATAATCAATAGAAACTATGATCGTTCGAGATCCACCAGATGCCATGGAAGAGGTCCAACCAGATCCAAACCCCATCTATCAAAGTGTATTGGTTCCGATATGGATTTCATAGGAACTGCTGGCACGTGATTTAATTTTCATATCTCTGGCAAAGATCACACTTCTTCACCATATCTCTGCAGCTGCCATTATGGTTGGCCAGTAGTATCGTGCTAATAAGAATCTCCTCGTTAGGGCTTTGTAGCCACAGTGTGCAGAACCTTCACCATCATGCAGTTCAAAGAGAAAAACTTAGGATTTTTCAAACCCTAAGCAACGTAAGAGGGGTCTGCTGAAAGATTTCTTGTAAAGAATTACCTTTAATACCAAGAAACCACGAGCCTTATACTTAATTTTATTTTCCATGGCTTTGTCCGGAGGCAAAATCCCATCGGAAATAAGCCGAAGAATAGCATACCTCCAGTCCTTGGGTTGAATGATTACTATGCTCATACTTTCTTCATTCTCTTTACCTTTTTCTTGGCTTGTTTGTATTGATGGACACTCTAAAATCATAATCCAAGGGTAAGATTCAGAATAAGTTATGGTTGTCAAAGAGTCTGCCATAGTATTTTCCGATCTAGGGATGTGTTCTTAGTGGATACTCTTGAAGCTTGCAGCAACTTCTCTCAACATAAGCAAGTGTTTTATCAATTGTTCTTTCTTTGCTTCAGAATGACCTTTAACATGGTGAGTAAGTAGTTGGGAGTCACTCATTAATGAGACTCTTTTGGCCCCATATATAAGGGCTAGCTTAAGACCACCTATAGCTGCTTCATATTCAGATTCATTGTTAGAAGCTCTGAAACCAAAACATATAGCATGGTACATAGTATCACCATATGGAGAAATTAAAAAAAAATCAGCCCCACATCCCATAGTACTAGATCCACTATCGGGTTGGACTAACCATTCTTTTTTAAATTGATTTTCTTGCAACTGTGCAGGGGACCTATCAACATGGAATTCTACCAAGAAATCAACCACTGACTGGGCTTTAATTGTCGTTCAGGGCGCAAAATCAATATCATAATCACCCAGCTCAACTGACCACTTGGTCATTCTGCTTGATACATCAGCTTTCTGAAGAACATTCTTCAAAGGAAAAGATGTACGAACAACAATGGAATGAGCTTGGAAGTATGGTCTCATTTTTCTTGCTACAATTACCAAGGCCAATGCAAGCTTTTCTAACTTCAAATATCTTTTTTTAGCATCCAACATGCTTTTGCTAATGTAATAAACCGGACAAGGGTAATTATCCACCTCTCTTACTAGCACAACACTTATGGCATAATTTGATACAACTAAGTAAATGTAGAGATTTTCCCCTAAACATGTTTAAAGAGAGTCTTGGGTGAAGACAAATGTTTTTTGATTTCAAGAAATGACTGATCACACTGTGGAGACCAATTAAAGTCTTTAGCATTCCTTAACACCTGCATAAATGGAGCACATTTATCTGATGATCTTGAAATAAACCTATTCAACGCAGCCAATCATCCGGTCAATCTTTGAACTTATTTTATTTTCCGAGGAGGATCCATAGCTAGTAGAGCATTGAGCTGATCTGGATCAGGTTGGATTCCTTTTTCACTTATTATATAACCCAAGAAGTTTTCAGACCGGATCCCAAAAACACACTTTTCAGGGTTTAACTTCAAGTTCACAACCTCTAAGTTGGAAATCATTTCTTAAAATTCAGATATACGTGCATCCTCCTTAAAGATTTTTACCATCATGTCATCTATATGATGGTAATCTATATAAACTTCCATATTTCTGCCAATCTGACTAACAAAGGCTTTATTTACTAACCTTTGGTAGGTGGCTCCAACCATTTTCAATCCGAACGACATCACCTTATAACAATGAAGACCTTTGTCTGTAATAATAGTGTTGTGGTCCTGATCCTTCAGATCTAATTGTATTTGGTTGCAGACCAAAAATGCATCCATAAAAGAAAATATTTTATTCCTAGAAGTAGAGTCCACTCAGTGATCTATCCGAGGAACAAGATAAGGATCCTCGGGGCATGCTCTATTAAAATCAGTGAATTCGATACACATGCGCCATTTGCCCTTATTTTTCTTGACCAGAACAGGGTTGGCAGTCCATAAAGGGTACTCAGACTCTTTTATGTGGCCCATCTTGGTCAGACGATCAACTTCTTGAACAATCACATCCATTTTTTGTTTAGAGAAAGAACTTCATCTTTGTACCACTAGACTAACATCTGTTCGTATTAACAACTTATGACAACTTATATCAGCTGGCACTCCGGTGACATCATCATTGCACCATGCAAATACATGTAGATTATCCATTAAAAAATAAAACAGCTTGTGTTTCAAACTTGGTGCCACCTTGGTATCAATTCTAATACTTTTGCCCTCAGTCAGTGAATGAATTCCAACCTCTTCTACATGTATTATGATACTAAGAGCCTTCTTAGGATCATCAATTTCATTTTTTCGGTGGAAGGCTCCAATAGCTGCTACTCTTTGTTAATTTTGACTATATCTACAGACTTAGAGGCAAGATTCGTTGGATAACATTCCCTGGCTACCTTCTGACTGCTCCGGACAACACCTACTTGTCTATGGATATTATATTTTAAATATTGGTGGATCGTAGAGGCCACAACATGCATTCTGGAGAGCCAAGACCTCCCAAATATTGCATTGTAAGACGTTGGGAAATCCACCACAACAAACAATACCCTCATTATTTTCAGATTGAAAAGCAAAATGATTAATCAGCAAATGATCAATATGCTGATCAGCTGAACCCTTCCCCTTCCCATGGTGATTCTTAAGTCTGTTATGCCTATCCATTTTTCATGAATGCTTTTTAGTTAACCTCATTTTCTTTTTTGACCGCCCTTTATCACTATTTGAGGACACTGATTCTTCAAGTTTTGCCTCATTAGATGAGCTGTTGTAGGACTCCTATGTAGAACTCTCCACATGTTTAGATCAGTGTGTTTTCTTGGAGCTGAGATGGGTCTTTAGAGACTGCTCATGCTCTCCACGATTGTCAGTTTGGTGAAGTACCGACGCACTGGATTTCTCTTTAACTTTTTTTTCAGCTTGTTTCATCGCTCGCAAAGCCTCTATCTCAGCCCTCAACTGATTGCGCTCCTCGATAGTGTATTCAATGTTTTCTTTTGCAAATTCCATCTCAGGAGGTGGAACATTCACATTTGAATCCATCCGAACTATTTCGTATGTTGGTTTTGAATATGAAATTCAGGCACTGTCGTTCTCCCATTGTGGTCGCCGATTAAGTGTGGATTATTTCTGTTTGAGGGTAGTTTTGTAAAGTGTTTTGGAAATTTAATGTTTAAGGTGGAGTGTAGTGAGATAATTAAGGTGTGTGCTTGTATTAAATTATGATCACTCTCCTTAGTGAAAGTAGTTGGGTTATTTATACTTAATTAATGACCCTTGGGCCTTTCGGGTCAGATTGTGGAGTCGGGTCAAGTTTAAGAACCCATTAGCCCAATGTGTGAAATGACTAGCACCTAACTTAGTCACTTTTCGCTACATTTGTCTTGTTCAGTTTCTCATGGTAGTGATTGGTATGAATTTCCCTTCAGATAAAAGCAATGTGCACTATCCAAAATATCCGACCTTATCAAGCCAAGTTGCCCGGATTCAAACCCTACCTGAGGGTAGCAATCACAACTTGTTCAAAGCAATTTGTAACCTATTTTTTGTATTCACAAACATGTTGATGTATTCCTTTAGAGACTCATTTGGCTCCTGAGCACAATGGATGATGATATCCCTATTACCCTTAAGCTCTTTGCTTCCCACGAATTGTCTCCAGAAAGCAACCAAAAATATCTCAAAAAAAATTATAGATCCCTGGGGGAGACTATTATACCACTTGAGGGAACTTCCCGTGAAGGTTTGGGAGAATGCCCTACACAAAATTTCGTCGTCACCAAAGTTCATCATAAAGTTTTTAAACTGCTCCAGATAGTTTTCTGAATCTTTGCTCCCGTCGTATTTCTCCATGTTAGAGCTAGCAAACGTTTTGGGAAGATGTCCGGAGCGGTTTTTCTAGATAAAGGCGACTGCCTCTAGTGTCTATTACGGCTAAAAATAGTATTCTCATTTGGAGTATCAAAAATATCTGGTTCAGACTGGAAAGAAAAATGATCAATCAGCAAGCGGTCAATATGTTGTTTAGTTGAACCCTTTATTTTCCCATGATGTTTCTTAAGCCTACTATGTCTTTCCCTTTTTCTTGAATGCTTTCTGGTAAGCCTCGTTTTCTTTTTCGATCATCCTTCGTCACTGCTGGAGGAACCGACTCTTCAAGCTCTGCATTATTAGATGAGCTGCTGGAGGATTCCGAAGTGGAGCTCTCCACATGCTTAGATCGATGTGTTTTCTTGGAGTTGAGATGAGTCTTTAAGAACTGTTCGTTCTCTCCTGGATTATCAGTATGGTGAATCATCGACGCACCATACTTTTTTAAACCCCTTTCTCTGCTTATTTTAACGCTCTCAATGCCTTTATCTTAGCCCTCAACTGATTGTGCTCCTCGATAGTGTATTCATTTTTATCTCTTGTAACTTCCACCTCAGGATGTGGAACATTCTGCGCATTTCGGATCCATCCGAACTACCTTGTATGCTGGTTTTAAACATGAAATTCAGGCACCGTCGTGCTCCCACTGTGGTCGCCAATTTAGTGTGGATTATTTCTGATTAGGGGTAATTTTGTAAAGTGTTTTTGGAATTTAAAGTTTAGGATGAAATGTATAGAGATAATTAAGGAGTGTACTTGTATTAAATTATGATCACCCTCATTAATGAAAGTAGTTGGGATATTTATACTTATTTAATGACCCGTGGGCCTTTCAGGTTGGATTATGGGCTTGGGTCAAGTTTAAGAACCCATTAGCCCCATATATAAAGTGACCAACACCTAGCTTAGTCACGTTTTAATAGTTTTACCCCATTCGGTTTCTCACAGTAATGGTTCAGTCCGAACTGCCCTTCAGATAGGGGTAAGTAGCAGTGTCAAAATTATCCAACCTCGTCAATAATGATACTGGGAATGATACTGGATTTTGCAGTGCTTTAAAAAGAAGGTACAAGTTTTGATAGAAAATAACAAGTTGACCGTTTTCCCTAAAAGTCAAAGCAGTGGTTCAAAAATTCCAAACACTTCAATATAACATACAATTAATCGAAATTCAAAAGAAGAAAGTTCATTGATGATTCTAGATTCTAAGTGTGATGAATTTGATACAGCCTCAAAATATTTGGATGCTGATCCAGATCGATTGATTTTGATGGCTGTAGGTTGACCAGTGGAGCAAGTATGGGTTCGAAGTTTGTGTAAGTATTTTGAATCCTTAACAATTTTCGGGGGAGATTCTATGAGCGACAATACTAATTTCTCTATGAAGAGGCATGTGGTGAAACTAATACTCAAATAGATGAGAGGATATCTACACATCTTTATGGTGAAAATGATACTCTTTTTATTCTTTTCGATGAGGATGATTTGAAGAGTATTGCAGCCTCATGAAGATGCAAGGGTTATTCGGGCAGAAATAACTGGGGTGGAAATCTGACGTGTAATAATAGATACAAAAAGTTCTACGAACGTATTGTTCAAGATAATTTATAATAGGATGTGTAATCCACCTCGAATTTGACTGTTAGATCGTACTATAATTGGGTTTACAGGTGTAAAAACTCAAGTGCTTGAGGAATTTGAGTGTGAAATTTATTTGGGGAAAGGACCCTTTAAAAAGAAGGTTCAAGTTTTATTCATGGTAGTGGATAGTTCGACTAGCTATAATGCTATTTTTTGAAGATCATGGATTTCGATTATGTGTACAATTATTTCTACATTCATTAGTGTTTGAAGTATGTCATTGGAGACCGTGCTGGGTTATTCCAAAGTGATAAAAAAGTAGCAAGATAATTTTATACAACAACTCTTCGTATTCGAGGTCCTAATTGTGAGGATCAAATGCATGAATAACAATCAGGGGGTTGATCTCTTATGAAGAAGATAGAGTTGATGATCTGAGTGAGTAAAAGTATAGAAGAATATGTTGTTTCCAATAAGAAGACTAGAAACATTGTTGTCACTAACTTTGCGTAATTAATTGTTACAATTTCTATTTGCTAATTTGGATGTTTTCGCTTGGAAAACAGAAGATGTAATGAGAGTTCCACCTAAACTGATATGTCATATCTTAACTATAAATCCGAAGATTAAGCTTGTTATTAAAAAAATATGTGTTTTTTTGTTGAAAAATCAGAAGCTATTGTGGTAGAAGTGGATTTCTTGTCTAGGGTCGGACATATTAGAGAGACACAATATCCTTCATGGACAGCAAATCCAGTAATAGTTAAAAAAATGGAAAATAGAGAATATTTGTTGATTTCATGGATTTGAATTAATTTTTTCCTAAAGATCTATTTCATATTCCTCGAATAGATCAACTAGTTGACTATACTTCAAAAAATAAAATATTATGGATGCTTTTGGAGGGTATAATCAGATTCAGATGGATCCAAAATATCAAAAAAACACTACGTTCATCACTGATCGAGGTTTACATTGTTATAGGGTTATGCCATTTGGGTTGAAGAATGCTGGAGCCACATATCAGAGGTTGGTAGATAAGGGTTTTTCTACTCAGACCGAAAGGAATATGGAGGTGTACATTGATGATATGTTGGTTAAGTGTTATGTAGATGATAAACATCTTGAAGATTTAGATGAGACTTTCTTAAATTTGGGAGCCATTCATCTGAAGCTGAATCCTGAGAAATGTACTTTCGATGTCCGATCATTAATATTTTTGGGATATATTATTAATGAAAAAGAAATAAAAACAGATCCAGAACAATTGAAGGCTTTGGTTTCAATGACATCACCTCGAACTATAAAGGAGGTGCAAGTTTTGACAAGAAGTTTAGCTGCTCTTAATCGATTTATTTTAAGGTTTTCTAATAAATGTATTTTTTTCCAAGTGTTGCGAATACCCAAAGAATTTGAATGAACATCAAGTTGTGAATCAACTTTTTTAAAGATTAAAGAACTGTAGTTGTCACCATAAATTTTATCTAAGCCTCGAATCAGAGAGAAACTATTTTTATACACAACAGTTTTGGAATTTGCCGTGAGTGTTGTTTTGATAAGTGAGGATAATGAAGTTTCGAAGCCGGTTTATTATATAAGTAAAAGTTTGTTGGCAACAAAAAATGGTATTTGAAACTTGAAAAATTGGCTTTAGCTTTAATTGTGGCTGCTAAGAAGATGTGTCATTATTTTCAACCTCACACTATTGTGGTTCGGACTTCTTTCCCAATGAAGAATGTGTTACAACGTTCAGACATTTCTGGCAGGATGACCAAGTGGTCAGTAGAGTTGGGATATTTTGATATTATTTTTGCTCCTCGAACAACTATTAAGGCTCAAACTTTAGCTGATTTTCTTGTCGAATTTTATTCAAGCCGACCCGATGAGGAGATACATAAATAGACTTTTCCAGAAACTTTGTTGTGGATAGTTCAAACAGATGATAGATCTAGTATATCGGGGGTGCAACGCAGGAGTTTAATTGGTTTCTCCTTCTAGGGAGACTATGTATCAAGCCATTCGACTTGGCTTTCGTGCTTCGAATAATGAAGCTGGATATGAGACTGCATTGGCTAGTTTGAGACTTGCTAATATCTATGTAGCAACTACAATTCGGTTGGAAACAGATTCACAATTAGTGGCAAATCATATGACAGGTGTTTCCGAGGCTAAAAAAGATAATTTATTTTTTATTTTATTTTCGTGAGCTTCGAAATTTGGCTCTCCTGTTTGATAAAGTGACTATAGAACATACTAATCGAAGAGATAACATAATTTCTGATTCTTTGGAAACAATTGCTTATAAATAAGAATATCGTTGGATATTGTTACAGGAGAGTCCCTCCATTTTAACACGATCAAAGCAATGTAAATACATCGAGGAGGTGTTTGTCACTCCAGATATGCTATTCTTAATTTTTTTTACTATGAGGTATGTTGCCTCAAGATCCACAATTAGATAAAAAGTTAAGATATAAAGCTCATGGTTATGCTGTATTGGATGAAATGTTATACGAGACATCTCTGAGTAGACCATTGCCACGTTGTCTTGGAAAACAAGAGTCTCAAGAGATTTTATCTGAGTTGCATGATGGTGAGGGTTCAACACGTTGTGGTTTCAAGTCTTTGACACGTCGGGTTTTGTTGCAAGGGTATTATTGGCCTTTAATTATAAATGATACTAAAATTCTAATTCTAGGTTGTGATACTTGTCAATGCTTTGCCCATTCTATTCACAAACCAACAATACACTTATGTTTATTTCCGAAGCTATCTATTTTGACAGATGGATAATAGACTTGATAGGACCATTGCCCATAACAGTGGATTACTTTTCGAAGTGGGCAAAACCTGAACCATTGTCTGGAACAAAGGAAAATAATTTTATTAAGTTCATTGTGAATAATATTTGTTGTCGCTTTGGGGTTCCTCAAAAAATCGCCATAGATAATGGGCCTCAATTTAACAATAAGAAAATGAGTTCTTTTTGTGCTTCGAGGGGAATAACACAATGTTTTTCTACGCTATGTTATCCACAAGAAAATGGAAAGTAGAAGTGACCAAGAGATCTATTTTGGAAGGCTTAAAGAATAATTTAACAAATGCTGCATGGAAATGACCTAACTATTTGCAAGAGGTGTTGTGGGCTTATCGTACAACTCATAGAGAGGCTACTAAAGAAACCTATTTTGCCTTGGTCTATGGTATGGATGCTGTTAGTCCTGCATAATCTACTATACCTTCTTCTTATATGCTACTTCAATATTTTGAATAGGTGAATAAAGAGACAAAGATAACAGAGCCAGATTTGATCGAAGAGAAAAGATTTAGAGCTCATTTGAATATGACTCATTGTCAAATGCTGATGATGAGTCGATATAATTCGAAGGTAAAAAGAAAAGATTTCAAAGTATCAGACAAAGTCTTGAGAAAATTATTCCTTCATACAAAGGACAAACGCCTCAGAAGGATGGCCCCAAATTGGAAGGGTCCTTATATGGTTATGAAGAGGTTAAAGCCGGATACATATCGCTTTTGTGATGAGTAAGGTAGGATGCTTCAACATCATTGGAATATAAATCACCTGAAGATATATTAGGTGTTTCGAATCTTTTTAAAATAATTGACACACTCTTTTCTACCATGTTGGTCCAATAAGATTTTAATAAGATGTCATGTAAATATTCAAAAATATTAATAAAAATCTTTTTTATCAATAATTTCGTAATATTTATATTCGTTTTCGGGATACTCAGAATCGTGAAAGAAATTTCCAAGATACGAAAAAAAATAGAAAATATTCACAAATAGTACAATAATAATACATCTCTGCAGCAAACAAACCATAACTTTTGCTATTCACCCCTAACCCCTAGTTTCACATATGCATCAAGAGTTATTGAGATCAATGTTCTTTTGCTATTCAAAATTAAATGAGAAGAAATACCTTTTATTAGATTGTAAAATGACCGGAAGAGATATGATGATAATTATGCACGAAACACAAGAAAAAAAAACAAATAAATCCAATCTAGCTATGGAAGAGACAATAGTAATCCACCTTAAGATTAAAAATTCCATAAATCAATTTATAGAAAAGATGCTGTTATTTATACCATCAACTTCACTATAAATAAATAAATTATTGTACTTCATTATCTAACTCGCTTTTTGTGTTTAATTTGTTAGGTTTGGAAAGGAAGAGATACTAAATAGTAATTATGTTTGATTTTCAACGGCGTAGATTAAAAAGCAAAAACTTTCTTTTCTTCTGATAATGCGGCACTTTTGGTTTGGTTCCATAACTACATCTAAATCTCATATTGGGCTGTATTTTGCGGCCCATATCTTGACACTGAACAATAACAGATTCGAGTCGCGATGTCATGTCAATTCAACGTCTCCGCTGCTAAAACCCTGGCTGGGAAGGAGATTTAGAGCTCGCCCGCCGTGGAAAAGAAACACTTCTCTCTCTTTCCTCCGAATGTCTTCTAACTTGCTCCGTATGCGAACTACTATTCAAAGGCACCACTCCTCTTCCTTTCTATCTGCATCAAAGCCAAGCACATTCTGCTCCACTTCTTCAAACCCAAAATGTTATGAATATTTGAATCAGTTTTGTAATTCCAGCTCTCACTCTTTGAGCTTCATAACTTATTACGAACGACGTTTGCTTATCGTTGCTTTCGCCAAATTAATCAAACAACAACAAGGACACTTGTTGAGGAACTTTGCCGGTAAGCTGTGCCCATTTTCACTTGCTAGTACCATGAAAGCAATAGATACTAGAACCGCAGCTTCTGCTTTCTTCAAATTTGCGTTTAGGGATGATTCCGAGTCTGCTATTTTTTCTTCTTGTGTCACCGCCCATCTTTTAGCGGCCGATGATTTACGTTTTCTTGCTCAGGATGTGGTTTCTTGCCTAATTAAAAGAATAGGTGCTAGCAGGAGCCAAGTTTTGGTGGACTTCATGTGGGGGTCACACCCTGTCTACGAGTCCGATTTCTCCGTTTTAGATACACTTATGCGAGCCTTTTTGAATGCCGAAATGGGTCGCGAGGCCTTAGAAATAATTGACAAGATGAGGTATGTAGGTTTGAGGCCGAGTCCATCTGCTATCACTATACTTTTCAGACTTCTTATAAGGATTGGTGATTATGGTAGTGTATGGAAGTTGCTTAGAGATATGATTCGTAGAGGACCTCTTCCTTGTAATTACAGCTTTAATGTGATAATTCTAGGGTTTTGCAGAAAAGGGTCTCTCAGGATTGGTGAGAGCTTGTTGTACGTGATGCATAAGTTTAGGTGTAATCCAGATGTTTATACATATAATATTCTGATAAATGCATACTGCATTCAAGGGCAGACTTTTGATGCCCTCTATTGGATGCATTTGATGAACGAGAGGGGTTGTAAACCAAGTATTGTCACATTTACAACTGTTATTAATGCATTGTGCAGTAAAGGAGATATGGTAGAAGCAAGGAAAGTTTTTTATTGGATTCAAAATATGGATCTTTCGCCAAATACTATAGTATATAATACTTTAATGAATGGGTACGTCAAGGCTGGGGACATTAGACAGGCAACCAGGCTTTACGAAGAGATGAGGGAAAAGGGTATAGCTCATGATGGTGTAACTTGTAACACACTGGTAGCTGGGCATTACAAGTTTGGGAGAGGAGAGGATGTTCATCTCTTTTTAAGTAATTTGCCTGTGTCCGATCTTCCTGATCATATACAGTATGAAATCTCGATCGCAGGGCTGTGTTGGGCTGGTGGGTTAAATGAAGCCTATGAACTTTTAGAGGATATGCTAAGGAAAGGGATACAACCCAGTCTAGTTGCTTTTAACTCAATCATCGCTGGTTATAGTAGAATGGGGTTAGAAGATAGAGCTTATGAAGCATATAAGATCATGGTCAAATCTGGTTTGATGCCATCGTCTTCCACCTGTAGTTCTCTGCTTATGGGTCTGTCCAAAAAGGGAAAACTTCAGGAAGGCCAAGAGCTTTTGTCTAAGATGATAGAGAAAGATATTCTTATTAATAAAGTGGCTTTTACGGTGCTGCTAGATGGATATTTCCGGTACAGGGATCTAGCCGGAGCTCAATGTCTTTGGAATGAGATGGAGGGAAAGGGTATGTTTCCTGATGCTGTTGCATTTTCAGCATTTATTAATGGGCTTTCTAGAGCAGGTCTGCTGGAGGAGGCTTATGGCATGTTCTTAGAGATGAAAGAAAAAAGATTTGTACCAAATAATTATGTATATAACTCTCTAATTGGTGCTTTCTGTAATGAAGGGAAGATTCATGAAGCATTAGTATTGAAGAGAGAGATGATCTCGAAGGGTCTCCTTCCAGATATATACACAGAAAATATTATCATCAATGGTATTTGTAAACATGGTGAAATTAAGTCTGCTATTGATGCTCTTCGTGATATGCAACGGACTGGTTTGGCTCCGGATATTATAACTTACAATACTTTGATAGGTGGATGTTGTAAGACTCGGGACATGAGTCATGCTGATAAGTTAGTAAATGAGATGTATATGAGCGGATGGGACCCAGATATCACCACATATAATCTACGCATTCATGGTTTTTGTTCTATCCCAGAAATGAACCGAGCTGTGATGATGCTAGATGAACTTGTCTCAGTAGGTCTGACTCCAAATACCGTAACATACAACACTATGATGAATGGGGTCTGCAGTTGGAAACTGGAAAATGCAATACTTGTAACTGCAAAATTGCTCAAAATGGCCTTCTATCCAAACATTGTAACGACTAATATATTATTGTCTCACTTTTATGATCAAGGAATGCTTTGGAGGACCTTACTGTGGGCTCAGAAGCTGAGTGAGATTTCATTTGTGGATGAGGTTTCCCGTAAAATAGTAAAGAAGGCGTGGCATCGCAGACTAGATGTTAGAATTCTCAGCGGATCATCTGAAAAGATTCTATTTCTTGAGTTCCTGATGTATATTACATATGATTATTTGTGTAGAAGCAGATCTCTATTGGAAAGCGACCCAGAATGCTTTGAAATGATCGAAGCTTGCTCTACTTCGTACTAAACATTGATTCCGAACTAACAGAGGTATTCTTGGGTCATATGCCTTACGAGGGGTAGTTGGTAGATCTGGTCCTCCACCCACTTACGCGCATTTCCTATGCCACTAGGAGAGATGTTTGTGCGGATTCAGGAAGTCAAGATGGTTTTTGGGTAAGTTGTTGCTAAGTATTTATCTTACACAAATAGGAGGATTCCTTAAGTTTGGTATTGGCTTACTATTTATTCTGCTTATTTCTTGTGCTCAGTCCCAGAAGATGGGGACAGCCCTGTGAAAATTGACGTGTTTGACTTTAAAGGCCAGGCATCGCATTTACTATGTACAACGTTGATGAGGTTCTCCCCATGTTTATTTTAAATGTTTATTGATCCTGGTTGTGCTCATTCTATTAATTTAACTGCTACTACAATTTCTTTGTACAGTCTATTCGAGCATTTGCTGAATCATCAATGCCAGTGACATTTTCGAAGAAGTGGCCACTCAACTCGAGCACCAAAAACACTACACTAAATAAGTTTGATGGCTCGAGCACCAAAAACACTATACTAAATAAGTTTGATGGCAGGTAATTGTGTTCTCTCCATTGTTTGTCAGCATCCATGTTGAATCAAGTGACAGAACCCTCTGGTTTGTCAAAACATGTACGGCCTGCTGTGGCCTACCTTAGATTCAAGGACTATATATTAATCAGGAAGTTTATGAAGAGAATTAAAAGCAATACTTTGGTTGAAATTCAGTTTGGTTTGTGTTTAGTATTCTGAAATTAGCTATGCTGTGATTATATCTCTCAATCAGTATTGTAAATTAGTGTAAATATTCTGTATGATCAACGTCTAATTGATGACATGGTGGCATATGCAGTAAAAAGTGGTGCTGGATGCGTCTGGGCATGC
This sequence comes from Limnanthes douglasii subsp. nivea, assembly GCA_036936605.1. NCBI lineage: Eukaryota > Viridiplantae > Streptophyta > Magnoliopsida > Brassicales > Limnanthaceae > Limnanthes > Limnanthes douglasii. The sequence continues at coordinate 248,132,537 of JAUPFV010000005.1, read as the reverse complement.
AAAAATTATGATGGCTTAGTCAGAGGGATTCACTTGCGCAAGGTGCTGCCATGTTTTTTTTGAGTAGACTCAGTATCCACTTTGTTGTCTTTTCCTTTTTAGAGGGAAAAGGCCTACGCTCTTGTTGCCTTGTTTTACAGCCTTTCGCTGCAAGTTTTGACAGGTCAAATTTATTTCGCTACCTGTCAAGTTTCTGTAAAGAATTCATAGGCTTTTAAGGCACAGTTGATAGATTTAACTCTGCTAGTCTCATATTTGAGTCTATTACTTGACAGTACCTGAAGAGTATTAATTCTGATTCCGGCATTCATTCAATAGAAAAACAAAATTGCTATCAAGTGTCTATATGGTAGATGTTTTTCTTTTTTCCTAAAATAGATCTATATTTTAATCTTATCAGAATGTAATTTTTTTTTACCAAATGTAGGTTTCGGTCATTGGCCCAAATGAGTTCTGTTTTGGTTTGTATCAAATCATATATTTCACATGCCTGGTTAAGTCTGAACGAGAAAATAACATGTACTTTTTGTTCAGCTATCCTCTGATGGAAAGAGATTAGAATCTGAAGCAGCTCGTGGCACTAATGTGTAGGTTACCTTCGATGGAAAGCCATTAGAATCTGAAGCAGCTCGTGGCGCTAACTCGACATTTCCGGCTGCATCAGAGAGGAGAAGAAACTAGTACCAACTGTATTGCTTCCATATTTGCATGGACACAAGGGCTGGAGCACAGGTTTCTAAAAGTGGAGTCTGTGCTAAGAATGAAAAGTTACTGGTTCTTCTCTTGTATACAGATAGGCGCACGGGAATATGACAGAATCTAGCACACGGGTAATGGATGGAAATGTAGATCAGAACAATATCTGAAATTTTAAAAGAATGATAAGCTGATTTTAATTGAATTTGAATTTCTCGGAGCTCTTTTTTCTTGGTTTTGGGCATACAAAATTTTGATGATCAGTTTAATAAAATGATATCTTTAGCTAAATTCTATACATATTTACTAATAGCTCAAAGAATCTATATTAGCCTTCGAATGAGTTATATATCCATCAAGGCACTTAGCATTAGAATGAGTTATATATCCATCGGGAATTACAAAATTCTAACGAGCTCTTAGAAATCTTCACATAGCAAGTGCTGAGTACGCGCACAAATTATTCCACCACTTTTTGAAGTTTGATAACAAGCATCATTGCTGAAGACTCGCTCTCATGACTTGATACGAAGCTGGGAGCTTTCATTTGATCACAATCACAAACAGAGATTTGTTACTTTCTTTCTATTACAAACCCTTCCATTATCCGTGTCGCTATTGAAATATTGTAGCTTCAGTATTTCTAATAGCTTTATTTACATCTGGTAGAAAATGTACGTGGTCTTTATTATATTTCAAGATGCTGGTTAGTTTGCCAGAAACTTCAGCAGTTTGCTATTCTGAAAACATAACTAAAAGTTCTATTTTTTTTATTTTTTTTAATTCGCTTAGAACTAATAATAGTTAGTTTGAAAGGTCTCTCATCTCAAGCTAAATATATAAACAAAAACTATACATTGCAGATAGAAATAGCGGCTTGTTAGCAGAAGAGCTATGGTACATCTCCTAACATAGGCCGAATTTGTTACACAAACATGGTTAACCTTCACATATAATATCATTATCACTTTACTTATTGCAGGAGGGGCAGAAAAAGAAGAAGAGTCAACGCACCCTAGCTCTCTGCATTATCGACAGTCTTTTTCTATTAGCACTATCCACATGTTCACTCATTTTTTCCAGGTGAGCCATCCTTCTTCCCCATGATTCAGATGGTTGCAGAAGCTCGCTCTTTTCTTCTGCGTCAGCAGATGTATTTTCTAAAGCATCAACATTTGTCTCCCTAGGGTTTCCTACCTGAATTATCTTCTTCAACCTTTCTACCGCCTCGCTCATAGTTGGTCGGTCCTTTGCTGCCTTGGATAAACAAATATCTGCTAGTTTTGCAACCTTTCGAGCTGCATCAATGGAGTATTGACCACCTAGTCGCGGGTCCATAATCAAGTTGAATTTTTTAGTATCAGCAGGGAAGTTTCTCACCCATTCCAACAACTTCTGCTCTGCTTTTGGCAGGTTCCTCTCAAGCGACCTCCTCCCTGTAAGAATTTCATACAACACTACACCGAAACTCCACACGTCACTCTTAGCCGTGAGACGTCCTGTCTCTACGTAGTCTGGAGCAGCATAACCATACGTCCCGACAACCTAGTTTCAGATGTCTATGCATTAGATCACAAGTAAAGAATATAACTCAACATGATTGTACAATATTGTTACATTCTTTGAGCAAAATGTATATCTTATTCTTAACAGCTTCATGTATTTTTATTTTAGGCAATATTATTAAATCCTAGTGTAACTCTTCAACACATGGATGGGGCAGTAGAGATCAAGTTCCAAGATGTTTGGATGTGTAAATAAATATTTAAAATGAAACAGCTGTCCCATGAACATTAACCAAAAACGAATGATACACATGAAAGGAAGAGAAGATTTTGTAACTTACAGTTGTTGAGACATGTGTATCCCCTTCTTCCGGCCCTTCTCTTGCAAGTCCGAAATCTGAAAGTTTGGGCTTAAGATTCTCGTCTAATAATATATTTGAGGCTTTTAAATCCCGAAAGATCACCTAATTATCATATTATAACAAGAAAGATTCAGAGTTGTTAACCAAATGACCAATTCAACATGAATCTGGCAGATATTTTGGAATATACCTGCACTTCGAGGCCTTCGTGCAGATACGCAAGTCCTTGTGCTGCTCCAAGAACGATCTGCAATCTTGTATCCCAAGGAAGAAGAGGATACGCCCTACCAAAAAGATGATCTTCTAAGCTTCGATTTGGCATATACTCGTACACGAGCAGTCGATGTATCCCCCTCTCTCCATCAACGGCGCAGTAGCCTATCAGTTTAACTAGATTCGGGTGATCCACCACTCCAAGAAATTGAACTTCTGCGACCCATTGCTTATGACCCTATTATTAATAGTATTAGATAAACATAGTATAGTACAACAAAAATGTAGGAAAGGAGTATTTACCTGTAATCCGTCTCTGTTGAGTTTCTTGATAGCAACGGGGATTGGTTCGTTACCATCAAGAGGCTTGATTGCACCTTTATAAACGTTGCCAAATCCACCTTCGCCAATCTTGAGCATCCTATTGAAATCATTAGTGGCCTGCCTAAGCTCCGAGTATGAGAAGACACGCAGATTATCCGACTTGTCTTTGTAGAGCTCCGGTAATCGGCGGCGCGGGAAATTTGCTGAGGAAGAAGATTTTAAAGGCTTGTCAGCACCGGAATAGTTGTCGTCTTGGTGTTTCAGCTCAGGTGCTGATATGCCTCCCCTGCTTCTGGATTTGTCCTTGAAGTAGTAGTGAAAGCACTTCATTATATATGACTATAACTATAACCACAACCAAAACCAAAACCAAAGACCAAAGACAAGAGTTAGTAAAGATGTTCTGTCATATAAACTATGTAAACTAGAAGTTATAGATTAGTAAGAGAAACTTGCCGATCAAGCAGCAGAGCAGGTACGTGCGTTGAAGAGATTGACTGACTATAGACTATATAGCCTATTGACCTATACAAAGCAAAGTCTTTTGTCTCTAGTTTACCTTTGTCTTTCATTTCTTAAGCAAGCTACATTTAACTCCATCTCTCTCGGTCAAATCTTTTTCGGTAAATGGATGAACTCAAGAATAAAATGTCAACAATGATGGTTGCCTGGTTGGAAATTTAACTTACTCAGCCTAATATAAATACAACTAGGATTGTGTTGAAAGGTGTTCAGACACGTGTCAAAAAAGCTTAAATTTATTTTTCTCCATACCATAAAATATTTATATTTAATTAAATTAGACATCCATTGGCAAATCTCATACAACTATTACTTAACCCTTTTATTTTATATGAATCCATAGTTTTGAATTCTTTTTTATGTCAAAGTGAGTAATTGAAATCTGATTGGTATTGAGCATATCTTCATGGTATCTCTCTAGTGTTGAGCGCTTGTGAATCCCATAGATACAGTAACCAAGAAACTAAAAATATTATACGGGGTGGTATCTCCGTTTCTATGCAACTAGTATGGATGGTGTATGAATATAAATGTGGAAAATAAATAAATATATATTTTTCCTAAAACTTGGCCTTTATTAAAAAGAACATCAAATTACAGGGGTTTTTATACGCTAAGAAATGATAGAGGAGGGAAATGCAAAACTGAAATTTTTCTCACTCCTCCGTTGCAATCATGTTCAAGAAAAATTTTCAATGGCCAAATCAGACATTGGACCACCAAATTAATTCCATCGCGGATCATCACCTCTAGCGACTTAAATCACCAAACAAAATCATCAACAAGAGTAGTTTCAAATTTCACCGAGCTTCATCAAACTTCATATCTTTTCTATTTCCGCGTCAGATCTTCATCAGACAACCTAGCTTAATCAATCATTATAAACGTTTCTGATATACCAAAGACCGATATTTTCAAGGAAAACTATAACTCGCCACGGATTTGGAGCCGATGAATGATTGAAGTCTGTGTTCTTTCTTATTTCCAGAGTGTTCTTTGCAACCCAATCGGCAGCCTTGTCGTGTTCTCTAAAGATATGCGTTATCAACATAGAGAAAGTAATAAGCTTCCGACAGGTAGCATACAAGAGGATCCAAGAACCATATCGACCCCTACCTATTAAGTCGACCAAAATACTTGAATCAAGTTCAATGTCAAGGTTAGTGATATTTAGGGCTTTACAGATGGATAAACCATACATGAGAGCTCTAGTTTCAGCAATAATTGCCGAGTTCTTTCCATAAATTCTGCAAAAACCATGAAGAATAGTTCCATCATGGTTTCTTATCACACCACCACCACCAGTTTCTCCAGATAACAGAGATACCCCATCAGTATTCAATTTGTATCGATTAAGATTTGAAGCCGTCCATTTGAAAGAGATGGGAATTATCATTTTAGTGTGATGAATATTACATCCCAGTTGAGTTGCAAGTCTAATATCATTACCCCAATGGCATCTTTTGAGAAGATTTGCATTCGTCAGGCCAATTATAATGCGAAGCACCTGTTCGATCAGAGAGTTTGGTGAAGTATTTATGTCTTGATGCTCTTATGATTCCTTGCTTTCCAGATTGCCCAAACGATGATTGCAGGAATGATAGTTCTTATGCTGCAAACCTTCTTTGAGGACCAATACCAAGTGCGAATAAGATGGTGAAGAGTTATGTTCCTGGTAACATTTGTTTCTCAAAATGGCATTAAAATGATTCCATACAGTCCATTCCTGTTGACAATGAACCATGACATGTTTAGAACTCTTTTTTGTAACAAAACTAGAACTTTGAGGCTAAATGGAAATTCTTTCCCTGGAGATTGTCTTCAAAAGGGAACCAATTCAGTAGCGCTCTCCATAGAAAGAAAAAACATTTTTTGGGAGTTACTGGATTCCAGGTCTTTCTGTACACGTTTGATTTATTTCCTTGGTTTCTTATTGCATTCCATGTCAATTTTGAGTTGAAATTTCCATCATGTGTTATAGCCCACTTAATTCTATCAGGATTGTTGTTGAGCTGGAGCTTAAGGATATTAGATACGATAGGTCTTGTGACAATAGGTTTTAACTTGTCAATGTCACAGTTGCCATTAACCCAGAATTGGTTTATCCTTGTACTCTCATACAAGCTTCTGTTATCAGTTGCGTTGAAGTAGATAACGTGTCTTTCAGTACACCACATATCTAACCAAAAGTCAATCTTCCCACACCCATGAATCTAGAAGATGAATTTATCAGCTTGTCTCTAATTCCAGAGATTCTACACCAGACTTTTGACTTCCTTTTTGGAATGGGAGCAGCGGCAAGATGCTGACCTTTACAGTAGGTAGAAATCATTAGCTTGGCACAGAGAGTTTTGTTAGTTCTAAGTATGAACCATAGCTTGTAGGAGTATGCATCCTGTCTTGTATCCAGCTTCTTGACATTGATTCCCCCCCCCCCTCAGCATAAGGTTTACATATCTTGCTCCACGAAGACCAATTGATAGCTTTAGTTTCAATCTTGTTGCCCCAAAGAAATTTATTGTATAGATTTTAAATCCTCCTTATCACAGATTACGGAAAAATTGTGTTATGAATGTGATAAAAAGGGAGTGTAGATAAAACTAACTGGATTAATTCAAGTCTTCCACTAAAGGATAAAGTGCAACCATCCCATTCAATTATTATTTCTATGATCTTAGAAACCAAGCCATCAAAGTGACTTAATTATCTTTTGTCACTCATCATTACTCCCAAGTACTTGAAAGGCATAGTGCTATGCTTTATTCCCAGTATCCTTTCAGCAATATTAACCTTGTGAGTTTTCAGGTTTTCAACAACTATTAAGTTTAATTTTTCTTTGTTTACAAGCTGACCCGAGATGCTCCCGTATTGCGATGGAAACTCTGATACTTTGGAAATAGAAGCAGTTGACCCATTGTAAAAGATTGTGGGGTCATTAGCAAAGGCCAAACAAGGTATGACATGATTCCCTCTCGTTTTGTATCTGATAGAACTGCTAACTTCATTGATCTCCTTAAGGCCCCTTATTAAGAACTCCTCAGCCAATATGAATAAACTAGGGGATAGTGGACCCCCCACTGTCTCATAACCTGATTAGACTTGAAGAAACCTTTAGTGATATCATTAATAATCAAAGAGAAATGGTTATTATTAATATTATTAATTATCAGCTCAATGAAATGAGAGTTGAATCCAAAAACTTTAAGAATGTACTGAATAAACCCGTGAGACAGCCTATCAAAGGCCTTCTCCTTGTCAATTTTTAGAATCAGGTTGCTTCCCCTAGTTTTGAGATTGAGATCGTAACATAGTTCTTTCGCAATGAGAATGTTCTCATGGATGCTCCTGTCTTTGACAAAAGCTCCACGCTCTTCCGAAATCAGATTAGGGAGGATAAAAGCCATTCTGTTTTTGACGATTTTATAGTAAATCCTATTCAACATTGTGGTAAGACTGATTAGTCGAAAATCCTTCCAAGTTTTTGGTGAGATGAATTTCGGAATAAAGCAAATCACTGAAGCATGAATTCCAGAAGGGATTATAACACCTTTAAAGATCTCTTTGATAGAAGGATAAAGATCAACTCAAATTATAGCCCATCACTCTCTGTAAAATTTCCCATTGAATCCATTTGGTCCTGCAACTTTGTTAGGATTTAGACTGTTGAAAACCTTGTGAGTTTCATCATTTGAGAGAATTGTTGTTAACATTGTATTGCCATAGTCAGATACCATCTTAGGAATAAAATCAAAAGCATCAGAGCATTCAGTAATGTTAGAAGCATCAGTTAAGAGAGTTTGGAAGTATGAAATTGCAGAGTTGGCTATTGCATCATGATCCTCCAAACATTGATTTCCATCCCATATTCTGTGAATTTTATTCCTTTTAGCTCTCTTTTTGACCAGATTGTGGAAAAAATAGTGTTTTATCGCTATCTTTCAGCCACAGAGTATGAGTTTTTTGTTCCCAGAAGCTCTCTTCTCTTGCCAATAGATCCAAGTGATTCTCCTTTGCCTTGTCTAGTAAAATATTGTCTGAGATAGCATTTGTAGTTTGGTACTTTATTTCCTTGAAAGAGATTTCCTCTTCAACTTGCTTTATTGCATAAAAAACATTGCCAAAATCTATGTTATTCCAATTTTTTAAATTCCTCTTAAGCCTTTTTAACTTATGCCAGAACCTTTGTATAGAATTACCAGGTATGAATCCAGATAAGATTCTCTCAAATTTCTCTAAGAATACAGGATATTTTACCCACATGTTTAAGAACTTGAAGAAAGGTTTGAATGTGTCAAAAATTAGAAGAAATTGTAATGCAAATGGCTGAATGGTTAGAGCATGTCTTTTCCAAGTGAACCACCTTAGTATTGTCAAATTATATGATCCAAAATTATTGTAGAGCACCCTGTCGAATCTCTTCCATTTCCTGCCATTAGTCCAGGTTGTAGTCCAGAATAGCATTGCTAAATCGTCCATGCTTCTCAAGCAAGTTATGGTACAAGAAAGCTGCTCATCGGTGTTGAGCGTAGTGTTGAAATCACCAAACACTATCCATTCAGTAGCATTATCATTCACCATTCTAAGAGAGTCCCATAGATCCAATCTTAAACTTCTGTTGCATTTAGTGTAGACCATAGACATTCTGAATATTTTGTTAAGAGTAGTGTGGTTGATATTAACATGAATTATCTGATCTTCATTGATTAAAACATTGACCTTGAAGTCATGTCTCCACAAAAGCCAAATCTTGTTATTTAAATTCCAAAAGTACTGAATGTAACCTAGCTTCCTTGACACAATTTCAATCTTTGTTGAGTTAATCAAGGGTTCTTGAATAGCCATAAACGCAGGATTTTCAAACCTATTTAAAGACCTTAGTCTCCTCATAGTTTGCTTGTTCCTCAGTCCCCGACGTTCCAATTAATAATCTTGATAGTCATTTGTTTGGTTTAGATTTAACAGTTTTTTTAATCTGTGGGAGTTTGGATGATGAAGGGCCTTTTCTGTTCCAGTTCATTTTTTTGCATTCAGTTTCATTGTGGCCAATATGTTTACATATATTGCAATAACTTGGATGTGGTCCGTAGATAATTTTCAGAAAGTATTCCTCATCATCAACAAACTTGATTTTGATCTCATTCACTAATGGCTTCGATATATCTATCTCCACCCAAAGCTTAACACAGTTATATCTGGCTCCGTTGACTGGAGGGATCCAGATTTTCAGAAGAACCCCAAACATTTTTGTTATTTCAAGAATAGTTGCTTCATTATACTTAAACTCCGGTAGATTAGTTATCGTTATCCCAACCGTCGTCAATGGGCTCTCTTTATTGGGATAAAAAAGGGACTCCACTTAAGCAAGCGCACTGTTTACTCTCCGACTTTCCAGACATTGCGAGACCATAGCTGTTTTAGATCTTCAATACTGTCAAATTCTATAAACACATGCCGATAGTCCCATATAACCACATTAAAAGAACTGGAGAACTTGTTGATAATCTCATACTTTGGTTTTCCATATGCAAACTTCCCTATAATTGTGTGTTTGGATATCTTTTGTAATCGATCCCTGTCATCCTTTTCAAAACAGATTATCGTATGATCCAGTTTTATGTAACACATACATTGTTATGAAGAATTCCTTTGTTGTTTGTCTTCAATACATCAACAAAGGATTGTTCCCCATTTCTGTATTCAATTTCATTCATGTGTTCAGTCCTTAAGAAAGAATTTTTGAAGGATGGATTAGAAATTACATGAACTCCATCAATCCTCTGTTTTTGTTCTTGAATTTTATAGAGAAGCAGAGGGAATTCACTCTCAAATATAGATCTATTGACAGACATGAATCTTATCGAATTTGGCAAGTTTGAAGATGGTGAAGGTGATAACTCCCCTTCTTCCATGAAGGAAGAAACCTGAATTTGAAATCCAATCTAAACATGATCAAACTTCGAAATCACAAAGTGAGATACTCTGTTCGTGGCATTCTTGACAAAGCAATCACCATTCAATATACATATATAAAATAAATATATATCCACAATGTTGGTTTGGCTGTTTGAAATATGCCCTTAACAACAAGAGATGCGTATAAATCCTACTCTTCCAACTTATGGAGGCATCAATTCTTAATTCTTAATGTTATATTTTGCTAATAATCAATAGATAGAAAATTTATTATAAAGGTAATGGCTAGGTACCGAGTCAAATTTGTATTTTTCATTTTTTGTTTCTAGTCCTCTAATTTGTAAGAACCTTCATTTGGTCCTTTTTTTAATGAAATTTTGTTTAGATTAAAAAAAATAAATAAATAGGTACCGAGTCGAATTTCAGAGACATTAGATATATACCAAGTAAAATATCAACGCTAAAAATAATAAATCTAAGTATTAAAGGTTAAGTATAAACAAATAGGTTAGAGACTGGTGAGTGAATAAATGACTAGGATAAAGGATCTTGGATCTTGGACCTGATGGGACTAGAGCTCAAAGTGTAGAGAGAGAAAGTAGAAAGATAATATAATATTCAATTTTCCCCTACCAAGAATAAACGAGATTTATTTTATAGTGGGGAAGGTGGGGGCCCATTTATGTCCTTGGTAGTCTTACATTATTTCATAATCACTACTTTACAAATTACCTAATTTACACATTTTCTACTAGTAAATAAATAATACGATAACATGCCTATTTCCCTTTTCCTTTTGCAATTAACTCCTTCTCTGATGGGTTCGGAAAATTACTTCGTCATCAGTAGCCCCCCAGTCTTCAAGAGCATCGGGAATGAAGACTTAAGTAAATCACTCCGACACGCCTCCGACGACCGCTTCGGTCTCAAGTTGCCCATGCCGCCTCGGTATCAAATGAACACACCGCTTCGGTATCAAATGGCCATCTGCTTTCTCTCGAATGACGACCGACCCCCTTCGCTTGTTGTTTTAAAGTATTGGGAATTCCCGCGAATCGTTCCCGACGCGAAAAGAATTTGTTATGAGTCCGCCTAAGACCGGGCACAGGGAGCCCATTTAGCATACCCGATCGGGTAACTTGGGCTTGAAAGGAAAACCGGGTTCACCAAGCCCATCTAGCATGCCCATCTGACCTAGTTGGTGCAGGCCTACGATGTTAGCCTGACTAGTGCCTATGGCGTGCTTCGTTGGGCCTAACCTACACGTGTCGTCCCCTTACTCGAAGCGTGCTCGTGTGCATATCTCTCCAAAAGACTCTTCACCTTCCCGCAGACTTTTGTCGTTTGGACTCCCCCATGCGCAAAACGGTTAAGGCAAGCTGCCTATAAATACTTCATTTGCAAGAATCACCCTCAGAGGATTTCTAGAGAGAGAAAGTGCTGTCCGGACCATTCTAGAGAGAGAGCAAGTTTTATGAAAAGTAAGAACCCGAAGCTACAACCGAAAGCGAAGAAGAAGAAAAAGCCCGCATTTGGGTTTGTCGACTGGGTCAGTATTGGCGACCGTGCTGAAGAGTACCGAGCTGCGGGTCTAATTTGGAGTTCTGACACAAAGCCCTTTACGCCCGTGCTGCTACCCCACGACCCTGTCCTTCCTCATCCAATCCCAACTGAATCCTTTATTGTACCCGAACCGCTTGGTACTCAAACCCCTGAAGCCATCGTTATCCCTTCCAGCAGCAGTTCTCCCCACTACCCTGTTACTCAGTTCGACCGTCCGACGCCTTCGTCGGTAAATTCTTATACTGCTCCGACCCCTTTTCTTCCTAGACGTCAAGGTAAAGCTAGGTTTCTTTCTATGGGAGATTCAAACACCTCGACTTCGCCTGCGGGGGGTAATTCTCCCGAAATACTCCAACTCACACCCTCCATACAAGGGTACCGGACCGGCGTCAATACCGCGTGTACCCATCTGGGCGTTACCCAACAAGATCTGGACCGCTAAGATCTGGAGGTCGAGCGTGCTCGTTAACAACAAAGAGAATCGACGCTGGCCCGTACTGGAAGTAGCTCCAGTTTCATAGAATCTATTGCCCAACCGGTCGACCCTCCGGCGGCTAGCCCCCTAAACCCGATGCACTCCCGGAAGAAAATGCTGAAGAGCCAGAGGCAGACGTCTTGGCTGCTGGGGAAGGTATTGCCGTTGTCGGCAATGTTGCTCCTCCTCCCGAAGAGCCTCTTCCCGCAGAGATTGAAGCAGTTATAACCACAACTTACCATCGCCGGTTGCCTAGCGACAACGTCATTTTCCTCTTTGAAGGAAAATACCTTTACTTCTCTGCCGCGGAACAGGCAGAGCTTCTGATCTGGTGGGGGATCCCAGAGTGCGTTACTGTACGATTCCCCGCTCCTGGGGAGACGCCAGTGCATGTTCGGTCGCGCGAGATCGTCATTTTCACAGAGCTCTTCAACTGGGGCCTCAGGTTTCCTCTGGATCCTGAGATTGCTCTGTATTTCAAGACCCTTAAAATCTGCCCCTCACAGCTAACGCCCAACGCGTGGTATACGCTGATGTCATGCATAATGGCCTCACGCCTATCGGGTCGGGTTATGCCGATGACTAAGTATATAGCCATGTCAGGGCTCTCGAAATCTCCCTAGTCACCCTTCTTCTATTCTTCCTTGGCCAATACTTGGAAGATTGTGAATGATTTCCTTGAAGGCGACAAGGGCTGGAAGCATCGGTTCGTCTTCCTTAGCGGTTGTTGGGAAAACGGTTGCCCCTATTCCAATGAGAACCGAAGGCAACTGCTGCGAACATGGGTTCCCGATGGTAAGCATATGAATATATATATATATATATATATTTACATAATAGACCGATCCTTTGTGTAGTGTCGAAGGATTTTATCTAGGAGTTGAAGAAGGATTACTTCAAACCTGGAAAAGTGACCTTCCAAATTTTGAAGGACTTTGCCAGGAAGCACTGGGGTCAAGCGTTCCATCGCGCCTTCAAGAACACGAACCTGATCACGAGTAACCTCTGACATTGCTCGTCGGAACCGCTCACCATTGAGCAGCTGCGCCAACCACCCAACTTGGTGGATTTGGTTACGAAGACAGACGCGCCCGACGCACACCTGTTCCTTCCGAAGCGCAATAAGGCTCCCAACAAGCGCTCTAAATCGGACGAAGAGGCTGAGCAGGAAAATTCCGAGGCTGAAGGGGTCGACGCGGTGGGACAAAAAGATGAAGTTGCTGCTGAGGATGGCGAGGCCTATCGGTCCGAGGAGTTGTCCAAGAAGCGGAAGGAAAAGGATGAGGCAGATGGTGCTCAAGCCAAAAGGTCGAAACGCTCGAAGAAGAAGGGCGGATCTGCCGCTGCTGCTGCCCCTGTTGATAATGCAACAGTCTCGACGCTTTTTGAGCAATATGGGGGGGGGGGGGTTAAGGGCCTGTATGTAGCCGATCCTGTAGTGGTGGTCCCCGACGATGACGATGCGTGTCCCTCAAAGGCATCAAACAATGTCGTGTCGTTATCGAGTGATACTAAGCTGTTTGTGCTATCCGTGCCTGGTTGTCCTCATGCCTTTCCTTTGCGGATAACAGATGAGTTGTCCTTGTCTTTGTATAATATGATCGTGCCTTTGGTGATGAAGGAGCGGCGGGCAGGGGAGCTAAGCCAGAAGCTGACGGACGCAGAGGGGAAAGTTGTCGCGCTTGAAGAGGAAGTGAAGAAGGGAAAGGCAGCACAGAAGCTCTTGGAAGAAAAGCTGAAGACGGTCGAGAAAACCTTGGCCTCGTCAGAAAAGACGGCGACGACCATGCGGGGCAGCTGGTGAAAGACATTGCCGATCTGAAGAGTGCTAATGCCCTTTTTGCTGATAAGTGCCAGAAGTGGATGGACAAGGAGACAGCCGAGGCTAAGGCCACTTATGTGCTGACCTTTCATCACCGTTTCCCCGACCTTCCCCTTGGGTCAATGTGGCTAGATGTTCCTGAGGCCGATCGCCCCGACGATGTGGTCTGCGAGGACAAAGAGTCAGATGACACCGAAATCGAGTTTGAGGATGAGGACGCTTGACTTCCACCCCCCTTTTGTATTGAAATTTTGTAACTTTTGAGTCTGTAGAACCCTTTTAAAACGCTTTTGTAACCGATGCTTTTGCAAATTTATATCCACAATCGTGACGTTATTTCCACTATGCTTTTACAAATTCATATCCGATCGGGAATAAAATTTAGATTGATTGAATACCGAAAAACCCATTTAAGGTTCTATTGATCAGCGTTTAATTGAAAAATTCCCATAGAGTCGGGAATAAAATGTAGATCGGTTAAACACCGAAAAACCCATTTAAGGTTCCGTTGATCAACGTTTAATTGAAAAATTCCCGTAGGGTCGGGAATAAAATGTAGATCGGTTAAATACCGAAAAACCCATTTAAGGTTGTGTTGATCAACGATTAATTGAAAAATTCCCGTAGGGTCGGGAATAAAATGTAGATCGGTTTAAACACCGAAAAACCCATTTAAGGTTCTGTTGATCAATGTTTAATTGAAAAATTCCCGTAGGGTCAGGAATAAAATGTAGATCGGTTAAACACCGAAAAACCCATTGAAGGTTCTGTCAACCGATTGATATTGCCAAAAGCTGTCTATCAGCTCGTCAGCTGATGGACCCCATTCTAACAAGGGCAAAAAAAGTTAGATTGAAAAGATCGGTTGCTATGGATGCCTCGTTAAAACCTTCTCGCGCCACCGAGGTAGGAAATAGTACATCCCCGACCAAAGATTCGTACATAAATAAGAATGATTACAAAGAATTTACAACGATAGATAAAATTACTCCAAATATATCTTCAAGTGTTCAATGTTCCAAGGGAGCCTTAATACGCGTCAGTGCTTGTCCTGCAATCGGTAGGTTCCACTCTTTATTCTTTTTATTACTTTGTACGATCCTTCCCAGTTCGGGGCTAGTTTGCCGAGGCTTTTGTCTTTTGTATGCAGAAAAACTCTTCTAAAAAACCCTATCCCCGACTTTGAACTCCCCCCGACGCACTTTTGACGTATACCGACTCCTCATTAAAGTCTGATAATGTAAAAAGTTTAGCTGAGCTCGGCCTCTTTTCTCTTTTATTAGGTCTAGGGCTAGTCTTCTGTCAGCCCTGTTTTCGTTCTCATCATAATTACCGACCCTAAAAGATGGGAAGATCGATTCTGCTGGGGTGACCGCATCCATTCCATACACCAAGGCGTAAGGTGATTCCTTAGTCGCCGTTTGCGGTGTAGTTCAGTAAGCCCATAATACTTCTTGCAAGTAATATGGCCACTTACCAGTAGATGTTCGACCAAATAAACTTGGTGATATCCTTAGTCCTCGTTCCTGAAAATGGTTATGCTTCTACTCACTTGGAAAATTAATCTACTGCCACCAAAATCGTTTGTCTACTACCGGATGCCATCGGTAACGGCCCCACCAGATCGATTCCCCATCTGTCAAACGGTAGGCCTTCAGAGATTTATTCTAACGGAGCCGCGGGTATATTGATCGCATTCGCAAATCTTTGATAGGTATCGCACGTTTTGACTATTTGCTGCGGATCGGCGGTTACTGTCGGCCAATAAAACCCGGCGAGGAAGATTCTCCTTATGAGTGCTTTATAACCGTAGTGGGCCGCGCCTTCTCCGCCGTGCAACTGAGAGACAATTATTTGTGACTCATTAGCCCCTAGGCATCACAGTAGAGGCCCGCTGAAAGACTTTTTGTATAATATCTCTCCCAACAAAACATAGCCCCGGGACTTATTCCGTACCTTCCTAGCGGTGGTGCTATCATCCGGTAATAGTCCTTCAGCCAGGAAGGCTATAATATCTCTTCTCCAATCCGATATCGCTACCGAGGATATCTGACAGGCGATGTTTGGTCGATTTTCCAGCTCTGCCCTCTTCATAATCGACGGGTGTTCTTGTTCGGTTATCCAGGTGTAACTGCTTAAGCAGGATGCCGACGCCAGAGAGTCGGCAATCACATTTTTGGTCCTAGGTACGTGCTCATATGTTACTTTGGCAAATGATGCAGCCAACACTCGCAAGGCTGCTAAGTATTGAACCAAATGCTCTTTCCTTGCTTCCGACGCTCCCGAAGCCTGATTAATCAAGAGTTGAGAATCACTAACAAGACGTACGTGCTTGGCCCCGCATACCTGTGCTAATCTCAAACCGCCCAGGGCTGCCTCATACTCTGACTCGTTGTTAGAAGTGGTAAAACAAAATCGGATTGCCTGATGCATACTTACGCCCATATGGGTAATTATATGGATACCCGCGCCGCATCCGTGGTCGTTCGACCCGCCATCAGTTTGGATAACCCACTCAACTAGCTCATCTTTCTCTAGCGGCTCTTCTTGGTCCGGACGGACGAAATGGAATTCAACTATAAAATCAGCCATGGCCTAGCCTTTGATAGCTGTTCTTGGCTCAAACTTGATATTAAAATCGCCTAACTCTACATACCACTTAGACATTCTTCCTGACATGTCCGACCGTTGAAGAACATACTTGAGTGGAAACGAAGTTCGAACGACGATGGGATGAGCCTGAAAGTATGGTCACATTTTTCGCGCCGCAGTCACCAAAGCCAAGGCCATCTTTTCCAGCTTCAAATACCGTGTTTCCGCGTCCAATAGGATTTTTCTCACAAAGTATACTGCTTTGGGAACCGTTTCCGATTCACTAATCAGTGCCGCACGTACTGCAAAATCTGAAACCACTATGTAAAGAAAAAGAGTCTCCCCCGTCAGGGGCTTTGTTAGTAGGTTCGGGGATGATAAATAAGTCTTGATCCCTAAAAAGGCCTCTTGACAAGCGGGAGTCCAAACAAAGAATTTAGCGTTTCTCAAGACCTGAAAGAAAGGAGCACACTTGTCAGATGACCGAGAGATAAATCGATTCAGGGCCGCTAGGTGCCCGGTTAATATCTGGACCTCCTTGACATTCTTAGGTGGTGTCATGTTGGTAAGCGCTCGCAATTGGATCGGGTCTGCCTTGATCCCTTAGAATCCTAGGAACTTGCCCGACCTTACCCCAAAAGAACATTTCTCCGGGTTTGACTTGAGGTTTATCCCCCTTAGATTGTCAAAAGTCTCCTTCAAATCGGCAAGATGGTCTTCATCTGTGCCGCTCTTCACGAGCATGTCATCGATGTAAACTTCTATATTTCTCTCTATCTGGCAGTCAAAGGTCTTGTTCACCAGTCTTTGGTAAGTCGCTCCTGCGTTTTTTAACCCGAACGGCATGACTTTGTAGCAATACAAGCGTCTGCCCGTGACAAACGTTGTGCTTTTCTGATCTGATGGGTGCAACTTGATTTGATTGTAGCCCACATATGCATCCATGAAAGAGAGTAGTCTGTTTCCCGACGTCGAGTCCACCAACTGGTCAGTTCGGGGCATCGGGAAGGGATCTTTTGGGCATGCTCGATTAAGGTCGGTAAAGTCTACGCACATCCTCCACTTCCCGTTCTTCTTTTTTACTAGGACGGGATTGGACGTCCAGAGTGGGTAACGCGATTCTTTGATGTGCCCGACGCTGAGCATTCTTTCAACTTCTCTCAGAATGATATCTGTCTTTTCTGGGGGAAAGGCCTGACGCTTTTGTAAGACGGGTTTGACATTCTTATTGATAGTCAGCTTGTGAATTACATAGTTCTCTGGGACTCCGGTCACGTCCTTCGAGCACCACGCAAACAAATTTAAATTCTCCTGTAGTAACAATACCAATTGTCTCTTGAAGCCTGGTGACAAGTTGATTCCTATTTGTAACATTCTTCTTTCGGTAAACTGGCGTTTTTCGCATTCTTCGTTGGTGGTCAAAAGACTGGGAGCTTCCATGGGATCGTCGACAGGTAGCGACCCCAAGAGAAGTCCCGCTAATTGCTAGTCCCGCGCTTGATCCATCTCTTGATCCCTTTTTGGCGCTAAAGCCGCTCTGTAGCACTCTCTCGCCGCTTTCTGGATGCTTCGGACCACCCCCACATTGTTCCCAACCACGTATTTTAAGCATTGATGGATAGTGGACGCTACCGCATGCATTCGTGACAGCCACGACCTGCCGAAAATCGCGTTATGGGAGACTAGAGCGTCTACCACTACAAACAAGACGGTGACCTCTTTCTTGAAAGGCCCGCGGCCCAGCTGAACAATGCCTTCGAACTCTCCAATCACATCTGCAGCCGATCATATGAACCCTACGATAGTTCGGCCCGAACACTTAATCACTGGGGGAGTCCTGAACTTAGCGAATGTTGATGCTAGGCATGGGCATTTTAACCGGAACCGAAAGAACCGAACCGAACCGAAAGAACCTAACCGAAGTAGATTTGGTTCTTTCATAATACCCGAATGGTTCCAGTTTTCAATTACCCATGATTCTCGGAACCGAACCGTACCGAACCGAAGAACCGTGGGTACCCGTTAGGAACCGAACCTATGTATTAACCCTTAATTTTGAATTGTTTTAAAGATATATTTTCTTTTTCAAAGTAGATTCCCTTAAATTTGTCTTTTATCATTGATCTTTTATTATGTTCTCTTGAATAAATGACAACATACTTTATTCAAAGTGGCGACATATTTACGAACTATTATGCGTGTAAACAAGATAACAAAATACCAACCTTTATATAATTTAATAAACTTGATATCATCTCTCCGTTTTTTATATTATTAATATTATTCTTTAATATATTAATTTTGAAGATTTCTTATATTTAGTATTTTTTTTCTTGCAATTTAACATAGTTTTATTATTTTAAAGTGTAAAAAGAGTTTTATATACGTTGATATTGAAAAGCATTTAAAGTATCCAAAACTACCCGATTGGAACCGAGTTAAGTACCCATACCGAACCGAATTAAGAAGAACCGAACCAAAATTTATTCGGTTCCTAAATGGGTACTAGTTTTGAAGAACCGAAAGAACCGAGAACCGAATCGAACCGAACCGAAGAACCGAATGCCCATGCCTAGTTGATGCAAAGATTATGTTTCCTGAACTTCCAATATCTACAAGGATGCGCCGGAATTCTTCCCCCGCAATGGCCGCCCCGATGACGACAACATCCTCGTGAGGACCTGCTATGTCTCGCATGTCATCGTCGTCAAAATACAAAATCAGTGAAGGGATGCCTTTAGAGTGGGGATAAGACCGAGCCTCCAACTGAGTAGCTAGGTTCACAATATGCCGCTTTCGGGAAGAGTGTGTGATCCCTGCCATAAAATCACCCCCAAAAATCGTTAATGATTCGAAAAACTGACAGAGGTTCCTCACGTTTCCTTTACTTTCCGCAGCTTCTTCTTCAATGACCCCGATGAGGTTACGGCTTACATCAGGATCGAGGTATTCGATGGAGACGTAAAAAAGATTGGTTACTTCAGAAATTTCCATAGTCGTCTTTGGCTTCTGCACCGCCACAATTTCTTTCGAAGTGGCGCCCTGCTGTGCTTTCTTTTTTACATACTCGAGTAGGTTTCCGTGCTCTATCAGCATCCGTATCTCCTTCTTGAGAGCGATACAATCCTTGGTATCGTGCCCCATGTCTTCATGGTATCGGAAGTAACGATTGTTCCTATGTTCCCGAGGCGTTGGTATGGGGAAGGGTCTCCGATACATCTCGCTTTTTTTAGTCTTTTCATATATTGAGGACACACATTCTGTCAAATCAGCGAAGTAAGCGGGTCGGATCCACTTATTAGACATCGGTCGTGCGACCACCTAGTTGGTCTGCTTTGTTCTTTGGCCCTGGGAGGCCAGAGGCTTGATGCGTGCGGACAGGGTCGGTGGTATTGTGTTGACTGGATGGACTTGCTGAGCATAGCCAGATTGGATACCCTACTTTATAACGACCGACACTTGTGCACTCTGCTGAATCTGTGCCGCCAGCTCGGACGCCTCAGTTTCTTCTATCAATATCTGCTTTTCCACCTGAGCTAGGAGGGTGGAAAAGGTAAAAGCCTGTTTTTAGTGACTGATTGCTTCATCGGTCCTGGGAGTAGTCCTAGGCGATATGCTGTCAGAGCCACGTTCTCTTCGCAATGATCAAGATCGGTCTTTGCATCGATAAAGCGCCTGGTGTAATCCCGGAGGCTCTCTCACAGCCTTTGTTTACAGTTGACGATCGTATCACCGTTGGCTCAGAAACTCTTGCTTCCCACAAATTGCTGACAGAACATTACCCAGAACATTCCAAAGTTTTTTATACAACCCTGCGGTAGCCGATTATACCACTTGGACGCCCGATCCTTCAAAGTCATCGAGAAAGCTCGGCATAACAACTTATTGTCATTATCGAAACTCAGCATAAAGTTTTTGAAGGCTTCCAAATGATTATCCGGATCCCTTTTACCGTCATACTTTTCCAATTTGGAGATGTCAAACCTCTTTGGGAGATGTCCCGATAATATTTCGTTTGAAAATGGTGAGGATCTCCAATTCATTCCGAATCTGAAAGATCCGCTCCCGAGCCCCTCGGTCTGGACTCTATATAATCCTCCGTCTCCTGGGTTGATGAACTGGCTACCGACCCTATACCCCTGGGTCTGACTATTCGACGGCTGCCACTGGACCTGGGGTAAGACTACCCGTTCTTCTCTACTGCCCGTCAATATCTCTTCTTTTTCAAACGAAACTGGCATCCTTTTTTGGGTGCTACCCTTCTTGAACTTGGGTGAGTCGGATCGTGGTGCCCTATTCCGCCGGGAATTGCTCTTATGCGCGCGTTTGCTTAGCCTTTCCTTGCGTCGGTACTCTATTCCCGACGAATCATCCGAAGTGTAATTAGCAAAAACACTCCGGTCATCCTTTTGGTATCGCTCTGCTCCTCCATCTTGCTCCCCGTATGGGCGGGACTCCCGATAATATCAAACGGGTCGGGCATCGATACGATGGTCAACAGTCGGATATCCATCTCCACGGTCGTCTACGACCGACTCTTTTCCTTTGCCTTCCCGAATTCTTTTATCGTTTAAAGCCCACTCATTTTCAGCGTTCAGCTTTGCGATGTCTTCCAGTAACTGTCTCCTGGTCATGATAAGAGTCGACCGTTTATCCCGACCCTGCGCTTAATACTCCCGACCCGGAGCTTCTTCACCTTCTGATAGTGAAATGGCTCGGGCCACCTCTCTACCGACCCTCCCCCAGCTGCTTCGTCATTCATTCTTCAAGTTCAAACCGTGATTTTCAAAGAAAAAGCTTCCTTTTTGGTATCACGTGTTCCCACAGACGGCGCCAATGATGAGTGAATACATAACTAAGATAAAGGATCTTGGATCTTAGACCTTGGACCTGATGGGACTAGAGCTCAAAGTGTAGAGAGAGAAAGTAGAAAGAGAATATAATATTCAATTGTCTCCTACCAAGAATAAACGGGATTCCTTTTATGGTGGGGAAGGTGGGGGCCCATTTATATCCTTGGTAGTCTTACATTATTTCATAATCAGTCCTTTACAAATTACTTTATTTACATATTTTCTACTAGTAAATAAATAATACGATAACGGGCCTATTTCCCTTTTCCTTTTGCAATTAACTCCTTCTCTGCTGTGTTCGGCAAATTAATTCCTCATCAGAGACTAAAATGGATAAAGTGATTTAGTTAGTTATCGCCTTACTCTATAAGGATTCTATGTTTTTGGTGTTTAAGTTAATTTACATGTTAAAATGATGGTGTTTCACTCAATTTAGAGTTTATTTATTTTTGTTAGAAAAATGGAATTTCACGGCAAACAAACCCTAAATCATGTGATTTTTTAGAACATTATAAGTTCATTGTGACAATCCATGATGTTGATGCGAAGAAGTATTGTCCAACGGTTGCTCACCGCGACAAACCCAAATGTTTTCACGCCGAACATGTTTTGTCGCCACAATGACGTTGCTTGCTGAGGCAAAAACGAACTACTACAATGATAAGTTCATTGTTGCAGTGATGTACCTACATAGGTGATAAGTTGGCTATTCCTTCCTTAGGACCGTAACTACATAATATGTTTGGACATGCTGATTTTTGTACGTGGTTGATTGAGAGGTATTTAAGTTTTTAAGTGGAATTGCATGATTGAGGTTGTCCGGACATGGCAGGTGAATCATGAAACCAATATATCAGCCTAAAAGAAGGTTGTTGGTGAATTGAAAAATCTAGGGTCTAGAAAGTTCATGGATTAATCCTATTACAAACGTTGCTAGTCCAAAATAAGGTCAATGTTTGGCATATTTAATCATGAACGAGAGATTATCATATGTGCATAGGTCATTAAAGTTTTAATTGAAATAAAAAACCAACCCAAAAAAGGATTTACTATAATTAGCTCAATTAAAAATGGATCAATAGTGATTTTCCTCAAACTCATAAAATGTATGTTGATATGTTTGACAAAAGATATCTTCTTAACGATGTATATTATGTTTTATATGTAACATGCCATGTTTAGACACCGTTTTAAGGATTATATATAAATTAATTGTGTGATTTATGTGCTATTTGCTATGTGTAAATTTATAGTCAGTACATATTAATAAGTCTAGATATTTTCGTGAGTGAACAAGATGTATAAAAATATTTACTTAAAGAGTTTTTTGAGAGAGAAAACTGCTAGAGAGAGAAAGTTGCCAAATTTCAAATCACAAGTCTTATCTCTTTCCAAGTATAGTACAATTATGTATAGGTGGTTTGTTACAATAACATACTGTTGTTTGTTACATGGATATCTTATCACACTTTAACTTTACATAAACATACTTATTACTAATTACACACCTAGTCCTTTATACTTATATTTTACATCAAACTCCGCTAATACATTATTTATTTATTCTTTTAACCAATGTAAATAATCACTTTTATTATTAATTTATTTACATCTTTATCATTACCCTTCTAGTCCTTGCAAAAATACTTGAGGAAGGACTAAAATTGCTGCTTGTGGGTCGGTTTCAGTTTCCTCGTCGGAAAAACTCTAAACAGTTATATGGACAAATAAATCCAAAGTGATACTAATAATGCTTTTATTGAATAACTTATATCTCTGAAGAAGACTTATCCTTAAAACAATTCAAAATTACACAGTTCCTCAGATTTTATTTGAAGTAGTACTTAAAACTTCCAGCTCATCGAACTTTATTCGAAGTGGTAAAGTTGATTTTTAAGAATACTATAGAAAATATTAGTAGTTGGTAGAAATTTGTATAGTTTATTCTAACACGTCTTACATTTGTAAAGCTACTCATGTCCCCATAACTAGGTATCCATTATACATCAAATTAATGCCAACCAATGGGCATTTGCTCGACCCTTCAACTCCTGCCTCAAAAAGCCTATTACCCATATTTACAACCTTTCCTATAAATTCCTTTCTATACCACTGCTCACCTAACCCAATTTAATTCTAGAGATATAGAAAGAAAGCTTTTCGTTCAAATAACTCCTCCACCATCATCGCTGATGTATTATTATCATATGTCTCTATCCGATCTGCTTTCACTCTCAATCTACCATCTTTTCTATTTATGTTCAGTCTGAAAAATACTTGGAGACTCGCTGATATCACAAAAAGTCCATTGAGAGAGAAGTTGCTAGGATACTTTCTAATAAACCCCTTCAAGTTGTCCAAAAATTCACTTACAGTCCCTGACCACCTACCACAAAACAATCACCATCTACCGATCTTGGATCTTCTTCTAAATATATTTCTAACCTGAACCCACAGTTTGTTTGCAAAACCTGCATTGGAAACGTCAAAATAAACCGTCTCAAATCTTTCGTTCATATATCTTTCTTATAGGGGATTTTGTAGAGGCATGATGGAAGCAAGAACATAATACGATTTTGATAAACACTTGATAATTACTTTATTAGAACATTGTTTTTTCTAATTAGACTTAACATGCTCATAAGAAGTTTCAATATATAACTAAATAGTGAAATACTTACGTGATCAAAAGTCTTTATAAGTTCCATATATTGTTCTTTGGTGATGATATTTACTTATAATTGATGTTTTGGTACTTGGTTATGAGTTATTCCAGAAGATGGAAATCAATCTCCGTGATTGATCTCGAACGATGAAAATTCATCGATTTCTTAAAATGTATTTTCTTTCAAAGTTTTTTAGTTGTATTTCTCAATTGTGATGAAAAGTTGTTCTCACCCTTAAATTATAAGTAACTTTTTTCACCATATTAATTCATTTTTATAAATTAATATTACAGTATTTAGATTTGAATTATTAATTCAAATTTAATACTATAGACTAAATTAATACCACACCTTATTAAAATTCAACTCTTAGGCACCATATAAGAAATCACCATATCTTAAAAAAATAATCTTAAGGCTTTACATGTTATTTAAATTGTTTATTTTCTAATCCAATCCTTCATAGTCTTCGAAATAAATGTGGTATCTAGATAATAACTCCATGATACTTATTTTATCTATTAGTCTGTTATTTTATATAGGATTACTTTTATTGGACTAATATTGGCGATAATCAATTACATTGATATAGCATGTGACGATCCATCTTAATGAAGAAATTTCAACAATCCTTCATTTGAATCAACATATACTACAAGATGCATCCACTAAATGAACTTTCTTAATTTCTGTTGTCATATATCTAAACTTAACAATCTCATACATTTCCATTCACGACATAGACTAAAGTCTCATCAATGCATTAAAAGACACAAATAAGTGTATCAGTAATCATGATATCACAATAAACAATTACATAATTCTATTCATGGTACACAATTTTGTTTTATCAAGATGTTGTCTGTAATCAAGAAAATTTTAATTTTATTCCGATAAGATCAACAATTATAATTCCCAATGTAAAATTGAATATAAAAATAAAATAAATTTTGTTACTAATAGTAATGATGCTATGAATTCAAGGATAAATTCTCTTCAATCAGGGGAGAATGATGCGGGCAAGGACTAATTGTATCAAGATTAAATTTGATTCAATTTTAAGATATGTATTTTATTTCCTTGTATTCTCATTTGTTTTGAGCCGTTATTATATAATAACTCATATGACTTAAGTTTTAAAAACAATTTTAGTCTTGAAACTCTAGATAATATTTTTTCATTTTGCTAAAACAATTGCCAACATACTTGGTCACGAAGAAAAAAGAAGTGTTTTCATAAATAAAAGATTACATTTTAAAAGAAAACTTGAAGGAGTTTTGGTTGTTTTTGAAATAAACCATAGATAAGTTGTATCTTGTTTGGATAGTAAGACAGTTTCTTCAATCAATAGGCATGCTTTTCTTCTGTTATAATCTCAGTTTTTCTTCTGTTTATTGATTGACCAGAAATGTCCTGGTAAACCTGCAAGAATTGGGCAATCTTCTTGAGAGAAACATGAGATCCATTAGTGAAAACTAGTACATCATCAACAAATGCTAATATCGGTATATTCATATTGCCTCTACTTGAATATTTCAGTTTTTTATTAGATTCAAAAAGATAATTATCCCTCTAATTAGGACTTCTTTAGCTAATATAAAGAGGTTTGGAGACAAGGGATCACCTTGTCTCACACCTCTATTAGCTTTGAAATATCCAATAGATTTACCATTTATAAGTAAGGAAATATTAACTGATCAGATAATGTTATTAATACGCTTAGTGACATGATAATTGAACCAAATCCTTTAAGAACCCTTATAACAAAGCTGTGAGCTAAGTTATCAGAGGCTTTAGACATGTCCAACTTAATTACCACATTACCACCTTTAGTTTTCTTGTCTATATCATGGATTAACTCCTTTGCAATGAGTACATTATCGTGTATTGATCTTTCTTGCACATAGGCCCCCGAACTTCAGATATAAGTTTAGGTAGAATTCTAAAGAGTATGTTATTGACTAGTTTAGACATTATTATATTAGTTAAAGTGCATAAGCTAATGGGCCTATATTAACTCTAATTAGAAGGATTAGTTGTCTTAGGTAGAAGGCAAATTCCAGTGGCCGATATCTCTTTAAGAATAACCTGGCCAAGGATGAAATATTTGAGGGCATTACAAAAGTCAGCCTTTATAATATGCCAACAAGTTGTGTAAAAGCACTTGTTAAATTCATCAGTCCCATCAGCTCTAGTAGGATTCAAACTCTGAATAGTAGACCAAATTTCTGATTCAGTAGGCTCAGCTAGTATCATTTTATTATCTGACTCATCAACTAGCTTAGGAATGATTTTAAAAAGATTGTTACTCAAGCTTTTAGTTTCAGCATGTTTATTAGAGTAAGAAGAAGAAGAAAGCATATCTAAGAAGTAGTCCTTAGTAGAGGAGTTAATAACATCTTCGTCTACATTCCATATGTTGTTGATTTTGATGCCTTTAATTGTTGTTTGCCTTCTTTTCTTTATTACATAATTATAGTATAGTTTGGTGTTCCTATTACCATCCATTAACCATCTTGCGTGTGTCTTTTGTCTCCAGTATTCCTCTTCCATGGAAAGGGAAAGCAAATGTCCAGTAGTAACTTTGGAGAGGCTGTTTTTGTCTTGAGTGTTGCTAGAACTTCTTAAATTGTCTTCACAAATCTGTAAGTTATCTTTTGCCTGTTTAATTTTATCAAACAAGTTGTCGAAATGATCCTTGTTCTACATCTTTAAAGTTGTCTTCAACCTTTTTAACTTATTCTTGAAGACATATAAAGGATTTCCCATCATTGGGATAGACCAGTTGGCTTCAACAAAACCCAAGAAATCCTTGTCTATAGTCCAAATATTAAGAAACTTGAAAGAATTTATTTGTTTCTTACAATCTTTAATTATTGTGATATAAAGTGAGGTGTGATCTGAACACGTACGAGTAAGGTGAGATACTTTAGTAACAACGAATGATTCAGACCAGTTGAGGAAAATCCATAGTGTTTTCATCAGATAGTTGAGGAAAATCCATAATGCTATCAAGAGATTTGATAGCCTCAATTATGCCATCATCATGTTGGTTAATATCATCATACACATTGTTCAAACTTGATTCACCATGCAGCCATTCAACATAAGTTCTTCTGATTTCAGTTTTGATTCATTCCAGGTAACTTATTTTGATTTTGAGTAGTTATACTAACAGCTTCTCCAATTTTATTCAATTCAGCTATATTGTCTTGATTTTCAGCAGATGTACTTCTGATTTCAGGTTCCCGATTCACTTCAGGTATTTTGAACTGATTTTCATCAGTTGTATTAGTAGATTTTTGATTTACTTCAAGTTTGTATTGATTTTCAGCAGTTGTACTCCATTCTATAGGTTCTTTTCCATTCGAGAGAACTTCTACAGATTCAGTTGGACCTTCTTTGACTTGCTCAGAATCAGAATTTGAAGGATGTTCAGAATTTGAAGGAGGTATTTGTGTTGGTTTACTAATCTCAACACTGTTAATTAAGCTTCTTTTGCAGGTAGAAGAGTCATGTCCCACGCAAAAACAAGAGTCACAATATCTTGGTACATCCTTATAGCTTAAAGTGATTCAAGCTCCCTTGTTACTTCCAAAGCCCAACCATACATGATTCTGAAGCTTCTTGGAGATGTCAATTTCCACCCATGCGTAGCACGCATTATACATGGCCTTATTATGGGGAGGTATCCAGATCTTAAGAGGAGTATCAATTGATGATGCAATGGTGTTGATGATTCCTTCATTATACAGTTGTTTATGTAACTTTTCCATTCGAGTCCATATAGGAACCATAGGACATTCCTTCTTAACATTTAATGAGGGCAACCACTTCAAAACTCTCATGGAGTATTCACCAATTGTCCATACTTCACGAGAATATTATATATATATTTTTAAGTGAAAATTCAAAGAATAAATGTCTTGAGTCCCAATTGGTATATGTGAAGTCACCATTGAATTTCCTCGCTTCAAAGAATCTGTCAAGATCAGATTTTTTGGGAAAACCTTTAGAAAATTTTCCTATCAACGTGAATGATGTATCCTTCATTAATTCGTCGTAGATTTGATCTTCAAATTGTATAGTTATATGGTCATTTTGTGCTGAGTACTTAGAAGACTTGATTTCATCGGCTTTATTTAGGTTTGGTTGAGACTCACCATTTTGAACTCTGTTAAGCAGGTTTAAAGAGTTCGACTCTGGATATTCATCTATTCTTCAACTCGAAGCAAGAAAGTAGAATTCAAAGTGGAAATAACACACGATCAGATTGAAGTCAAGCAACAGGAAGAAGCCGATATAGAATCTAGCACTGCACAAGATCAAAGAGCTTAACAGGCTTGAAGGATGTTGATTACTTCATCTTTAACATTATTATACTACTTATATTTTAACACACACATCAAACATCACCATGCAAAACGAAATTCGAATAAAGCACAAATACTTAACTAATTATTAGGATACTCTTACAGATCTGAATTGTTAAGAAATCTTATACTTAAGTTGTCCTCCACATCTAAATACTTAAGTTGGAACATTCCACCATTCAATCCTGGTCGAGAAAAGAGGTTGAAATCCTCCTGTGGTTGGATCAAGTTTCAATCCTCCCTCCACCCTTTCAACCGATTCCAGTATGGTTTTTAATTTATTTAATGAGTTGGTCGCCTTCTGTATCTTACGAGATGGCCACCTTGAAATATATGCTTTCTCCATATCGATTTGAGGATAGCGGTACAAACTAAAAACAAAAATTTAAACATTAGAAATTCTAATTCTTTTTATAATAAATATACGAGTCACTCTTTCAGCCTATATATATGGTGCTTACCTCCAATACCTTCCGCAACATCCTTTAAGGTCCCAACAAAGTATTGTTAAAGCTTACTCAAGCTCACGTTCTTAGCTACACTTTTTTCATTTTTCTTCTCTGTCTGTCCTTGGCCTCTATGAAAATCATACACCAAAAAGTGTATACCAGATATATGTTCTTAAAGAATCAGAAATAGCTTTAAACTAGTCATAACTTTCAAATTCAAGAAATCCTATTTGAACGAAGAATTTGTTTTCTTTTGAGACTCCACCTCTCTGTCAACCAACTCTTTTTGAGACACTGATCGTAAACTTTTCTAGAGACTTTGCAAGGTTTCCAAGAGGTTATATGTTAAAATATTATGCTCAGAACTATCTTCTAAATTAACAGGAAACAAAATTCTATGACATAATCGTCGTTACCGGTGTAAGAACTCCGCAGCCCAATCGCTGCTACACCACATAAACCAAACTTGCGCATGTGGTGAACGAAAGGGTAACAGGTTATGTCCAATTGCTTGACATCTCCAAAGACTAAAGCCTGATTGACTTTATATGTTGAACCAGCTGCACCTTGGCCTTTCTTAAGATAATGTTGAGAACATATTTCTACAAATTCTTGTAATTCTTCAACATTAACATAACAAGCTGTGTTCTCCAGACATAAAAGGTATTTCCGTTTGGATTTTGCAGAATAACTGCACAGAATCCATGTCATGGCCAATGGAATATTATGTGCACGATATGCACCTCGAAGAACATCTGTTATCTCAGCTAAGACAAGTTTCCCATTCTCTGAAACGTGCGGGTGTTGTAAAAGTAAATATTATAGAAAACGAATTTGCTATTTCAACGCCAAGCTGAATCTACTTTTAGTCATTAATTATAAATATTGGTTCTCCTAACCTGAACCATATGTGGAGAAGGAGTGTAGGTCCTTCAATTCACTGCCTGTAAACATTTACGACGAAAACATTCATCTCATATTAAAGTCAAATTTTATATGTTTCACAGAAATAATATACATTTAATGACATAACTTGCAAAGCTAAGTTAACTATAGTAAACATAATCAATATAGCCCACGTACCATAAAGTTTACCACGTAAGACATTTAATGACATAAAGATTTGATCAATCTATATTGAGCAGGTTTAATCCGAAAAAATAAATAGAAATAAAAAAGAGCGAATGATGTAGCTCAAACCTCAAATGCACTGCGGACACTACCCATCTCCGAATCAAAGTTCTGTTTTTCTTCTTCGACGACAATTTCCAGGACATCAGATCAGTTAGTGATGAGCACTAATGATCAACCATTCTTTTTCATGACTTCATGGCATAGTGTGTACATCTGGATTTCCTGAATAGACCTCCAACTTAATCTTTTATAAAAATGAGCGGGCAGACCACGCAATTGATCACCAAGTTCATGGTTCCATTGCCATTGCAATATTTGACAGTAATGATATGTCTTGCGTTGTTGTCTTGGAAATTTTCGCCGAAGCAGAAAAATAAAACTTTGATTCGGAGACGTAAGATCTTCCTCCAAATCCAGGAAGGAGATGAGCCAAAATTCAGATCCCAAAAATTATTGTTTTTAATTTTTTCATAGTGAATCAAAGCACTCCAGATGGAGTGATTGCTATTACTTATGATAGACCAGAGATGCTTAAGGACGACCGCCTGATTCCAGATTTTAAGGTCAAGAATCCCAAGACCGCCCTCATTCAAGGGAGTAGTATCATTGAACCATGCCACTTTAGCCTCATGAATTTGCATAGTAGGGCCAGACCAAAGGAAACAACGAAGAACTTGGGACAATTATTTGAGGATTCTAGAAGGGAGGATAAAAATGAAAGACCAATAGACTTGACCGACAAAAAGAACGGATTTAATGAGCTGCAATCTACCAGCATATGAAAGGTGCTTGGAAGTCCAAGAATCAATCTTAGTAGTAATTTTGTGAAGAAGGGGCAGACATTCAGAGTGGGAAAGACGACCAGTGAGGAGGAGGACTATGAAGTATTTAACTGGGAGAAAGCCTTCAATAAAGCCCAAAATGGAAAGAAGCTCAATGCGAAGAGAAGGGTTGATTCTAGAGAGAAAAATAAGACTTTTAGAGGGGCTGACTTTAAGACCCTAAAGGGAGAAGAACTCATCAAGACCATCCTTAATGAGAAGAATAAATCTGACGTCACCGATACAAAAAATCATAAGATCGTCTACATAGCATAAATTCGTGATTTTAAGCTTGTGACATTTCCAATGAAACTGGAAATTCTTGTCAGAACATTTCTCTTTCCAGATGCTGGAAAAAACTTGCATAACAAGGACAAAGAGGAAATGAGAGAGTGGGTCTCCTTGGCGGAGGCCTTTCCTACCAAAAACATTACCGTGGGGGTCTCCATTGATGATAACAGAGTAAGAAGTTCAAGAGATGCAATTGATGATTCAGGTAATCATCTTTTCAGGAAAATTCATAGCAACAAGGATATCAAGGATGAGGTGCCAACAAACATTATCGAAGGCTTTCATCAGATCAATTTTAAGAGCGACCCTTCTACCATTGTTATTAGAGTGATAGCCCCTCGGGAGCTCTTGAGATAGGAGAATATTATCAGAAATATTCCTGCCCGCAAGTAAGGGAAATAATATTTGATTCGGTTGGATAAGATTTTAGAGATGATCTTATAGACAACTTTGCATAAGCAATAGGATGAAAATCAGCAGCCACAAAAGGACAATCGCTTTTTGGGATGAGGGTGATGTAAGTGGCATTCCAAGAAGAATCGAGAGAACCTGAATGAAAGAAATCCAGGACCCCATTGCAAATATCATTACCCACAATATTCCAAGAGGTCTTGAAAAAACAGGGATGAAATCCATCAGGACCCAAAGCTTTATTGCTATCAATGTTAAAAAAGGTCGGACTTGATCTCTTTGCGAGTGACATCACTAATCATAGAATTCTTATCAGACTCTGTAACATTGGTCGTAAGCAAATAGGCAACTTTCTCAAGACCCGGGTAACCGGGAGGGTCTAGTGCCAAACAAGTTCTTGAAATAATTAACAAAAACCGAAGAGACGCTAGCTGGATTGGAGACATGGACACCCTGGTAATTGTTGATGGAGATAATTTCATTACGAAAAAGACGGGTTTTAATACTATTGTGAAAGAATTTGGAATTCCGGTCACCAAGCTTAATCCAGTTTTCTCTAGATTTTTGCTTGAGGAAGGATTCTTCGGCACGACTGAGAAAAATGAAGGAGGAGGAAGCCTCGATCTTGTTAGCAACACAATTAGGATTTAGGGGGTCTTGGGCCAGGCGAAATTGGGCAAGAAAAAGGTTATTCTGGGCTATAGACACTCTGGAACTAATATCACTATACTCGTTATGATTCAGACAAACAAGCTCATGCTGGAGATGGATGAGCTTTTGGGAAACAAGGTTCATCCCAGAATCATTAGTGGGGAGATTCCAGCTGTTGATGACAATATTTTTATAAAGAGGGTGAGATTGCCACATGTTAAAAAATTTAAAAGGCTTTTTTCACTTTTGACTAGGGTTTCCAAGGTTAAGAGTGACCGTGGTATGGTCAGAAGTACGGAGAAACCCAAAATGGGTAAAATACATAGGGAAGAGATCATCCTAATTTGGGTTAACAAGGACACAGTCAATTTTGGATAGGATGTGATGATAAGGCTTCTTGTTAATCCAGGTAAACGGGAAGCCAGTGGAGCGAAGGTCACTAAGCTCACAATGATAACAACAGTCATTGAAGTCATCAATAGCAGAAGACCAATTATCAGAAGAACCTAAACGTTCCTCACGATTACGGATAGCGTTAAAATCCCCGAGAGAGACCCATAGGATATCCGTATCAAAAGAAGCAATGGTTTTAAGGTCGTTCCAAAGAGGAACATGATCAAAGGCATCATTAAAAGCATAGATGGAAGTGAAGCGAAAAATAAAGGGGAGATTATGACGTTTGGCCATACAATAAATAAACTGCGGGGATTGAGATAACATAGAGACAATGATAACACTAAAGTTCTAAATAATCTAAATTCTACCAAGGGGATGAGACTAATGATTAGTTAGAACGTACCAAAAGGGGGTCATCGTTCCAAGAATATGGTCCACAATAACATAAAAGTATGCAGAACCAAAACCCTAAAACTTCAAAACAATAAAAAATATATTTTATTTGAGTAAAAAGTATGTGTTCCAGAACAACAATAACCAGTGATGATCTAAAAATAGAACAAGAAAGCACCAACCAACTGTTATTGAAACTAAGATACTCATGCTTTCTATATAAATTTTTTTATAACTTAAACATAAAAAGAATAAAGCTAAAAAACTAGAGAGAACTTGTTATATTGATGTTAAGTTTCGTGATATAAATCAAAACAAGAATTTGCAAAACTATAAACTGTTTGGATGTGTAAAACTGATCAAATAGAGAAGAAGCTTACTAATATATAAAGTAACAAGGGCAACTGCTCACAAAAAAATGTCAGTGTTTAATCATAAAAAAACGAGAACCGCCTTTACTATAGAATTAATAATAGACAAAAATCCAAACTTTTCAATGAACCGTAACAAATACTTACATCAAATCTAGGTTTAAACAACCTATATATTACCTCACCGGCCTGCATTATCATTATCAATCTTGCAGAAAAAAATCATAAACTATATCATATTGTTCTAAGATAATAACATATTATAAACTCCATCATATTGTTCTAAGATACAACAATGACTAAAATACAGAATTAAAGAATAACTGTTCTTACATTTTCTTTTCTTTTTTCTGGCTAAAAATATAGAGCTAAAAATATATAAATAAGATTGATCTCCAACTCGGTTTTAGTTTTCTGGCTACTCATATCTGCGTTGGTTGTCGTCTCCTCAACTACTAACCAAAAGAACAATCTATTTTTATATCCCACTAAACTCTTGTAAATAAATTTCCTGCAGCATTGCAAATCTACACCTTTACAGGAAAAACCCCTATAATTTGACATATTCAACATATATAAAATTTAATAAATCCAATATCTAATGTTATATTTTGCTAATAATTAATTAATTTTGTCCTTACAAAATAGTCCTAAAACTTTACATTTTTTGTAAGTTATTTATTTCTGAATCCAATTCGTCACGTTATTAGGAATTAACCTAATATCTACACAATTACCTCCATGTTATTTATTTATCTATTAGTCCCTTACTTTATATACGATTATTTTTATTGGACTAATATCGACAATAACCTAATGCATCGATAAAACATGTGATGATCCATCTTAAATATTAAAATTTCAATATACTTTACTTTGGATTTCTCACCTCTGGATAGGAAATCTCAAACCCAGCATATGGGTAAGATAAGCTGGGAAAAACTAATGTACTTGGAGTTCAGATGAGTCACATGACTCACACTTGTAAAGATCAAATAGGTTAATATTTGAGAAAGAGCTTGGGTAGAGATGGAAAAATTAGATGAAATAATTGGAAGATGTAAAGCGATGATGGATGAGCCTAAATGGATCTAAAGTTAGAGATATAAATCAAACAAAATAAGATCTTAGGTTAGAATGGAATAATGTCTATACCAAACGATTTGTGTCAATAATACAGGAATATTCAACAAAGATTTTGACTATCTTTGATAACATATTTCTCCAACAAAAGGCATTGCATCTTTTGAAAATGAGCAGATGCCAAAAGATATTATCCCAAAGGGACACAAATCTGCTGATTGAGAACTAACTAAGAACTTCCTAAAGCTTCAACCTCAACACTCCGAGTGGTTTCTTTCCCGTTGAAGGCAAATTCATTAAGTCTTATGAAAATTCCTAGATTAAAATTGGAGTTACTCGAGCCAAACCCTAGCGTATGAGTGGATCCATAGGTCACATGGAAGTTACTTCCAGACTCAAACCGTCATTATCGACAAATATTAATGGTCAAACTTACTGCTTTACAAATAGATATGGGATTGTAAGTCAACATTCATTTTTCTTAACATATTTTATCATAAAACTTTTATAACTCCACTCATTTATGTTACAGACAATACACAACTCCTTCATGTTTGAGAGTTTTCTGATCGGTAATAGTATTGATCTTCCCAGTTTGGGACCATTTTTCCATGGTTGTTCACCCATTGACAATGCTCAAAATATCGAGAAAGCCACAACCAAAGAAA
This sequence comes from Limnanthes douglasii subsp. nivea, assembly GCA_036936605.1. NCBI lineage: Eukaryota > Viridiplantae > Streptophyta > Magnoliopsida > Brassicales > Limnanthaceae > Limnanthes > Limnanthes douglasii. The sequence goes on along the minus strand of JAUPFV010000005.1, from coordinate 248,097,990 downwards.
ACTCATAACTATCAACTTAAAATGTATTTTATCAATAAACTCAAATTGAGTTATTATCGAGCAAAACATGTACAACATGAGTCAGAATTCTTAGCAAGAGCTCCATATTTTATGGTCGCTCTACAAAATTCCAAAGATGTTAGCATCTTGGTCCTCAACGTTTAAGAGGTGTAAAATCAAGCCTTAATGGGAAAATAGGGGAACAATAGAGTCAAAGCATATGGGTCATGATCTTGAGCTATATAATATGGAGAAAATATAGGAAAAGACTGTTAAAGGAGCGAGCCGAACACCCACTCCAACGATGAGGTCCAAAACCTTATCAATAAATTCTTAAAGGTTGTGCAGGAAAGAACAAACATTTTTTTAGAACGATAAGTTAGAGAGGGATATTTATTTAATATATATGAGATTAGTCAACTCTCTTTAGAGTGCACCTTTATATATATCATCTTTAGATACAAAGTAAATGTTTTTATATACAATAACATAAATTTCATTATTATCTTATCACTGTCTAGATATTATGACCTTATGTGGATTCTCCATAGTTCTTGAGTTGGAATATTACATAAAAATTAAGGACTAACAATGTTTGAGTATAATGTGCGGATATAATCTTCAAGTATTTCCTTATTAATGTCTTCAACTTCTCTTTATTTTTCATACCTTAGATTTGTACTTGAGTTGATTAGCTTTCACTTTCCTTGTCATGATGATATATGTCCAGTTATGTTAATATGACCTTGATACTTGTAAATTCTATGTACAACAACATGTGGTTCTTAATCTTATATATGAAAAATAATATGATTACTTAGCTTAAAGTTCGTTGATATGTTGATTTGAATCTGATTAAGTTTGTCAATTTGAATGATTTCCAAATCATTAAGTTGAGTATTTTCCAAGACTTTAAGTGGAATGCATCCAAGTCGTCAATTTGAATTTCTTTCAGGTCGTTAAGCTATTGAATTATCTCCCAAATGGTCAAGTTAAAATGTATTTAGGGTCGTCAAGTTAAAATGTTTTCAGGGTCATCAAGTTGAATATGGCTAAGGTCTTCAAGTTAAATATCAAGTCACTTTCCTTCTTTGATACTCAGTTCAGATTCATTACCTTGTCACTTTTGGTTGGCCAATCTACGTTTGTCAATTTATTTATATCACAAGCATCATATTATATTTTGTACTCTTTAAAGTATTTTCAATCAAGTCATATTATGTGCAATTATGTAGCTTTTGAGACTTGTCTTATAACCATATTTGTGTTATTTAGGCCACAATATAGGAAATTATGTACCCCATGAGGCCTTTCTTATACTTATGTTGTGGTTGACACAGTGGTCATGTTATAATATGAGAAGTTATGTACTAAATTGTGTACTACGTAGAGTGTATCTTATAGCCATGTTTGTCTTTGACACAGTGGTCATGCCAGAATATTAGCAATTATGTACCCCGTAAGGTGTGGCTTATAGAAATATTCATGTTAATTAGGGGTCTGACCTCTTAATCCTTTTTATATATGAAATTGGATTATACCAATGTTCGCTTTAATCGGGTGCGTAACCTCTTACTATTTTTAAGGATGGACTTTTTTTATTGAAATATTTATTTTTTGTAGCTCATATTTGATCAATAATTATATATAACGGATATGTAGCCCCATAATCCTTAAAACAAATTCAATATATTTGTTTGATGACTACAAATTATTAAAGACGAAGTGAAGTCATACTTTTGTCTTATTTTTGAGACACAGTTTGTAGCATATAACTTATTAGACAAATAGCTTATTGCACGACCTCACTTTTGTTGATGATGAACTTAAACTTATAGCCTTTTATAAAATCATGTACAATCTATGTTATATCAAGTATGCCTAAATCTATGTAAAATGATGAATTCTTCTTAAATATATGTATGTTCACTACTATGTCTTATAATAATTAAGTTAAGTTATAATTAGTGATCAAAGAGAGGCTGCACAAATAAACATGGCTTAAGTCTATACTTAAAAAGAATAAGAGGTCTATACTTAACGTCATTGGTATGTAACTTATACTAAATGTCATTATTGTTTTATGTTCAACAATGTCTCCTTCTTCAAATAGTTTGTCTCAAGTGTCAAATAATTATAATAACTTTGATGTTTATAGGTAAGCTATTGTATATGTTAGCTTTGATTCACATTATAAAATCAAACTTAGATTCTACTTTTTCTAATTCGCCTCGAACCTTTCAGCTAAAACAAACAACATTGCCCAATAATACTAGCATATATTCACCACTTAGCCAGTCTAATGGTTAAACTACTGATAGTGAAAAATGTATCACGCTAAACTCAACTTAGTAGCTCAGGATTATTCCCTTAGTTAAATAACTTTCAAATTCATAACAATTATTGCAATTAAATAACTTACTGTGCTGTAAAAGTATAAAGAATAACATATTACACAATAACGAATCACATATGTTTTGGATATCTAAACATAACATTACTTGCATCCAAAATCATGTAGTTACATGAAGACTCCTCCAAATAGTAAACCAGAATCAATCTTCTCATTACCATAGCGTGTTATATGGAGACACTAATACATTTTTTACTCACACGTAATTTATCGCTTAACTCTTGCAAACACACCTAAAGCATACCTTACATGTGACACAGAATTACTATCTTATTACATATACACATGCTTTGCATACAATTTATAAGTTAGAAGTTCACCTTCATGTAATGCACTATTATAATTTATTCATTTTCCAACATGTTACCTCATGTAAAGTATTCAAATATAGATTGTGCTCCTGATTTAAAACAAGATTTGTTTTCTTTTGCTAGAAATAATATACAACACTGATAATATACAAATATAGTTAGGAAGTTGCATTAGGTTAACTGATTTTTGTGTAAAACTAAGTAAGTATAAATAAAAATATCCCTACCAATCTTGAACACATGTAATTTACATATATTGATAACACTTAACATAACAGATTACATACGTAAATACACAATTGTTAAATCAGTAATTGATTGAATGAGTTAAAAAACAAGGTTCCCTCATACTTAGAAACTTAACGTATCAATTATCACCATAAATCTTAGCAATATAACCTCTACCATACATGAACGGTACCTAATTTACAGGTAAAAAACAATAAATTTTGAAGATTGATTCTTAAAGACAAACTACAAAAAATGTTAAAAAATGAATGCAATATTTTGACCTCAAATTCTATTGTTTAGGGTAAAAAAATCCTATGTCATTGGTTTTTATATTTTATTTTAGGTAAACAATTTAATTAGTGAATCAAATCTAATTGTATTCAGATTTAATTTGATTTTTTTATTTTTAATATTTAATATTATTTTTTAGAATATTTGATTAGGGTTTTTGGGTAATTGATATATAAAGTATCTTATACCCTATTTTAGTATCAAACTTTGATGAATAAAAATTGAGATTTTTCTCCGAGTCTCTTTTACTCTCTAACATAGGGTTAGGGTTTCATATCAACTGTTTCTTTCTTCTAATCTTCCGCACGCTATCAGCTGCTAGTCTCACGTTACTGAAATTTGAACCTTTTTTTTACCTGGATCTGCTTCAATATCAGAGTTATACAAAAAAATTAGATTTTGTGGTTGTTCTCTCTTTATCATCTTTTATTTTACATTGTTGATAGACTCATGGAAACTGAAAATATTTTGCTTCACGGTATTTATTTTGAGAAAATTTTAACAAACTTAAGCATATACTATCGTTCTTACACTGAGATATTTCCCATCTATTTGACCAACGTTATTCTCTATAAAAAAAGTATGGTTTCGGTTTTACCTTAATAAAATTCACTTTCCTCTCAGATCAGAGAGGAAAACCAAGAACCATCATTATTTATTTATTTTTTTATTAAAAACAATAGTTTAGAAAAACTACAAACAAAAACGTTTTTAACAGATAGGTGCAATTAGATGAGACCCAAAAATTTATTAACAAAAGTCAGCTGGTTTTTTAAAAAACAGAAAAAAGTTTTTTAGAAAAATAAAAAATAAAACTAGAAAGAAAAATTATTTGCTCTAAATGAGATTAGTCAATTCTCTATAATGTACACTTTTATAGGATTAAATCACGAAATAGTTCATCGACTATCACATTTTTTGTCATTTATTCTATCGATTTAAAATTATTGGCGAGGGTCCCTAGATTTGGAAAACATCTATAAAGGTAATTATTGACTTGCAAAAAATCTATAAATTTAGTCCCTCAACGATTCAAAATCTATAAATATAGTACATGACGCCAAGAAAAAAAATCACTCACCGTGGACTAAATTTATAGATTTTGTAAGTGAGTGATTAAATTTATAGATTTCACCAAGTCCAAGGACCCTCATAAGTGATTTTGAAGTTGAGAGACTAAATGAAAGAAAATGGGATATTTGATAGACTGGTCGCGAACATCCATGCGACCAATTATTTTCTCATCGCAATTCTATATACGACCATTTATTATCTCATCGCATAGTTAATGCGACCAGGTGTGATACTTTCGTACATGATGTGAAATGTATTCAATATTATGTTTGCATAACATATTATTAATTTTAGTAGAACGAACAAGGCAAAATACCATATACGATGACTGATTACACTGAACTTTTACAACCAATATGTTTTTCACTAAGACAAAAATTGATGATTTTGTAGAAGAGAATTTGAAGAAGATTAAATTCGTCACTATTATTGCGATATATGACATTGAGAAATGAGGAAAAACTCATAGGTTACAGTACTGATGCGAGAGGTACGATATTTTCAAATCAAAAGCAAAGCCGAAAACTTTGAGAAAGCGAAAGTATACAAAAACAAATACAATTATCTCTTTAAATTAAAATGATGTTCAGTTGTCGTGATTGTTATGCAACGGCGTTTAAAAGTTATAAACGGGTAAACACAATCACGAACCATATGTTCGCTTAGATGGTCATTCCCGTGCTTGTAGACTCAAACGGATGAAATGACACTAGTTTGTAATTTATCTTTCCTTGGGTCGCGTCCTAGAGAGATATATAGCGGCTTGAAGCATAATAATCCATAGAATCTTTCAAACATGCGTGTAATCTACAATTTTCTCGAAAAATATCGGGATGTTGATCATGATGGAAAAACTCAGATGCAATATTTGTTGGCCAAATTAAAGGAACATGGTTACTCCACGTGGGCGCAATTAGTCAACGAATCACAAATGATCATCAATTTATTTTTCACGCATCCTACAAGTATAAACTTGTTGCCTACGTTCTCGAATGTGCTTGTCATGGATTATATGTACAAAACGACGAAGCATAAGATGCCATTGCTCGAGATTATTGGAGTTACTTAAACTTCAATTACACATACCGTTGCCTATGTATTTATGAGTGGGGAAGATATAAAACTATACATGGGCTTTGAGCATTCTTCATGGTTTGATGATGGATAATATGTGTCCATTTCTGAGCGTTATTAGTATCACCAATCGAGAGTTATCTGTCATGCAAACTATTAAGGAAATATTTCCGGGCACAAGTAACTTATTATGCAAGTTTTATAGAAACATGAACATTGAAGGAATGGTTCAAAAGTTGATGCCAAATGAGGTTCCAAATCAATTTATCAACTTTTATGGTTTTGTTGTCAACACGAACACCAGTTGAAGCTTAAAAAAAATCTAGCTACATTGCACGAAATCTTCGCTGCTTACCCCAAATATATCGAATATGTTATGTCAGCATAAATAATGAGATATGGTGACAAGTTTACAAATCATCAAACAAACAAGATCAAACACTATGGCAATAGAAAAACGAATAGGCAACATTGATTTCATTATCATTCTTTTTTATTTTATCACAAAAAATAATGTCTTAATTATCAACTTTCTAATGAAGAAATATACGGGGATCCTCAAATATTTCGAGTGAAGTAATTTTGTACTCAACCTGGTTTTGCAAATACTTTGACCTCGCAACTAGTCGGTTATGTATCCCATGCGGGCCTAAAATAATTGACTTATGCTTTTATACATTCTAGAAATATACACATAGATCGGGTAACATATGGCGGATGCATCATTAGGAAAATACATGGGTTACCTTACGTATGTGAAATAGATTCAACTACTAAAGAAGGTGGATACATTCCTAGGAAAGAAGTGGATGTATTTTGGAGACGATTAGAAATTGTTCATAGAGATGCCACTTCACATGAAGATGCCTTACAAAAAAATTATCAATCATAACTAATTCCATTCGTCGTTTCGACCATGGGAAATAAGATCATATTATCTATAGGGTTATTAAACTCTTAAAGCCAAAGACTAGTTATCCTAAAGATTTGGTTTGAGCTAAAGGTAGGACAAAATCTGGCGAGGACAAATTGACTAAACATAACCCTGGTTTATGAGAATACCCCATTGAACACATCGTGAGTGCTAGCACGCCCACGAACACGTTAAGTAGCACACCGAAACATGTTAGGGAGCCTGAATGCCTCGAAAGTGCCTTCGTTTGTAGCACCTAAACCCAGTCGCAAAAACGAAATTTGGTCGGCCCAAGAAAATTACTAAGGAATGAAAGTTAATTATATATCCAGAGTGCATCTTGACGCTTCTACATCCTTATATCACTAAATTGGTCGACGTTATTCCAGAAGGACAACACGGATATCGGTCTGTATCCCATTCGATATACGGTACCGAGGATAATCGGTAAACTGTTAGACATTATTTGTTAAAGGAATTAAATGAAAATCATACTTTGCGGTTGGAGGTTTACGGTTCGTCTAATGTTTTGGATGATATAGTATGTAGGTCGGATTACTTCAAACCCTAACCTACTATGATGTTGAGCCACAAATCACAAAATAGAATAGTAACTTACTAATAAAATAATTATTCAAACATACAAAGTCATAGATATTAAATTACTTACATTGTTTTTTATCGAACATAAAAATTCGTAAAATCAAAATTCATAAACACGTCAAGTAATACATCACGATGCAAGTCACTAAAACTTAATGGCAAACACGAAACAAGTAGTACAAACACATAAGTAAATAAAACTAATCAAATATGTCTAAATCTTTTGGCGATACTGACAACCTCTTCTATAGAATCAATACACTTCTCCAGCGTCATCGTGGCTAAACGTGGCCGATACGCGGCTATCTGATCATATCACTTACGATCAATTCCGTAAGTGTGCACTCGAGGCCTTTCACCAACATACGTCTCATCGCCTACCGTAGCCGGGTTAGACACTATATACCCCAGGTTATTCCTAACTGAAACATGATACACCGGGTCTGTATCATCTTGCCTACCCTTGTATAACAAACCTAAAATCATGAAAAGATGGTGCTTCCAATTCCCTAAATCAAAGAATACCACGTAAACTTTTGGCTATGTTTTTTACCTACTTTTCTGGCAGTGGTAGGGCATATATGACACGATAGCATCTGAATATGTCCCATTTTACAGGTCACATGGTTAGGATAGTAAGGCATAACTATGTCAAATGACTTAAAGAGTATGCTCATTCCAACTGACCGATTGAAATGGACACACACCCCGTATATAATCGTACGGAAGAAATATTACCTGGAATACATTAAATAGTTACTATATATAAAAGTTAATGAAAGATAATATATATTAATAAAACATAATGCAACTTACATTAAGTACGTTGTAGAAAGAAATGGTGTGCCTCAAATCCAAGCGAACAAACTGAGACGAACTCATTTTATGTGGAGCGTAGCATCATATATGCGGTAGGGCTAAAGCAATCGCGTTCTACAAGAGAGCACTGAAAGGCCTAAAATGATAAAAAATGCATGCATCTAACATCCCAGTAATCCCGCATATACCACTACTGTCGGGCATAGAACTCTGGCCAAACGAGTGGTAAAGCTGTGCCAAAACCAATTGACCGTAATTATACCTACCAATTGTCTCATGCTGGTTTACAAACTGTATGTAATCAAGAAAAATACTATTGCCAATTTAGTTAGTGCATATAGTGGTTTCTAAAACGTATAAGATATACGCTTGGGTACCGTGATCACACATAAGATCGGTGGCCCTACTATCATCATATCTCACTGATAAAAATTTCATCTGTAACCAATGCAAGGTCATATTACTCCAGTTTCTAAAGATGCTACCTAGCTTAGATGGTCGTAAACCTAACATACTACCATACGTCCTCAACTTCTCCACCTCATCTTTAAAAGTAAGAACTTCGAAAGTGTTACATATAACTGACAAGCCGGTGATGACATGGACTTCATCGAGAGTAACAGTCGTCTCACCGAAGGAGAAATAGAATGAAAAATATCTCATCATGCCAACACTCAAGAAACACTTCTAACAAATGAACGTTAGTATACCAATGGGATAGATGATCAATGAGGAGGCCAAAAATAGTATCTATAACCCTAGTCTGGAGTCTATTCTGATTACGACTCAAGTCCATTTTCGAAGACTGTCGTACAAGAGAAGCAACGTTAGATGAATATCTCCTACAATATGTATAACACAAAACTATAAACAATAAAGTTGTAAATTAAAATTAAGCTCAAACTAAATTAAAACAATATGGTTTTAAATACTCAAGTTGTAAAGAACCTTACATCTTCGTGAAAAACGTTATACGCCTCGTGGATGGTTTAGTCGGGATATAGTCGAGGGACGTGGGGATTGACCCGCTCGAACTCATCCTCAGGTGTTTCCTGCGTAGACAAGCTAACACCACTGATGCCAGCCGCAACCCACCCAACACGATAACGGGTATCATCAACTGCACCACTATCACGCAAATATTGTTTAGTACGAAATCCCGACGATTCTTCATTAGGGACCACCATCTGGTCATCAGTGCGTCTGGGGTCGTATTCCGACCACACTGCTTAATAGCAGTCGTTTTGTTCGTACCATTTCTGAAAAAGCAAAAAATTATCGGTGTAGTATAGTAATTAATAAACTAGTATGAAACACATCTTTTCAAATAAGTTAAAAAATAATAACATTAAACTACATATGAATCATAGAAGCGTAGACAAGAGCATCGACCCAATCAACAAATACTACTGGATAAAGTGCTTTTTACAACACCCCCACTTTTCTGGTTGCCAATTTGTTATAAATAAAAGTGTTTTTGCACCACTATCTATTTTGACCCATTTAATGAAAAGTCGGTAATTTGTTACAACAGAGTTGCAACAGACATACTATTTGGTTGCACAACATGTTTAGTTGAAAAAGGTTTGCAACAAACTTCTATTATTATTTAAAAAAAAATTAATAAATAAAACGGGGTTGGATTTTTGCTGCAGTGGACCTTTATAACAATTAACCCGCTTAATAATCGGTTTCACCGCCCTTATTTTGGTCCAAAACCCAATATAAACCCCCAAATATCGACTTAAATTTAAAATTTGGATTTACCCAAAATTTTAACCCGCTTAAAATTTTAACTCTAATTTGTTGGGGAACTAAACCCGCCCAAAACTCCAATCACTCTACCCAAATGTAACTCTAACCTCTCTCATTTATTTCCATCGATACTCTCTAATCTTTCGGAACCCTTTTTTGTTCGTTCCAAAAACCCTAATCTCATCCCTCATCTCTTAAGGCAGTACACTCAAGCAGGTAACTCGGTTCTATGATTATTTGTCACAATTTATAATTATTTTATATATTTTATTTCTTATATAAATTTCTAGGATTTTTTATTGAACTTTCTCTCCTAATAGTCTAGGCTTAATTTTTAAGAGTTTCATTTTCTAATCGTAGGTCTCCTCGGAGACATGGTCCATCCCTAGAGACCTTTATTTATTTACAGACTTGCCACACTGCTTCTAACCGTTATTTTACTATTCCAGAAACCTTTAATATAAACAATTCAATCCAAACTATTCCACTATCTTTTAACTATTCATTTCACTCTCTTTATTTCTCACTCTATCTCACTCTCTCAATTTACATTTATTAACTTTATAATAAATAATATAACCTATATTATTAACTATTAATTAACATTAATATTTTTATAATTTTTTTAGAATATTATTTATTTTAAATTTATTTGTTTAATTCTTATTTACGATAAATTCCTATATATGTTGTAGAATTGTTCGTGGATGATAATTGAGTAAGCTTTTTGTCAAATCAGAAATAAAGTTTAGAAAGATTGGTGGAAGTTAGTGGGTGTATTTTTTATCTTGAAGATAATTGAATAAGCTTTTTATCAAATAAGAAATAAAGTTTGGAAAGACGGGTGGAAGTTAGTGGGTGTATTTTTTTTCTTGAAGATAATTGAGTAAGCTTTTTGTCAAATGATAAATAAAGTTTGGATAGATGGGTGGAAGTTAGTGGGTATCTTTTTTATCTTGAATGGTATAAGCTTTTTGTCAAATCAGAAATAAAGTTTGGAAAGATTGGTGGAAGTTAGTGGGTGTATTTTATATCTTGAAGATAATTGAGTAAGCTTTTTGTTAGATGAGAAATAAAGTTTGGAAAGATGGGTGGAAGTTAGTGGGTGTATTTTTTATCTTGAAGATAATTGAATAAGTTTTTTCTCAAATCAGAAATAAAGTTTGGATAGATGGGTGGAAGTTAGTGGGTATCTTTTTTTATCTTGAATGGTATAAAGTAAGCTTTTGTCAAATTGGAAATAAAGTTTTGAAAGATGGGTGGAAGTTAGTGGATGTATTTTATATCTTGAAGATAATTGAGTAAGCTTTTTGTCAAATTAAAAATAAAGTTTGGAAAGATGGGTGGAAGTTAGTGGGTGTATTTTTTATCTTGAAGATAATTGAGTAAGCTTTTTGTCAAATCAGAAATAAATTTTGGATAGATGGGTGGAAGTTAGTGGGTGTCTTTTTTATCTTGAAGATAATTGAGTAAGCTTTTTGTCAAATAAGAAATAAAGTTTGGAAAGATGGGTGGAATTTAGTGGGTGTATTTTTTTATCTTGAAGATAATTGAGTAAGCTTTTTGTCAAATCAGAAATAAAGTTTGGAAAGATGGGTGGAAGTTAATGGGTGTATTTTTTGTCTTGAAGATAATTGAGTAAGCTTTTTGTCAAACCAGAAATAAAGTTTGGAAAGATGGGTGGAAGTTAGTGGGTGTCTATATTATATTGAAGATAATTGAATAAGTTTTTTTGTCAAATCAGAAATAAAGTTTGGATGGATGGGTGGAAGTTAGTGGGTGTCTTTTTTTTATCTTGAATGGTATAAAGTAAGGTTTTTGTCAAATCAGAAATAAAGTTTGGAAGGATGGGTGGAAGTTAGTGGGTGTATTTTATATCTTGAAGATAATTGAGTAAGCTTTTTGTCAAATCAGAAATAAAGTTTGGAAAGATGGGTGGAAGTTAGTGGGTGTATTTTTTATCTTGAAGATAATTGAGTAAGCTTTTTGTCAAATCAGAAATAAAGTTTGGATAGATGGGTGGAAGTTAGTGGGTGTCTTTTTTATCTTGAAGATAATTGAGTAAGCTTTTTGTCAAATCAGAAATAAAGTTTGGAAAGATGGGTGGAAGTTAATGGGTATATTTTTTTATCTTGAAGATAATTGAGTATGCTTTTTGTCAAACCAGAAATAAAGTTTGGAAAGATGGGTGGAAGTTATTGGGTGTATTTTTTATCTTGAAGATAATTGAGTAAGTTTTTTGTCAAATCAGAAATAAATTTTAGAAAGATTGGTGGAAGTTAGTGGGTGTATTTTTTGTCTTAAAGATAATTAAGTAAGCTTTTTATCAAATCAGAAATAATGTTTGGAAAGATGGGTGGAAGTTAGTGGGTGTCTATATTATATTGAAGATAATTGAGTAAGTTTTTTGTCAAATCAGGAATAAAGTTTGGATAAATGGGTGAAAGTTAGTGGGTGTCTTTTTTATCTTGAATGATATAAATAGACAAGGTTGGAACCAAACTAATTCATAACATTTCAGAATCATTTATCTCAAAAGAAAATAATAGTCTCTCTCTAAAAAACCTCTCTCTTCTACCAAAAAAATGTCAAAAAAATGGACTTCGAACGAAGACATAGCTCTATGCAAAGCGTATAGGAAAATTTCTGAAGATCCAAATGTAGGAGTGCAACAAACCGAAAGTCGTTTTTGGGAAAAAAAAATCAAAGATTCAATGTACAAATATTTAGGAGATGTTGATAACAACTTCAACCATGTACAACGAACAGAAGAAGGTATTAGTAATTGTTGGAAAAAACATATTTTTCGTTAGGTTAACAAATGGAACCAAGCGATCAAGCAAGTTGAAAGATCACCGCTTAGTGGAACTAACATAACGGATCAAGCAATTATTTCCATTATAAATTTTTTCAACATTTAACAATTGTTAATGTTCGTGTGTATATATATTAATATTAACTAATTTATTTATTATTTTTCATTTAGGAAATTCTCAAACAAGACTTGTATATCACTCTTGCCAATGGAAAACAATTTCAATTTTATCATTGTTGGGAAATTTTAAAGGATTCTGTGATGTTTCAATCAACAACATCAAATTATCATACTTCTCAAACCAACCAGTCTCGTCCTATTGATACGAATTCTGAAGAACAGTTTACGGAATCACAACCTTCTTGTGATCTCGGAGTTGATACCGATCCACCCACTACTAATATTAATAGGCCCATGGGTAGAAATCATGCTCGTCGGAACAAAAATAAACATAAGATAAGTGAGATCTACGGAAATGACTGAAGGCTTGTATAAGAATCTAGCAATGCAAGCTGAAGCTAACGCACTCTTGAAAAATGTGAATGATCTTAATGAGACTAAGATAGGATATATGAAAGATAGTTATGATTGTAACATCATGAATGTCGATAGCACCAAGATGACTCAGGACTCGAAAAGATTTTGGACCACAAAAAAGAAAACTATACGTGAACGCAACGAGCGCGCTACATATCGACCTTCATTTAACGACAAAACGGATTATAGAAATGGTGGAACAGGTGGATGTTCCGGATTCAATAATTTCTCTATGTAACTTTTCGTAATTGTTCTTTTTTATTTGTGTTTTCTTGTATTTTTATTTATTTTGAATGTGTGTTTTTAAATTTCGGTTGCTATTTTTTCGAAAATTTAATTTTTGAAAAAACTTAATACTTATGTATTTGCTTTCCGCAATTTATGAATTAAGTTTTATTATAATTTATAGAGTCTATTTACAAAAGTTAAATTAAATTTAATTATTTATTATCATTTTAAAATTTTATATTATAACTTAAGTTGATTTTATTATAATTAAATTTATAAATTATAATTTAGTTTTTAAAATTAATTTTTTATTATAGCTTAAGTATTTTACTCGAATAAATTTAAATTTAAATAAATTAAATTTTAGAATAAATATATATTAAAAATTAAATCTTACAAATTTGGTAAAGAGGAAACTACCCATAAATACCTAGTCAACTTTCAAATACCAAAATGGTACCAACTTTTAGACTAGTTCCATAAAATACCTAAACCCATATTTTGGACAAAAATACCCTCTAGGGTATAAAAGGAGGCTTTTTTTTGTTGAAATCCATTTTTTCACCTTCTAATCTGACTTTTGGGTTCCAATTCTCTCCATTTTCACATTTCTAAATTTGAGGAGAGAGAAACACATAAAACGAGAGCGAACCGAAACGTCGATTTTGAACCAAAACTCCATAGCTTTTCTTCGACTCGTCACCTCAGCATCTGATTCCAAATCCACCGTCAAAACCGAGAAAAAAATCAACACGAAGGTTAATTTCTCTCTCTCAGACTCCGACTCCGACTCCGACTCCGATTCCGATACAGATGACTATCTTACCACCAAAGAGATAGAAAACCCAAGCTACCTTAAAACAGCTTCAAACCAAGTAGATTAGGCATCTAGCTGTTAGTGCTACTGTCAGTAGGTCTCCTCATTCGTGGACTCTAGAGACTAGAGTCATGGTCTAACTTCACTGTTTAGCTTCATTTTATGGCCTCTCTTTCTCCGCAACTGGTCTCTGCCAACACCACCAAGAAATTAAAAAGCTTTAAACAACTTTAAAATGAAATTCTGAATTAGAAAGCAATGCCTTTAAGATCCAACGTACCAATATTGTTTACCTTTTATCTCGCCGCTCTGTTTCACGGTGGCGCCGCAGACATACCGCCGGCTGTGACCAACTCATTGCTACCAGGTGACCCCGTGGCCATGCTTTCTTTCAAGTCAAAAGAGAAGCTACCAAAAGAGAGATTCGTGAGTTCGATTTTCGCTCGCATCAAACTGATGAAGTTAAAAGAGAAGGTACCATACCATCTCTAGATTTAATCCTACCCGATGACTTACTAGAAAAAATCCTAACTTATCTACCTATTCCGGTCATTTTCCAAGCTAGTTCAGTCTGTATCTAGCAATGTCTCCTACTGTATCTAGCAATGCCATAAGTCGCATATAGCAAACTAAGAAGCAAGTTCATAATGTATAACCATCCTTAACCCTGATACAATAACCTAGACTGCAAGTATAAACCACAATATATCTAGCCTTTTAAGTCCACAAGAAATTTTAAAAACAAACCAAGCTAAAGCGACATGATCTGGAAGCTAAAAAGTAAAAAACAAGAACAAACTAATTGAGTTCAAGAGTTTGGTCACTAAGAATATGATTTAGGTACGGAGAGAGAGAGAGTGAAAGTTCCCATGGTTTTACAAGAAGACGCCATTGAAGTGTGTTTTGGGAGGGTTAAGAGAGAGGGGGTTAAGAGAGAGAAATAGTGGAGGCTCGTTCAAAATTCAAAATTCAAAATTCAAAATTGTTGATTGGGTGAAAATACCAATTAATTCTCAAAATAAGGCTTATACTAGGTTAAGGGTAGTTATAGTATTAGAAAAAAAAATAAGTCTTGAAAGGGAATTGTTTTATTGAGATGGGTATTAAGTGAACATTAACCCATTTTTAGATACTTGATACCAATATGTTTGGTCAATAAGTACTTAGGGTTGATTTTATTATAACTTAAATTTATAAATTATAATTTAGTTTTCAAAATTAATTTTTTATTATAGCTTAAGTATTTTACTAGAATAAATTTTAATTAAATTATAAATTAAATTTTAGAATAAATATATATTAAAAATTAAATCTTACAAATTTGGTAAAGAGGAAACTACCCATAAATACCTAGTCAACTTTCAAATACCAAAATGGTACCAACTTTTAGACTAGTTCCATAAAATACCTAAACCCATATTTTGGACAAAAATACCCTCTAGGGTATAAAAAGAGGCTTTTTGGTTGAAACCCATTTTTTTTCACCTTCTAATCTGACTTTTGGGTTCCAATTCTCTCCATTTTCACATTTCTAAATTTGAGGAGAGAGAAACACATAAAACGAGAGCGAACCGAAACGTCGATTTTGAACCAAAACTCCATAGCTTTTCTTCGACTCGTCACCTCAGTATCTGATTCCAAATCCACCGCCAAAACCGAGAAAAAAATCAACACGAAGGTTAATTTCTCTCTCTCAGACTCCGACTCCGACTCCGACTCCGATTCCGATACAGATGACTATCTTACCACCAAAGAGATAGAAAACCCAAGCTACCTTAAAACAACTTCAAACCAAGTAGATAAGGCATCTAGCTGTTAGTGCTACTGTCAGTAGGTCTCCTCCTTCGTGAAATCTAGAGACTAGAGTCATGGTCTAACTTCACTGTTTAGCTTCATTTCATGGCCTCTCTTTCTCCGCAACTGGTCTCTGCCAACACCACCAAGAAATTAAAAAGCTTTAAACAACAGAAAAATGAAATTCTGAATTAGAAAGCAATGCCTTTAAGATCCAACGTACCACTATTGTTTACCTTTTATCTCGCCGCTCTGTTTCACGGTGGCGCCGCAGACATACCGCCGGCTGTGACCAACTCATTGCTACCAGGTGACCCTGTGGCCATGCTTTCTTTCAAGTCAAAAGAGAAGCTACCAAAAGAGAGATTCGTGAGTTCGATTCGCCATCGCATCTTACTGATGAAGTTAAAAGAGAAGGTACCATACCATCTCTAGATTTAATCCTACCCGATGACTTACTAGAAAAAATCCTAACTTATCTACCTATTCCGGTCATTTTCCAAGCTAGTTCAGTCTGTATCTAGCAATGTCTCCTACTGTATCTAGCAATGCCATAAGTCGCATCTAGCAATGAAGTAGTCTCCTAAATCGCATTATAACAAAGTGTTCCTTGATTTTTCAGTTGGCCTATTGCATGAAGAAAAAACACATACTTGCTATGAAAGGTGGATAGAAAATCAAGACAATGAGAGATATCCCAAACAAGAGAATGTTAGCCTTGAATGTCATATTTTTCTAAAGTTTATAGGGAGATCGTGTCATTTTTATTGTATGAATAAATTCAACTTAGTTAGCAATCCTATACTGCTGTATCTCGCAATGTCTTTATATCGTGTCTAGCAATGCTACACTGTTGTATCTATCAATCTCCTTATAACGTATCTAGCAATGTCTATATAACATGTCTAGCAATTTTATGCGGTTGTATCTATCAACCTCGTTACAACCCATCTACCATTGTTTTGATGCTGAATCTATCAAAGTCGTTATACTGTATCTAGAAATGTTCACGTGCTGTATGTAGCAACCTCGTTACAACCCATCTAGCAATCTTTTGATGCTGTATCTATCAAAGTTGTTATAATGTATCTAGCCATGTTCAGATGTTGTATCTAGCAATATCGTTATAAGGTATCTAGCAATGATATGCAGCTGTATCTATCAACCTCGTTATAACCCATCTACCACTGTTTTGAAGCTCATTATGATGTCCATGTACTTCATGTTAGTGGAATTTTCATGTCTGGAAAATGCTGTATCTAGCAACTTCATATACACGTATCTAGAAATCTCATTGTAAGCTTACAATCGCAGAGGTATTACACTGTATCTAGCAATGTTGCATCAAAAAGTTAATTTCAATGCAACTACAAATGATGCAGCATCTATCAAAGTCGTTATACTGTATCTAGCAATGTTCAGATGTTGTATCTAGCAATATCTATATAACATGTCTAGCAATTTTATGCGGTTGTATCTATCGACCTCGTTACAACCCATCTACCATTGTTTTGATGCTGAATCTATCAAAGTCGTTATACAGTATCTAGCAATGTTCACGTGTTGTATCTAGCAACCTCATTACAACCAATCTAGCAATCTTTTGATGCTGCATCTATCAAAGTCGTTATACTTTATCTAGCAATGTTCAGATGTTTTATCTAGTAATATCGTTATAAGGTATCTAGCAATGATATGCGGCTGTATCTATCAACCTCGTTACAACCTATCTACCATTTGTTTTGATGCTGATTAAGACGTCCATATACTTCATGTTAGTGAAATGTTCATGTCTGGAAAATGTTGTATCTAGCAACTTCATATACACGTATCTAGCAATCTCATTGTAGGTTTATATACAATGAGGTATTACACTGTATCTAGCAATGTGGCAGCAGAAACTTAATTTCAATGCAACTACAAATGATGCTGCATCTATCAAAGTCGTTATACTTTATCTAGCAATGTTCAGATGTTTTATCTAGTAATATCGTTATAAGGTATCTAGCAATGATATGCGGCTGTATCTATCAACCTCGTTACAACATATCTACCATTTGTTTTGATGCTGATTAGGACGTCCATGTACTTCATTTTAGTGAAATGTTCATGTCTGGAAAATGTTGTATCTAGCAACTTCATATACACGTATCTAGCAATCTCATTGTAGGTTTATATACAATGAGGTATTACACTGTATCTAGCAATGTGGCAGCAGAAACTTAATTTCAATGCAACTACAAATGATGCTGCATCTATCAAAGTCGTTATATTGTATCTAGCAATGTTCAGACACTGTATCTAGCAATATCGTTATAAGGTATCTAGCAATGATATGCGGCTGTATCTATCAATATCAGCAAACCAATGAAGCAAGATGTCTTAGCTAACAATATATAGAATCAAAAATCGCAATGACATTCAACAAATTAGTAGAGTATCTAGCAACGTCTATAGTTTAGCAAAATCTCAATATATATCTCCAATTCAGAAAATGCATCCTGTCCGATTCAACTCGCATCCTGCTACTGCATCTATACCCAGGCTACCGAAAATCGTACAAAACCTTGTTTATACAATAAATACATCTGTAGACACGCTTAAACCAGATTTGAACTTATAAATCAACTTAAATACAAGAATTTGAGAAATGTTATACAACATTTACAAACATAGTCAATACAATACAAAGAAGAAACCAATATTTTTTAATAGATAAAACTAACGACCGCAAAACCAAAATTAATTTATAGAATCGCACATTTTCTTCGAAGCTAATAATCCAAAGGTAGGAAATTTTTCAAAACGCAACTAGCACCGCCGCAACTAGCACCGCCGGTATATATCTCTAGTTGAGTAACTGTAACTTCACTAAAACTACAAGCGACTCTCGTACAAACATAAACCTTCAAACAACAAACAACACGAACAATACACCAAAATAAAAGAGAATGAAGTGGATGTAGACCAGAAGGGGACATGAGGATGAGCTGTTGCGATTGAGGGATAAAATCATCATGAACCCTGCGTCGAACCCTTATAGCCGAAACCTTTCTCCCCTAATTAAGATACAAAATGAATACATTATATCAATAAACCAGACACGAAGAGTAAAGCACCATGACTAAAACTTTGAGTAGAACCTATGCATAGAGCTCGAAAGTTCTCTGCTGTATGCAACACATCATCGCCAAACAACCCAATGACAATTCTCCCTACTATTTTTCCTACTGGATTCCCAATGCTTATATCCACTTACACTTTATGGGTTACTTTGGATAGCAACTCACCTTGCTGACATTCAAAAAGATTTTAAATTACAAAACAACAGAACCAGAATGAACTTTCAAGCTCTGATTATTAGCAAAGAGGAGCTAACTAAATACAATGCAAACTAAGAAGCAAGTTCATAATGTATAACCATCCTTAACCCTGATACAATAACCTAGACTGCAAGTATAAACCACAATATATCTAGCCTTTTAAGTCCACAAGAAATTTTAAAAACAAACCAAGCTAAAGCGACATGATCTGGAAGCTAAAAAGGAAAAAACAAGAACAAACTAATTGAGTTCAAGAGTTTAGTCACTAAGAATATGATTTAGGTACGGAGAGAGAGAGTGAAAGTTGCCATGGTTTTACAAGAAGACGCCATTGAAGTGTGTTTTGGGAGGGTTAAGAGAGAGGGGGTTAAGAGAGAGAAATAGTGGAGGCTCGTTCAAAATTCAAAATTCAAAATTCAAAATTGTTGATTGGGTGAAAATACCAATTAATTCTCAAAATAAGGCTTATACTAGGTTAAGGGTAGCTATAGTATTAGAAAAAAAAATTCTTGAAAGGGAATTGTTTTATTGAGATGGGTATTAAGTGAACATTAACCCATTTTTAGATACTTGATACCAATATGTTTGGTCAATAAGTACTTAGGGTTGATTTTATTATAACTTAAATTTATAAATTATAATTTAGTTTTCAAAATTAATTTTTTATTATAGCTTAAGTATTTTACTAGAATAAATTTTAATTAAATTATAAATTAAATTTTAGAATAAATATATATTAAAAATTAAATCTTACAAATTTGGTAAATTTGATTACAAATTGAATCTTAATTTTGGTAAAATTTTAGAATCTTAATCTGAAATAGTTTTTCTCTCACCCGTTTTTCTACCAATTTTCTCTCTCTTCAGGTCAAAATCGCGCTCGCCAAAGCCTGAGACCGTACCCAAACAGTAAATCGATCTCCTAATTTGGAGACTATATCGAAGTTTAGAGACCATATTTGCCATCAGTTTCGATCGAAACCGACGGTTAGAGATGGCCTTAAAGGATAAAGGTTATAAATTTTGTGTTTCTTAATGATCATCGGCCAATTTTGTGGTGAAATTCGGACAAAATTAGCGAATGACTTTTTGACATCTCTTTTGGTTGAGGTAGGGCTCATTACTTGATGTAATTACTATTGTAAAACAATAAGTCAAGAAAAAGAAACATGTAATATATATGTAAAGTAATAACCTCCTTCCTCCCTTGCTATTCATTTCAGACCATCGAGGGGTGACGAGGAAGCAATAAAGTGATTACCTTAGTACCCTGAGCATCTTGTTTCGCATTCTAATTTCTCTCGCAAGCAATTGAGGAAAACTCCAACTCCAACTCTAGGGAGGTAAATTACGGGTTATATTTGTATTTAATTATTTTGAAATGGTGATATACAACCTAAGAATTGTAGTAAACAATAGGCGGTGCTAGGCTTACTTGTTAGTAATTGTATTTGTCCCCGCTTTAATATATCCATGTATATAGGGGTGACAAATGGTTCTGGAACCACGGTTCAAAGCTGACAATCTGCTTATGAATTGACGGTTTATTTGCGAAACTGGCTCATTAGAACTGCAAACTGGCAGGACCGCAACCCGCCAGAACCGCAAAATATTAGGACCGCCAGGACCGCATAAGGAGTAAACTGGCAGGACCGCAATCTGCCAGGACTGCAACCTGCCAGGACCGCAACCCGCCAGGACTGCAAACTGACAGGACTGAGAAACCACGGTTTATTTGTAAAAAACCGCGGTTTATTGGTAAATATTATAAATATTTTATTTATTTTATAACCAAAATGTTATATTTAAAAAATATTTAGATATTGCATATTATATTATAGAATTATTATTACATTTTGGTTAATATTAATTTGTTTTAGTTATTAATATTTTAAGTGTCGTAATTATTATATAGTCCAAAATTTTAAATATTACTTATGTTATTATCACATTTTGAATATTATTATTATGTTTTTAGATCTAATACAAACCAAAACTATATCTTATCATGTTAAAATATTACAAATTCTATGGTTATAATTTTAATATTACATTTTGATTACTATTGTGATTTGGTTTTAAATTTTACAAGTGTTTGTTATTATTTTTTAAACCAAAATTAGATCTTATGAAGTTATAAGTATTTCATAATACATTTGTTGTTATTATAATAAAAGGTAAAGTCATTTTTGGATAATTTTGCCGTTCACAGTTTATACTCTTGCGGGCCAGGAGTTGTACAAATGTTTTGAAATTACAATACAAAATAACAAAAAACTATTACAAACATCATTCATCTCCAGCTTTGTCTTCTTCGTAAGTAAAATCTTCGTCTTCGTCCTCACTTGATCCACCTTCAGCTTCGTTTTCTTCCGCAATTTCTTATTCAACTGTATCTTCGTAATCATCCGGATAATCTTCGAAGATGTCGTCTACGTTCACTTAGTCTCTAAACTCTCTGTCTTGCATCCTTTTATCCGTCGCTGTCCAATCCTTAACTGCCACAAGCACTCCAAGTGCTTTGCCCGTCAATCTTGTTCTCTTAGTCGTGTATTGCAACCTCGCTTGGCTGAAAGCACACACACTTGCAACTGTAGACATATGTATAGCATAAATCTCGTTAACAATCCTGCAAAGAATAGGAAACTCTTCAGTTTTGGTACCCCACCATCTTATGATATCTTCAATACCTTGGTTTTGATAATTCGTAAAATAAAACCTAGTGCTCAAATATCTAGACAACTCATTATCAGATTGAGGGGTTTCTGTAACATTGCTTCGTAACATTACCAATTGAACATAGTTAGTAGAAGATCTCCCTCTACCCCTATTGTTACTACTCCTTACATTTGTAGATGTATTTGATCTATATCTTGCAGCATACTTATCATAGATATTATACAAACAATCATATATACCGATAATATACCCTTCAGGGTCAACTGGTTCCTTCGGTAGTTTAGCTATAGAAAACCGTACAGATTGATAAAAGCATCTAACTAGCAATTCAAATTTTTCTTTTCGTGAAAAACGATCTAAAAGGCAAGCAAATGAATAACTGTCAGGGATTGGATGAAAATACTTTGTGAACTTATATTCCATTCCGGGCACCATGTCTACGCATACATAATTTGATCTAAATTCATTCATATGCATGGCAAGATAAGTAATCGTGAAAAGGGCCAAATGAGCATTAGGTTGATTTTGTGAAGAAAAGGTTAGAGTGTTTTCTTTAAAAAGTCTTAAAAATCTTAACATGTGTGCACAATATTTCCAATGATCTATTTCAATTGGTGTTTCACGATAAGATGCATTATAAAGCGTCATAATCTCTTCTTTAAAAACATGCGCACGTGCAAGCATTGTGTAAGTAGAATTCCATCTAGTTTCGACATCTAATATAAGTTTCTTATATTTTTTCCCATTTGAAGTAACAAGTGTTTTAAAAGCTCTTTTTTTTAGCAGCGGATGTCGAGCAAAATAGGATCCCACTTTTAATAGGGGAAATATAATCACCGAGAACCATACTTATTCCTTCTTTCGCAATTAATTGAAGTACGTGGCATAAACATTTGGTGTGAAACAATTTTGGAAAAGGGGGATTGCAATCGTCTATAAGCATTTTTATAGCAGATGCATTAGAAGATGCATTATCCAACGAAATAGACATAATCTTGTTTTTAATGCCATAAACATTCATGCATTCAATCATACTCTCCCTAATTATTTGTGCGTTATGCTTCCCAATTGATTCAAACCATATAATTCTCCTTTGGAGGACCCATTCGGGATCCATCCAATGAAGGGTAACACATACGATATCAAAATCAGTAAAAGTAGCTATGTCACTAGTAATCGAAACATTCCATGGCAAAGTCAGCATAGTTTGAATAATGCTTTTTTCCTTTTTAAATAATATTTAAAGGCTAGCGATTTTAAAGAGCTACGTGGAATGCGTTTTGCGTGTGGGTTTACCCCAGCTTGCATCCAATTTTCGTATCTCCAAGAATCCCCAAAACTAAATGGTTGTAAACTACCGACTGCATAAATCATTGTTTCTTCCCTATACGTATCGTGGTTAAACTCAAAAGGAAGACCTGTTTGAGGGTTCATGCAAACATTAGTTGGGT
The DNA here is from genome assembly GCA_036936605.1 of Limnanthes douglasii subsp. nivea. Taxonomy (NCBI): domain Eukaryota; kingdom Viridiplantae; phylum Streptophyta; class Magnoliopsida; order Brassicales; family Limnanthaceae; genus Limnanthes; species Limnanthes douglasii. The sequence continues at coordinate 248,074,862 of JAUPFV010000005.1, read as the reverse complement.
TAGGTTTTGTAGGATCATATACTTCATGTTTCAATAAATGTTTTACCATAGTGCTAGTGCCCATATTTCTAGTTCCACTTACGTGAAGATAACATTTTTTGCACTCGTTACAAATACAAGAATAACCATCTTCTGATAGAGTATAGTGTTTCCAAATCCAAGATGTTTTCTTACGAGATCTCGACCCACCACTAGTACTTCCACCACCACTTTTATGGGAGGAGAGTGTGTCAACGTGAGGGAGTTCTGTAGAAAATTCCACTATGGTATTGAGATCCACATTAGATGGTGGGTTTATCCTAGTATTTCTACGTTTTGAATTCATTTTAAAACTAATAACAGTTTTTTTAAAATATGCAATAAAATACTAATAATAAAATCTAAATTTAGACTAATAACAAGATAGAACAACTAAATTTAGACTAATAACAAGATAGAACAACTAAATTTAGACTAATAACAACTAAGAAACAATTTGCGGAAAAACAAAAATCAAACAATTTCGAACGTAGGAGTAGAATATGTAAAATAAGTAATTATAGTTTTCTAGAATTGTTCGAACAAGTAGATAGATTTAGAGAGAAGTAGAGAGTTGTTTGAGAGTTGTGAGTATTGAGTTGGGGTCTCCTCTATTTATAGGGGAGACCCAAAAAAACGAAAAATAAAAATAAAAATAAATGTCCGGACCATCCGGATCAATGTCCGGACGCCCGGACAGAGAATTCTGACCATCCGGATATCGATCCAGATGGTCCGGACGAATCTCCGGATGCCCCGGACGAGGTAACGCCTAGTTGAACTTCAACTAGCCGTTACCTCGTCCGGATGCCCCGGATGAGGCAACGACTAGTTGAACTTCAACTAGCCGTTGCCAGTTTAAAGCTGCGGACCATCCGGACGCCTGCCCGGATGGTCCGCACGATGACGTCATCATGACGTCATCTAACGGCTACTATGAAAAAAAAAATTCCTATAAATACTACCTAACTCCTACTCTATTTTTCACTCCACTACAAATCTATCCCCCCTCTCCACTACAAATCTATCCCCTCCTCTCTACTACACTTCTCTAATTTTTTTTTTTATATTTTTCAAACACTATTTTAAATTTCAGGTTTCGCTAAATGTCTTCGAAAAGATCAAAGCATGCCCGTCAAGGTGGATGTAGTGAATCAACCTCGAGACGAGTGAAAGAGGTGGCAGATATGCTGTTTGAAGATATGGAGGTAACGGAGAGCGCGACTATCGAACATCGCGGCGAAGGGGAGCTTTGCATCCGTAATCAGGAAGGAGGTCGAGGTGTAACCAAAATTTGGTCCGGTATGTATCTGGACTACGAGGAACTGATCCAAATAGAGGGTATGCAAAACAAAATTCAAACTTATTGAACCTAATAATGGCCTAGGTTGGATGACACTAGCTAGATTCAAATGTGATTGGTATCTAGAACTAGTACGCAAGTTTTATGCCACCGCAAAATTAATTGAAAATGATCCAAGAGGTTTAGGAATGAATTGTTTGGTTGATGGTAAACCCTATAGTTTTTTTGAAACTGATTTCCAAGATCTTTTTTTCGTTCCAACCCATGATATGTATACCGGTAATAAATTACCTTCCATTAGTTATCGCCCTTCGATCTGGGGTGCTGATTGGCCTATGTCTTACGAAGAAGCAGTAGAGCTTCTTACTTGTCCTGGTGCGGAAGCTCCGAAAATTAGCGGTAAAGTTCGAGCCATGCGGGGTAATTTGGATGCTAATGGGAAATTAGCTTTGAAATTGGTAAATAGTACATTTCTTCCCCCTAGTAACAATGATATGCAACTTTCATATATTCAAACATTTGTTACTGCTTTTATCGTCCGAAATCAGGGAATAATTAGTTTACCTAGCTTGATGATTCGAAATATGGCTACGAGCTGTGGTACGGATAAACTACCTTATGGGATGATAGTGAGTTACTTGCTTGTTTCGAAAGGAGCTGATGTGAGTATGTACACTCCGATGAAGGTGAGGCCGACTAGTGCTATAGGTAGAAACTCTTTGCGTTTGCAGGAAATATACTCTTGGGATGGAGAGTTGATTTCAAAATTGGAGGCATGGAACCACCATGGACCCGACTTGAATCAGATATGGACTGCGGACGGTCTTACAAAACCACCAAATCCACCTACTCAGTATCGAGTTGAGGCTCAAGCGCCTTTCGATCCAAATGTTATTGGTGGTTCTTCTGGAGTACCGCCACAAGAAAGACGAACCGATCGCGAATTTGCCGAGGTTTCGCATCAGCAGCATATGGATTATATGCAATTTGCGCATACTCAACAAAAGGAATGACATGATGATTTTACAAAATGGCAAAGTGAATTTCAAAATTGGCAGGGGGGGGGGGTAAATGACCAGCTTAGCCAGATACAACAGTGGCAAGTATGGGTGAATGATCAACTTGGTCACCTCCAGCAGTGGCATGATCAATATGAGCAGTGGCATGGTCAATACGAGCAGTGGCATCATGGACAAGATCAATGGAATGAACGATTTGCAAACTCTCAAGCCGAACAGTCGGAGTATATGCGACAGATGATGGAGAACATGCATTTGCAAGGTCCACCACCTAACAACAACAACAACGATGAAGCTCTTAGTTTTTTGCATTTGATTGTCATTATCGTTGTAATGTTTTTCTTTTTTATTTGATTGGACAACTATGTTACTTGTTTGGTTTTTATTCTTAATGAATTGTTTGTTCTGCTTCTATTTTTTTATTAAATGTTATTTAAATCACTTTCGCTTTCAATTTTTATTTTGTTCTTTACAACTTACAAGTAATTTATGTTTATGCATATAAACTTCTAATATTGAATAGTTCGAAAATACAATAAACTATATAATTCATCTAACCATAAACACTTCAAGGTTGAAAGAATCTAAAGAATCACCTAATAATTTAAAATTAGAATACAATTATATGTATAATAGGTATATATTATTTAATATGTACATAATATTAAATATAACATCTTAAATATCTAGTATGTTCAAACAATATACAAATCATTTTACAATTATATTGTTTACGATATCTTGTTTAAGACAATCAAATTTTTATTTTTATATTTTTACAATTATTGAAAGTTGTAATCAAAATACAAGTAAATATTTAATATCTATATAATATTAAATAAAATATCTTAAATACATAAATATAAATATATAATCAAATGTATAAAATCAAATTACAATTATTTTTTTTAGAATGTAATTGATTGATTATAAAATTTCGATTAAAATGATAACATATTTAAATTAAAATACATGAAATAGAATAATTAACTCGTGTATACGGTAGATATCTCAATTATTGAAATTAGATTCAATTAACACTTACAAATTAATTTTAAATAACATTATAAAATATTCTGATAAACGGTTCTCAAATGGTTTGAACTGGCGGTTTAACTCCGAAACTGGCCCATTAGGACTACAAACTGGCAGGACCACAACCTGCCAGGACCGCATAAAGAGCAAACTGACAGGACCGCAAACTGGCAGGACCGCAACCCGCCAGAACCGCAACCCGTCAGGACCGCAACCAGTGGTTCTGATTTAAACGGTTCCGATGGTTCGCGGTTCAGACGGTTTGTCACCCCTGCATGTATATATTTTCGTTTGATTTCTATTAATCCTTATTTATTGACTTTATGATGTTGGTCACATAATTTCTGGTTCCATGATCGGAAATATTAGTAGGCAGGAGGTTGTCAGTATGGTAAGAGCACTTTTAGGGCTTTCTTGATAGCTTTGATTTTTCGGATGAACTAGTTCACTCCACAAGAGTGCTTTTTCTTTGCAGGTGCCTCCTCTTTTTCTAGATGTACATCCAAATCATTTTGTCCTTGACAGTAAGCAACTAAGTTACACTCTTGAGTAAGTTGGATATGTTGCTTGAGCGTGATGATGGATTTTTTTTAACATGGCTGGAATCAGCATTAGCTGAAAGGAGCATTATTTTATACTTTTGTTTGCTCATTTACGGGTTTGCTAAAAAGAACTCAGAGGGTTTTTAAGGGCTTTAGAAATGGTATGTATTGTCCCGTGAAGTTTAGTATTTTAAAGGAATACCTCAAAATTGAAAATGGTAGTTATTGTAAAAAAGTTCAAAACAAAACTAGGAGATTTGATATCTTCATTTTCCTCTACTGTGTCATAACAACTTCCTTTTGTACATTTCAAAAGAAGGAAACAATTATTCTATTTATTAGTAGTACCTTCACCTACGTGCAGTGTGTGTTGCACCTGGCTCAAAGACATTCCAGCTGCTTGAGTCCGTCAAAGGACATTACAGCCTAATATCGAGTTGGGCGAAGTATATGACCAAATGATATTACAGCCTTTGACGCCTACAATTGCAAGTTCACCCGAGAGCCCTAAGAAATGCATAGGATTTCTTCCTTAGTTTGATATAAAACAATAAAAGGATTTATACTTTTTAAGGTAAGTTTGATCCATTTTATTACTTAATGAGGAGGAAGAGCAAAAAGGAGCAAAAAGATACACTTGCTAGACAAGTAGGGACAGTGCTATTTGAATTGCTATGTGCTAAACAAGAACATAAAGTTGATGTTGATTTTATCTATCTTTGAGGTAATAAAGCAACGTAAACACTACTTTCTTCTGAAAGCTTAATGAACTCCGATATACTATGTGTAGTATTAGTTCATTAATTTGCAACACTTTTAGCTTGACCAATTATTTCATTCAGGTGGTATCAGTCGAAGAAGAGGACCTTGCTGGTTTGGCAGATGTAAGCTTTGACGGTGAGGGTGATAACTATGAAGCTGAGACTACCGAGTTAACTGATTGCGATATACTTTCGTATGAAACTCATTATGGGAGCCGTCCCCACAGAAAGAGAACCCTAGTATCTATTTCATGTAAAACGCTTTGCTCTTTTCTTCCAGGATTTTAAATAATAACACTTCTGAATTTGATTAACCTGTGTATATGATATTAAATTATCAATCTACCACAAATGTATTAAAAATGTATAAGAAAACACTGGTTGATCCTAACATTAGTAAATTTCAATATTGATTGAAGTCCACAATGATACCAGTGACCATTTGATGGTAGTATAGATAATTTCCAGAAGCTTTTGCACATATTTTATTCAATGGAAATCTCATACACAATCACAAAGCAGAAGTATCTGTCTGAGTGTTGTATTTTCCTGATCCTTGTTTGTTCAAAGTCACATGTGCAGATTTGTGTCTTCCTAAGGCTACTGCAGTATACAAAGTAGCATCACTTGCTTCTCAAAGAGGTATACCGCTTATTGCTGATGCTGGTATATTAAACTCCGGACACGTAGTCAAGGCCTTGGTCCTTAGGGAATCTACTCTCATGATGAGAAGCCTCTTAGCGGGAAGCACTGAAGCTCCAGGGGCTTATGTTACTTCATCTTTGCTTTCATAGGTCTTATAAGAAAAAGTCTATATTTCATGTAGATTAGGTCTTACTGCCATGTATAGTAGCTACCTCTACAATTACTTAGTCTTAATCAATACATGTGATATGTTACTTCATCTTTGCTTTCATAGGGTTGAAGCCTGTATTTTATTTAAGTTTTCATTGTTCAACCTTTTTAAATTTACTTCTGATTTGCATACTTCTCTTACCATACTAATATTTTCAATGATCATTATGGCTCATTTTTCTCTACTTTTTACTGTGATTGTCTTTCTTTTCTGTTTTCATCCACGAGAATACTTATAAGCTGAAGAATGTCCATGTATACATCAAATTTTTAGTGTTAAATACACATTAAAGAAGCTGAATCATGAATCAGTTTCATTGCATCAATATAGAGTGAAATTATGTTATCCAACTAATGAGAATCAGTCAGCCTTCAATGTTAAGTACGCGTAGCATAGTGGGATGCACCGGATCCTTGGATGTTATTTTCGTGTAGTGTTTTGTACAAGTTCAATCCTAAATTGTTTCCAAATTATCTAGATATTGCGATTATTGATGCTGTGTTTTTTTTGTTTTCTCTATATTTTTTTTGTTCCTGTGTTTTCTAAATATAGTTTGTGTCTTGTGTTCGTTTGTTCTCTATATTTTGTTTCAAGAACTGCTTATTTCATTTTATTTTTAAAATAATTTTAGTATTATAGATTTCAGTTTTAGTATGTTTCAGTTCCTGCTTTTGTTTGGTTGATTAATTACTTTAGGAATGTTATCTTGTTTGGTTGATTAATTACTTTAGGAATGTTATCTGCATATTACTATTGCTTTTACTTATCAACGAAATGGAGTGTTTGTAGATCGCAAGTTTTTTAAGCAATTCTCATAGGTTGAACATGACGAATAGATTCTTTACTATGCTTCTGGTCTTATTTTGAGATTTCATTGGCTCATAAGCCACCGAGAAGTGAATGTAAATATCAAGGAGAATGCTTGTATTAGTCTTTTGTTGGTTTAATTAGACTAATAAATATAATTCTATATTTTATATTTTCGAATTATAAAATATAGCTATATAGCAAAGCAATTTATTTTTTATTTTAAATTTTCATTAAATTTAACAACAGATTTACATTGACTATTACAACGAAAATTTAGTGCATTTTTTACAACTGAATGACAACGATGTTTACAACGGCGGACATGCCAACAGATTTAACCATCTGACAAAATTGGTGCAACGATATTACAAAAAAGCTTGCAACTGGTTGACATAAAGATTTGATCAATCTATATCGAGCAGGTTTAAACCGAAAAAATAAATAGAAATAAGAAAGAGAAAATGATATAGACCAAACCTCAAGTGCACGGTAGACACTATCCTTCTCCCAATCAAAGTTCTGTTTTTCTGCTTCTGTGAGCAACGCAAGACATGTCATTACTGTCAAATATTGGAATGGCAATGGAACCACGAACTTGGTGATCAAATACATGGTCTGCCCGCAAGTACTTCTTTTTATAAAAGATTAAGTTGGAGGTCCATTCCGGAACTCCATAGGTAAACACTCTGCCAGGAAGTCATAGTCTACCAATATTTTCCATGTTCGTCGAGAAAAAATATTTCCTGGACACATTACGATACCCAGAAAGTTCCTCATGAAAAAAGAATGGTTGATCATAAGTGCTCAACACTATGATCTACCACTTGAAAAGGAGACCAAACTTGAGCCAAAGTGACTCCTTGACATGACTCCTTCAACAAAGATAATGCCTTCAATATCATCCAACGTGAATCCAATTAACCTCGTAATGGACACATCTAAAACCTGGTTTTGGGGAGAATCATTAACTACCTCTTCTCTACTACAACCATTCATATAATTAGCAATTTGAGGAGGCCCACTAGATTCCACAGCTAGCCATGCTTTTTCAAAATTCAAGTCCCCAAAATCTTCATAAGGCATAGTAGATTGAAAGGTCGACATCTCAAAATCAGCAGCGGATGGACTGTTGCACAATCCAACCAAATCATCCAAATTTATAACGGATGGACTCCTCACCATCCAACCAAATCATCCATCTCCATGACTTGCAAAGTTGATAAGTGAATCCTAAAAAACCAAGATCTTTAGATGTCTATCCAAAAATATCCAAAATCCAATAAAATTTATGTGTAAACAAACAAAAACTATTAGTTAGTAAATAGATAACTTAGACTAAATCATAATAAATTTAGCTTAATACTTCAAACAGATTATGTGCTTCAACACTTATATCTATATACACTACAACAGCTAAATTTAAACAACCAATAAACTCCTTCATAAAACTTTAACCCAAGATCTTTGCCTCATACATAAAAACTAGGTAAAAAAATTGTAACTCAAGCAACACACAACATAAAAAAATCCCAAACAAGATGTTTAACCTCGATTAACTATATAGGGTATAAATAAATAACTAAAACCTAACCCCAAATAAAAAACCATTGCGAAAGTATCACTGTTTAAGTAGAAAATGAACTTGGAACTGCAAGGATGAAACAAATGAACAGAATAGATGGTTTAAATCTTTGTTACTCTAATGGTATCTCTAAATTGGATATAGAAACCCATTCCCTCGTCAGTACTGAAATCTTTCTAAACGGAAGGTCTCTTTGGTTTCTATCGGGCATAGTTAGCTGTTGTCATAAGCTACTCTCCTCTGGCATGAATTTGAAAGAGAGCAGAACGAAGCAGCCAACTGGATTGCGAAGGCTATTATGAAATCTAAGGAATTAATGGATTTTAACCATCTTTAAGCTCCAGCAAAGCTTAAACCCATTGCTTTCCTTGAAGAATTGGGGGTTATGTATCTTCGTGTTGATTCAAATCAATAATTCTGAGTAAATTAGAAAGAGGTTTACCTTATTCTGCTCCTTCTTAATCGTCAATTGCTTCGATTTGGTGTTCAATCCCTTCAATTGAATCAGTTCTGCTGAGTTTCTTCTGGTTAGGGTTTCAATAATCGATTGGGTTTCAATAATCAACTGGGTCTTGGAAGTGAAATGTATGGTTTTAGAGAATTTATCGAGATAAATGAGACTATGGATAGGTTCACGATTTGATTTGTTTGTGGAGACAAGGGGTGAGGTATAGAAGCTGAAAGGCCGAGCTTTGGGTATGAAGAAGAGAGCTCTCTGTTGAAGATATGTTTTTTAGTCTGATAGTCAATAATGAATATAACCCATCTGAATGTACTTTGTATTTTCAATTTGTGAATAAAATAAAACAAATTTGCTTGAAAAATAAAATAAAAAATGAACAGAATATGAAAACAAGAAGTGTAATCCTTAAGATTAGCATAGTTAATGTACATCTAAGTACGAAGAACTAAAACCTTAAAACTCCAAAACAATTAAAAAAATTATTTATTTGAGTTAAAATTATGTTTTCGAGAACAACAATAACTAGTGATGATCCAAAAATAGAACAAGAAAGCACCAACCAACTCTTATTGAAACTAAGATACTCATGCTTTCTACATAAAAACATTTATAAGTTAAACATAAAAAACTAATAAAACTAAAAAAAAGATTAAGGAGAACGTGTTATATTGATGATAAGTTATATTGATGATAAGTTTCGTGATATAAATCAAAACAAGAATTTGCAAAACTATAAACCGTTTGGATGTGTAAAACTGATCAAATAGAGAAGAAGCTTACTGATATATAAAATAACAAGGGGAACTTCTCACAAAAAAATGTTAGTGTATAATCTTAATTTTAAAATTAATAATAGACAAAATTTAAACTTTTCAATGAATAGTAACAAATACTTACAACAAATATAGGTTTAAACAACTTATTTATTTCGTCGTTGGCCTGCATTATCATTATCAATATTGCAAACAAAATCATAAACTCCATCATATTGTCCACCGTATTGTTCTAAAATATAACATATTATAAACTCCATAATGGGTGGATGAGCCTAAATAGATCTAAAGTTAGAGATATAAATCAAACAAAATAAGATCTTGGGTTGGAATGAAAAAATATCTATACAAAACGAGTTGTTTCAACAATACGGGAATATTTAACAAAAAATTTGACCGCCTTCGATAATATATTTCTCCAACAAAAGGCCTTGCATCGTTTGAAAACGAGCATATGCCAAAAGATATTACCCCTAAGGGACAAGAATCTGCTGATTAAGAATTGACTAAGAACTTCATAAAGCTTCAACCTCAACACTCTGAGTAGCTTCTTTCCCGTTGAAGGAAAATTCATTAAGTCTCATGAAAATTCCTAGATTAAACTTGGAGGTACTCGAGCCGAACCCTAGCGTATGAGTGGATCCATATGTAACATGGAAGTTACTTCCATAATCAAACCGTCATTATCGACAAATATTAAGTGTCAAACTTATTGCTCTACAAATAGATATGAGACTCTAAGTCAACATTCATTTTGCTTAACATATTTTGTCATAAAACTTTTTATAACTCCACTCATTTATGTTAGAGACATGACACAACACCTTCATGCTTGAGAGTTATCTGTTAATTAATAATATTGATTTTCGTAGTTTGGGACCATTTTTCCATGGTTGCTCTCCCATCGACAATTCTCAAAATATCGAGGAGGCCACAACCAAAGAAAACTCATAACTATTAACTTAAAATTTATTTTATTAATAAACTTAAATTGAGTTATTATCGAGCAAGACGTGTACAACATGAGTCAGAATTCTTTGCAAGAGCTCCATATTTTATGGGCGCTCTACAAAAGGCCAAAGATGTTATCATCTTGGTCCTCAACGTTTAAGAGGTGTAAAATCAGGCCTTAATGGGGAAATACGGGAACAATAGATAAAAAGCATATTGGTCATGATCTTGAGCTATATAATATGGAGAAAATATAGGAAAAGAATGTCAAGGGAACGAGCCGAACATCCAGTCAAACGATGAGGTCCAAAAACATATCAATAAATGCCTAAAGGTTGTGCAGGAAAGAGCATACATTTTTTTTAGAAAGATAAGTTAGAGAGGGACATTTATTTAAGATATATGAGATTAGTCCACTCTCTTTAGAGTGCACCTTTATATATATATATATATATATATATATTATCTCTAGATACAAATTAAATGTTTTTATATACACTAACATAAATTTTATTATAATCTTATCATTGTCTACATATTATAACCTTATAATCTTCAAGTATTTCCTTATTCATGTCTTAAACTTCAAGTCCCTTATTTTTCATGCCTTAGATTTGTACTTGAGTTGATTAGCTTTCATTTTCCTTGTCATGATTATATATGTCCAGTTATGTAGATATGAACTTGATACTTGTCAATTCTATGTATAACAACATGCGGTTCTTAATCTTATATATGAAAAGTAATATGATTTAATATGATTACTTAGCTCATAGTTCGTTGATATGTTGATTTAAATCTAACTAAGTTTTTCAATTTGAATGATATCCAAATCATTAAGTTGAGTATTTTCCAAGATGTCAAGTGGAATGCATCCAAGTCGTCAATTAGAATTTCTTTCAGGTCGTCAAGCTAATTTGAATATCTCCCAAATGGTCAAGTTAAAATGTATTTAGGGTCGTCAAGTTAAAAACTTTCAGGGTCATCAAGTTGAATATGGCTAAGGTCTTCAAGTTAAATATCAAGTCACTTTATTTCTTTGATAGTCAGTTGAGATTCATCACCTTGTCACTTTTGGTTCGTCAATCTAAGTTCGTCGCACACCCGATTAAAATGAATATAACTATAAGCCAATTCCATATTTAAATAAGAGGTTATGTATCTGATTAACGCGAATATGTATCAAAGTATGTAATTGATATTCCTCCCATTTTAAAATCACATAATGTAATCGTAAGAGTATATATTTACATAATGAAGATCTATGGGTTCAAACCCAAGATCGTATTTTTATCGTTTTTTATTGTTTTATATTTTTTTCGTAGCCTTATTATATTCACGAAGTAACATTGTATCACCAAAACACGGTCGAGTAGAGTCTTTATCTTATCGAACCACAACTTTATCACTTTCTCTTTCTTTTTGTTTTATTAATCTGGATAGTTTTATATTTTTTTTGTAATCGGGTTTGTAGTTGGATTAATAATCATTTTTAACATTTATTTTTGATCTACTAATTTGGATTATTTCAAAAATATTTTTGTAGATGAGCTAGGATCATCATTTTATTTATCTTAATTCAGATTTGGTTATTATTTTTCTTTTATAACTAAATTTTCATATTTGTTTATAACTTTAGTATTGCTTAATGGATTGTTTTCTTGTTCTAACCGGGTTGTTATTTTCTCTTTTTAGTTGGATTGTTTTCTTTTTCTTTGTAATTTAGTGTTTCTTGACAGGTAGTTTTTCTTTCCAGATATTTGGCTATTATTGACCGAGTGGTTATGCTACAAGTCACACAATCCTAAAGGTTCTAGGCACTTTCACCATGATCTCCAGATATTTACTAATCTTAATAGCATTCATAGTCAGTTTTTAACCAAATTCAAGGTCTTAACAAATGACAAAAGAGAAAAAAAAATCAGGTCACATTCATGTACAAATTTTAGCATTTTTATTATAATTTTCAATAATTTTTCACCAACTCTTAGTTTTGAAGTTAACACAATTGGTATGTAACTGATACTAAATGTCTTCATTGTTTTATGTTCAACCAATATTTCCTTCTTCAGATAGTTTGTCTCAAAAGTCAAATAATTATAATAACTTTGATGTTTCTAGGTAAGCTATTGTATTTGTTAGCTTTGATTCACATTATAAAATCAAAATTAGATTCTATTTTATTTAATTCATCTCGAACCTTTCAGCTAAAACAAACAACATTACCCAATAATACTAGCATATATTCACCACTTAACCAGTCTAATGCCCAAGAGCCTAAATATTCGGTTAGAGTTAAAGCTAGTCCAAAAGCCAGCGATAACAAATCGACGAAACATAACCTTATTTTGTGAGAATACCCCATAGAACACACCGCGAGTGCTAGCACGCCCATGAACGCGTTAAGTAGCACACCAATAAACATGTTAGGGAGCCTGAATGCCTCGAAAGTGCCTTCGTTTGTAGTACCTAAACCATTAGTCGCAAAAACAAAATTTGGTCGGCCCAAAAATATTACTAAGGAATGAAAGTTAATTATATATCCAGAGTGCATCCCGATACTTCTACATCTTTATATCACTAAATTGGTCGACGTTATTCCAGAAGGACAACACATATATCGGTTTGTATCGCATTCGATATACGGTACCGAGGATAATCGGTAAATTGTTAGACATGATTTGTTAAAGAAATTAAATAAAAATCACACTTTGTGGTTGGAGGTTTACAATTCGTCTAATGTTTTAGATGATATGTTATGTAGGTTGGAATACTTCAAACCCCAACCTACTATGATGTTGAACCACAAATCACAAGATAGAATAGTAACTTACTAATAAATTAATTATTCAAACATACAAAGTCATAGATATTAACTTACTTACAATGTTTTTTAATCGAACATAACAATTTGTAAAATCAAAAGTCATAAACACTTCAAGTAATAAATCACGATGCAAGTGACCAAAACCTAATGACAAACACGAAACAAGTAGTACAAACACATAAGTAAATAAAACTAATCAAATATATCCAAATCTCTCGGTGATAATGACAATCTCTTCCATAGCATCGATACGCTTCTCCGGTGTCATCGTGGCTAAATGTGGCTGATGCGCTGCTATCTGATCATATCATTCATAATCAATTCCGTGAATGTGCACTCGAGGCCTTTCACCAACATACGTATCATCGTCTATTGTAGCCAGGTTAGACACTGTATACCCTATGTTATTCGTAACCCAAACATGATACATCGGGTCTGTACCATCTTTTCTACCCTCAGATAAAAAAAACCTAAAATCGTGAAAAGATGGTGCTTCCAATTCTCCCAAATCAAAGAATACTATGTAAACTTTTGGCTATGCTTTTTACCTTATTTTCTGGCAGTAGTAGGACATATATGACACGATAGCATCTGAATGTGTCTCATTTTATGGGTCACGCGGTCAGGATAGTAAGGCATGACTATGTCAAATGACTTAAAGAGTATGCTCATTCCAACTGACCGGTTGAAATGGCCGCACACCCCGTAAATAATCGTACGAAATAAATATTACATGGAAGACATTAAATAGTTAGTATATATAGAAATTAATGAAAGATAATATAGATTAATAAAACATAATGAAACTTACATTAGGTACGTTGTACATAGAAAGGGTGTGTTTCAAATCTGCGCGAATAAACTGAGAAGTATTCACTTTATGTGAAGCATAGCAGCAGATATGCGGTAGGGCTAAAGCAAACGCGTTCTACAACAGAGCACTGAAAGGCCTAAAGTGATAAAAATGCACTAAAAGGCCTAAAGTGATAAACAAGTGTTAAAGTTGTACCAAAATTAGTTGACCGCAATTATACCTACCAATTGTGTGATACTGGTTTACAAACTGTATGTAATCAAGGAAAATACTATTGCCAATTTTGTTAGTGCATATAGTGGCTTCTAAAACATATACGATATACTCTTGGATAGCGTGATCACACATGAGATCGGTGGCCCTATTATCATCATATCTCACCGATAAAAATGTTATTTGTAACCTATACAAGGTCACATTACTCCCGTTTCTAAAGATACTACCTAGTTTAGATGGTCGTATACCTAACATACTACCGTACCCCCTCAACTTCCCCACCTCATCATTAAAAGTAAGAACTTTGAAAGTGTTACATGTAACCGACAAACCGCTGATGACATGGACGTCGTCGAGAGTAATAGTCGTCTCACCAAAGGAGAAATGTAATTAAAATGTCTCGTAATGCCAACACTCAAAAAACACTTCTAACAAATGAATGTTAGTATACCAACGGGATAAAGGATCAATGAGAAGGCCGGAAATGGTATCTATAACCCTAGTCCGGAGTCTAGTCTGATTACGACTCAAGTTCCACTTTCAAAGGTTTTCGTACAAGAGAAGCAACATAAGCTGACTATCTCCTCCAATATGTAATAACACAAAAACTGTAAACAATATAGTTGTATATTAAAATTAAGCTGAAACTAAATTAAAACAATATGGTTTTAAAGATTAAAGTTGTAAAGAACCTTACATCTTCGTGAAAAACATTATACGCCTCGTGGATGGCGTAAATTCATGATTATTTTATTTATTTTCGTTCTTATATAAATTTCTAGGTTTTTTTATTAAACTTTCTCTCCTTATATTTTAGGCTTGATTTTTAATAATTTCTTTTTCTGAGGAAGTGTACTCTCAAAGGATAAACGTTATAAATTTTGTGTTTCTCAATGATCATCGGCCAATTTTGTGGTGAAATTCGGACAAAATTAGCGAATGACTTTTTTACATCTCTTTTGGTTGAGGTAAGGCTCATTACTTGATGTATTTAATATTGTTTGTTAAGATTTAGTCAAATAAGAGTCCTAGTTTTTAGCATTTTTGGCTAGTACGTGGACGATAGTTGTTTCTATTTTTCTAGCAGTAGTTGAGGAAGTGGTTTCCTTAGTTGAGGAAGTGGTTTCCTTAGTTGAAGTAATGGTCTTGTTTCTAGTAATAGGTGGTTGTAATCCATCTCTATTTATGTAATATTCTGCAGAATGAATACATTGTGATTGTGTGTGTTCATTTCGTAGCCTTGAGTTAATAGTTTACATTTGGTATCAGAGCAAATAATACTAAACACCTGAGGGAGAGATGAGTTTAGAAGCACACTTTGCAGCAGCCTTTATTACAAAGTTTGATGGTGACTACGACCATTGGAGCATGGTCATGGGGAACCTCCTTCGTTCCAAGGAGTATTGGGTTGCTGTTGAAATGGGCAGCGAGCAGGGATGGATTTACACCAGCGGCAATAAAGAGCTTAGAGGAGATGAAGCTGAAGGATTTGAAGGCTAAGAATTATTTGTTTCAGTCTCTTAACAAGTCAATTCTGAAGACAATCACTCAGAAGGAGACATCTAAACAGCTCTGGGATTCCATGAAGGTGAAGTGTCAAGGAAATGCTCGAGTAAAGAGAGCTCAACTCAATCGCTTACGCCGGGATTTCGAGGTCTTGGCAATGAAGCAAGGAGAAGCAATCACTGATTACTTTAGTAGAGTAATGACGATTGTAAATGAGATGAGGAATTATGGAGAAGATGTGGGTGATGTCAAGATTGTTGAGAAGATCTTGCGAACTCTTACTGATAAGTGGAACTATATTGTTTGTTCCATTAAGGAAGCCAAGGACATAGATTAGTTGTCTGTAGATGCATTGCAGAGTTCTCTGCTTGTTCATGAGCAAAAATTTCAAACAGGTGGAGATGATGAGCAGGCCTTGAAGGTAACTCATGAAGACAGCTATGGTGGAGGAAGACAACGAAAAACTTTTTTTCGAGGAGGTCGAGGACAAGGCAGAGGCAGGGGTCGTCAGCCATGGAATAAGGCAAAAATTGAGTGTTACAAGTGTCATAAGCTTGGACACTTTCAGTACGAGTGTCAAGCAAACTTTGCAGATATGGAAGAATCTGAGGAGATAATGCTAAGGGCGTATATTGAGACGCTTGAAGGTGATAAAGATGTTGTGTGGTACATCGACTCCGGGTGCAGCAATCACATGTGTGGTGATTTATCTCTTTTCTGTGATGTAATGAAAGGATTTAGCAAGGTGGTCAGATTGGGAAACTCTGCAAGTATGAATGTTGCTGGAAATGGAAGTGTTTGCTTAACCATTAAAGGAATTAACTATACAATACGGGATGTATACTATGTGCCTGGCTTGAAGAATAATCTTCTCAGTGTTGGACAATTGCAAGAAAAAGGCTTGGCCTTACTAATGAAGTCGAATGAGTGTCGCATCTATCATGACACAAAGGGCTTGGTATTTCAAACAAACATGACAGAAAATCGGATGTTTGTGTTGAGATCAAAAGCTAAATCAATCAACAAGGAAGAGAATTGTCTCCAAGTGATCACTGAAAACGTGGCTTCTCTCTGGCACAAACGATTCGGTCATCTTAGTCATCAAGGCTTGAAGACATTGCAGGAGAAGAGGATGGTCAATGACTTGCCAAGTTTCTCAGTATGCGAAGTTGTATGCACGGATTGTTTGAAAGGCAAGCAACATCGAGAAGTAATTCCAAAGAAAAGAACATGGAGAGCATCGACAAACCTGGAACTGATTCATGCTGATATTTGTGGCCCGATTTCTCCAGCCTCAGAGGGAAAAAAGAGGTACTTCCTTTATTTCATTGATGACTACAGTAGAAAGGCGTGGGTTTATTTTCTTGCATATAAGTCAGATGCGTTCAGTACTTTCAAACTGTATAAGGCTCTTGTTGAAAAAGAAATGGAGAAATCCATCAAATGCCTAAGAACAGATCATGGAGGTGAATTCACATCAAGTGAGTTCAACGAATTTTGTGAGAAGAATGGGATCAAACGATAATTAACTGCTGCTTATACACCACAGCAGAACGGAGTTGTGGAGCGGAAAAACAGAACCGTGATGAATATGGTGAGGAGTTTATTGATTGAGAAGAATGTTCCAAGAAAATTCTGGGCAGAGGCAGTAAACTGGGCAGTCCACGTTCTTAATCGATGTCCAACAGCAGTAGTAAAAGGAAAAACACCAGAGGAAGTTTGGTATGGGGAGAAACCTTCAGTTGGGCACTTGAGGGTCTTTGGTTGTATTGCCCATGCTCATGTACCTGATGCTAGACGAACAAAGCTCGAAGATAAAAGTAGTCGTTGTGTCCTTGTTGGTATAAGTGAACCAACGAAAGCATACCGATTATTTGATCCAATTTCCAATAAGATTATTATCAGTCGGGACGTTGTCTTTGAAGAAGATAAACAATGGGATTGGAAAGAAAACACTGAAGAAGACAACTTTTTTGATTTGGAATGGGAAGATGAGACCAGTGAAGAAAGGAACGAAACAGATGCAGATTCAGGTGGTGGAAATGAACAAAGAAATGCAGATGAAGAAGAAGAAAATATGGATGAAAATGAAGAAGGAAATACAGAGGATTCTCCGCCAATAATACCTCGAAATAGAAGAACACCAAGATGGATGGATAATTATGTTTATGGAGAAGGATTTTCTGAGGAGGAGAATCACGATTCTTCTGACGAGGAAGAGACTTACCTAGTTTTGTTTGCTACTGCTGCTCATTCCGATCCTACTACATTTGATGAGGCAGTAAAAGACAAGAAGTGAAGAGAAGCTATGGATATGGAAATGAAGTCAATTGAGAAGAACAATACGTGGGATCTCATGGAGCTGCCAAAAGAAGCAAAAAGGATAGGAGTCAAATGGGTATACAAAACAAAGTTGAATGAGCTTGGAGAAGTACAAAAATACAAGGCTCATCTGGTTGCCAAGGGGTATGCTCAGGAATACGGAATTGATTATAAAGAAGTCTATGCTCCTGTAGCTCGCATGGATACAGTTCGAATGATTCTAGCTCTTGCTGCACAAAGAGGGTGGTGTGTATTTCAGCTTGATGTAAAATCAGTATTTCTTCATGGAAAAATAACTGAGAATGTGTATGTGGATCAACCAAGGGGTTATGAAAGAAAGAATGAGGAACATAAGGTCTATAAGCTCAACAAAGCTTTGTACGGGCTCAAGCAGGCGCCGCGAGCGTGGTTCAGCAGGATTTAGTCATACTTCAAAAGAGAAGGTTTCAAGAAGGAGGATAGTGAGCAAACACTGTTCACCAAAGTTGAACAAGGTAAATGTTTGATTGTTAGTTTGTATGTCGATGATTTAATATTAACTGGAGATGATGAAAGGATGATGCGTGAATTTAAAGAATCTATGATGAAAGAGTTCGATATGTCAGACTTGGGTAAGATGAGGTATTTTCTTGGCATTGAGGTGATGTAGTTTAATGGTGGCATATTTATCAGCCAAACAAAGTATGTAATGGAGGTGTTGAGAAGGTTTGGAATGGAGCATTGCAATTCTGTTGAAAATCCAATGGTTCTAGGAATTAAAATCTCTAAGGATGAAGATGGTGTGGAGATGGATGGCTCGTTCTACAAGCAGCTGATTGGGGGCCTAATGTACTTAACTGCAACGAGGCCAGACATAACGTATGCGGTTAGTTTACTTAGCATATACATGTCAAGACCCATTGGTATCCACTATGAGTCTGCAAAACGAATTCTACGGTATTTGCAAGGAACAACAAAGTATGATATTCTTTACAAAGAGGAAGGAAATCATGTATTTATTGGCTTTACTGATAGTGACTATGCTGGATCAATTGAAGACAGAAGAAGTACGTGAGGTTATGTTTTTATGCTAAGTGGGGCTGCAGTATCTTGGTCATCTCGAAAGCAACCCATAGTAACCTTAAGCACGACAAAAGCTGAGTTTGTAGCAGCCGCATGGAGTAGTTGTCAAGCTATATGGATGCAAATGGTACTAAAGAAGATAGGCTACAGAGGCAGTGAAAGTACTCCTGATTTTCTGTGACAATAGCTCAACAATTAAACTGTCAAAAAATCCAGTAATGCATGGCAGGAGCAAGCACATTGACGTGCGCTATCATTTTCTAAGTTAACTTGTGAACGATGGAATTGTGCAGCTTCAGTTTTGTGGAACAAGAAATCAGTTAGCAGACATTCTTACCAAACCGTTGAAACTGGAAACATTTCGGGAACTGAGAAAGAAGCTTGGTGTTTGTGACATTTCAAGAGTTAACTAGCTGCAAATACAGTCTAGTTCAAGAGAGGGACTGTTAAGATTTAGTCAAATAAGAGTCCTAGTTTTTAACATTTTTGGCTAGTACGTGGACGATAGTTGTTTCCATTTTTCTAGCAGTAGTTGAGGAAGTGGTTTCCTTGGTTGAGAAAGTTGGATTCGTTTGATTTTTATTAATCCTTATTTATTGACTTTATGATGTTGGTCACATAATTTCAGGTTCCATGATTGGAAATATTAGTAGGCAGGAGGTAAGAGCACTTTTAGGGCTTTCTTGATAGCTTTGATATTTCGGATGAACTAGTTCACTCCACAAGAATGCTTTTTCTTTGCAGGTGCCTCCTCTTTTTCTAGATGTACATCCAATTCATTTTGTCCTTGACAATAAGCAACTAAGTTACACTCTTGAGTAAGTTGGATATGTTGCTTAAGCGTGATGATGGATTTTTTTTAACATGGCTGGAATCAGCGGTAGCTGAAAGGAGCATTATTTTATACTTGTGTTTGCTCATTTACGGGTTTGCTAAAAGGAAGTCAGAGGGTTTTTAAGGGCTTTAGAAATGGTACGTATTGTCCCGTGAAGTTTAGTATTTTAAAGGAATACCTCAAAATTGAAAATGGTAGTTATTGTAAAAAAGTTCAAAACAAAACTAGGAGATTTGACATCTTCATTTTCCTATACTGTGTCATAACAACTTCCTTTTGTACATTTCAAAAGAAGGAAACAATTATTCTATTTATTAGTAGTACCTTCACCTACGTGCAGTGTGTGTTGCACCTGGCTCAAAGACATTCCAGCTGCTTGAGTCCGTCAAAGGACATTACAGCCTAATATCGAGATGGGCGAAGTATATGACCAAATGATATTACAGCCTTTGACGCCTACAATTGCAAGTTCACCCGAGAGCCCTAAGAAATGCATAGGATTTCTTCCTTAGTTTGATATAAAACAATAAAAGGATTTATACTTTTTAAGGTAAGTTTGATCCATTTTATTACTTAATGAGGAGGAAGAGCAAAAAGGAGCAAAAAGATACACTTGCTAGACAAGTAGGGACAGTGCTATTTGAATTGCTATGTGCTAAACAAGAACATAAAGTTGATGTTGATTTTATCTATCTTTGAGGTAATAAAGCAACGTAAACACTACTTTCTTCTGAAAGCTTAATGAACTCCGATATACTATGTGTAGTACTAGTTCATTAATTTGCAACACTTTTAGCTTGACCACTTATTTCATTCAGGTGGTATCAGTCGAAGAAGAGGACCTTGCTGGTTTGGCAGATGTAAGCTTTGAGGGTGAGGGTGATAACTATGAAGCTGAGACTACCGAGTTAACTGATTGCGATATACTTTCGTATGAAACTCATTATGGGAGCCGTCCCCACAGAAAGGGAACCCTAGTATCTATTTCATGTAAAACGCTTTGCTCTTTTCTTCCAGGATTTTAAATAATAACACTTCTGAATTTGATTAACCTGTGTATATGATATTAAATTATCAATCTACCACAAATGTATTAAAAATGTATAAGAAAACACTGGTTGATCCTAACATTAGTAAATTTCAATATTGATTGAAGTCCACAATGATACCAGTGTACATTTGATGGTAGTATAGATAATTTCCAGAAGCTTTTGCACATATTTTATTCAATGGAAATCTCATACACAATCACAAAGCAGAAGTATCTGTCTGAGTGTTGTATTTTCCTGATCCTTGTTTGTTCAAAGTCACATGTGCAGATTTGTGTCTTCCTAAGGCTACTGCAGTATACAAAGTAGCATCACTTGCTTCTCAAAGAGGTATACCGCTTATTGCTGATGCTGGTATATTAAACTCCGGACACGTAGTCAAGGCCTTGGTCCTTAGGGAATCTACTCTCATGATGAGAAGCCTCTTAGCGGGAAGCACTGAAGCTCCAGGGGCTTATGTTACTTCATCTTTGCTTTCATAGGTCTTATAAGAAAAAGTCTATATTTCATGTAGATTAGGTCTTACTGCCATGTATAGTAGCTACCTCTACAATTACTTAGTCTTAATCAATACATGTGATATGTTACTTCATCTTTGCTTTCATAGGGTTGAAGCCTGTATTTTATTTAAGTTTTCATTGTTCAACCTTTTTAAATTTACTTCTGATTTGCATACTTCTCTTACCATACTAATATTTTCAATGATCATTATTATGGCTCATTTTTCTCTACTTTTTACTGTGATTGTCTTTCTTTTCTGTTTTCATCCACGAGAATACTTATAAGCTGAAGAATGTCCATGTATACATCAAATTTTTAGTGTTAAATACACATTAAAGAAGCTGAATCATGAATCAGTTTCATTGCATCAATATAGAGTGAAATTATGTTATCCAACTAATGAGAATCAGTCAGCCTTCAATGTTAAGTACGCGTAGCATAGTGGGATGCACCGGATCCTTGGATGTTATTTTCGTGTAGTGTTTTGTACAAGTTCAATCCTAAATTGTTTCCAAATTATCTAGATATTGCGATTATTGATGCTGTGTTTTTTTTGTTTTCTCTATATTTTTTTTGTTCCTGTGTTTTCTAAATATAGTTTGTGTCTTGTGTTCGTTTGTTCTCTATATTTTGTTTCAAGAACTGCTTATTTCATTTTATTTTTAAAATAATTTTAGTATTATAGATTTCAGTTTTAGTATGTTTCAGTTCCTGCTTTTGTTTGGTTGATTAATTACTTTAGGAATGTTATCTTGTTTGGTTGATTAATTACTTTAGGAATGTTATCTGCATATTACTATTGCTTTTACTTATCAACGAAATGGAGTGTTTGTAGATCGCAAGTTTTTTAAGCAATTCTCATAGGTTGAACATGACGAATAGATTCTTTACTATGCTTCTGGTCTTATTTTGAGATTTCATTGGCTCATAAGCCACCGAGAAGTGAATGTAAATATCAAGGAGAATGCTTGTATTAGTCTTTTGTTGGTTTAATTAGACTAATAAATATAATTCTATATTTTATATTTTCGAATTATAAAATATAGCTATATAGCAAAGCAATTTATTTTTTATTTTAAATTTTCATTAAATTTAACAACAGATTTACATTGACTATTACAACGAAAATTTAGTGCATTTTTTACAACTGAATGACAACGATGTTTACAACGGCGGACATGCCAACAGATTTAACCATCTGACAAAATTGGTGCAACGATATTACAAAAAAGCTTGCAACTGGTTGACATAAAGATTTGATCAATCTATATCGAGCAGGTTTAAACCGAAAAAATAAATAGAAATAAGAAAGAGAAAATGATATAGACCAAACCTCAAGTGCACGGTAGACACTATCCTTCTCCCAATCAAAGTTCTGTTTTTCTGCTTCTGTGAGCAACGCAAGACATGTCATTACTGTCAAATATTGGAATGGCAATGGAACCACGAACTTGGTGATCAAATACATGGTCTGCCCGCAAGTACTTCTTTTTATAAAAGATTAAGTTGGAGGTCCATTCCGGAACTCCATAGGTAAACACTCTGCCAGGAAGTCATAGTCTACCAATATTTTCCATGTTCGTCGAGAAAAAATATTTCCTGGACACATTACGATACCCAGAAAGTTCCTCATGAAAAAAGAATGGTTGATCATAAGTGCTCAACACTATGATCTACCACTTGAAAAGGAGACCAAACTTGAGCCAAAGTGACTCCTTGACATGACTCCTTCAACAAAGATAATGCCTTCAATATCATCCAACGTGAATCCAATTAACCTCGTAATGGACACATCTAAAACCTGGTTTTGGGGAGAATCATTAACTACCTCTTCTCTACTACAACCATTCATATAATTAGCAATTTGAGGAGGCCCACTAGATTCCACAGCTAGCCATGCTTTTTCAAAATTCAAGTCCCCAAAATCTTCATAAGGCATAGTAGATTGAAAGGTCGACATCTCAAAATCAGCAGCGGATGGACTGTTGCACAATCCAACCAAATCATCCAAATTTATAACGGATGGACTCCTCACCATCCAACCAAATCATCCATCTCCATGACTTGCAAAGTTGATAAGTGAATCCTAAAAAACCAAGATCTTTAGATGTCTATCCAAAAATATCCAAAATCCAATAAAATTTATGTGTAAACAAACAAAAACTATTAGTTAGTAAATAGATAACTTAGACTAAATCATAATAAATTTAGCTTAATACTTCAAACAGATTATGTGCTTCAACACTTATATCTATATACACTACAACAGCTAAATTTAAACAACCAATAAACTCCTTCATAAAACTTTAACCCAAGATCTTTGCCTCATACATAAAAACTAGGTAAAAAAATTGTAACTCAAGCAACACACAACATAAAAAAATCCCAAACAAGATGTTTAACCTCGATTAACTATATAGGGTATAAATAAATAACTAAAACCTAACCCCAAATAAAAAACCATTGCGAAAGTATCACTGTTTAAGTAGAAAATGAACTTGGAACTGCAAGGATGAAACAAATGAACAGAATAGATGGTTTAAATCTTTGTTACTCTAATGGTATCTCTAAATTGGATATAGAAACCCATTCCCTCGTCAGTACTGAAATCTTTCTAAACGGAAGGTCTCTTTGGTTTCTATCGGGCATAGTTAGCTGTTGTCATAAGCTACTCTCCTCTGGCATGAATTTGAAAGAGAGCAGAACGAAGCAGCCAACTGGATTGCGAAGGCTATTATGAAATCTAAGGAATTAATGAATTTTAACCATCTTTAAGCTCCAGCAAAGCTTAAACCCATTGCTTTCCTTGAAGAATTGGGGGTTATGTATCTTCGTGTTGATTCAAATCAATAATTCTGAGTAAATTAGAAAGAGGTTTACCTTATTCTGCTCCTTCTTAATCGTCAATTGCTTCGATTTGGTGTTCAATCCCTTCAATTGAATCAGTTCTGCTGAGTTTCTTCTGGTTAGGGTTTCAATAATCGATTGGGTTTCAATAATCAACTGGGTCTTGGAAGTGAAATGTATGGTTTTAGAGAATTTATCGAGATAAATGAGACTATGGATAGGTTCACGATTTGATTTGTTTGTGGAGACAAGGGGTGAGGTATAGAAGCTGAAAGGCCGAGCTTTGGGTATGAAGAAGAGAGCTCTCTGTTGAAGATATGTTTTTTAGTCTGATAGTCAATAATGAATATAACCCATCTGAATGTACTTTGTATTTTCAATTTGTGAATAAAATAAAACAAATTTGCTTGAAAAATAAAATAAAAAATGAACAGAATATGAAAACAAGAAGTGTAATCCTTAAGATTAGCATAGTTAATGTACATCTAAGTACGAAGAACTAAAACCTTAAAACTCCAAAACAATTAAAAAAATTATTTATTTGAGTTAAAATTATGTTTTCGAGAACAACAATAACTAGTGATGATCCAAAAATAGAACAAGAAAGCACCAACCAACTCTTATTGAAACTAAGATACTCATGCTTTCTACATAAAAACATTTATAAGTTAAACATAAAAAACTAATAAAACTAAAAAAAAGATTAAGGAGAACGTGTTATATTGATGATAAGTTATATTGATGATAAGTTTCGTGATATAAATCAAAACAAGAATTTGCAAAACTATAAACCGTTTGGATGTGTAAAACTGATCAAATAGAGAAGAAGCTTACTGATATATAAAATAACAAGGGGAACTTCTCACAAAAAAATGTTAGTGTATAATCTTAATTTTAAAATTAATAATAGACAAAATTTAAACTTTTCAATGAATAGTAACAAATACTTACAACAAATATAGGTTTAAACAACTTATTTATTTCGTCGTTGGCCTGCATTATCATTATCAATATTGCAAACAAAATCATAAACTCCATCATATTGTCCACCGTATTGTTCTAAAATATAACATATTATAAACTCCATAATGGGTGGATGAGCCTAAATAGATCTAAAGTTAGAGATATAAATCAAACAAAATAAGATCTTGGGTTGGAATGAAAAAATATCTATACAAAACGAGTTGTTTCAACAATACGGGAATATTTAACAAAAAATTTGACCGCCTTCGATAATATATTTCTCCAACAAAAGGCCTTGCATCGTTTGAAAACGAGCATATGCCAAAAGATATTACCCCTAAGGGACAAGAATCTGCTGATTAAGAATTGACTAAGAACTTCATAAAGCTTCAACCTCAACACTCTGAGTAGCTTCTTTCCCGTTGAAGGAAAATTCATTAAGTCTCATGAAAATTCCTAGATTAAACTTGGAGGTACTCGAGCCGAACCCTAGCGTATGAGTGGATCCATATGTAACATGGAAGTTACTTCCATAATCAAACCGTCATTATCGACAAATATTAAGGGTCAAACTTATTGCTCTACAAATAGATATGAGACTCTAAGTCAACATTCATTTTGCTTAACATATTTTGTCATAAAACTTTTTATAACTCCACTCATTTATGTTAGAGACATGACACAACACCTTCATGCTTGAGAGTTATCTGTTAATTAATAATATTGATTTTCGTAGTTTGGGACCATTTTTCCATGGTTGCTCTCCCATCGACAATTCTCAAAATATCGAGGAGGCCACAACCAAAGAAAACTCATAACTATTAACTTAAAATTTATTTTATTAATAAACTTAAATTGAGTTATTATCGAGCAAGACGTGTACAACATGAGTCAGAATTCTTTGCAAGAGCTCCATATTTTATGGGCGCTCTACAAAAGGCCAAAGATGTTATCATCTTGGTCCTCAACGTTTAAGAGGTGTAAAATCAGGCCTTAATGGGGAAATACGGGAACAATAGATAAAAAACATATTGGTCATGATCTTGAGCTATATAATATGGAGAAAATATAGGAAAAGAATGTCAAGGGAACGAGCCGAACATCCAGTCAAACGATGAGGTCCAAAAACATATCAATAAATGCCTAAAGGTTGTGCAGGAAAGAGCATACATTTTTTTTAGAAAGATAAGTTAGAGAGGGACATTTATTTAAGATATATGAGATTAGTCCACTCTCTTTAGAGTGCACCTTTATATATATATATATATATATATATATATATATATTATCTCTAGATACAAATTAAATGTTTTTATATACACTAACATAAATTTTATTATAATCTTATCATTGTCTACATATTATAACCTTATAATCTTCAAGTATTTCCTTATTCATGTCTTAAACTTCAAGTCCCTTATTTTTCATGCCTTAGATTTGTACTTGAGTTGATTAGCTTTCATTTTCCTTGTCATGATTATATATGTCCAGTTATGTAGATATGAACTTGATACTTGTCAATTCTATGTATAACAACATGCGGTTCTTAATCTTATATATGAAAAGTAATATGATTTAATATGATTACTTAGCTCATAGTTCGTTGATATGTTGATTTAAATCTAACTAAGTTTTTCAATTTGAATGATATCCAAATCATTAAGTTGAGTATTTTCCAAGATGTCAAGTGGAATGCATCCAAGTCGTCAATTAGAATTTCTTTCAGGTCGTCAAGCTAATTTGAATATCTCCCAAATGGTCAAGTTAAAATGTATTTAGGGTCGTCAAGTTAAAAACTTTCAGGGTCATCAAGTTGAATATGGCTAAGGTCTTCAAGTTAAATATCAAGTCACTTTATTTCTTTGATAGTCAGTTGAGATTCATCACCTTGTCACTTTTGGTTCGTCAATCTAAGTTCGTCGCACACCCGATTAAAATGAATATAACTATAAGCCAATTCCATATTTAAATAAGAGGTTATGTATCTGATTAACGCGAATATGTATCAAAGTATGTAATTGATATTCCTCCCATTTTAAAATCACATAATGTAATCGTAAGAGTATATATTTACATAATGAAGATCTATGGGTTCAAACCCAAGATCGTATTTTTATCGTTTTTTATTGTTTTATATTTTTTTCGTAGCCTTATTATATTCACGAAGTAACATTGTATCACCAAAACACGGTCGAGTAGAGTCTTTATCTTATCGAACCACAACTTTATCACTTTCTCTTTCTTTTTGTTTTATTAATCTGGATAGTTTTATATTTTTTTTGTAATCGGGTTTGTAGTTGGATTAATAATCATTTTTAACATTTATTTTTGATCTACTAATTTGGATTATTTCAAAAATATTTTTGTAGATGAGCTAGGATCATCATTTTATTTATCTTAATTCAGATTTGGTTATTATTTTTCTTTTATAACTAAATTTTCATATTTGTTTATAACTTTAGTATTGCTTAATGGATTGTTTTCTTGTTCTAACCGGGTTGTTATTTTCTCTTTTTAGTTGGATTGTTTTCTTTTTCTTTGTAATTTAGTGTTTCTTGACAGGTAGTTTTTCTTTCCAGATATTTGGCTATTATTGACCGAGTGGTTATGCTACAAGTCACACAATCCTAAAGGTTCTAGGCACTTTCACCATGATCTCCAGATATTTACTAATCTTAATAGCATTCATAGTCAGTTTTTAACCAAATTCAAGGTCTTAACAAATGACAAAAGAGAAAAAAAAATCAGGTCACATTCATGTACAAATTTTAGCATTTTTATTATAATTTTCAATAATTTTTCACCAACTCTTAGTTTTGAAGTTAACACAATTGGTATGTAACTGATACTAAATGTCTTCATTGTTTTATGTTCAACCAATATTTCCTTCTTCAGATAGTTTGTCTCAAAAGTCAAATAATTATAATAACTTTGATGTTTCTAGGTAAGCTATTGTATTTGTTAGCTTTGATTCACATTATAAAATCAAAATTAGATTCTATTTTATTTAATTCATCTCGAACCTTTCAGCTAAAACAAACAACATTACCCAATAATACTAGCATATATTCACCACTTAACCAGTCTAATGCCCAAGAGCCTAAATATTCGGTTAGAGTTAAAGCTAGTCCAAAAGCCAGCGATAACAAATCGACGAAACATAACCTTATTTTGTGAGAATACCCCATAGAACACACCGCGAGTGCTAGCACGCCCATGAACGCGTTAAGTAGCACACCAATAAACATGTTAGGGAGCCTGAATGCCTCGAAAGTGCCTTCGTTTGTAGTACCTAAACCATTAGTCGCAAAAACAAAATTTGGTCGGCCCAAAAATATTACTAAGGAATGAAAGTTAATTATATATCCAGAGTGCATCCCGATACTTCTACATCTTTATATCACTAAATTGGTCGACGTTATTCCAGAAGGACAACACATATATCGGTTTGTATCGCATTCGATATACGGTACCGAGGATAATCGGTAAATTGTTAGACATGATTTGTTAAAGAAATTAAATAAAAATCACACTTTGTGGTTGGAGGTTTACAATTCGTCTAATGTTTTAGATGATATGTTATGTAGGTTGGAATACTTCAAACCCCAACCTACTATGATGTTGAACCACAAATCACAAGATAGAATAGTAACTTACTAATAAATTAATTATTCAAACATACAAAGTCATAGATATTAACTTACTTACAATGTTTTTTAATCGAACATAACAATTTGTAAAATCAAAAGTCATAAACACTTCAAGTAATAAATCACGATGCAAGTGACCAAAACCTAATGACAAACACGAAACAAGTAGTACAAACACATAAGTAAATAAAACTAATCAAATATATCCAAATCTCTCGGTGATAATGACAATCTCTTCCATAGCATCGATACGCTTCTCCGGTGTCATCGTGGCTAAATGTGGCTGATGCGCTGCTATCTGATCATATCATTCATAATCAATTCCGTGAATGTGCACTCGAGGCCTTTCACCAACATACGTATCATCGTCTATTGTAGCCAGGTTAGACACTGTATACCCTATGTTATTCGTAACCCAAACATGATACATCGGGTCTGTACCATCTTTTCTACCCTCAGATAAAAAAAACCTAAAATCGTGAAAAGATGGTGCTTCCAATTCTCCCAAATCAAAGAATACTATGTAAACTTTTGGCTATGCTTTTTACCTTATTTTCTGGCAGTAGTAGGACATATATGACACGATAGCATCTGAATGTGTCTCATTTTATGGGTCACGCGGTCAGGATAGTAAGGCATGACTATGTCAAATGACTTAAAGAGTATGCTCATTCCAACTGACCGGTTGAAATGGCCGCACACCCCGTAAATAATCGTACGAAATAAATATTACATGGAAGACATTAAATAGTTAGTATATATAGAAATTAATGAAAGATAATATAGATTAATAAAACATAATGAAACTTACATTAGGTACGTTGTACATAGAAAGGGTGTGTTTCAAATCTGCGCGAATAAACTGAGAAGTATTCACTTTATGTGAAGCATAGCAGCAGATATGCGGTAGGGCTAAAGCAAACGCGTTCTACAACAGAGCACTGAAAGGCCTAAAGTGATAAAAATGCACTAAAAGGCCTAAAGTGATAAACAAGTGTTAAAGTTGTACCAAAATTAGTTGACCGCAATTATACCTACCAATTGTGTGATACTGGTTTACAAACTGTATGTAATCAAGGAAAATACTATTGCCAATTTTGTTAGTGCATATAGTGGCTTCTAAAACATATACGATATACTCTTGGATAGCGTGATCACACATGAGATCGGTGGCCCTATTATCATCATATCTCACCGATAAAAATGTTATTTGTAACCTATACAAGGTCACATTACTCCCGTTTCTAAAGATACTACCTAGTTTAGATGGTCGTATACCTAACATACTACCGTACCCCCTCAACTTCCCCACCTCATCATTAAAAGTAAGAACTTTGAAAGTGTTACATGTAACCGACAAACCGCTGATGACATGGACGTCGTCGAGAGTAATAGTCGTCTCACCAAAGGAGAAATGTAATTAAAATGTCTCGTAATGCCAACACTCAAAAAACACTTCTAACAAATGAATGTTAGTATACCAACGGGATAAAGGATCAATGAGAAGGCCGGAAATGGTATCTATAACCCTAGTCCGGAGTCTAGTCTGATTACGACTCAAGTTCCACTTTCAAAGGTTTTCGTACAAGAGAAGCAACATAAGCTGACTATCTCCTCCAATATGTAATAACACAAAAACTGTAAACAATATAGTTGTATATTAAAATTAAGCTGAAACTAAATTAAAACAATATGGTTTTAAAGATTAAAGTTGTAAAGAACCTTACATCTTCGTGAAAAACATTATACGCCTCGTGGATGGCGTAAATTCATGATTATTTTATTTATTTTCGTTCTTATATAAATTTCTAGGTTTTTTTATTAAACTTTCTCTCCTTATATTTTAGGCTTGATTTTTAATAATTTCTTTTTCTGAGGAAGTGTACTCTCAAAGGATAAACGTTATAAATTTTGTGTTTCTCAATGATCATCGGCCAATTTTGTGGTGAAATTCGGACAAAATTAGCGAATGACTTTTTTACATCTCTTTTGGTTGAGGTAAGGCTCATTACTTGATGTATTTAATATTGTTTGTTAAGATTTAGTCAAATAAGAGTCCTAGTTTTTAGCATTTTTGGCTAGTACGTGGACGATAGTTGTTTCTATTTTTCTAGCAGTAGTTGAGGAAGTGGTTTCCTTAGTTGAGGAAGTGGTTTCCTTAGTTGAAGTAATGGTCTTGTTTCTAGTAATAGGTGGTTGTAATCCATCTCTATTTATGTAATATTCTGCAGAATGAATACATTGTGATTGTGTGTGTTCATTTCGTAGCCTTGAGTTAATAGTTTACATTTGGTATCAGAGCAAATAATACTAAACACCTGAGGGAGAGATGAGTTTAGAAGCACACTTTGCAGCAGCCTTTATTACAAAGTTTGATGGTGACTACGACCATTGGAGCATGGTCATGGGGAACCTCCTTCGTTCCAAGGAGTATTGGGTTGCTGTTGAAATGGGCAGCGAGCAGGGATGGATTTACACCAGCGGCAATAAAGAGCTTAGAGGAGATGAAGCTGAAGGATTTGAAGGCTAAGAATTATTTGTTTCAGTCTCTTAACAAGTCAATTCTGAAGACAATCACTCAGAAGGAGACATCTAAACAGCTCTGGGATTCCATGAAGGTGAAGTGTCAAGGAAATGCTCGAGTAAAGAGAGCTCAACTCAATCGCTTACGCCGGGATTTCGAGGTCTTGGCAATGAAGCAAGGAGAAGCAATCACTGATTACTTTAGTAGAGTAATGACGATTGTAAATGAGATGAGGAATTATGGAGAAGATGTGGGTGATGTCAAGATTGTTGAGAAGATCTTGCGAACTCTTACTGATAAGTGGAACTATATTGTTTGTTCCATTAAGGAAGCCAAGGACATAGATTAGTTGTCTGTAGATGCATTGCAGAGTTCTCTGCTTGTTCATGAGCAAAAATTTCAAACAGGTGGAGATGATGAGCAGGCCTTGAAGGTAACTCATGAAGACAGCTATGGTGGAGGAAGACAACGAAAAACTTTTTTTCGAGGAGGTCGAGGACAAGGCAGAGGCAGGGGTCGTCAGCCATGGAATAAGGCAAAAATTGAGTGTTACAAGTGTCATAAGCTTGGACACTTTCAGTACGAGTGTCAAGCAAACTTTGCAGATATGGAAGAATCTGAGGAGATAATGCTAAGGGCGTATATTGAGACGCTTGAAGGTGATAAAGATGTTGTGTGGTACATCGACTCCGGGTGCAGCAATCACATGTGTGGTGATTTATCTCTTTTCTGTGATGTAATGAAAGGATTTAGCAAGGTGGTCAGATTGGGAAACTCTGCAAGTATGAATGTTGCTGGAAATGGAAGTGTTTGCTTAACCATTAAAGGAATTAACTATACAATACGGGATGTATACTATGTGCCTGGCTTGAAGAATAATCTTCTCAGTGTTGGACAATTGCAAGAAAAAGGCTTGGCCTTACTAATGAAGTCGAATGAGTGTCGCATCTATCATGACACAAAGGGCTTGGTATTTCAAACAAACATGACAGAAAATCGGATGTTTGTGTTGAGATCAAAAGCTAAATCAATCAACAAGGAAGAGAATTGTCTCCAAGTGATCACTGAAAACGTGGCTTCTCTCTGGCACAAACGATTCGGTCATCTTAGTCATCAAGGCTTGAAGACATTGCAGGAGAAGAGGATGGTCAATGACTTGCCAAGTTTCTCAGTATGCGAAGTTGTATGCACGGATTGTTTGAAAGGCAAGCAACATCGAGAAGTAATTCCAAAGAAAAGAACATGGAGAGCATCGACAAACCTGGAACTGATTCATGCTGATATTTGTGGCCCGATTTCTCCAGCCTCAGAGGGAAAAAAGAGGTACTTCCTTTATTTCATTGATGACTACAGTAGAAAGGCGTGGGTTTATTTTCTTGCATATAAGTCAGATGCGTTCAGTACTTTCAAACTGTATAAGGCTCTTGTTGAAAAAGAAATGGAGAAATCCATCAAATGCCTAAGAACAGATCATGGAGGTGAATTCACATCAAGTGAGTTCAACGAATTTTGTGAGAAGAATGGGATCAAACGATAATTAACTGCTGCTTATACACCACAGCAGAACGGAGTTGTGGAGCGGAAAAACAGAACCGTGATGAATATGGTGAGGAGTTTATTGATTGAGAAGAATGTTCCAAGAAAATTCTGGGCAGAGGCAGTAAACTGGGCAGTCCACGTTCTTAATCGATGTCCAACAGCAGTAGTAAAAGGAAAAACACCAGAGGAAGTTTGGTATGGGGAGAAACCTTCAGTTGGGCACTTGAGGGTCTTTGGTTGTATTGCCCATGCTCATGTACCTGATGCTAGACGAACAAAGCTCGAAGATAAAAGTAGTCGTTGTGTCCTTGTTGGTATAAGTGAACCAACGAAAGCATACCGATTATTTGATCCAATTTCCAATAAGATTATTATCAGTCGGGACGTTGTCTTTGAAGAAGATAAACAATGGGATTGGAAAGAAAACACTGAAGAAGACAACTTTTTTGATTTGGAATGGGAAGATGAGACCAGTGAAGAAAGGAACGAAACAGATGCAGATTCAGGTGGTGGAAATGAACAAAGAAATGCAGATGAAGAAGAAGAAAATATGGATGAAAATGAAGAAGGAAATACAGAGGATTCTCCGCCAATAATACCTCGAAATAGAAGAACACCAAGATGGATGGATAATTATGTTTATGGAGAAGGATTTTCTGAGGAGGAGAATCACGATTCTTCTGACGAGGAAGAGACTTACCTAGTTTTGTTTGCTACTGCTGCTCATTCCGATCCTACTACATTTGATGAGGCAGTAAAAGACAAGAAGTGAAGAGAAGCTATGGATATGGAAATGAAGTCAATTGAGAAGAACAATACGTGGGATCTCATGGAGCTGCCAAAAGAAGCAAAAAGGATAGGAGTCAAATGGGTATACAAAACAAAGTTGAATGAGCTTGGAGAAGTACAAAAATACAAGGCTCATCTGGTTGCCAAGGGGTATGCTCAGGAATACGGAATTGATTATAAAGAAGTCTATGCTCCTGTAGCTCGCATGGATACAGTTCGAATGATTCTAGCTCTTGCTGCACAAAGAGGGTGGTGTGTATTTCAGCTTGATGTAAAATCAGTATTTCTTCATGGAAAAATAACTGAGAATGTGTATGTGGATCAACCAAGGGGTTATGAAAGAAAGAATGAGGAACATAAGGTCTATAAGCTCAACAAAGCTTTGTACGGGCTCAAGCAGGCGCCGCGAGCGTGGTTCAGCAGGATTTAGTCATACTTCAAAAGAGAAGGTTTCAAGAAGGAGGATAGTGAGCAAACACTGTTCACCAAAGTTGAACAAGGTAAATGTTTGATTGTTAGTTTGTATGTCGATGATTTAATATTAACTGGAGATGATGAAAGGATGATGCGTGAATTTAAAGAATCTATGATGAAAGAGTTCGATATGTCAGACTTGGGTAAGATGAGGTATTTTCTTGGCATTGAGGTGATGTAGTTTAATGGTGGCATATTTATCAGCCAAACAAAGTATGTAATGGAGGTGTTGAGAAGGTTTGGAATGGAGCATTGCAATTCTGTTGAAAATCCAATGGTTCTAGGAATTAAAATCTCTAAGGATGAAGATGGTGTGGAGATGGATGGCTCGTTCTACAAGCAGCTGATTGGGGGCCTAATGTACTTAACTGCAACGAGGCCAGACATAACGTATGCGGTTAGTTTACTTAGCATATACATGTCAAGACCCATTGGTATCCACTATGAGTCTGCAAAACGAATTCTACGGTATTTGCAAGGAACAACAAAGTATGATATTCTTTACAAAGAGGAAGGAAATCATGTATTTATTGGCTTTACTGATAGTGACTATGCTGGATCAATTGAAGACAGAAGAAGTACGTGAGGTTATGTTTTTATGCTAAGTGGGGCTGCAGTATCTTGGTCATCTCGAAAGCAACCCATAGTAACCTTAAGCACGACAAAAGCTGAGTTTGTAGCAGCCGCATGGAGTAGTTGTCAAGCTATATGGATGCAAATGGTACTAAAGAAGATAGGCTACAGAGGCAGTGAAAGTACTCCTGATTTTCTGTGACAATAGCTCAACAATTAAACTGTCAAAAAATCCAGTAATGCATGGCAGGAGCAAGCACATTGACGTGCGCTATCATTTTCTAAGTTAACTTGTGAACGATGGAATTGTGCAGCTTCAGTTTTGTGGAACAAGAAATCAGTTAGCAGACATTCTTACCAAACCGTTGAAACTGGAAACATTTCGGGAACTGAGAAAGAAGCTTGGTGTTTGTGACATTTCAAGAGTTAACTAGCTGCAAATACAGTCTAGTTCAAGAGAGGGACTGTTAAGATTTAGTCAAATAAGAGTCCTAGTTTTTAACATTTTTGGCTAGTACGTGGACGATAGTTGTTTCCATTTTTCTAGCAGTAGTTGAGGAAGTGGTTTCCTTGGTTGAGAAAGTTGGATTCGTTTGATTTTTATTAATCCTTATTTATTGACTTTATGATGTTGGTCACATAATTTCAGGTTCCATGATTGGAAATATTAGTAGGCAGGAGGTAAGAGCACTTTTAGGGCTTTCTTGATAGCTTTGATATTTCGGATGAACTAGTTCACTCCACAAGAATGCTTTTTCTTTGCAGGTGCCTCCTCTTTTTCTAGATGTACATCCAATTCATTTTGTCCTTGACAATAAGCAACTAAGTTACACTCTTGAGTAAGTTGGATATGTTGCTTAAGCGTGATGATGGATTTTTTTTAACATGGCTGGAATCAGCGGTAGCTGAAAGGAGCATTATTTTATACTTGTGTTTGCTCATTTACGGGTTTGCTAAAAGGAAGTCAGAGGGTTTTTAAGGGCTTTAGAAATGGTACGTATTGTCCCGTGAAGTTTAGTATTTTAAAGGAATACCTCAAAATTGAAAATGGTAGTTATTGTAAAAAAGTTCAAAACAAAACTAGGAGATTTGACATCTTCATTTTCCTATACTGTGTCATAACAACTTCCTTTTGTACATTTCAAAAGAAGGAAACAATTATTCTATTTATTAGTAGTACCTTCACCTACGTGCAGTGTGTGTTGCACCTGGCTCAAAGACATTCCAGCTGCTTGAGTCCGTCAAAGGACATTACAGCCTAATATCGAGATGGGCGAAGTATATGACCAAATGATATTACAGCCTTTGACGCCTACAATTGCAAGTTCACCCGAGAGCCCTAAGAAATGCATAGGATTTCTTCCTTAGTTTGATATAAAACAATAAAAGGATTTATACTTTTTAAGGTAAGTTTGATCCATTTTATTACTTAATGAGGAGGAAGAGCAAAAAGGAGCAAAAAGATACACTTGCTAGACAAGTAGGGACAGTGCTATTTGAATTGCTATGTGCTAAACAAGAACATAAAGTTGATGTTGATTTTATCTATCTTTGAGGTAATAAAGCAACGTAAACACTACTTTCTTCTGAAAGCTTAATGAACTCCGATATACTATGTGTAGTACTAGTTCATTAATTTGCAACACTTTTAGCTTGACCACTTATTTCATTCAGGTGGTATCAGTCGAAGAAGAGGACCTTGCTGGTTTGGCAGATGTAAGCTTTGAGGGTGAGGGTGATAACTATGAAGCTGAGACTACCGAGTTAACTGATTGCGATATACTTTCGTATGAAACTCATTATGGGAGCCGTCCCCACAGAAAGGGAACCCTAGTATCTATTTCATGTAAAACGCTTTGCTCTTTTCTTCCAGGATTTTAAATAATAACACTTCTGAATTTGATTAACCTGTGTATATGATATTAAATTATCAATCTACCACAAATGTATTAAAAATGTATAAGAAAACACTGGTTGATCCTAACATTAGTAAATTTCAATATTGATTGAAGTCCACAATGATACCAGTGTACATTTGATGGTAGTATAGATAATTTCCAGAAGCTTTTGCACATATTTTATTCAATGGAAATCTCATACACAATCACAAAGCAGAAGTATCTGTCTGAGTGTTGTATTTTCCTGATCCTTGTTTGTTCAAAGTCACATGTGCAGATTTGTGTCTTCCTAAGGCTACTGCAGTATACAAAGTAGCATCACTTGCTTCTCAAAGAGGTATACCGCTTATTGCTGATGCTGGTATATTAAACTCCGGACACGTAGTCAAGGCCTTGGTCCTTAGGGAATCTACTCTCATGATGAGAAGCCTCTTAGCGGGAAGCACTGAAGCTCCAGGGGCTTATGTTACTTCATCTTTGCTTTCATAGGTCTTATAAGAAAAAGTCTATATTTCATGTAGATTAGGTCTTACTGCCATGTATAGTAGCTACCTCTACAATTACTTAGTCTTAATCAATACATGTGATATGTTACTTCATCTTTGCTTTCATAGGGTTGAAGCCTGTATTTTATTTAAGTTTTCATTGTTCAACCTTTTTAAATTTACTTCTGATTTGCATACTTCTCTTACCATACTAATATTTTCAATGATCATTATTATGGCTCATTTTTCTCTACTTTTTACTGTGATTGTCTTTCTTTTCTGTTTTCATCCACGAGAATACTTATAAGCTGAAGAATGTCCATGTATACATCAAATTTTTAGTGTTAAATACACATTAAAGAAGCTGAATCATGAATCAGTTTCATTGCATCAATATAGAGTGAAATTATGTTATCCAACTAATGAGAATCAGTCAGCCTTCAATGTTAAGTACGCGTAGCATAGTGGGATGCACCGGATCCTTGGATGTTATTTTCGTGTAGTGTTTTGTACAAGTTCAATCCTAAATTGTTTCCAAATTATCTAGATATTGCGATTATTGATGCTGTGTTTTTTTTGTTTTCTCTATATTTTTTTTGTTCCTGTGTTTTCTAAATATAGTTTGTGTCTTGTGTTCGTTTGTTCTCTATATTTTGTTTCAAGAACTGCTTATTTCATTTTATTTTTAAAATAATTTTAGTATTATAGATTTCAGTTTTAGTATGTTTCAGTTCCTGCTTTTGTTTGGTTGATTAATTACTTTAGGAATGTTATCTTGTTTGGTTGATTAATTACTTTAGGAATGTTATCTGTATATTACTATTGCTTTTACTTATCAACGAAATGGAGTGTTTGTAGATCGCAAGTTTTTTAAGCAATTCTCATAGGTTGAACATGACGAATAGATTCTTTACTATGCTTCTGGTCTTATTTTGAGATTTCATTGGCTCATAAGCCACCGAGAAGTGAATGTAAATATCAAGGAGAATGCTTGTATTAGTCTTTTGTTGGTTTAATTAGACTAATAAATATAATGCTATATTTTATATTTTCGAATTATAAAATATAGCTATATAGCAAAGCAATTTATTTTTTATTTTAAATTTTCATTAAATTTAACAACAGATTTACATTGACTATTACAACGAAAATTTAGTGCATTTTTTACAACTGAATGACAACGATGTTTACAACGGCGGACATGCCAACAGATTTAACCATCTGACAAAATTGGTGCAACGATATTACAAAAAAGCTTGCAACTGGTTGACATAAAGATTTGATCAATCTATATCGAGCAGGTTTAAACCGAAAAAATAAATAGAAATAAGAAAGAGAAAATGATATAGCCCAAACCTCAAGTGCACGGTAGACACTATCCTTCTCCCAATCAAAGTTCTGTTTTTCTGCTTCTGTGAGCAACGCAAGACATGTCATTACTGTCAAATATTGGAATGGCAATGGAACCACGAACTTGGTGATCAAATACATGGTCTGCCCGCAAGTACTTCTTTTTATAAAAGATTAAGTTGGAGGTCCATTCCGGAACTCCATAGGTAAACACTCCGCCAGGAAGTCATAGTCTACCAATATTTTCCATGTTCGTCGAGAAAAAATATTTCCTGGACACATTACGATACCCAGAAAGTTCCTCATGAAAAAAGAATGGTTGATCATAAGTGCTCAACACTATGATCTACCACTTGAAAAGGAGACCAAACTTGAGCCAAAGTGACTCCTTGACATGACTCCTTCAACAAAGATAATGCCTTCAATATCATCCAACGTGAATCCAATTAACCTCGTAATGGACACATCTAAAACCTGGTTTTGGGGAGAATCATTAACTACCTCTTCTCTACTACAACCATTCATATAATTAGCAATTTGAGGAGGCCCACTAGATTCCACAGCTAGCCATGCTTCTTCAAAATTCAAGTCCCCAAAATCTTCATAAGGCATAGTAGATTGAAAAGTCGACATCTCAAAATCAGCAGCGGATGGGCTGTTGCACAATCCAACCAAATCATCCAAATTTATAACGGATGGACTCCTCACCATCCAACCAAATCATCCATCTCCATGACTTGCAAAGTTGATAAGTGAATCCTAAAAAACCAAGATCTTTAGATGTCTATCCAAAAATATCCAAAATCCAATAAAATTTATGTGTAAACAAACAAAAACTATTAGTTAGTAAATAGACAACTTAGACTAAATCATAATAAATTTAGCTTAATACTTCAAACAGATTATGTGCTTCAACACTTATATCTATATACACTACAACAGCTAAATTTAAACAACCAATAAACTCCTTCATAAAACTTTAACCCAAGATCTTTGCCTCATACATAAAAACTAGGTAAAAAAATTGTAACTCAAGCAACACACAACATAAAAAAATCCCAAACAAGATGTTTAACCTCGATTAACTATATAGGGTATAAATAAATAACTAAAACCTAACCCCAAATAAAAAACCATTGCGAAAGTATCACTGTTTAAGTAGAAAATGAACTTGGAACTGCAAGGATGAAACAAATGAACAGAATAGATGGTTTAAATCTTTGTTACTCTAATGGTATCTCTAAATTGGATATAGAAACCCATTCCCTCGTCAGTACTGAAATCTTTCTAAACGGAAGGTCTCTTTGGTTTCTATCGGGCATAGTTAGCTGTTGTCATAAGCTACTCTCCTCTGGCATGAATTTGAAAGAGAGCAGAACGAAGCAGCCAACTGGATTGCGAAGGCTATTATGAAATCTAATGAATTAATGGATTTTAACCATCTTTAAGCTCCAGCAAAGCTTAAACCCATTGCTTTCCTTGAAGAATTGGGGGTTATGTATCTTCGTGTTGATTCAAATCAATAATTCTGAGTAAATTAGAAAGAGGTTTACCTTATTCTGCTCCTTCTTAATCGTCAATTGCTTCGATTTGGTGTTCAATCCCTTCAATTGAATCAGTTCTGCTGAGTTTCTTCTGGTTAGGGTTTCAATAATCGATTGGGTTTCAATAATCAACTGGGTCTTGGAAGTGAAATGTATGGTTTTAGAGAATTTATCGAGATAAATGAGACTATGGATAGGTTCACGGTTTGATTTGTTTGTGGAGACAAGGGGTGAGGTATAGAAGCTGAAAGGCCGAGCTTTGGGTATGAAGAAGAGAGCTCTCTGTTGAAGATATGTTTTTTAGTCTGATAGTCAATAATGAATATAACCCATCTGAATGTACTTTGTATTTTCAATTTGTGAATAAAATAAAACAAATTTGCTTGAAAAATAAAATAAAAAATGAACAGAATATGAAAACAAGAAGTGTAATCCTTAAGATTAGCATAGTTAATGTACATCTAAGTACGAAGAACTAAAACCTTAAAACTCCAAAACAATTAAAAAAATTATTTATTTGAGTTAAAATTATGTTTTCGAGAACAACAATAACTAGTGATGATCCAAAAATAGAACAAGAAAGCACCAACCAACTCTTATTGAAACTAAGATACTCATGCTTTCTACATAAAAACATTTATAAGTTAAACATAAAAAACTAATAAAACTAAAAAAAAGATTAAGGAGAACGTGTTATATTGATGATAAGTTATATTGATGATAAGTTTCGTGATATAAATCAAAACAAGAATTTGCAAAACTATAAACCGTTTGGATGTGTAAAACTGATCAAATAGAGAAGAAGCTTACTGATATATAAAATAACAAGGGGAACTTCTCACAAAAAAATGTTAGTGTATAATCTTAATTTTAAAATTAATAATAGACAAAATTTAAACTTTTCAATGAATAGTAACAAATACTTACAACAAATATAGGTTTAAACAACTTATTTATTTCGTCGTTGGCCTGCATTATCATTATCAATATTGCAAACAAAATCATAAACTCCATCATATTGTCCACCGTATTGTTCTAAAATATAACATATTATAAACTCCATAATGGGTGGATGAGCCTAAATAGATCTAAAGTTAGAGATATAAATCAAACAAAATAAGATCTTGGGTTGGAATGAAAAAATATCTATACAAAACGAGTTGTTTCAACAATACGGGAATATTTAACAAAAAATTTGACCGCCTTCGATAATATATTTCTCCAACAAAAGGCCTTGCATCGTTTGAAAACGAGCATATGCCAAAAGATATTACCCCTAAGGGACAAGAATCTGCTGATTAAGAATTGACTAAGAACTTCATAAAGCTTCAACCTCAACACTCTGAGTAGCTTCTTTCCCGTTGAAGGAAAATTCATTAAGTCTCATGAAAATTCCTAGATTAAACTTGGAGGTACTCGAGCCGAACCCTAGCGTATGAGTGGATCCATATGTAACATGGAAGTTACTTCCATAATCAAACCGTCATTATCGACAAATATTAAGGGTCAAACTTATTGCTCTACAAATAGATATGAGACTCTAAGTCAACATTCATTTTGCTTAACATATTTTGTCATAAAACTTTTTATAACTCCACTCATTTATGTTAGAGACATGACACAACACCTTCATGCTTGAGAGTTATCTGTTAATTAATAATATTGATTTTCGTAGTTTGGGACCATTTTTCCATGGTTGCTCTCCCATCGACAATTCTCAAAATATCGAGGAGGCCACAACCAAAGAAAACTCATAACTATTAACTTAAAATTTATTTTATTAATAAACTTAAATTGAGTTATTATCGAGCAAGACGTGTACAACATGAGTCAGAATTCTTTGCAAGAGCTCCATATTTTATGGGCGCTCTACAAAAGGCCAAAGATGTTATCATCTTGGTCCTCAACGTTTAAGAGGTGTAAAATCAGGCCTTAATGGGGAAATACGGGAACAATAGATAAAAAGCATATTGGTCATGATCTTGAGCTATATAATATGGAGAAAATATAGGAAAAGAATGTCAAGGGAACGAGCCGAACATCCAGTCAAACGATGAGGTCCAAAAACATATCAATAAATGCCTAAAGGTTGTGCAGGAAAGAGCATACATTTTTTTTAGAAAGATAAGTTAGAGAGGGACATTTATTTAAGATATATGAGATTAGTCCACTCTCTTTAGAGTGCACCTTTATATATATATATATATATATATATATATATATATATATATATATATATATATATATATTATCTCTAGATACAAATTAAATGTTTTTATATACACTAACATAAATTTTATTATAATCTTATCATTGTCTACATATTATAACCTTATAATCTTCAAGTATTTCCTTATTCATGTCTTAAACTTCAAGTCCCTTATTTTTCATGCCTTAGATTTGTACTTGAGTTGATTAGCTTTCATTTTCCTTGTCATGATTATATATGTCCAGTTATGTAGATATGAACTTGATACTTGTCAATTCTATGTATAACAACATGCGGTTCTTAATCTTATATATGAAAAGTAATATGATTTAATATGATTACTTAGCTCATAGTTCGTTGATATGTTGATTTAAATCTAACTAAGTTTTTCAATTTGAATGATATCCAAATCATTAAGTTGAGTATTTTCCAAGATGTCAAGTGGAATGCATCCAAGTCGTCAATTAGAATTTCTTTCAGGTCGTCAAGCTAATTTGAATATCTCCCAAATGGTCAAGTTAAAATGTATTTAGGGTCGTCAAGTTAAAAACTTTCAGGGTCATCAAGTTGAATATGGCTAAGGTCTTCAAGTTAAATATCAAGTCACTTTATTTCTTTGATAGTCAGTTGAGATTCATCACCTTGTCACTTTTGGTTCGTCAATCTAAGTTCGTCGCACACCCGATTAAAATGAATATAACTATAAGCCAATTCCATATTTAAATAAGAGGTTATGTATCTGATTAACGCGAATATGTATCAGAAGTATGTAATTGATATTCCTCCCATTTTAAAATCACATAATGTAATCGTAAGAGTATATATTTACATAATGAAGATCTATGGGTTCAAACCCAAGATCGTATTTTTATCGTTTTTTATTGTTTTATATTTTTTTCGTAGCCTTATTATATTCACGAAGTAACATTGTATCACCAAAACACGGTCGAGTAGAGTCTTTATCTTATCGAACCACAACTTTATCACTTTCTCTTTCTTTTTGTTTTATTAATCTGGATAGTTTTATATTTTTTTTGTAATCGGGTTTGTAGTTGGATTAATAATCATTTTTAACATTTATTTTTGATCTACTAATTTGGATTATTTCAAAAATATTTTTGTAGATGAGCTAGGATCATCATTTTATTTATCTTAATTCAAATTTGGTTATTATTTTTCTTTTATAACTAAATTTTCATATTTGTTTATAACTTTAGTATTGCTTAATGGATTGTTTTCTTGTTCTAACCGGGTTGTTATTTTCTCTTTTTAGTTGGATTGTTTTCTTTTTCTTTGTAATTTAGTGTTTCTTGACAGGTAGTTTTTCTTTCCAGATATTTGGCTATTATTGACCGAGTGGTTATGCTACAAGTCACACAATCCTAAAGGTTCTAGGCACTTTCACCATGATCTCCAGATATTTACTAATCTTAATAGCATTCATAGTCAGTTTTTAACCAAATTCAAGGTCTTAACAAATGACAAAAGAGAAAAAAAAATCAGGTCACA
This sequence comes from Limnanthes douglasii subsp. nivea, assembly GCA_036936605.1. Taxonomy (NCBI): domain Eukaryota; kingdom Viridiplantae; phylum Streptophyta; class Magnoliopsida; order Brassicales; family Limnanthaceae; genus Limnanthes; species Limnanthes douglasii. Next base: position 248,031,263 of record JAUPFV010000005.1, on the reverse strand, counting down.
TTCATGTACAAATTTTAGCATTTTTATTATAATTTTCAATAATTTTTCACCAACTCTTAGTTTTGAAGTTAACACAATTGGTATGTAACTGATACTAAATGTCTTCATTGTTTTATGTTCAACCAATATTTCCTTCTTCAGATAGTTTGTCTCAAAAGTCAAATAATTATAATAACTTTGATGTTTCTAGGTAAGCTATTGTATTTGTTAGCTTTGATTCACATTATAAAATCAAAATTAGATTCTATTTTATTTAATTCATCTCGAACCTTTCAGCTAAAACAAACAACATTACCCAATAATACTAGCATATATTCACCACTTAACCAGTCTAATGCCCAAGAGCCTAAATATTCGGTTAGAGTTAAAGCTAGTCCAAAAGCCAGCGATAACAAATCGACGAAACATAACCTTATTTTGTGAGAATACCCCATAGAACACACCGCGAGTGCTAGCACGCCCATGAACGCGTTAAGTAGCACACCAATAAACATGTTAGGGAGCCTGAATGCCTCGAAAGTGCCTTCGTTTGTAGTACCTAAACCACTAGTCGCAAAAACAAAATTTGGTCGGCCCAAAAATATTACTAAGGAATGAAAGTTAATTATATATCCAGAGTGCATCCCGATACTTCTACATCTTTATATCACTAAATTGGTCGACGTTATTCCAGAAGGACAACACATATATCGGTTTGTATCGCATTCGATATACGGTACCGAGGATAATCGGTAAATTGTTAGACATGATTTGTTAAAGAAATTAAATAAAAATCACACTTTGTGGTTGGAGGTTTACAATTCGTCTAATGTTTTAGATGATATGTTATGTAGGTTGGAATACTTCAAACCCCAACCTACTATGATGTTGAACCACAAATCACAAGATAGAATAGTAACTTACTAATAAATTAATTATTCAAACATACAAAGTCATAGATATTAACTTACTTACAATGTTTTTTAATCGAACATAACAATTTGTAAAATCAAAAGTCATAAACACTTCAAGTAATAAATCACGATGCAAGTGACCAAAACCTAATGACAAACACGAAACAAGTAGTACAAACACATAAGTAAATAAAACTAATCAAATATATCCAAATCTCTCGGTGATAATGACAATCTCTTCCATAGCATCGATACGCTTCTCCGGTGTCATCGTGGCTAAATGTGGCTGATGCGCTGCTATCTGATCATATCATTCATAATCAATTCCGTGAATGTGCACTCGAGGCCTTTCACCAACATACGTATCATCGTCTATTGTAGCCAGGTTAGACACTGTATACCCTATGTTATTCGTAACCCAAACATGATACATCGGGTCTGTACCATCTTTTCTACCCTCAGATAAAAAAAACCTAAAATCGTGAAAAGATGGTGCTTCCAATTCTCCCAAATCAAAGAATACTATGTAAACTTTTGGCTATGCTTTTTACCTTATTTTCTGGCAGTAGTAGGACATATATGACACGATAGCATCTGAATGTGTCTCATTTTATGGGTCACGCGGTCAGGATAGTAAGGCATGACTATGTCAAATGACTTAAAGAGTATGCTCATTCCAACTGACCGGTTGAAATGGCCGCACACCCCGTAAATAATCGTACGAAATAAATATTACATGGAAGACATTAAATAGTTAGTATATATAGAAATTAATGAAAGATAATATAGATTAATAAAACATAATGAAACTTACATTAGGTACGTTGTACATAGAAAGGGTGTGTTTCAAATCTGCGCGAATAAACTGAGAAGTATTCACTTTATGTGAAGCATAGCAGCAGATATGCGGTAGGGCTAAAGCAAACGCGTTCTACAACAGAGCACTGAAAGGCCTAAAGTGATAAAAATGCACTAAAAGGCCTAAAGTGATAAACAAGTGTTAAAGTTGTACCAAAATTAGTTGACCGCAATTATACCTACCAATTGTGTGATACTGGTTTACAAACTGTATGTAATCAAGGAAAATACTATTGCCAATTTTGTTAGTGCATATAGTGGCTTCTAAAACATATACGATATACTCTTGGATAGCGTGATCACACATGAGATCGGTGGCCCTATTATCATCATATCTCACCGATAAAAATGTTATTTGTAACCTATACAAGGTCACATTACTCCCGTTTCTAAAGATACTACCTAGTTTAGATGGTCGTATACCTAACATACTACCGTACCCCCTCAACTTCCCCACCTCATCATTAAAAGTAAGAACTTTGAAAGTGTTACATGTAACCGACAAACCGCTGATGACATGGACGTCGTCGAGAGTAATAGTCGTCTCACCAAAGGAGAAATGTAATTAAAATGTCTCGTAATGCCAACACTCAAAAAACACTTCTAACAAATGAATGTTAGTATACCAACGGGATAAAGGATCAATGAGAAGGCCGGAAATGGTATCTATAACCCTAGTCCGGAGTCTAGTCTGATTACGACTCAAGTTCCACTTTCAAAGGTTTTCGTACAAGAGAAGCAACATAAGCTGACTATCTCCTCCAATATGTAATAACACAAAAACTGTAAACAATATAGTTGTATATTAAAATTAAGCTGAAACTAAATTAAAACAATATGGTTTTAAAGATTAAAGTTGTAAAGAACCTTACATCTTCGTGAAAAACATTATACGCCTCGTGGATGGCGTAAATTCATGATTATTTTATTTATTTTCGTTCTTATATAAATTTCTAGGTTTTTTTATTAAACTTTCTCTCCTTATATTTTAGGCTTGATTTTTAATAATTTCTTTTTCTGAGGAAGTGTACTCTCAAAGTATAAACGTTATAAATTTTGTGTTTCTCAATGATCATCGGCCAATTTTGTGGTGAAATTCGGACAAAATTAGCGAATGACTTTTTTACATCTCTTTTGGTTGAGGTAAGGCTCATTACTTGATGTATTTACTATTGTTTGTTAAGATTTAGTCAAATAAGAGTCCTAGTTTTTAGCATTTTTGGCTAGTACGTGGACGATAGTTGTTTCTATTTTTCTAGCAGTAGTTGAGGAAGTGGTTTCCTTAGTTGAGGAAGTGGTTTCCTTAGTTGAAGTAATGGTCTTGTTTCTAGTAATAGGTGGTTGTAATCCATCTCTATTTATGTAATATTCTGCAGAATGAATACATTGTGATTGTGTGTGTTCATTTCGTAGCCTTGAGTTAATAGTTTACATTTGGTATCAGAGCAAATAATACTAAACACCTGAGGGAGAGATGAGTTTAGAAGCACACTTTGCAGCAGCCTTTATTACAAAGTTTGATGGTGACTACGACCATTGGAGCATGGTCATGGGGAACCTCCTTCGTTCCAAGGAGTATTGGGTTGCTGTTGAAATGGGCAGCGAGCAGGGATGGATTTACACCAGCGGCAATAAAGAGCTTAGAGGAGATGAAGCTGAAGGATTTGAAGGCTAAGAATTATTTGTTTCAGTCTCTTAACAAGTCAATTCTGAAGACAATCACTCAGAAGGAGACATCTAAACAGCTCTGGGATTCCATGAAGGTGAAGTGTCAAGGAAATGCTCGAGTAAAGAGAGCTCAACTCAATCGCTTACGCCGGGATTTCGAGGTCTTGGCAATGAAGCAAGGAGAAGCAATCACTGATTACTTTAGTAGAGTAATGACGATTGTAAATGAGATGAGGAATTATGGAGAAGATGTGGGTGATGTCAAGATTGTTGAGAAGATCTTGCGAACTCTTACTGATAAGTGGAACTATATTGTTTGTTTCATTAAGGAAGCCAAGGACATAGATTAGTTGTCTGTAGATGCATTGCAGAGTTCTCTGCTTGTTCATGAGCAAAAATTTCAAACAGGTGGAGATGATGAGCAGGCCTTGAAGGTAACTCATGAAGACAGCTATGGTGGAGGAAGACAACGAAAAACTTTTTTTCGAGGAGGTCGAGGACAAGGCAGAGGCAGGGGTCGTCAGCCATGGAATAAGGCAAAAATTGAGTGTTACAAGTGTCATAAGCTTGGACACTTTCAGTACGAGTGTCAAGCAAACTTTGCAGATATGGAAGAATCTGAGGAGATAATGCTAAGGGCATATATTGAGACGCTTGAAGGTGATAAAGATGTTGTGTGGTACATCGACTCCGGGTGCAGCAATCACATGTGTGGTGATTTATCTCTTTTCTGTGATGTAATGAAAGGATTTAGCAAGGTGGTCAGATTGGGAAACTCTGCAAGTATGAATGTTGCTGGAAATGGAAGTGTTTGCTTAACCATTAAAGGAATTAACTATACAATACGGGATGTATACTATGTGCCTGGCTTGAAGAATAATCTTCTCAGTGTTGGACAATTGCAAGAAAAAGGCTTGGCCTTACTAATGAAGTCGAATGAGTGTCGCATCTATCATGACACAAAGGGCTTGGTATTTCAAACAAACATGACAGAAAATCGGATGTTTGTGTTGAGATCAAAAGCTAAATCAATCAACAAGGAAGAGAATTGTCTCCAAGTGATCACTGAAAACGTGGCTTCTCTCTGGCACAAACGATTCGGTCATCTTAGTCATCAAGGCTTGAAGACATTGCAGGAGAAGAGGATGGTCAATGACTTGCCAAGTTTCTCAGTATGCGAAGTTGTATGCACGGATTGTTTGAAAGGCAAGCAACATCGAGAAGTAATTCCAAAGAAAAGAACATGGAGAGCATCGACAAACCTGGAACTGATTCATGCTGATATTTGTGGCCCGATTTCTCCAGCCTCAGAGGGAAAAAAGAGGTACTTCCTTTATTTCATTGATGACTACAGTAGAAAGGCGTGGGTTTATTTTCTTGCATATAAGTCAGATGCGTTCAGTACTTTCAAACTGTATAAGGCTCTTGTTGAAAAAGAAATGGAGAAATCCATCAAATGCCTAAGAACAGATCATGGAGGTGAATTCACATCAAGTGAGTTCAACGAATTTTGTGAGAAGAATGGGATCAAACGATAATTAACTGCTGCTTATACACCACAGCAGAACGGAGTTGTGGAGCGGAAAAACAGAACCGTGATGAATATGGTGAGGAGTTTATTGATTGAGAAGAATGTTCCAAGAAAATTCTGGGCAGAGGCAGTAAACTGGGCAGTCCACGTTCTTAATCGATGTCCAACAGCAGTAGTAAAAGGAAAAACACCAGAGGAAGTTTGGTATGGGGAGAAACCTTCAGTTGGGCACTTGAGGGTCTTTGGTTGTATTGCCCATGCTCATGTACCTGATGCTAGACGAACAAAGCTCGAAGATAAAAGTAGTCGTTGTGTCCTTGTTGGTATAAGTGAACCAACGAAAGCATACCGATTATTTGATCCAATTTCCAATAAGATTATTATCAGTCGGGACGTTGTCTTTGAAGAAGATAAACAATGGGATTGGAAAGAAAACACTGAAGAAGACAACTTTTTTGATTTGGAATGGGAAGATGAGACCAGTGAAGAAAGGAACGAAACAGATGCAGATTCAGGTGGTGGAAATGAACAAAGAAATGCAGATGAAGAAGAAGAAAATATGGATGAAAATGAAGAAGGAAATACAGAGGATTCTCCGCTAATAATACCTCGAAATAGAAGAACACCAAGATGGATGGATAATTATGTTTATGGAGAAGGATTTTCTGAGGAGGAGAATCACGATTCTTCTGACGAGGAAGAGACTTACCTAGTTTTGTTTGCTACTGCTGCTCATTCCGATCCTACTACATTTGATGAGGCAGTAAAAGACAAGAAGTGAAGAGAAGCTATGGATATGGAAATGAAGTCAATTGAGAAGAACAATACGTGGGATCTCATGGAGCTGCCAAAAGGAGCAAAAAGGATAGGAGTCAAATGGGTATACAAAACAAAGTTGAATGAGCTTGGAGAAGTACAAAAATACAAGGCTCATCTGGTTGCCAAGGGGTATGCTCAGGAATACGGAATTGATTATAAAGAAGTCTATGCTCCTGTAGCTCGCATGGATACAGTTCGAATGATTCTAGCTCTTGCTGCACAAAGAGGGTGGTGTGTATTTCAGCTTGATGTAAAATCAGTATTTCTTCATGGAAAAATAACTGAGAATGTGTATGTGGATCAACCAAGGGGTTATGAAAGAAAGAATGAGGAACATAAGGTCTATAAGCTCAACAAAGCTTTGTACGGGCTCAAGCAGGCGCCGCGAGCGTGGTTCAGCAGGATTTAGTCATACTTCAAAAGAGAAGGTTTCAAGAAGGAGGATAGTGAGCAAACACTGTTCACCAAAGTTGAACAAGGTAAATGTTTGATTGTTAGTTTGTATGTCGATGATTTAATATTAACTGGAGATGATGAAAGGATGATGCGTGAATTTAAAGAATCTATGATGAAAGAGTTCGATATGTCAGACTTGGGTAAGATGAGGTATTTTCTTGGCATTGAGGTGATGTAGTTTAATGGTGGCATATTTATCAGCCAAACAAAGTATGTAATGGAGGTGTTGAGAAGGTTTGGAATGGAGCATTGCAATTCTGTTGAAAATCCAATGGTTCTAGGAATTAAAATCTCTAAGGATGAAGATGGTGTGGAGATGGATGGCTCGTTCTACAAGCAGCTGATTGGGGGCCTAATGTACTTAACTGCAACGAGGCCAGACATAACGTATGCGGTTAGTTTACTTAGCATATACATGTCAAGACCCATTGGTATCCACTATGAGTCTGCAAAACGAATTCTACGGTATTTGCAAGGAACACCAAAGTATGATATTCTTTACAAAGAGGAAGGAAATCATGTATTTATTGGCTTTACTGATAGTGACTATGCTGGATCAATTGAAGACAGAAGAAGTACGTGAGGTTATGTTTTTATGCTAAGTGGGGCTGCAGTATCTTGGTCATCTCGAAAGCAACCCATAGTAACCTTAAGCACGACAAAAGCTGAGTTTGTAGCAGCCGCATGGAGTAGTTGTCAAGCTATATGGATGCAAATGGTACTAAAGAAGATAGGCTACAGAGGCAGTGAAAGTACTCCTGATTTTCTGTGACAATAGCTCAACAATTAAACTGTCAAAAAATCCAGTAATGCATGGCAGGAGCAAGCACATTGACGTGCGCTATCATTTTCTAAGTTAACTTGTGAACGATGGAATTGTGCAGCTTCAGTTTTGTGGAACAAGAAATCAGTTAGCAGACATTCTTACCAAACCGTTGAAACTGGAAACATTTCGGGAACTGAGAAAGAAGCTTGGTGTTTGTGACATTTCAAGAGTTAACTAGCTGCAAATACAGTCTAGTTCAAGAGAGGGACTGTTAAGATTTAGTCAAATAAGAGTCCTAGTTTTTAACATTTTTGGCTAGTACGTGGACGATAGTTGTTTCCATTTTTCTAGCAGTAGTTGAGGAAGTGGTTTCCTTGGTTGAGAAAGTTGGATTCGTTTGATTTTTATTAATCCTTATTTATTGACTTTATGATGTTGGTCACATAATTTCAGGTTCCATGATTGGAAATATTAGTAGGCAGGAGGTAAGAGCACTTTTAGGGCTTTCTTGATAGCTTTGATATTTCGGATGAACTAGTTCACTCCACAAGAATGCTTTTTCTTTGCAGGTGCCTCCTCTTTTTCTAGATGTACATCCAATTCATTTTGTCCTTGACAATAAGCAACTAAGTTACACTCTTGAGTAAGTTGGATATGTTGCTTAAGCGTGATGATGGATTTTTTTTAACATGGCTGGAATCAGCGGTAGCTGAAAGGAGCATTATTTTATACTTGTGTTTGCTCATTTACGGGTTTGCTAAAAGGAAGTCAGAGGGTTTTTAAGGGCTTTAGAAATGGTACGTATTGTCCCGTGAAGTTTAGTATTTTAAAGGAATACCTCAAAATTGAAAATGGTAGTTATTGTAAAAAAGTTCAAAACAAAACTAGGAGATTTGACATCTTCATTTTCCTATACTGTGTCATAACAACTTCCTTTTGTACATTTCAAAAGAAGGAAACAATTATTCTATTTATTAGTAGTACCTTCACCTACGTGCAGTGTGTGTTGCACCTGGCTCAAAGACATTCCAGCTGCTTGAGTCCGTCAAAGGACATTACAGCCTAATATCGAGATGGGCGAAGTATATGACCAAATGATATTACAGCCTTTGACGCCTACAATTGCAAGTTCACCCGAGAGCCCTAAGAAATGCATAGGATTTCTTCCTTAGTTTGATATAAAACAATAAAAGGATTTATACTTTTTAAGGTAAGTTTGATCCATTTTATTACTTAATGAGGAGGAAGAGCAAAAAGGAGCAAAAAGATACACTTGCTAGACAAGTAGGGACAGTGCTATTTGAATTGCTATGTGCTAAACAAGAACATAAAGTTGATGTTGATTTTATCTATCTTTGAGGTAATAAAGCAACGTAAACACTACTTTCTTCTGAAAGCTTAATGAACTCCGATATACTATGTGTAGTACTAGTTCATTAATTTGCAACACTTTTAGCTTGACCACTTATTTCATTCAGGTGGTATCAGTCGAAGAAGAGGACCTTGCTGGTTTGGCAGATGTAAGCTTTGAGGGTGAGGGTGATAACTATGAAGCTGAGACTACCGAGTTAACTGATTGCGATATACTTTCGTATGAAACTCATTATGGGAGCCGTCCCCACAGAAAGGGAACCCTAGTATCTATTTCATGTAAAACGCTTTGCTCTTTTCTTCCAGGATTTTAAATAATAACACTTCTGAATTTGATTAACCTGTGTATATGATATTAAATTATCAATCTACCACAAATGTATTAAAAATGTATAAGAAAACACTGGTTGATCCTAACATTAGTAAATTTCAATATTGATTGAAGTCCACAATGATACCAGTGTACATTTGATGGTAGTATAGATAATTTCCAGAAGCTTTTGCACATATTTTATTCAATGGAAATCTCATACACAATCACAAAGCAGAAGTATCTGTCTGAGTGTTGTATTTTCCTGATCCTTGTTTGTTCAAAGTCACATGTGCAGATTTGTGTCTTCCTAAGGCTACTGCAGTATACAAAGTAGCATCACTTGCTTCTCAAAGAGGTATACCGCTTATTGCTGATGCTGGTATATTAAACTCCGGACACGTAGTCAAGGCCTTGGTCCTTAGGGAATCTACTCTCATGATGAGAAGCCTCTTAGCGGGAAGCACTGAAGCTCCAGGGGCTTATGTTACTTCATCTTTGCTTTCATAGGTCTTATAAGAAAAAGTCTATATTTCATGTAGATTAGGTCTTACTGCCATGTATAGTAGCTACCTCTACAATTACTTAGTCTTAATCAATACATGTGATATGTTACTTCATCTTTGCTTTCATAGGGTTGAAGCCTGTATTTTATTTAAGTTTTCATTGTTCAACCTTTTTAAATTTACTTCTGATTTGCATACTTCTCTTACCATACTAATATTTTCAATGATCATTATTATGGCTCATTTTTCTCTACTTTTTACTGTGATTGTCTTTCTTTTCTGTTTTCATCCACGAGAATACTTATAAGCTGAAGAATGTCCATGTATACATCAAATTTTTAGTGTTAAATACACATTAAAGAAGCTGAATCATGAATCAGTTTCATTGCATCAATATAGAGTGAAATTATGTTATCCAACTAATGAGAATCAGTCAGCCTTCAATGTTAAGTACGCGTAGCATAGTGGGATGCACCGGATCCTTGGATGTTATTTTCGTGTAGTGTTTTGTACAAGTTCAATCCTAAATTGTTTCCAAATTATCTAGATATTGCGATTATTGATGCTGTGTTTTTTTTGTTTTCTCTATATTTTTTTTGTTCCTGTGTTTTCTAAATATAGTTTGTGTCTTGTGTTCGTTTGTTCTCTATATTTTGTTTCAAGAACTGCTTATTTCATTTTATTTTTAAAATAATTTTAGTATTATAGATTTCAGTTTTAGTATGTTTCAGTTCCTGCTTTTGTTTGGTTGATTAATTACTTTAGGAATGTTATCTTGTTTGGTTGATTAATTACTTTAGGAATGTTATCTGTATATTACTATTGCTTTTACTTATCAACGAAATGGAGTGTTTGTAGATCGCAAGTTTTTTAAGCAATTCTCATAGGTTGAACATGACGAATAGATTCTTTACTATGCTTTTGGTCTTATTTTGAGATTTCATTGGCTCATAAGCCACCGAGTAGTGAATGTAAATATCAAGGAGAATGCTTGTATTAGTCTTTTGTTGGTTTAATTAGACTAATAAATATAATGCTATATTTTATATTTTCGAATTATAAAATATAGCTATATAGCAAAGCAATTTATTTTTTATTTTAAATTTTCATTAAATTTAACAACAGATTTACATTGACTATTACAACGAAAATTTAGTGCATTTTTTACAACTGAATGACAACGATGTTTACAACGGCGGACATGCCAACAGATTTAACCATCTGACAAAATTGGTGCAACGATATTACAAAAAAGCTTGCAACTGGTTGACATAAAGATTTGATCAATCTATATCGAGCAGGTTTAAACCGAAAAAATAAATAGAAATAAGAAAGAGAAAATGATATAGCCCAAACCTCAAGTGCACGGTAGACACTATCCTTCTCCCAATCAAAGTTCTGTTTTTCTGCTTCTGTGAGCAACGCAAGACATGTCATTACTGTCAAATATTGGAATGGCAATGGAACCACGAACTTGGTGATCAAATACATGGTCTGCCCGCAAGTACTTCTTTTTATAAAAGATTAAGTTGGAGGTCCATTCCGGAACTCCATAGGTAAACACTCTGCCAGGAAGTCATAGTCTACCAATATTTTCCATGTTCGTCGAGAAAAAATATTTCCTGGACACATTACGATACCCAGAAAGTTCCTCATGAAAAAAGAATGGTTGATCATAAGTGCTCAACACTATGATCTACCACTTGAAAAGGAGACCAAACTTGAGCCAAAGTGACTCCTTGACATGACTCCTTCAACAAAGATAATGCCTTCAATATCATCCAACGTGAATCCAATTAACCTCGTAATGGACACATCTAAAACCTGGTTTTGGGGAGAATCATTAACTACCTCTTCTCTACTACAACCATTCATATAATTAGCAATTTGAGGAGGCCCACTAGATTCCACAGCTAGCCATGCTTCTTCAAAATTCAAGTCCCCAAAATCTTCATAAGGCATAGTAGATTGAAAAGTCGACATCTCAAAATCAGCAGCGGATGGGCTGTTGCACAATCCAACCAAATCATCCAAATTTATAACGGATGGACTCCTCACCATCCAACCAAATCATCCATCTCCATGACTTGCAAAGTTGATAAGTGAATCCTAAAAAACCAAGATCTTTAGATGTCTATCCAAAAATATCCAAAATCCAATAAAATTTATGTGTAAACAAACAAAAACTATTAGTTAGTAAATAGACAACTTAGACTAAATCATAATAAATTTAGCTTAATACTTCAAACAGATTATGTGCTTCAACACTTATATCTATATACACTACAACAGCTAAATTTAAACAACCAATAAACTCCTTCATAAAACTTTAACCCAAGATCTTTGCCTCATACATAAAAACTAGGTAAAAAATTTTTAACTCAAGCAACACACAACATAAAAAAATCCCAAACAAGATGTTTAACCTCGATTAACTATATAGGGTATAAATAAATAACTAAAACCTAACCCCAAATAAAAAACCATTGGGAAAGTATCACTGTTTAAGTAGAAAATGAACTTGGAACTGCAAGGATGAAACAAATGAACAGAATAGATGGTTTAAATCTTTGTTACTCTAATGGTATCTCTAAATTGGATATAGAAACCCATTCCCTCGTCAGTACTGAAATCTTTCTAAACGGAAGGTCTCTTTGGTTTCTATCGGGCATAGTTAGCTGTTGTCGTAAGCTAGTCTCCTCTGGCATGAATTTGAAAGAGAGCAGAACGAAGCAGCCAACTGGATTGCGAAGGCTATTATGAAATCTAAGGAATTAATGGATTTTAACCATCTTTAAGCTCCAGCAAAGCTTAAACCCATTGCTTTCCTTGAAGAATTTGGGGTTATGTATCTTCGTGTTGATTTAAATCAATAATTCTGAGTAAATTAGAAAGAGGTTTACCTTATTCTGCTCCTTCTTAATCGTCAATTGCTTCGATTTGGTGTTCAATCCCTTCAATTGAATCAGTTCTGCTGAGTTTCTTCTGGTTAGGGTTTCAATAATCGATTGGGTTTCAATAATCAACTGGGTCTTGGAAGTGAAATGTATGGTTTTAGAGAATTTATCGAGATAAATGAGACTATGGATATGTTCACTGGTTGATTTGTTTGTGGAGACAAGGGGTGAGGTATAGAAGCTCAAAGGCCGAGCTTTGGGTATGGAGAAGAGAGCTCTCTGTTGAAGATATGTTTTTTAGTCTGATAGTCAATAATGAATATAACCCATCTGAATGTACTTTGTATTTTCAATTTGTGAATAAAATAAAACAAATTTGCTTGAAAAATAAAATAAAAAATGAACAGAATATGAAAACAAGAAGTGTAATCCTTAAGATTAGCATAGTTAATGTACATCTAAGTACGAAGAACTAAAACCTTAAAACTCCAAAACAATTAAAAAAATTATTTATTTGAGTTAAAATTATGTTTTCGAGAACAACAATAACTAGTGATGATCCAAAAATAGAACAAGAAAGCACCAACCAACTCTTATTGAAACTAAGATACTCATGCTTTCTACATAAAAACATTTATAAGTTAAACATAAAAAACTAATAAAACTAAAAAAAAAGATTAAGGAGAACCTGTTATATTGATGATAAGTTATATTGATGATAAGTTTCGTGATATAAATCAAAACAAGAATTTGCAAAACTATAAACCGTTTGGATGTGTAAAACTGATCAAATAGAGAAGAAGCTTACTGATATATAAAATAACAAGGGGAACTTCTCACAAAAAAATGTTAGTGTATAATCTTAATTTTAAAATTAATAATAGACAAAATTTAAACTTTTCAATGAATAGTAACAAATACTTACAACAAATATAGGTTTAAACAACTTATTTATTTCGTCGTTGGCCTGCATTATCATTATCAATATTGCAAACAAAATCATAAACTCCATCATATTGTCCACCGTATTGTTCTAAAATATAACATATTATAAACTCCATAATGGGTGGATGAGCCTAAATAGATCTAAAGTTAGAGATATAAATCAAACAAAATAAGATCTTGGGTTGGAATGAAAAAATATCTATACAAAACGAGTTGTTTCAATAATACGGGAATATTTAACAAAAAATTTGACCGCCTTCGATAATATATTTCTCCAACAAAAGGCCTTGCATCGTTTGAAAACGAGCATATGCCAAAAGATATTACCCCTAAGGGACAAGAATCTGCTGATTAAGAATTGACTAAGAACTTCATAAAGCTTCAACCTCAACACTCTGAGTAGCTTCTTTCCCGTTGAAGGAAAATTCATTAAGTCTCATGAAAATTCCTAGATTAAACTTGGAGGTACTCGAGCCGAACCCTAGCGTATGAGTGGATCCATATGTAACATGGAAGTTACTTCCATAATCAAACCGTCATTATCGACAAATATTAAGGGTCAAACTTATTGCTCTACAAATAGATATGAGACTGTAAGTCAACATTCATTTTGCTTAACATATTTTGTCATAAAACTTTTTATAACTCCACTCATTTATGTTAGAGACATGACACAACACCTTCATGCTTGAGAGTTATCTGTTAATTAATAATATTGATTTTCGTAGTTTGGGACCATTTTTCCATGGTTGCTCTCCCATCGACAATTCTCAAAATATCGAGGAGGCCACAACCAAAGAAAACTCATAACTATTAACTTAAAATTTATTTTATTAATAAACTTAAATTGAGTTATTATCGAGCAAGACGTGTACAACATGAGTCAGAATTCTTTGCAAGAGCTCCATATTTTATGGGCGCTCTACAAAAGGCTAAAGATGTTATCATCTTGGTCCTCAACGTTTAAGAGGTGTAAAATCAGGCCTTAATGGGAAAATACGGGAACAATAGATAAAAAGCATATTGGTCATGATCTTGAGCTATATAATATGGAGAAAATATAGGAAAAGAATGTCAAGGGAACGAGCCGAACATCCAGTCAAACGATGAGGTCCAAAAACATATCAATAAATGCCTAAAGGTTGTGCAGGAAAGAGCATACATTTTTTTTAGAAAGATAAGTTAGAGAGGGACATTTATTTAAGATATATGAGATTAGTCCACTCTCTTTAGAGTGCACCTTTATATATATATATATATATATATATATTATCTCTAGATACAAATTAAATGTTTTTATATACACTAACATAAATTTTATTATAATCTTATCACTGTCTACATATTATAACCTTATAATCTTCAAGTATTTCCTTATTCATGTCTTAAACTTCAAGTCCCTTATTTTTCATGCCTTAGATTTGTACTTGAGTTGATTAGCTTTCATTTTCCTTGTCATGATTATATATGTCCAGTTATGTAGATATGAACTTGATACTTGTCAATTCTATGTATAACAACATGCGGTTCTTAATCTTATATATGAAAAGTAATATGATTTAATATGATTACTTAGCTCATAGTTCGTTGATATGTTGATTTAAATCTAATTAAGTTTTTCAATTTGAATGATATCCAAATCATTAAGTTGAGTATTTTCCAAGACGTCAAGTGGAATGCATCCAAGTCGTCAATTAGAATTTCTTTCAGGTCGTCAAGCTAATTTGAATATCTCCCAAATGGTCAAGTTAAAATGTATTTAGGGTCGTCAAGTTAAAAACTTTCAGGGTCATCAAGTTGAATATGGCTAAGGTCTTCAAGTTAAATATCAAGTCACTTTATTTCTTTGATAGTGAGTTGAGATTCATCACCTTGTCAATTTTGGTTCGTCAATCTAAGTTCGTCGCACACCCGATTAAAATGAATATAACTATAAGCCAATTCCATATTTAAATAAGAGGTTATGTATCTGATTAACGCGAATATGTATCAGAAGTATGTAATTGATATTCCTCCCATTTTAAAATCACATAATGTAATCGTAAGAGTATATATTTACATAATGAAGATCTATGGGTTCAAACCCAAGATCGTATTTTTATCGTTTTTTATTGTTTTATATTTTTTTCGTAGCCTTATTATATTCACGAAGTAACATTGTATCACCAAAACACGGTCGAGTAGAGTCTTTATCTTATCGAACCACAACTTTATCACTTTCTCTTTCTTTTTGTTTTATTAATCTGGATAGTTTTATATTTTTTTGTAATCGGGTTTGTAGTTGGATTAATAATCATTTTTAACATTTATTTTTGATCTAGTAATTTGGATTATTTCAAAAATATTTTTGTAGATGAGCTAGGATCATCATTTTATTTATCTTAATTCAAATTTGGTTATTATTTTTCTTTTATAACTAAATTGTCATATTTGTTTATAACTTTAGTATTGCTTAATGGATTGTTTTCTTGTTCTAACCGGGTTGTTATTTTCTCTTTTTAGTTGGATTGTTTTCTTTTTCTTTGTAATTTAGTGTTTCTTGACAGGTAGTTTTTCTTTCCAGATAACTCAATTTTGGCTATTATTGACCGAGTGGTTATGCTACAAGTCACACAATCCTAAAGGTTCTAGGCACTTTCACCATGATCTCCAGATATTTACTAATCTTAATAGCATTCATAGTCAGTTTTTAACCAAATTCAAGGTCTTAACAAATGACAAAAGAGAAAAAAAAATCAGGTCACATTCATGTACAAATTTTAGCATTTTTATTATAATTTTCAATAATTTTTCACCAACTCTTAGTTTTGAAGTTAACACAATTGGTATGTAACTGATACTAAATGTCTTCATTGTTTTATGTTCAACCAATATTTCCTTCTTCAGATAGTTTGTCTCAAAAGTCAAATAATTATAATAACTTTGATGTTTCTATGTAAGCTATTGTATTTGTTAGCTTTGATTCACATTATAAAATCAAAATTAGATTCTACTTTATTTAATTCATCTCGAACCTTTCAGCTAAAACAAACAACATTACCCAATAATACTAGCATATATTCACCACTTAACCAGTCTAATGCCCAAGAGCCTAAATATTCGGTTAGAGTTAAAGCTAGTCCAAAAGCCAGCGATAACAAATCGACGAAACATAACCTTAGTTTGTGAGAATACCCCATAGAACACACCGCGAGTGCTAGCACGCCCATGAACGCGTTAAGTAGCACACCAATAAACATGTTAGGGAGCCTGAATGCCTCGAAAGTGCCTTCGTTTGTAGTACCTAAACCACTAGTCGCAAAAACAAAATTTGGTCGGCCCAAAAATATTACTAAGGAATGAAAGTTAATTATATATCCAGAGTGCATCCCGATACTTCTACATCTTTATATCACTAAATTGGTCGACGTTATTCCAGAAGGACAACACATATATCGGTTTGTATCGCATTCGATATACGGTACCGAGGATAATCGGTAAATTGTTAGACATGATTTGTTAAAGAAATTAAATAAAAATCACACTTTGTGGTTGGAGGTTTACAATTCGTCTAATGTTTTAGATGATATGTTATGTAGGTTGGAATACTTCAAACCCCAACCTACTATGATGTTGAACCACAAATCACAAGATAGAATAGTAACTTACTAATAAATTAATTATTCAAACATACAAAGTCATAGATATTAACTTACTTACAATGTTTTTTAATCGAACATAACAATTTGTAAAATCAAAAGTCATAAACACTTCAAGTAATAAATCACGATGCAAGTGACCAAAACCTAATGACAAACACGAAACAAGTAGTACAAACACATAAGTAAATAAAACTAATCAAATATATCCAAATCTCTCGGTGATAATGACAATCTCTTCCATAGCATCGATACGCTTCTCCGGTGTCATTGTGGCTAAATGTGGCTGATACGCTGCTATCTGATCATATCATTCATGATCAATTCCGTGAATGTGCACTCGAGGCCTTTCACCAACATACGTATCATCGTCTATTGTAGCCAGGTTAGACACTGTATACCCTATGTTATTCGTAACCCAAACATGATACATCGGGTCTGTACCATCTTTTCTACCCTCAGATAAAAAAAACCTAAAATCGTGAAAAGATGGTGCTTCCAATTCTCCCAAATCAAAGAATACTATGTAAACTTTTGGCTATGTTTTTTACCTTATTTTCTGGCAGTAGTAGGACATATATGACACGATAGCATCTGAATGTGTCTCATTTTATGGGTCACGCGGTCAGGATAGTAAGGCATGACTATGTCAAATGACTTAAAGAGTATGCTCATTCCAACTGACCGGTTGAAATGGCCGCACACCCCGTAAATAATCGTACGAAATAAATATTACATGGAAGACATTAAATAGTTAGTATATATAGAAATTAATGAAAGATAATATAGATTAATAAAACATAATGAAACTTACATTAGGTACGTTGTACATAGAAAGGGTGTGTTTCAAATCTGCGCGAACAAACTGAGAAGTATTCACTTTATGTGAAGCATAGCAGCAGATATGCGGTAGGGCTAAAGCAAACGCGTTCTACAAGAGAGCACTGAAAGGCCTAAAGTGATAAAAATGCACTAAAAGGCCTAAAGTGATAAACAAGTGTTAAAGTTGTACCAAAATTAGTTGACCGCAATTATACCTACCAAATGTGTGATACTGGTTTACAAACTGTATGTAATCAAGGAAAATACTATTGCCAATTTTGTTAGTGCATATAGTGGCTTCTAAAACATATAAGATATACTCTTGGATAGCGTGATCACACATGAGATCGGTGGCCCTATTATCATCATATCTCACTGATAAAAATGTTATTTGTAACCTATACAAGGTCACATTACTCCCGTTTCTAAAGATACTACCTAGTTTAGATGGTCGTATACCTAACATACTACCGTACGCCCTCAACTTCCCCACCTCATCATTAAAAGTAAGAACTTTGAAAGTGTTACATGTAACCGACAAACCGCTGATGACATGGACGTCGTCGAGAGTAATAGTCGTCTCACCAAAGGAGAAATGTAATTAAAATGTCTCGTAATGCCAACACTCAAAAAACACTTCTAACAAATGAATGTTAGTATACCAACGGGATAAAGGATCAATGAGAAGGCCGGAAATGGTATCTATAACCCTAGTCCGGAGTCTAGTCTGATTACGACTCAAGTTCCACTTTCAAAGGTTTTCGTACAAGAGAAGCAACATAAGCTGACTATCTCCTCCAATATGTAATAACACAAAAACTGTAAACAATATAGTTGTATATTAAAATTAAGCTGAAACTAAATTAAAACAATATGGTTTTAAAGATTAAAATTGTAAAGAACCTTACATCTTCGTGAAAAACATTATACGCCTCGTGGATGGCGTAAATTCATGATTATTTTATTTATTTTCGTTCTTATATAAATTTCTAGGTTTTTTTATTAAACTTTCTCTCCTTATATTTTAGGCTTGATTTTTAATAATTTCTTTTTCTGAGGAAGTGTACTCTCAAAGGATAAACTTTATAAATTTTGTGTTTCTCAATGATCATCGGCCAATTTTGTGGTGAAATTCGGACAAAATTAGCGAATGACTTTTTTACATCTCTTTTGGTTGAGGTAAGGCTCATTACTTGATGTATTTACTATTGTTTGTTAAGATTTAGTCAAATAAGAGTCCTAGTTTTTAGCATTTTTGGCTAGTACGTGGACGATAGTTGTTTCTATTTTTCTAGCAGTAGTTGAGGAAGTGGTTTCCTTAGTTGAGGAAGTGGTTTCCTTAGTTGAAGTAATGGCCTTGTTTCTAGTAATAGGTGGTTGTAATCCATCTCTATTTATGTAATATTCTGCAGAATGAATACATTGTGATTGTGTGTGTTCATTTCGTAGCCTTGAGTTAATAGTTTACATTTGGTATCAGAGCAAATAATACTAAACACCTCAGGGAGAGATGAGTTTAGAAGCACACTTTGCAGCAGCCTTTATTACAAAGTTTGATGGTGACTACGACCATTGGAGCATGGTCATGGGGAACCTCCTTCGTTCCAAGGAGTATTGGGTTGCTGTTGAAATGGGCAGCGAGCAGGGATGGATTTACACCAGCGGCAATAAAGAGCTTAGAGGAGATGAAGCTGAAGGATTTGAAGGCTAAGAATTATTTGTTTCAGTCTCTTAACAAGTCAATTCTGAAGACAATCACTCAGAAGGAGACATCTAAACAGCTCTGGGATTCCATGAAGGTGAAGTGTCAAGGAAATGCTCGAGTAAAGAGAGCTCAACTCAATCGCTTACGCCGGGATTTCGAGGTCTTGGCAATGAAGCAAGGAGAAGCAATCACTGATTACTTTAGTAGAGTAATGACGATTGTAAATGAGATGAGGAATTATGGAGAAGATGTGGGTGATGTCAAGATTGTTGAGAAGATCTTGCGAACTCTTACTGATAAGTGGAACTATATTGTTTGTTCCATTAAGGAAGCCAAGGACATAGATTAGTTGTCTGTAGATGCATTGCAGAGTTCTCTGATTGTTCATGAGCAAAAATTTCAAACAGGTGGAGATGATGAGCAGGCCTTGAAGGTAACTCATGAAGACAGCTATGGTGGAGGAAGACAACGAAAAACTTTTTTTCGAGGAGGTCGAGGACAAGGCAGAGGCAGGGGTCGTCAGCCATGGAATAAGGCAAAAATTGAGTGTTACAAGTGTCATAAGCTTGGACACTTTCAGTACGAGTGTCAAGCAAACTTTGCAGATATGGAAGAATCTGAGGAGATAATGCTAAGGGCGTATATTGAGACGCTTGAAGGTGATAAAGATGTTGTGTGGTACATCGACTCCGGGTGCAGCAATCACATGTGTGGTGATTTATCTCTTTTCTGTGATGTAATGAAAGGATTTAGCAAGGTGGTCAGATTGGGAAACTCTGCAAGTATGAATGTTGCTGGAAATGGAAGTGTTTGCTTAACCATTAAAGGAATTAACTATACAATACGGGATGTATACTATGTGCCTGGCTTGAAGAATAATCTTCTCAGTGTTGGACAATTGCAAGAAAAAAGCTTGGCCTTACTAATGAAGTCGAATGAGTGTCGCATCTATCATGACACAAAGGGCTTGGTATTTCAAACAAACATGACAGAAAATCGGATGTTTGTGTTGAGATCAAAAGCTAAATAAATCAACAAGGAAGAGAATTGTCTCCAAGTGATCACTAAAAACGTGGCTTCTCTCTGGCACAAACGATTCGGTCATCTTAGTCATCAAGGCTTGAAGACATTGCAGGAGAAGAGGATGGTCAATGACTTGCCAAGTTTCTCAGTATGCGAAGTTGTATGCACGGATTGTTTGAAAGGCAAGCAACATCGAGAAGTAATTTCAAAGAAAAGAACATGGAGAGCATCGACAAACCTGGAACTGATTCATGCTGATATTTGTGGCCCGATTTCTCCAGCCTCAGAGGGAAAAAAGAGGTACTTCCTTTATTTCATTGATGACTACAGTAGAAAGGCGTGGGTTTATTTTCTTGCATATAAGTCAGATGCGTTCAGTACTTTCAAACTGTATAAGGCTCTTGTTGAAAAAGAAATGGAGAAATCCATCAAATGCCTAAGAACAGATCATGGAGGTGAATTCACATCAAGTGAGTTCAACGAATTTTGTGAGAAGAATGGGATCAAACGATAATTAACTGCTGCTTATACACCACAGCAGAACGGAGTTGTGGAGCGGAAAAACAGAACCGTGATGAATATGGTGAGGAGTTTATTGATTGAGAAGAATGTTCCAAGAAAATTCTGGGCAGAGGCAGTAAACTGGGCAGTCCACGTTCTTAATCGATGTCCAACAGCAGCAGTAAAAGGAAAAACACCAGAGGAAGTTTGGTATGGGGAGAAACCTTCAGTTGGGCACTTGAGGGTCTTTGGTTGTATTGCCCATGCTCATGTACCTGATGCTAGACGAACAAAGCTCGAAGATAAAAGTAGTCGTTGTGTCCTTGTTGGTATAAGTGAACCAACGAAAGCATACCGATTATTTGATCCAATTTCCAATAAGATTATTATCAGTCGGGACGTTGTCTTTGAAGAAGATAAACAATGGGATTGGAAAGAAAACACTGAAGAAGACAACTTTTTTGATTTGGAATGGGAAGATGAGACCAGTGAAGAAAGGAACGAAACAGATGCAGATTCAGGTGGTGGAAATGAACAAAGAAATGCAGATGAAGAAGAAGAAAATATGGATGAAAATGAAGAAGGAAATACAGAGGATTCTCCGCTAATAATACCTCGAAATAGAAGAACACCAAGATGGATGGATAATTATGTTTATGGAGAAGGATTTTCTAAGGAGGAGAATCACGATTCTTCTGACGAGGAAGAGACTTACCTAGTTTTGTTTGCTACTGCTGCTCATTCCGATCCTACTACATTTGATGAGGCAGTAAAAGACAAGAAGTGAAGAGAAGCTATGGATATGGAAATGAAGTCAATTGAGAAGAACAATACGTGGGATCTCATGGAGCTGCCAAAAGGAGCAAAAAGGATAGGAGTCAAATGGGTATACAAAACAAAGTTGAATGAGCTTGGAGAAGTACAAAAATACAAGGCTCATCTGGTTGCCAAGGGGTATGCTCAGGAATACGGAATTGATTATAAAGAAGTCTATGCTCCTGTAGCTCGCATGGATACAGTTCGAATGATTCTAGCTCTTGCTGCACAAAGAGGGTGGTGTGTATTTCAGCTTGATGTAAAATCAGTATTTCTTCATGGAAAAATAACTGAGAATGTGTATGTGGATCAACCAAGGGGTTATGAAAGAAAGAATGAGGAACATAAGGTCTATAAGCTCAACAAAGCTTTGTACGGGCTCAAGCAGGCGCCGCGAGCGTGGTTCAGCAGGATTTAGTCATACTTCAAAAGAGAAGGTTTCAAGAAGGAGGATAGTGAGCAAACACTGTTCACCAAAGTTGAACAAGGTAAATGTTTGATTGTTAGTTTGTATGTCGATGATTTAATATTAACTGGAGATGATGAAAGGATGATGCGTGAATTTAAAGAATCTATGATGAAAGAGTTCGATATGTCAGACTTGGGTAAGATGAGGCATTTTCTTGGCATTGAGGTGATGTAGTTTAATGGTGGCATATTTATCAGCCAAACAAAGTATGTAATGGAGGTGTTGAGAAGGTTTGGAATGGAGCATTGCAATTCTGTTGAAAATCCAATGGTTCTAGGAATTAAAATCTCTAAGGATGAAGATGGTGTGGAGATGGATGGCTCGTTCTACAAGCAGCTGATTGGGGGCCTAATGTACTTAACTGCAACGAGGCCAGACATAACGTATGCGGTTAGTTTACTTAGCAGATACATGTCAAGACCCATTGGTATCCACTATGAGTCTGCAAAACGAATTCTACGGTATTTGCAAGGAACAACAAAGTATGATATTCTTTACAAAGAGGAAGGAAATCATGTATTTATTGGCTTTACTGATAGTGACTATGCTGGATCAATTGAAGACAGAAGAAGTACGTGAGGTTATGTTTTTATGCTAAGTGGGGCTGCAGTATCTTGGTCATCTCGAAAGCAACCCATAGTAACCTTAAGCACGACAAAAGCTGAGTTTGTAGCAGCCGCATGGAGTAGTTGTCAAGCTATATGGATGCAAATGGTACTAAAGAAGATAGGCTACAGAGGCAGTGAAAGTACTCCTGATTTTCTGTGACAATAGCTCAACAATTAAACTGTCAAAAAATCCAGTAATGCATGGCAGGAGCAAGCACATTGACGTGCGCTATCATTTTCTAAGTTAACTTGTGAACGATGGAATTGTGCAGCTTCAGTTTTGTGGAACAAGAAATCAGTTAGCAGACATTCTTACCAAACCGTTGAAACTGGAAACATTTCGGGAACTGAGAAAGAAGCTTGGTGTTTGTGACATTTCAAGAGTTAACTAGCTGCAAATACAGTCTAGTTCAAGAGAGGGACTGTTAAGATTTAGTCAAATAAGAGTCCTAGTTTTTAACATTTTTGGCTAGTACGTGGACGATAGTTGTTTCCATTTTTCTAGCAGTAGTTGAGGAAGTGGTTTCCTTGGTTGAGAAAGTTGGATTCGTTTGATTTTTATTAATCCTTATTTATTGACTTTATGATGTTGGTCACATAATTTCAGGTTCCATGATTGGAAATATTAGTAGGCATGAGGTAAGAGCACTTTTAGGGCTTTCTTGATAGCTTTGATATTTCGGATGAACTAGTTCACTCCACAAGAATGCTTTTTCTTTGCAGGTGCCTCCTCTTTTTCTAGATGTACATCCAATTCATTTTGTCCTTGACAATAAGCAACTAAGTTACACTCTTGAGTAAGTTGGATATGTTGCTTAAGCGTGATGATGGATTTTTTTTAACATGGCTGGAATCAGCGGTAGCTGAAAGGAGCATTATTTTATACTTGTGTTTGCTCATTTACGGGTTTGCTAAAAGGAAGTCAGAGGGTTTTTAAGGGCTTTAGAAATGGTACGTATTGTCCCGTGAAGTTTAGTATTTTAAAGGAATACCTCAAAATTGAAAATGGTAGTTATTGTAAAAAAGTTCAAAACAAAACTAGGAGATTTGACATCTTCATTTTCCTATACTGTGTCATAACAACTTCCTTTTGTACATTTCAAAAGAAGGAAACAATTATTCTATTTATTAGTAGTACCTTCACCTACGTGCAGTGTGTGTTGCACCTGGCTCAAAGACATTCCAGCTGCTTGAGTCCGTCAAAGGACATTACAGCCTAATATCGAGATGGGCGAAGTATATGACCAAATGATATTACAGCCTTTGACGCCTACAATTGCAAGTTCACCCGAGAGCCCTAAGAAATGCATAGGATTTCTTCCTTAGTTTGATATAAAACAATAAAAGGATTTATACTTTTTAAGGTAAGTTTGATCCATTTTATTACTTAATGAGGAGGAAGAGCAAAAAGGAGCAAAAAGATACACTTGCTAGACAAGTAGGGACAGTGCTATTTGAATTGCTATGTGCTAAACAAGAACATAAAGTTGATGTTGATTTTATCTATCTTTGAGGTAATAAAGCAACGTAAACACTACTTTCTTCTGAAAGCTTAATGAACTCCGATATACTATGTGTAGTATTAGTTCATTAATTTGCAACACTTTTAGCTTGACCAATTATTTCATTCAGGTGGTATCAGTCGAAGAAGAGGACCTTGCTGGTTTGGCAGATGTAAGCTTTGACGGTGAGAGGGTCATAACTATGAAGCTGAGACTACCGAGTTAACTGATTGCGATATACTTTCGTATGAAACTCATTATGGGAGCCGTCCCCACAGAAAGAGAACCCTAGTATCTATTTCATGTAAAACGCTTTGCTCTTTTCTTCCAGGATTTTAAATAATAACACTTCTGAATTTGATTAACCTGTGTATATGATATTAAATTATCAATCTACCACAAATGTATTAAAAATGTATAAGAAAACACTGGTTGATCCTAACATTAGTAAATTTCAATATCGATTGAAGTCCACAATGATACCAGTGACCATTTGATGGTAGTATAGATAATTTCCAGAAGCTTTTGCACATATTTTATTCAATGGAAATCTCATACACAATCACAAAGCAGAAGTATCTGTCTGAGTGTTGTATTTTCCTGATCCTTGTTTGTTCAAAGTCACATGTGCAGATTTGTGTCTTCCAAAGGCTACTGCAGTATACAAAGTAGCATCACTTGCTTCTCAAAGAGGTATACCGCTTATTGCTGATGCTGGTATATTAAACTCCGGACACGTAGTCAAGGCCTTGGTCCTTAGGGAATCTACTCTAATGATGAGAAGCCTCTTAGCGGGAAGCACTGAAGCTCCAGGGGCTTATGTTACTTCATCTTTGCTTTCATAGGTCTTATAAGAAAAAGTCTATATTTCATGTAGATTAGGTCTTACTGCCATGTATAGTAGCTACCTCTACAATTACTTAGTCTTAATCAATACATGTGATATGTTACTTCATCTTTGCTTTCATAGGGTTGAAGCCTGTATTTTATTTAAGTTTTCATTGTTCAACCTTTTTAAATTTACTTCTGATTTGCATACTTCTCTTACCATACTAATATTTTCAATGATCATTATTATGGCTCATTTTTCTCTACTTTTTACTGTGATTGTCTTTCTTTTCTGTTTTCATCCACGAGAATACTTATAAGCTAAAGAATGTCCATGTATACATCAAATTTTTAGTGTTAAATACACATTAAAGAAGCTGAATCATGAATCAGTTTCATTGCATCAATATAGAGTGAAATTATGTTATCCAACTAATGAGAATCAGTCAGCCTTCAATGTTAAGTACGCGTAGCATAGTGGGATGCACCGGATCCTTGGATGTTATTTTCGTGTAGTGTTTTGTACAAGTTCAATCCTAAATTGTTTCCAAATTATCTAGATATTGCGATTATTGATGCTGTGTTTTTTTTGTTTTCTCTATATTTTTTTTGTTCCTGTGTTTTCTAAATATACTAAATATACTTTGTGTCTTGTGTTTGTTTGTTCTCTATATTTTGTTTCAAGACCTGCTTATTTCCTTTTATTTTTAGAGTGTTTCTAGATCGCAAGTATCAGGAACATTGTAAGCAATTCTCATAGGTTGAACATGACAAATAGATTCGTTACTATGCTTTTGGTCTTATTTTGAGATTTCATTGGCTCATAAGCCACCGAGAAGTGAATGTAAATATCAAGGAGAATGTTTGTATTAGTCTTTTGTTGGTTTAATTAGTCTAATAAATATAATGCTATATTTTATATTTTCGAATTATAAAATATAGCTATATAGCAAAACAGTTTATTTTTTATTTTAAATTTTCATTAAATTTAACAACAGATCTACATTGACTATTACAACAAAAATTTAGTGCATTTTTTACAACTGAATGACAACGATGTTTACAACGGCGGACATGCCAACAGATTTAACCATCTGACAAAATTGGTGCAACGATATTACAAAAAACCTTGCAACTGGTTGACATAAAGATTTGATCAATCTATATCGAGCAGGTTTACACCGAAAAAATAAATAGAAATAAGAAAAAGCGAATGATGTAGCTCAAACCTCAAGTGCACGGTAGACACTATCCTTCTCCCAATCAAAGTTCTGTTTTTCTGCTTCTGTGACAATTTCCATGACAGCAACGCAAGACATGTCATTATTGTCAAATATTGGAATGGCAATGGAACCACGAACTTGGTGATCAAATACATGGTCTGCCCGCAAGTACTTCTTTTTATAAAATATTAAGTTGGAGGTCCATTCCGGAACTCCATAGGTAAACACTCTGCCAGGAAGTCATAGTCTACCAATATTTTCCATGTTCGTCGAGAAAAAATATTTCCTGGAGACATTACGATACCCAGAAAGTTCCTCATGAAAAAAGAATGGTTGATCATAAGTGCTCAACACTATGATCTACCACTTGAAAAGGAGACCAAACTTGAGCCAAAGTGACTCCTTGACATGACTCCTTCAACAAAGATAATGCCTTCAATATCATCCAACGTGAATCCAATTAACCTGGTAATGGGCACATCTAAAACCTGGTTTTGGGGAGAATCATTAACTACCTCTTCTCTACTACAACCATTCATATAATTAGCGATTTGAGGAGGCCCACTCGGTTCCGCAGCTAGCCATGCTTCTTCAAAATTCAAGTCCCCAAAACCTTCATAAGGCATAGTAGATTGAAAGGTCGACATCTCAAAATCAGCAGCGGATGGACTGTTGCACAATCCAACCAAATCATCCAAATTCATAACGGATGGACTGCTCACAATCCAACCAAATCATCCATATCCATGACTTGCAAAGTTGATAAGTGAATCCTAAAAAACCAAGATCTTTAGATGTCTATCCAAAAATATCCAAAATCCAATAAAATTTATGTGTAAACAAACAAAAACTATTAGTTAGTAAATAGACAACTTAGACTAAATTATAATAAATTTAGCTTAATACTTCAAACAAATTATGTGGGTAGATAATCGAACTTCAACACTTATATTTATATGCACTACAACAGATAAATTTAAACAACCAATAAACTCCTTCATAAAACTTTAACCCAAGATCCTTTCCTCATACATAACAACTAGGTGAAAAAATTGCAACTCAAGCAATACACAACATAAAAAAATCCCAAACAAGATATTAACCTTAATTCTCGATTAACTATATAGGGTATAAATAAATAACTAAAACATAACCCCAAATAAAAAACCATTGGGAAAGTATCACTGTTTAAGTGGAAAATGAACTTGGAACTGCAAGGATGAAACAAATGAACAGAATAGATGGTTTAAATCTTTGTTACTCTAATGGTATCTCTAAATTAGATATAGAAACCTATTCCCTCGTCATTACTGAAATCTTTCTAAACGGAAGGTCTCTTTGGTTTCTATCGGGCATAGTTAGCTGTTATCGTAAGCTACTCTCCTCTGGCAAGAATTTGAAAGAGAGTAGAACGAATCAGCCAACTGGATTGCGAAGGCTATTATGAAATCTAAGGAATTAATGGATTTTAACCATTTTTAAACTCCAGCAAAGCTTAAACCCATTGCTTTCCTTGAATAATTGGGAGTTATGTATCACCGTGTTGATTTAAATTAATAATTCTCAGTATATTAGAAAGAGGTTTACCTTATTTTGCTCCTTCTTAATCGTCAATTGCTTCGATTTGGTGTTCAATCCCTTCAATTGAATCAGTTCTGCTGAGTTTCTTATTGTTAGGGTTTCAATAATCGATTGGGTTTCAATAATCAACTGGGTCTTGGAAGTGAAATGTATGGTTTTAAAGAATTTATCGAGATAAATGAGACTATGGATATGTTCACGGTTTGATTTGTTTGTGGAGACAAGGGATGAGGTATAGAAGCTGAAAGGTCGAGCTTTGGGTATCGAGAAGAGAGCAGCTCTATGTTGAAGATATTTTTTTTAGTCTGATAGTCAATAATGAATATAACCCATCTGAATGTACTTTGTATTTTCAATTTGTGAATAAAATAAAACAAATTTGCTTGAAAAATAAAATAAAAAATGAATAGAATATGAAAACAAGAGGGGTAATCCTTAAGATTAGCATAGTTAATGTACATCTAAGTATGTAGAACTTAAACCTTAAAAATCCAAAACAATTAAAAAAATTATTTATTTGTGTTAAAATTATGTTTTCGAGAACAACAATAACTAGTGATGATCCAAAAATAGAAAAAGAAAGCACCAACCAACTCTTATTGAAACTAAGATACTCATGCTTTCTATATAAAAACATTTATAAGTTAAACATAAAAACTAAGAAAACTAAAAAAAAGATTAGGGAGAACCTGTTATATTGATGATAAGTTATATTGACGATAAGTTTCGTGATATAAATCAAAACAAGAATTTGCAAAACTATAAACTGTTTGGATGTGTAAAACTGATCAAATAGAGAAGAAGCTTACTGATATATAAAATAACAAGGGGAATTTCTCAAAAAAAATGTCGGCGTTTAATCTTAACTTTATAATTAATAATAGACAAAAATTTAAACTTTTCAATGAATAGTAACAAATACTTACAACAAATATAGGTTTAAACATCTTATTTATTTCGTCGTTGGCATGCATTATCATTATCAATCTTGCAAACAAAATCATAAAATCCATCATATTGTCCATCGTATTGTTCTAAAATATAACATATTATAAACTCCATCATGGGTGGATGAGCCTAAATGGATCTAAAGTTAGAGATATAAATCAAATAAAATAAGATCTTGGGTTGGAATGAAAAAATATCTATACAAAACGAGTTGTTTCAACAATACGGGAATATTCAACAAAAATTTTAACCGCCTTCGATAATATATTTCTCCAACAAAAGGCCTTGCATCGTTTGAAAACGAGCATATGCCAAAAGATATTACCCCTAGAGGACAAGAATCTGCTGATTAAGAACTGACTAAGAACTTCATAAAGCTTCAACCTCAACACTCTAAGTAGCTTCTTTCCCGTTGAAGGAAAATTCATTAAGTCTCATGAAAATTCCTAGATTAAACTTGGAGGTACTCGAGCCGAACCCTAGCGTATGAGTGGATCAATAGGTAACATGGAAGTTACTTCCAAAATCAAACCATCATTATCGACAAATATTAAGGGTCAAACTTATTGCTCTACAAATAGATATGAGACTGTAAGTCAACATTCATTTTGCTTAACATATTTTGTCATAAAACGTTTTATAACTCCACTCATTTATGTTACAGACAATACACAATACCTTCATGCTTGAGAGTTTTCTGTTTGGTAATAATATTGATATTCCCAGTTTGGGACCATTTTTCCATGGTTGTTCACCCATCGACAATTCTCAAAATATCGAGGAGGCCACAACCAAAGAAAACTCATAACTATCAACTTAAAATGTATTTTATTAATAAACTTAATTGAGTTATTATCGAGCAAGACTTGTACAACATGTGTCAGAATGATTTGCAAGAGCTCCATATTTTATGGTCGCTCTACAAAAGTCCAAAGATGTTAGCATCTTGGTCCTCAACGTTTAAGAGGTGTAAAATCAAGCCTTAATGGGAAAATACGGGAACAATAGAGAAAAAACATATAGGTCATGATCTTGAGTTATATAATATAGAGAAAATATAGGAAAAGAATGTCAAGGGAGCGAGTCGAACATCCAGTCCAACAATAAGGTCCGAAAACGTATCAATAAATGCCTAAAGGTTGTGTAGGAAAGAGCATACATTTTTTTAGAAAAATAAGTTAGAGAAGGACATTTATTTAATATATATGAGATTAGTCCACTCTCTTTAGAGTGCACCTTTATATATATAATCTCTAGATACAAAGTAAATGTTTTTATATACAATAACATAAATTTCATTACTATCTTATCACTGTCTAGATATTATGACCTTATAATCTTCAAGTATTTCCTTATTCATGTCTTAAACTCCAAGTCCTTTATTTTTCATGCCTTAGATTTGTACTTGAGTTGATTACCTTTCATTTTCCTTATCATGATGATATATGTCCAGTTATGTTGATATGACCTTGATACTTGTCAATTCTATGTATAACAACGTGTGGTTCTTAATCTCATATATGAAAAGTAATATGATTTTAATATGATTACTTAGCTCACAATCCGTTGATATGTTGATTTAAATCTAATTAAGTTTGTCAATTTGAATGATTTTCAAATCATTACGTTGAGTATTTTCCAAGACGTCAAGTGGAATGCATCCAAGTCGTCAATTAGAATTTCTTTCAGGTCGTCAAGCTAATTTGAATATCTCTCAAATGGTCAAATTAAAATGTCTTTAGGGTCGTCAAGTTGAAAAATTTCAGGGTCGTCAAGTTGAATATGGCTAAGATCTTCAAGTTAAATATCAAGTCACTTTCTTTCTTTGATAGTCAGTTGAGATTTGTTACCTTGTCACTTTTGGTTCGTCAATCTAAGTTCGTCACACATCACGATTAAAATGAATATGATTATAAGCCAATTCTATATTTAAATAAGAGGTTATGTATCTGATTAACGCGAATATGTATCAGAAGTATGTAATTGATATTCCTCCCATTTTAAAATCACATAATGTAATCGTAAGCAGTATATATTTACATAATGAAGATCTATGGGTTCAAATCCAAGGTCGTATTTTTATCGTTTATTTTATCGTTTATTTATTTTTTTTTATTTTTATCGTAGCCTTATTATATTCACGAAGTAACATTGTATCACCAAAACACGGTTGAGTAGAGAGTCTTTATCTTATCGAACCACAAACTTTATCATTTTCTCTTTCTTTTTGTTTTATTAATTTGGATCGTTTTATATTTTTTTGTAATCGGGTTTGTAATTGGATTAATCATTGTTTTTTATATTTATTTTTTATCTACTAATTTCGATTATTTCAAAAATGTTTTTGTAGGTGAGCTAGGGTCATCATTTTATTTCTCTTAATTCAAATTTGGTTATTATTTTTCTTCTATAACTAGGTTGTCGTATTTGTTTATAACTTTAGTATTGCTTAATGGATTGTTTTTTTTTGTTCGAACTGGGCTGTTATTTTCTCTTTTTAGTTGGATTGTTTTCTTTTTCTTTGTAATTTAGTGTTTCTTGACGGGTAGTTTTTCTTTCTAGATAACTCAATTTTGGCTATTATTGACCGAGTTGTTGTGCTACAAGTCACACAATCCTAAAGATTCTAGACAGTTTCACTATGATCTCTAGATATTTACTAATCTTAATAGCAATCATAGTCAGTTTTTGAACCAAATTCAAGGTCTAAACAAATGACAAAAGATAAAAAAAATCAAGTCACATTCATGTACAAATTTTAGCATTTTTATTAGAATTTTCAATAATTTTTCACCAAATCTTAGTTTTGAAGTTAACACAATTGGTATGTAACTTATACTACATGTCTTCGTTGTTTTATGTTCAACCAATGTCTCCTTCTTCAGCTAGTTTGTCTCAAATGTCAAATAATTATAATAATTTTGATGTTTATAGGTAAGCTATTGTATTTGTTAGCTTTGATTCACATTATAAAATCAAAATTAGATTCTACTTTGTCTAATTCATCTCGAACCTTTCAGCTAAAACAAACAACATTACCCAATAATACTAGCATATATTCACCACTTAACCGGTCTAATGCCCAAGAGCCTAAAGATTCGGTTAGAGCTAAAGGTAGTCCAAAAGCCAGCGATAACAAATCGACGAAACATAACCGTAGTTTGTGAGAATACCCCATAGAACACTCCGCGAGTGCTAGCACGCCCATGAACGCGTTAGGTAGCACACCAATAAACATGTTAGGGAGCCTGAATGCCTCAAAAGTGCCTTCGTTTGTAGTACCTAAACCCCTAGTCGCAAAAACAAAATTTGGTCGGCCCAAAACAATTACTAAGGAATGAAAGTTAATTATATATCCAGAGTGCATCTCGATACTTCTACATCTTTATATCACTAAATTGGTCGACGTTATTCCAGAAGGACAACACATATATCGGTTTGTATCGCATTCGATATACGGTACCGAAGATAATCGGTAAATTGTTAGACATGATTTGTTAAAGAAATTAAATAAAAATCACACTTTGTGGTTGGAGGTTTACAATTCGTCTAATGTTTTGGATGATATGTTATATAGGTTGGAATACTTCAAACCCCAACCTACTATGATGTTGAACCACAAATCACAAGATAGAATAGTAACTTACTAATAAATTAATTATTCAAACATACAAACTCATAGATATTAACTTACTTACAATGTTTTTTAATCGAATATAACAATTTGTAAAATCAAAAGTCATAAACACTTCAAGTAATACATCACGATGCAAGTGACCAAAACCTAATGAAAAACACGAATCAAGTAGTACAAACACATAAGTAAATAAAACTAATCAAATATATCCAAATCTCTCGGTGATACTTGGTGTGGATAATAATCGCCTGAGGGTAGGGTGGTAATTTCAGTTGGTGTTTTAAGGAAGTATGTGGGTGTTACGAGTTTAAAGTAGAGAGTAGAGAGATAATTAAGCAGCTTGGTAGCAGTTAATTTTCCTTACCTCTAGTTAATGCAGGTGGTTGGGTATTTATACCCTGATGTTTGGGCCCTTATGGGCTTTCGGGTCATGTTTTATGGACCAGGGTCATGTTCAAAGACTCATGAGCTCTAAGCAGGAGAGCAAGTAGCTTAGTAAGAAGTGTTTAGCTTTTTTAGTACTTTTGTCATAGTTCGAACAGTCCTATGGTCATAGTGTTCAAAGTGATCTGTCTGGTCCATGTGATCTGTCCGATCTGTCCGGTTTGGAGGCCTTGGACTGATCTGTCCGTGTCCGGGGAGCATGCTGAATTCGGACTCATCAGGAGCCCCTTTTTTAGGTGTTTGAGCAAGTAATCTTGTCAGAGACCTGAAAAACAGTCCGACGTCAGAAGTAGTTTTCAATCCGGACAGATCTA
This sequence comes from Limnanthes douglasii subsp. nivea, assembly GCA_036936605.1. NCBI lineage: Eukaryota > Viridiplantae > Streptophyta > Magnoliopsida > Brassicales > Limnanthaceae > Limnanthes > Limnanthes douglasii. The sequence goes on along the minus strand of JAUPFV010000005.1, from coordinate 247,998,184 downwards.
TGTGTTTACCCGGACAGATTAAGCTTCACGAATTCAAAACGGTTTTTGCCAGAGTTCGTGGGACACGTGTCGCTCTCTGATTGGTCGCTCCAGCCGTTTTTTCACCTTGAATTTCGAACCCACCTTCTTCGAAAAGCAACCTCTTTAATTACAAATGGTGACATCAGCGTCGTCTTTTAATCATTGCCAAACCTTTCGAATTCTCCTAGGAATCAACTTCTTTTTCAGATTTACTATAAATTCAAACTCACTTTCTACTGTTTTACTATCTCTTTCATATTTACTCTGCATATTTACTTAGAGCTTTCTCTCTCTAAAGCAAAGATTTTCTTGGTAGTTTATGTTTACAGCAAGGATTGCTTTGATCAAAGGCGGGTGGCTCAACCTTTCTGAGTTGAAGAAGGCACAAAAAGTTGAGAAGGAAAGACGAATCGCAGCAGGGTTACCTACTTCGCCTGTTGACAGACCAATCTCCTCCGCTACAGAGTCAGATCGAGGCTCGTCCTCTTCTAAAGGTACTAAGCCCAAGAAACTATTTCAATCCACCCTCTCCCCTATAATCTTTGGTTCCTCAGTTCATGAGTCAGTGCCTACTGTCGAGCCAGGAGCTACAGCCACTAGCTTTAGAAAACCTTCTCCCTTTCTTGTAATGGGATCAGACACAGATCACTCTCCTGAGAAGCTGGTTGTTAAGAGGACAAGCCGGCTGGTTAAGGGGCAAGCCTCTAAGAACACTCCCTCAAAATCGGGGGAAAAAAATAGCAGCTCTGGGTCTGAAGTTCCTATCAGAGCTCTCCGGGAAAGACTACCCGGTTCGGAGGCTAGCAGCCCAGCACTTCAGAGAGAGACTTCTGCCTCAGAGCCCCAGCCTGAGACTAGAAGTCAAGAAAACACAGAAAACCAGCAGTCCGGAAGCCAGGCTGAGCCAAGTTTGAATCCTCCCCGGGCCACTGCCACTGATATTCCTCCTACGATCATGGAGGAAAGAATGGAGGACTCTGTTGAAGAAGTCCCTTTTGAGTCTGAGCCATCCGGTCAGACTAGTAACACTGTTGCTGCCAAAAAAGATAAGGGCAAAGAAAAACTGTGCTTGAGGCATCCGGAGCTGCCGGAGTGTCTCGAAGGGAAGGTAGGGCCTTGTTTTCACAGGGTCGAACTTAAATATCTCTTGGCCTTACATAAGACCAAGTATGCTTTCATCTATACGGCTGAACTAGGTCGAATGCGCACAAAATGGGGGATCCCAGAAAATGTGAAGATAAGGATTCCCATAGATCCCGAAACTCCTATGGATTGCAAGTTGAATGAACTAGTCATCTTCACGGAGCTACTTAATTGGGGACTCAGATTCCCATCGGAACCAGAGATTGTCAGATATTTTCATCTGATCAAACTCTGTCTGAGCCAGCTGAGCCCCAACGCTTGGTATACTCTGATGTCATGCATCATGGCATCAAGGCTGTCCGGGATCCCTCTTCCCATGGAAGAGTTTGCTGCAGTGGCCAATCTTTGCAAACATCACCAATTCCCCTTCTACCACTTCAATATGGGGGACAGTTTCAAAGCTGTTAATGATCTATTGGAGTCTGAGAGTAAATGGAGGAGCCAGTTTTTGTTCGTCAGTGGCGCTTGGGAAAACGGAAAGAAGATCAAGTCCGGAGAGAACCCAAGCCTCCTCAGAAGCAGGTGGAGGAGTGATCGTAAGTCTCCCATTTTAAATCTTTGTCTACTTCTTCTTTCTTAAAGTTGGTTTTAAATTAATTGATCTTTCTTTTGTCTTAACAGAACTGCCTAAGGAGTTCGGTGATTACTTGAAGGCCGGACAGGTCACTTGTGGCAAAATCAATGCCTGGGCTGCAGAGAACTGGGGGAACCGATTCCACAACGCCTTCACTAGTGGAAATCTGGCAAGGTCTCACCTGTGGAACACCACAGGTCGGAGAGACCTGACTTGGGAGGAGCTCACCACCCAACCTTCTCCGGACACAGTGCTTAAGAGGTCCCATGAAGCAGATGGGACACTCTTCCTGCCAGGCCGGGCCAAAGACCCAAGCAAGATGAAGGGCAAGAAGAAAGGCAAAAAGGTGGTGAGCAATGCTAATCCTGTTGATGCTGAGAAGGATGCTCCAACATACCCGGAGGGGCCGGCTCAGAGCCAAATCGATGCTGCTCTTTTGCAGGTAGTGGAGCAAGAGTCCGAAAGGCAAGAAGCAGACCTCCCAAAACCTCCAAGGGCTTCCAAGATGAATCGCAAGCAGGGGAGTGAAGGGGCATACCGGGCAGCCAAGAATAAAAAGTCTGCTAAGGGAGATGCGCTTGCTCTCCGGGATCCGGAGCCTTCTTTCCAGGCTGACCCTTCTGACCCAACACATGCTGAAGAAATCCCAAGGACTTTCATACTGATGAAGTTGAGGGAGGAGAGCTCAACATTGATGAAGTAGACATCACCGGTCTTGGTGAACTTGGCGAATACTTCCTCAACCTCCCCAGAGACGACTTCGCAGGGCCCTACGTTCCTCCGAGCAGCTCTAACACCGTTAACTTCAATGGTAAGACTTTCATTGTCTCTAGTGAAAAGGACACCATAGCCCACTCATTGCTAAGCAATGTGCAGCCGGTACTTACACTGGAGAGACAAGTTCGGAGTCAAGCAGACACCATCAAAGACCTTAAGTCTGAGAAGGAAAAGCTGTCTGAAGACCTTCGCACTGCTACTGCCAATGCTGACATGCTAAAGGAAGCAAATGAGGAGTTGAAGAAGAATCAGGAGGAAAGCAACACAAAAGTTGCTACTCTAGAGGGAGCCATCAGAGACCTCCGGGAAAAGTTGTCCGGAGTGGAGAAAGACCTTACTGCCTCAAAAGAAGAGACCAAGGCAAAGGACAAGATTATCACCAACCTAACTACTGACAAGATTGCTCTTGAGAATGCAACATCCAAGGCTGCCGAGGAGAAAACCACTTTGTTAAGGGATCAAGAGGCTACGATCCAAGCCAGGATCAATGCCTATGCCAACCAGATGATTAAAAGCGAAGAGCTATTGATTGAGAAGGTGAGGTCTGACATGGTTCTACTCTTTCATGAAAAATATCCGAAGAGGAACCTAGGGGACTTGTGGCGTTATGTAGACGATGATGACCTTCCATATCATACAATGGCCGAAGAGGATCAGGATGGAGTCTCCAGTGCGTCCTCATCCGATGATGAAGAGCATACCGGGGAGAGCCCAGATGAAGAGAAAGACGATCCCAAAGGCAAGAAGGTAGAGGAAGGGAAAAGCGACTCCAAAGGCAAGAAGGTGTATGAAGGTGAGCCATCTTCAAAGGCTCAACCTTAACTTATGATTTACTTTGTTTATTTTTTATTCAGACTAAAGTCCTTGGAAGGCCAAGGCACTCCTTTTTGTAATGGTGTTCGGTGCTCGACCTGACAGGTTTTTTATGCTGTATCTTGACTATTTAAAAGTCCTTGGAAGGCCAAGGCAAGTTTAAGTTATTTCATTCAATGAATATCTCTGTTTTGTGCAACCATCATCTTCTTTCATTGTTCATTTTAATTTTGATAGCCAGAGTTTAAGTAGCCTTTAGTTGTTGCATTGTGAGAGTGTTTAAATTCTCCGGCTAGAGTTTAAATAGCCCTTAGATATTTCAGTCCGGATAGTATGACAAGGGACGGATAGTATGACAAGGGACAAAACTTTAAAAAATACTTAGAAAAATTTTAAGAAGGCATTGAATTTTATTTAACAGCCCGGACACCTCATTAAAACCTCTCCGTGCCACCGAGGAGGAAAAAGTATGCCCCCAAATATTTACATGGATGTTTAAACAAGTAAATATTTATACAAGTGTTATTCCAAGTACATCCGGAGATGCTCGATATTCCAAGGATGTGTTAGAACTCTGCCATCTTTGTCTTCCAACCAATAAGTTCCAGGCTTAATTCTTTCAACAACGATATACGGACCCTCCCAAGTTGGGGCCAGCTTTCCGAAGAGCTTTTCTTTAATGTGTAAGAAGACCTTCTTTAATACTTTGTCCCCAGGTTGGAAATCTCTTCTTTTAACTTTAGAATCAAACCCGCTTCTCATCAAACCTTGATAATGTGCAACTCTAAGGTGAGCTTTAACTCATCTTTCTTCTATCAAATCAAGTTGACCTCTGATTGCCACCTCATTAGCATGTTCGGAGAAGTTGTGAACACGAAAAGAGGGGAGAGTTGCCTCTATGGGAGCTACTGCATCCATCCCATAGACCAAGGCAAAGGGTGATTCTTGTGTTGCAGCCCCAGGTGTTGTCCGGTAGGCCCACAAGACCTCTTGTAAATAACTAGGCTATTTCCCAGCAGCCCCTTCCAATTCTTCTTTAAGCCGGACGGTATAGTTCTATTAGCCACTTCAACTTGCCCATTTTCTTGTGGGTGGAAAGGTGAAGAAAAACAATGCTGTATACCCCTCGAGGCACAGAAGCTCTCCATTTCTCTATTGTCGAACTGTGGCCCATTGTCCGTTGTTATTTTCTGTGGGACACCAAATCTGCAACATATGTTGGACAGAATGAATTTTATAACAGCTTTTGATGTTGTCCATGCTAGAGGAGCTGCTTCTATCCACTTCGAGAAGTAGTCTATGGCCATAATTTTAGTTTTGCGCCCTCCGGACGCCACAGGGAGAGGCCATACTAAATCCAATCCCCATCGAGCAAAAGGAATAGGCTCAGAAATTGATTCTAAAGGAATGGATGGTACATGAATTTCATTGCTGTACCTCTGGCATGGGTCACACCTCCTCACCAATTCCTTAGCATCTTTCATGATTGATGGCCAATAGTAACCGGAGAGTAAAACTCTTCTTTTTCAAGCTCTAAACCCACAATGGGCTGATCCCTCACCATCATGCAATTCGGAAAGGACCATTTGTGATTCTTCATCCCCCAAACAGCGTAGGAGAGGTTTACTGTAAGATTTCTTGTATAAAACTTCTCTCAATATGATGAAACCACGAGCCTTGTGTTTCAATGTTCTGGCTAGTGACTTATCCGGAGGCACAACACCATCGGAGAGATATTGTATGAGAGGAAACCTCCAGTCTTGAGGTTGTTTCACTTGTATTTCAAAAATTTCCTCTTCTTTAACCTTACAAAGTTGGATGGAGGAGCTTTCAAGCACATGGATCCATGGGTATGACTCCGTATAGGCTATGGTTGCTAGTGAGTCTGCTAGCTCATTTTCTGCCCGGGGAATGTGTTCATAGACAACACTTTTAAACTTAAGCGCTTCATCATTGAGGAGGAGTAAATACTTCACAAGTTGCTCTTTCTTAGCCTCAGAGTGGCCTTGGGCATGGTGGATAAGTAGTTGGGAGTCACTTAACAGCTTCACCCTCTTGGCCCCACAAATGTGGGCTAACTTTAACCCAGCTATAGCTGCTTCGTATTCAGACTCGTTATTAGATCCCCTGAAAGGAAAACAAATAGCCTGGTACATCTTATCTCCGTACGGGGAAGTTAAACATACTCCTGCACCACATCCCATTGTGCTAGATCCACCATCTGTCCGGACGACCCATACTTTTTTATCTTTTATATCGGTAGCTTGCTCTGAATCCTTGTCGGAGTGGAATTCGACCAAAAAATCAGCCACAGCTTGGGCTATGACTGCTGTTCGGGGAGAAAAGTCTATGTCAAAGTCCCCCAACTCTACTGACCACTTAGTCATTATGCTCGAAATGTCTGATTTTTGAAGGACATTCTTTAGGGGAAAAGAGGTCCGGACGATGATAGGATGAGACTGGAAATAAGGCCTCATCTTCCTTGCAGCTACCACCAGGGCTAATGCCAATTTTTCAAGTTTTAAGTAACGCTTCTCTGCATCTATCAAGCTTTTTCTGATGTAGTACACTCGATGGGGATGACTATCGACCTCTCTTACCAGCACAGCACTGATGGCACAACTTGAAACTGCCAAGTATACAAAGAGAGTCAACCCATCGACTGGCTTGAACAAAGTTTTGGGGGAGGACAGGTGTTTCTTGATCTCATTGAAAGCCTCATCGCACTGCGGGGTCCAATCAAAGCCCTTTGCACCCTTCAAAGTTTGAAAGAAAGGAGCACACCTGTCCGAAGACCTTGAGATAAATCTGTTTAAGGCAGCTAACCTCCCCGTTAACCGTTGTACTTCTTTAATATTTCGAGGAGGTTCCATCTGGAAAAGAGCATTTAGCTGGTCCGGGTCGGGCTGTATTCCATGCTCACTTATGATATAGCCTAGAAACTTCCTGGACTGCACTCCGAACACACACTTTTCAGGGTTTAACTTCAAATTCACTTTTACCAAGTTGGCAAAAGTTTCTTGGAGATCGGACAAGTGCAACTGCTCATGTACGCTCTTCACCATCATGTCATCAATGTACACTTCCATATTTCTTCCAATTTGATCAGCAAATGCCTTGTTGACTAACCTCTGATAAGTAGCCCCAGTATTTTTCAGACCAAATGGCATAACTTTGTAGCAATGAAGGCCTCTGTCTGTGATAAATGTGGTATGCTCTTGATCCCTTGGATCTACTTGAATCTGATTGTATCCGGAGAAAACATCCATAAAGGAAAGCAGCTTGTTCCCAGAGGTAGAGTCTACTAACTGATCAATCCTTGGGACCGGATACAAGTCTTTTGGGCAAGCTCTATTGAGGTCTGTGAAGTCAATGCACATGCGCCACTTGCCATTCTTCTTTTTCACCAAGACAGGATTGGCAGTCCACAAAGGGTATTGAGACTTCTTGATATGCCCCATCTTTGTGAGCCTGTCAACCTCTTGTACAATGACATCAGCTTTTTCTTTGGAAAAAGCTCTTCTTTTTTGAACTACTGGTGTTACGTCTCTCCGGACTGATAGTTGATGTGATATTACTTCTAATGGGACTCTAGTAACATCAGCATTGCACCAAGCAAAAACGTGCTGATGGTTTTTTAAAAACTTCAACATTTCATTCTTCAACATAGGTGGCATTTTAGATCCTATCTTGACACTTTTCCCATCTTCCAAACAGTGTGTTTCTACCTCTTCAACTGGTATCAACACTCCGGGGGTCTCCCTGGGGTCATCAATTTCACCCTCACCCCTAGAAAGGCCCTCAAACTGCTATTGTTCATTGATACGGACTGCCCCTAGCATTCGAGGAGCCAAGGCAGTGGCATAACATTCTCTTCCAATCTTTTGGCTGCTCCGGACAACTCCAACCTGCCCCTGAACAGCATACTTCAAGCATTGGTGGACTGTTGAAGCCACTGCATGCATCCTAGAGAGCCAAGACCTCCCCAGAATAGCATTGTAGCAAGTGGGACAATCCACCACAATAAAGAGTATTCTGACTATTTTCTTGAAAGGGCCCTTGCCCAATAACACCTCTTCTTCGAACTCTCCGATCACATCTGCTGAGCTGCCTGTGAAGCCCACGATTGACCTGTCCGAATTCTGAATTGCAGCTAGATTTTTCCTTTTCTTGTAAGTGGTTAGGAAAAGGATATTGGCTGAGCTTCCAGTATCCACCAGGATTTGTCTTATGTCATTGCCCCTTATAGATGCTCCCATGACAACAGCATCCTCATGAGGGCCAGCAATGTTTCTTAAATCATCTTCATCAAACACAATGAAGGGAAATGAGTTTGGTGACTGATAGGATGTCATGCCTCCTTCTAGCTGGGAGGCTAAATTATGAACATGCCTCATCCTCGAAGAAGCAGTAGGAGTTGTCATAGTGTCTCCTCCAAAAATTGTAAGCGACTCGAAAAACTTAATGAGCCCGGAGACTGATCTAGAACATTCCTCTATAGCACCCACTCTGTTTCGAGTTGGATCAGGGTCCAAGTATTCAGATTCCACGTCAAACCTTTCAACTATAACCATGGCCCCCTCCGGAGCAGCATTACTTGGACCAACCCGGTGAGTGTTGTCAGGCATGTTGCCTCCTCTTCTTTTAACGTAAGCTCCCAGCTTCCCCCTTTCAATCAAGTTTTGAACTTCTTGCTTCAATGCTATACAGTCATCGGTGGTATGACCAATATCATTGTGATATTGGCAAAAAGAGTTGTTGCGATGCTCCCTGGGATACTGCAGTGTTGCCGGTCTCCGGTAATGCACCTCATCCTTTGTTTTATCAAAAATGGTGGCCACACTTTCTTTTAACTCCGCGAACCACTCCGGTTGCACCCATGGCCCTCTTTTATTTCTGGATTGCTGACTCTGAGCAGGAGCAGCTGGCTGAGACTGAGCTTTTGCTCTACCATGCCCCTGTCCGGTTTCTCTTGCTTTGTTCCCGGACTGATTTTGATTGGGACTTGGTGCCACTGGGGTAGACCTCACCTGCCTGTGCACCCTGGTTTTCTTTGTGTCATCAACATTTATCTGTTTGCCAACCTGATTCAGCAACCCTCCCCAGGTCATGGCCTTCTTCCTGGTTACTGAATCAGCTAGATTTCCTGGATTCAAACCTTGCCTTAGGGATGCTATTGCCACCTGTTCGAAGCAATCAGCCAACCCATTCTTGGTGTTCACAAAACGACTTATATATTCTTTCAATGATTCATTTGGTTCCTGGGCACAATGGATTATTGTGTCTCCATTGCCCTTCAGTTCTTTACTCCCTACGAACTGCCTTCGAAAGGCCACCCAAAACGTATCGAAATCTTTAATACAACCATGAGGCAGGCTGTTGTACCATTTCAGAGCACTCCCCGTAAAGGATTGGGAGAATGCCCTACAAAGTAGTTTATCATCATCGTAAAACTTCATCATGAAGTTTTTAAATTGCTCCAGATGGTTGTCCGGATCAGTACTGCCATCGTACTTCTCTATTTTGGTGCTGTCAAACCTCTTGGGGAGGTTTCCGGACAGAAATTTAGAAGACAATGGAGATTGCCTCCAATTCCTTCCACGACTGAACACAATATCCTCATTGGGAGTTGCAAAGATACCTGGTTCATCGTGGAAGGCAAAGGGATCCATCAGCATCTTGTCCACATGCCTCCGGCTGTGTGATGACCATTTTCCAATATTCTTCTTCATTTTTCCATGTCTATCCCTTTTTCTTGAATACTTTTTGATCTGCCTTTGTTTCTTTCTAGTTCGACCCTCATCGCTGCTAGAGGACAAGGATTTTTCAACTCCCTCACTGTCCGAAGAGCTATCAGAAGATTCTGAGCTCGAGTCAGAACTCTCCACAGGCTTGGACCGGTGAGACTTTTTAGAACTGGCATGAGTCTTTTTGGTGCTCACATGAGTTTTTGAAGACCCATGCTCTCTGGGGTTATCGGTGTGATGAGCAACCGATGCTTTGGATTTTTCTTTCACGCCCATCTTGGCCTTTTCAGCCCTCAGAGCTTCTATTTCACACTTTAGCCTATCACGTTCTTCGACAGTGTATTCATCGTTCTCTTCCACCACTTCGAGCAAAGCCGGTGGTAGCTCTGGATTGTCCGGATTCATTCGGACAGATTTTCTTAGTTGGTTTTGAATGCTTGATTCAGGCACCTTCGTGCTCCCACTGTGGTCGCCAATTTGGTGTGGATAATAATCGCCTGAGGGTAGGCTGGTAATTTCAGTTGGTGTTTTAAGGAAGTATGTGGGTGTTAAGAGTTTAAAGTAGAGAGTAGAGAGATAATTAAGCAGCTTGGTAGCAGTTAATTTTCCTTACCTCTAGTTAATGCAGGTGGTTGGGTATTTATACCCTGATGTTTGGGCCCTTATCATGTTCAAAGACCCATGAGCTCTAAGCAGGAGAGCAATTAGCTTAGTCAAGAAGTGTTTAGGTTTTTTAGTACTTTTGTCATAGTTCGAACAGTCCTATGGTCATAGTGTTCAAAGTGATCTGTCCGGTTCATGTGATCTGTCCGATATGTCCGGTTTGGAGGCCTTGGACTGATCTGTCCGTGTCCGGGGAGCATGCTGAATTCGGACTCATCAATACTAACAATCTCTTCCATAGCATCGATATGCTTCTCCGGTGTCATCGTGGCTACACGTGGCTGATACGCTGCTATCTGATCATATCACTCATGATCAATTCCGTGAATGTGCACTCGAGGCCTTCCACCAACATACGTATCATCGTCTATCGTAGCCACGTTACACACTGTATACCCTAGGTTATTCTTAACCCAAACATGATACATCGGGTCTGTACCATCTTTTCTACCTTCAGATAAAAAAACCTAAAATCGTGAAAAGATGGTGCTTCCAATTCTCCCAAATCAAAGAATACCATGTAAACTTTTGGCTATGTTTTTACCAGCTTTTCTGGCAGTAGTAGGACATATATGACACGATAGCATCTGAATGTGTCTCATTTTACGGGTCACGCGGTCAGGATAGTAAGGCATGACTATGTCAAATGACTTAAAGAGTATGCTCATTCCAACTGACCGGTTGAAATGGCCACACACCCCGTATATAATCGTACGAAAGAAATATTACATGGAAGACATTAAATAGTTAGTATATATAGAAGTTACTGAAAGATAATATAGATTAATAAAACATAATGAAACTTACATTAGGTACGTTGTACATAGAAAGGGTGTGTTTCAAATCTGCGCGAACAAACTGAGAAGAACTCACTTTATGTGAAGCATAGCAGCAGATATGCGGTAGGGCTAAAGCAAACGCGTTCTACAAAAGAGCACTGAAAGGCCTAAAGTGATAAACAAGTGTTAAAGTTGTACCAAAATTAGTTGACCACAATTATACCTACCAATTGTGTGATACTGGTTTACAAACTGTATGTAATCAAGCAAAATACTATTGGCAATTTTGTTAGTGCATATAGTGGCTTCTAAAACATATAAGATATACTCTTGGGTAGCGTGATCACACATGAGATCGGTGGCCCTACTATCATCATATCTCACTGATAAAAAATGTCATCTGTAACCTATACAAGGTCACATTACTCCCGTTTCGAAAGATACTACCTAGCTTAGATGGTCGTATACCTAACATACTACCGTAGGTCCTCAACTTCCCCACCTCATCATTAAAAGTAAGAACTTCGAAAGTGTTACATGTAACCGATAAACCGGTGATGACATGGACGTCGTCGAGAGTAACAGTCGTCTCACCAAAGGAGAAATGTAATTAAAATGTCTCGTAATACCAACACTCAAAAAACACTTCTAACAAATGAATGTTAGTATACCAACGGGATAAAGAATCAATAAGAAGGCCGAAAATGGTATCTATAACCCTAGTCTGGAGTCTAGTCTGATTACGACTCAAGTCCCACTTTCAAAGGTTTTCGTACAAGAGAAGCAACATAAGCTGACTATCTCCTACAATATGTAATAACACAAAAACTGTAAACAATATAGTTGTATATTAAAATTAAGCTGAAACTAAATTAAAGATTAAAGTTGTAAAAAACCTTACATCTTCGTAAAAAACATTATACTACTCGTGGATGGCGTAAATTCGTGATTATTTTATTTATTTTCGTTCTTATATAAATCTCTAGGTTTTTTTATTAAACTTTCTCCCCTTATATTTTAGGCTTGATTTTTAAGAATTTCCTTTTTTGAGGAAGTGTACTCTGAAAGGATAAACGTTATAAATTTTGTGTTTCTTAATGATCACCGGCCAATTTTGTGGTGAAATTCGTACAAAATTAGCGAATGACTTTTTGACATCTCTTTTCGTTGATGTAAAGCCAATTTTGTGGTGAAATTCGGACAAAATTAGCGAATGACTTTTTGACATCTCTTTTGGTTGATGTAGGGCTCATTACTTGATTGATTTTTTTTTTCGGAGGGAACCCGCAGCCGCTACGCAGAGTGTAATGAGTACGTACAGGATAAACCCTCAGTCTGACGCGATAGCCTGCAAACCAACTCCAGTAGGTAAACCACACAAGGTGACAGGCTCAGCCGAGAAAGCGTATGTAGAGGGACTCGAACTCATGACCTTTTGGTTATAAGAATACCATACTCAACCAACTCGACTACCCCTTGGGGTTAGGCTCATTACCTTATGTAATTACTATTGTAAAACAATAAGTCAAGAAAAACAAACATATGTAAAGTAATAACCTCCTTACTCCCTGGCTATTCATTTCAGACCATTGAGGGGTGACGAGGAAGCAATAAAGTCATTACCTTAGTACCCTGAGCATCTTGTTTCGCATTCTAATTTCTCTCGCAAGCAATTGAGGAAAACTCCAACTCCAACTCTAGGGAGTTAAATCACGGGTTATATTTGTATTTAATTATTTTGAAATGGTGATATACAACCTAAGAATTGTAGTAAACAATAGGCGGTGCTAGGCTTACTTGTTAGTAATTGTATTTGTCCCTGCTGGTCACATAATTTCAGGTTCCATGATTGGAAATATTAGAAGGCAGGAGGTTGTCAGTATGGTAAGAGCACTTTTAGGCTTTCTGGATAGCTTTGATTTTTCTGATGAACTAGTTCACTCCACAAGAATGCTTTTTCTTTGCAGGTGCCTCCTCTTTTTCTAGATGTACATCGAAATCAATTTGTCCTTGACAGTAAGCAACTAAGTTACACTCTTGAGTAAGTTGGATATGTTGCTTGAGCGTGATGATGGATTTTTTTTAACATGGCTGGAATCAGCATTAGCTGAAAGGAGCATTATTTTATACTTTTGTTTGCTCATTTACGGGTTTGCTAAGAAGAACTCAGAGGGTTTTTAAGGGCTTTAGAAATGGTATGTATTGTCCCGTGAAGTTTAATATTTAAAAGGAATACCTCAAAATTGAAAATGGTAGTTATTGTAAAAAAGTTCAAAACAAAACTAGGAGATTTAATATCTTCATTTTCCTCTACTGTGTCATAACAATTTCCTTTTGTACATTTCAAAAGAAGGAAACAATTATTCTATTTATTAGTAGTACCTTCACCTACGTGCAGTGTGTGTTGCACCTGGCTCAAGGACATTCCAGCTGCTTGAGTCCGTCAAAGGACATTACAGCCTAATATCGAGATGGGCGAAGTATATGACCAAATGATATTACAGCCTTTGACGCCTACAATTGCAAGTTCACCCGAGAGCCCTAAGAAATGCATAGGATTTCTTCCTTAGTTTGATATAAAACAATAAAAGGATTTATACTTTTTAAGGTAAGTTTGATCCATTTTATTACTTAATGAGTAGGAAGAGCAAAAAGATACGTTTGCTAGACAAGTAGGGACAGTGCTATTTGAATTGCTATGTCCCTTAATGTAAGGAGAGTGAAGGTCATTGAGAGTTTTAAGGATCTTTATTGCAGGTTATTTATCAGAGCAAGCTTTTGTCACCTTACAAGGAATTTGTATATTTATTCTTTGATTTCAAATTTTTACGTAAATTATTAATCTTCTTTAAGTGATGGGTTTCAACTCCTCTTTGTCTTGGGAAAATATTGTTTAATTGTATTGTTATGAACAAAATTTGTTATTGGATTGGGAAACATATACTTCAATAAAGTTTTACATGGGAAAAAATTATCGTAGACACAATATCAGTGTGTTAGTGTGGATGATGTTGGTGATGGCGGTGGCTTTCTAGTGTTCATGTATTGCTCAATATCTTCATTTGGTATAATTTTATTCGAGTTTTATTAAACTCTGACTATATATGCAACTACAACTGTTAGTGTATTAAGTGTTAGGAAATGTTATTTGGCATGTTTTTTTCCATAGACTTTACTTGTCAGTATCGACCAATCTGTTTATTCTATTAGGATAAACTCAATGGTTGTTTTTAACATTCATGTAAAACGCTTTGCTCTTTTCTTTCAGGATTTTAAATAATAACACTTCTGAATTTCATTAAACTGTGTATATGATATTAAATTATCAATCTACCACAAATGTATTGAAAATGTATAAGAAAACACTGGTTGATCCTAACATTAGTAAATTTCAATATTAATTGAAGTCCACAATGATACCAGTGTACATTTGATGGTAGTATAGATAATTTCCAGAAGCTTTTGCACATATTTTATTCAATGGAAATCTCATACACAATCACAAAGCTGAACTATCTGTCTCAGTCTTGTATTTTTCCTGATCCTTGTTTGTTCAAAGTCACATGTGCAGATTTGTGTCTTCCTAAGGCTACTGCAGTATACAAAGTAGCATCACTTGCTTCTCAAAGAGGTATACCTCTTATTGCTGATGCTGGTATATTAAACTCCGGACACGTAGTCAAGGCTTTGGTCCTTAGGGAATCTACTGTAATGATGAGAAGCCTTTTAGCCGGAAGCACTGAAGCTCCAGGGGCTTATAAGCTGAAGAATGTCCATGTATAGATGATACTCTGTTGATTTCTCACTCGGAATGTTTCTGTTGTTTACATCAAATTTTTAGTGTTAGATACACATTAAAGAGGCCGAATCATAAAACAGTTTCATTGCATCAAGATAGAGTGAAACTATGTTATCCAACTATTGAGAATCAGTCAGCCTTTAATGTTAAGTACGCGTAGCATAGTGGGATGCACCGGATCCTTGGATGTTATTTTCGTGTAGTGTTTTGTACAAGTTCAATCCTAAATTCTTTCCAAATTATCTAGATATTGCGATTATTGATGCTGTGTTTTTTTTGTTTTCTCTATATTTTTTTTGTTCCTGTGTTTTCTAAATATAGTTTGTGTCTTGTGTTCGTTTGTTCTCTATATATTGTTTCAAGAACTGCTTATTTCCTTTTATTTTTAAAATAATTTCAGTATTATAGCTTTCAGTTTTAGTATGTTTTAATTCCTGCTTTTGTTTGGTTGATTAATTACTTTAGGAATGTTATTTGCATATTACTATTGCTTTTACTTATCAACGAAATGGAGTGTTTGTAATGGAGGGTTTGTAGATCGCAAGTATAAGAATGTTTTAAGCAATTCTCATAGGTTGAACATGACGAATAGATTCTTTAATATGCTTTTGGTCTTATTTTGAGATTTCATTGGCTCATAAGCCACCGAGAAGTGAATGTAAATATCAAGGAGAATGTTAGTATTAGTCTTTTGTTGGTTTAATTAGACTAATAAATATAATGCTATATTTTATATTTTCGAATTATAAAATATAGCTATATAGCAATGAAGTTTATTTTATATTTTAAATTTTCATTAAATTTAACAACAGATTTACATTGACTATTACAACGAAAATTTAGTGCATTTTTTACAACTAAATGACAACGATGTTTACAACGGCGGACATGCCAACATATTTAACCATCTGACAAAATTGGTGCAACGATATTACAAAAACCTTGCAACTGCTTGACATAAAGATTTGATCAATCTATATGGAGCAGGTTTAATCCGAAAAAATAAATAGAAATAAGAAAGAGCGAATGATGTAGCTCAAACCTCAAGTGCACGGTAGACACTATTCTTCTCCCAATCAAAGTTCTGTTTTTCTGCTTCGGTGACAATTTCCATGACAGCAACGCAAGACATATCATTATTGTCAAATATTGGAATGACAATGGAACCAAGAACTTGGTGATCAACTACATAGTACGCCCGCAAGTACTTCTTTTTATAAAAGATTAACTTGGAGGTCCATTCCGGAACTCCAGAGGTAAACACTCTGCCAGGAAGTCATAGTCTACCAATATTTTCTATGTTCGTAGAGAAAAAATATTTCCTGGACACATTACGATACCCAGAAAGTTCCTCATAAAAAAAAAGGGTTGATCATAAGTGCTCAACACTATGATCTGCCACTTGAAAAGGAGACCAAACTTGAGCCAAAGTGACTCCTTGACATGACTCCTTTAACAAAGATAATGCCTTCAATATCATCCAACGTGAATCCAATTAACCTGGTAATGGGCACATCTAAAACTTGGTTTTGGGGAGAATCATTAACAACCTCTTCTCTACTACAACCATTCATATAATTAGAAATTTTAGGAGGCCCACTCGGTTCCGCAGCTAGCCATGCTTCTTCAAAATTCAAGTCCGCAAAACCTTCATAAGGCATAGTAGATTGAAACTTCGACATCTCAAAATCAGCAGCGGATGGACTGTTGCACAATCCAACCAAATCATCCAAATTCATAACGGATGGACTGCTCACCATCCAACCAAATCATCCATATCCATGACTTGCAAAGTTGATAAGTGAATCCTAAAAAACCAAGATCTTTAGATGTCTATCCAAAAATATCCAAAATCCAATAAAATTTATGTGTAAACAAACAAAAACTATTAGTTAGTAAATAGACAACTTAGACTAAATCATAATAAATTTAGCTTAATACTTCAAACAGATTATGTGGGTAGATAATCGAACTTCAACACTTATATCTATATACACTACAACAGCTAAATTTAAACAACCAATAAACTCATTCATAAAACTTTAACCCAAGATCTTTGCCTCATACATAACAACTAGGTAAAAAAATTGCAACTCAAGCAATACACAACATAAAAAAATTCCAAACAAGATGTTTAACCTTAATTCTCGATTAAACTATATAGGGTATAAATAAATAACTAAAACATAACCCCAAATAAAAAACCATTGGGAAAGTATCACTGTTTAAGTGGAAAATGAACTTGGAACTGCAGGGATGAAACAAATGAACAGAATAGATGGTTTAAATATTTGTTACTCTAATGGTATCTCTAAATTGGATATAGAAACCCATTACCTCACCATTACTGAAATCTTTCTAAACGGAAGGTCTTTTTGGTTTCTATCGGGCATAGTTAGCTGTTGTCGTAAGCTACTCTCCTCTGGCATGAGTTTGAAAGAGAGCAGAACGAAGCAGCCAACTGGATTGCGAAGGCTATTATGAAATCTAAGGAATTAATAGATTTTAACCATCTTCAAGCTCCAGCAAAGCTTGGACCCATTGATTTCCTTGAAGAATTGGGGGTTATGTATCTTCGTGTTGATTCAAATCAATAATTCTGAGTAAATTAGAAAGAGGTTTACCTTATTCTGCTCCTTCGTCAACTGCTTCGATTTGGTGTTCAATCCCTTTAATTGAATCAGTTCTGCTGAGTTTCTTCTGGTTAGGGTTTCAATAATCGATTGGGTTTCAATAATCAACTGGGTCTTGGAAGTGAAATGTATGGTTTTAAACAATTTATCGAGATAAATGAGACTATGGATATGTTCAGGTATAGAAGCTGAAAGGGCGAGCTTTGGGTATGGAGAAGAGAGCTCTATGTTGAAGATATGTTTTTTTAGTCTGATAGTCAATAATGAATATAACCCATCAATAATGTACTTTGTATTTTCAATTTGTGAATAAAATAAAACAAATTTGCTTGAAAAATAAAATAAAAAATGAACAGAATATCAAAACAAGAAGTGTAATCCTTAAGATTAGCATAATTAATGTACATCTAAGTATGTAGAACTAAAACTCTAAAACTCCAAAACAATTAAAAAAAACTATTTATTTGAGTTAAAAGTATGTTTTCGAGAACAACAATAACTAGTGATGATCCAAAAATAGAACAAGAAAGCACCAACCAACTCTTATTGAAATTAAGATACTCATGCTTTCTATATAAAAACATTTATAAGTTAAACATAAAAACTAATAAAACTAAAAAAAAGATTAGGGAGAACATGTTATATTGATGATAAGTTATATTGATGATAAGTTTCGTGATATAAATCAAAACAACAATTTGCAAAACTATAAACTGTTTGGATGTGTAAAACTGATCAAATAGAGAAAAAGCTTACGGATATATAAAATAACAAGGGGAATTTCTCACAAAAAAATGTTAGTGTTTAATCTTAAATTTAAAATTAATAATAGACAAAAATTTAAACTTTTCAATGAATAGTAACAAATATTTACAACAAATATAGGTTTAAACAACTTATTTATTTCTGAGTAAATTAGAAAGAGGTTTACCTTAAGATTAGCATAGTTAATTTACATCTAAGTATGTAGAACTAAAACCTTAAAACTCCAAAAACAATTAAAAAAATTATTTATTTGAGTTAAACGTATGTTTTCGAGAACAACAATAACTAGTGATGATCCAAAAATAGAACAAGAAAGCAATAACCAACTCTGATTGAAACTAAGATACTCATGCTTTCTATATTAAAACATTTATAAGTTAAACATAAAAACTAATAAAACTAAAAAAAAAAGATTAGGGAGAACCTGTTATATTGATGATAAGTTATATTGATGATAAGTTTCGTGATATAAATCAAAACAAGAATTTGCAAAACTATAAACTGTTTGGATGTGAAAAACTGATCAAATAGAGAAGAAGCTTACTGATATATAAAATAACAAGGAGAACTTCTCACAAAAAAATGTTAGTGTTTAATCTTAACTTTAAAATTAATAATAGGAAAAAATTTAAACTTTTCAATGAATAGTAACAAATACTTACAAAAAATATAGGTTTAAACAACTTATTTATTTCTCAGTAAATTAGAAAGAAGTTTACTTTAAGATTAGCATAGTTAATTTACATCTAATTATGTAGAACTAAACCTTAAAATTTAAAAAAAAATTAAAAAAATTATTTATTTGAGTTAAAAGTATGTTTTCGAGAGCAACAATAACTAGTGATGATCCAAAAATAGAACAAGAAAACACCAACCAACTCTTATTGAAATTAAGATACTCATGCTTTCTATATAAAAACATTTATAAGTTAAACATAAAAACTAAAAAAAAAGATTAGGGAGAACCTTTATATTGATGATAAGTTATATTGATGATAAGTTTCGTGATATAAATCAAAACAAGAATTTGCAAAACCATAAACTGTTTGGATGTGTAAAACTGATCAAATAGAGAAAAAGCTTACTGATATATAAAATAACAAGGGGAACTTCTCACAAAAAAAATGTCAGTGTTTAATCTTAAATTTAAAATTAATAATACACAAAAATTTAAAATTTTCAATGAATAGTAACAAATACTTACAACAAATATAGGTTTAAACAACTTATTTATTTCTTAGTAAATTAGAAAGAGGTTTACCTTAAGATTAGCATAGTTAATTTACATCTAAGTATGTAGAACTAAAACCTTAAAACTCCAAAAACAATTAAAAAAATTATTTATTTGAGTTAAAAGTATGTTTTCGAGAACAACAATAACCAGTGATGATCCAAAAATAGAACAAGAAAGCAATAACCAACTCTTATTGAAACTAAGATACTCATGCTTTCTATATAAAAACATTTATAAGTTAAACATAAAAACTAATAAAACTAAAAAAAAAGATTAGGGAGAACCTGTTATATTGATGATAAGTTTCGTGATATAAATCAAAACAAGAATTTGCAAAACTATAAACTGTTTAGATGTGTAAAACTGATAAAATAGAGAAAAAGCTTACTGATATATATAAAATAACAAGGGGAACTTCTCACAAAAAAAATGTCAGTGTTTAATCTTAAATTTAAAATTAATAATAGACAAAAATTTAAACTTTTCAATGAATAGTAACAAATACTTACAACAAATATAGGTTTAAATAACTTATTTATTTTTGAGTAAATTAGAAAGAGGTTTACCCTAAGATTTGCATAGTTAATTTACATCTAAGTATGTAGAACTAAAACCTTAAAACTCCAAAAACAAATAAAAAAATTATTTATTTGAGTTAAAAGTATGTTTTCGAGAACAACAATAACCAGTGATGATCCAAAAAATTAGAACAAGAAAGCAATAACCAACTCTTATTGAAACTAAGATACTCATGCTTTCTATATAAAAACGTTTATAAGTTAAACATAAAAACTAATAAAACTAAAAAAAAAGATTAGGGAGAACCTGTTATATTGATGATAAGTTATATTGATGATAAGTTTCGTGATATAAATCAAAACAAGAATTTGCAAAACTATAAACTGTTTGGATGTGAAAAACTGATCAAATAGAGAAGAAGCTTACTGATATATAAAATAACAAGGGGAACTTCTCACAAAAAAAATGTTAGTGTTTAATCTTAACTTTAAAATTAATAATAGACAAAAATTTAAACTTTTCAATGAATAGTAAGAAATACTTACAACAAATATAGGTTTAAACAACTTATTTATTTCCTCGTTCGCCTGCATTATCATTATAAATCTTGCAAACAAAATCATAAACTCCATCATATTGTCCATCGTATTGTTCTAAAATATAACATATTATAAACTCCATCATGGCTGGATGAGCCTAAATGGATCTAAAGTTAGAGATATAAATCAAACAAAATAAGATCTTGGGTTGGAATGAAAAAATATCTATACAAAAAGAGTTGTTTCAATAATACGGGAATATTCAACAAAAAATTTGACCGCCTTCGATAATATATTTCTCCAACAAAAGGCCTTGCATCGTTTGAAAACGAGCATATGCCAAAAGATATTACCCCTAAGGGACAAGAATCTGCTGATTAAGAACTGACTAAGAACTTCATAAAGCTTCAACCTCAACACTCCGAGTAGCTTCTTTCCCGTTGAAGGAAAATTCATTAAGTCTCATGAAAATTATTAGATTAAACTTGGAGGTACTCGAGCCGAACCCTAGCGTATGAGTGGATCCATAGGTAACATAGAAGTTACTTTCAGAATCAAACCGTCATTATCGATAAATATTAAGGGTCAAACTTATTGCTCTACAAATAGATATGAGACTGTAAGTCAACATTCATTTTGCTTAACATATTTTGTCATAAAACGTTTTACAACTCCACTCATTTATGTTACAGACAATACACAACACCTTCATGCTTGAGAGTTTTCTGTTCGGTAATAATATTGATTTTCCCAGTTTGGGACCATTTTTCCATGGTTGTTCACCCATCGACAATTCTCAAAATATCGAGGAGGCCACAACCAAAGAAAACTCATAACTATCAACTTAAAATGTATCTTATTAATAAACTTAAATTGAGTTATTATCGAGCAAGACTTGTACAACATGAGTCAGAATTCTTTGCAAGAGCTCCATATTTTATGGTCGCTCTACAAAAGTCAAAAGATGTTAGCATCTTGGTCCTCAACCTTTAAGAGGTGTAAAATCAGGCCTTAATGGGAAAATACGGGAACAATAGAGAAAAAGCATATAGGTCATAATCTTTAGCTATATAATATGGAGAAAATATAGGAAAAGACTGTCAAGGGAGCGAGCCGAACATCCAGTCCAACAATGAGGTCCAAAAACTTATCAATAAATGCCTAAAGGTTGTGCAGGAAAGCGCATACATTTTTTAGAAAGATCAGTTAGAAAGGGACATTTATTTAATATATATGAGATTAGACCACTCTCTTTAGAGTGCACCTTTTTATATATATATATATATATATATATATATATATATATATATATATATATATATATATATATATATTATCTCTAGATACAAAGTAAATGTTTTTATATACAATAACATAAATTTCATTATAATCTTATCACTCTCTAGATATTATGACCTTATAATCTTCAAGTATTTCCTTGTTCATGTCTTAAACTTCAAGTCCTTTATTTTTCATGCCTTAGATTTGTACTTGAGTTGATTAGCTTTCATTTTACTTGTCATGATGATATATGTCTAGTTATGTTGATATGGCCTTGATACTTGTCAATTCTATGTATAACAACATGTGGTTCTTAATCTTATATAGGAAAAGTAATATGATTTTAATATGATAACTTAGCTTAGAGTTCGTTGATATGTTGATTTAAATCTAATTAAGTTTGTCAATTTGAATGATTTCCAAATCATTAAGTTGAGTATTTTCCGAGACGTCAAGTGGAATGCATCCAATTCGTCAATTAGAATTTCTTTCAGGTCGTCAAGCTAATTTGAATATCTCCCAAATGGTCAAGTTAAAATGTCTTTAGGGTCATCAAGTTAAAAAATTTCATGGTCATCCAGTTGAATATTTCTAAGGTCTTCAAGTTAAATATCAAGTCACTTTATTTCTTTGATAATCAGTTGAGATTCATTACCTTGTCACTTTTGGTTCGTCAATCTAAGTTGTCGCACACCCGATTAAAATGAATATGACTATAAGCCAATTCCATATTTAAATAAGAGGTTATGTATGCGATTAACGCGAATATGTATCAGAAGTATATAATTGATATTCCTCCCATTTTAAAATCACATAATGTAATCGTAAGCAGTATATATTTACATAGTGAAGATCTATGGGTTCAAACCCAAGGTCGTTTTTTTATCGTTTTTTTTTAATTTTTTTTATCGTAGCCTTATTATATTCACGAAGTAACATTGTATCACCAAAACACGGTCGAGTAGAGAGTCTTTATCTTATCGAACCACAACTTTATCACTTTCTGTTTCTTTTTGTTTTATTAATCTGGATCGTTTTATATTTTTTTTGTAATCGGGTTTGTAGTTGGATTAATCATCATTTTTTAAATTTATTTTTTTGATCTACTAATTTGGATTATTTAAAAATATTTTTGTAGGTGAGCTAGGATCATCATTTTATTTATCTTCATTCAAATTTGGTTATTATTTTTCTTTTATAACTAGGTTGTCATATTTGTTTATAACTTTAGTATTGCTTAATGGATTGTTTTTTTGTTCAAACCAGGTTGTTATTTTCTATTTTTAGTTGGATTGTTTTCTATTTCTTTGTAATTTAGTGTTTCTTGACGGGTAGTTTTTCTTCCCAGATAACTCAATTTTGGCTATTATTGACCGAGTTGTTGTGCTACAAGTCACACAATCCTAAAGGTTCTAGACAGTTCACCTTGATGTTTAGATATTTAATAACCTTAATAGCATTCATAGTTAGTTTTTGAACCAAATTCAAGGTCTTAACAAATGAAAAAAGAGAAAAAAAATCAAGTCACATTCATGTACAGATTTTAGCATTTTTATTAGAATTTTCAATAATTTTTCACCAACTATTAGTTTTGAAGTTAACACAATTGGTATGTAACTGATACAAAATGTCTTCATTGTTTTATGTTCAACCAATGTTTCCTTCTTCAGATAGTTTGTCTCAAATGTTAAATAATTATAAAAACTTTGATGTTTATAGGTAAGCTATTGTATTTGTTAGCTTTGATTCACATTATAAAATCAAAATTAGATTCTACTTTGTTTAATTCATCTCGAACCTTTCAGGTAAAGCAAACAACATTACCCAATAATACTAGCATATATTCACCACTTAACCAGTCTAATACCCAAGAGCCTAAAGATTCGGTTAGAGCTAAAGGTAGTCCAAAAGCCAGCGATATCAAATCGACGAAACATAACCTTAGTTTGTGAGAATATCCCATAGAACACACACCGAGTGCTAGCACACCAATAAACATGTTAGGGAGCCTGAATGCCTCGAAAGTGCCTTTGTTTGTAGTACCTAAACCCCTAGTCGCAAAAACAAAATTTGGTCGGCCCAAAAAAATTACTAAGGAATGAAAGTTAATTATATATCCAGAGTGCATCCCGACAGTTCTACATCTTTATATCACTCAATTGGTCGGTGTTATTCCAGAAGGACAACACAGATATCGGTCTGTATCGCATTCGATATACGGTACCGAGGATTATCGTTAAATTGTTAGACATGATTTGTTAAAGAAATTAAATAAAAATCACATTTTGTGGTTGGAGGTTTACAGTTCGTCTAATGTTTTGGATGATATGTTATGTAGGTTGGACTACTTCAAACCCCAACCTGCTATGATGTTGAACCAAAAATCACAAGATAGAATAATAACTTACTAATAAATTAATTATTCAAACATACAAAGTCATAGATATTAACTTACTTACAATTTTTTTTAATCGAACATAACAATTCGTAAAATCAAAAGTCATAAACACTTCAAGTAATACATCGCGATGCAAGTCACCAAAACCTAATGACAAACACGAAACAAGTAGTACAAACACATAAGTAAATAAAACTAATCAAATATATCCAAATCTCTCAGCGATACTGGCAATCTCTTCCATAGCATCGATACGCTTATCCGGTGTCATCGTGGGTAAACGTGGCTGATACGCTGCTATCTGATCATATCACTCATGATCAATTCCGTGAATGTGCACTCGAGGCCTTCCACCAACATACGTATCATCGTCTATCGTAGCCAGATTAGACACTGTATACCCTAGGTTATTCCTAAACCAAGAGAGCACTGAAAGGCCTAAAGTGATAAAAATGCACTGAAAGGCCTAAAGTGATAAACAAGTGTTAAAGTTGTACCAAAATTAGTTGACCGCAATTATACCTACTAATTGTGTGATACTGGTTTACAAACTGTATGTAATCAAGCAAAATACTATTGCCAATTTTGTTAGTGCATATAGTGGCTTCTAAAACATATAAGATATACTCTTGGGTAGCGTGATCACACATGAGATCGGTGGCCCTACTATCATCATATCTCACTGATAAAAATGTCATCTGTAACCTATACAAGGTCACATTACTCCCGTTTCTAAAGAGCTTAGATGGTCGTATACCTAACATACCACCGTACGTCCTCAACTTCCCCACCTGATCATTAAAAGTAAAAACTTCGAAAGTGTTACATGTAACCGATAAACCGGTGATGGCATGGACGTCGTCGAGAGTAACAGTCGTCTCACCAAAGGAGAAATGTAATTAAAATGTCCCATAGTGCCAACACTCAAAAAACACTTCTAACAAATGAATGTTAGTATACCAACGGGATAAAGGATCGATGAGAAGGCCGAAAATGGTATCTATAACCCTAGTCCGGAGTCTAGTCTGATTACGACTCAAGTCCCACTTTCAAAGGTTTTCGTACAAAAGAAGCAACATATATAAGGTGACTATCTCCTGCAATATGTAATAACACAAAAATTGTAAACAATATAGTTGTATATTAAAACTAAGCTGAAACTAAATTAAAACAATATGGTTTTAAAGATTAAAATCGTAAAGAACCTTACATCTTTCGTAAAAAACATGAATTTACACCTCGTGGATGGCGTAAATTCATGATTATTTTATTTATTTTGGTTCTTATATAAATTTCTAGGTTTTTTTATTAAACTTTCTCTCCTTATATTTTAGGCTTGATTTTTAAGAATTTCTTTTTCTTATAAATTTTGTGTTTCTTAATAATCATCGGCCAATTTTGTGGTGAAATTCGGACAAAATTAGCGAATGACTTTTTGACATCTCTTTTGGCTGAGGTAAGGCTCATTACTTGATGTAATTACTATTGTAAAACAATAAGTCAAGAAAAACAAACATGTAATATATATGTAAAGGATTAACCTCCTTCCTCCAGCTGGCTATTCATTTCAGACCATCGAGGGGTGACGAGGAAGCAATAAAGTGATTACCTTAGTACCCTGAGCATCTTGTTTCGCATTCTAATTTCTCTCGCAAGCAATTGAGGAAAACTCCAACTCCAACTCCAACTCCAACTCCAGGGAGTTAAATTACGGGTTATATTTGTATTTAATTATTTTGAAATGGTGATATACAACCTAAGAAAGAATTGTAGTAAACAATAGGCGGTGCTAGGCTTACTTGTTAGTAATTGTATTTGTCCCCGCGTTAATTTATCCATGTATGTATATATTTTGGCATGCACATCAAGTTGGATTCGTTTGATTTCTATTAATCCTTATTTATTGACTTTATGATGTTGGTCACATAATTTCAGGTTCCATGATTGGAAATATTAGTAGGCAGGAGGTTGTCAGTATGGTAAGAGCACTTTTAGGGCTTTCTTGCTAGCTTTGCTTTTTCGGATGAACTAGTTCACTCCACAAGAATGCTTTTTCTTTGCAGGTGCCTCCTCTTTTTCTAGATGTACATCGAAATCATTTTGTCCTTGACAGTAAGCAACTAAGTTACACTCTTGAGTAAGTTGGATATGTTGCTTGAGCGTGATGATGGATTTTTTTTAACATGGCTGGAATCAGCATTAGCTGAAAGGAGCATTATTTTATACTTTTGTTTGCTCATTTACGGGTTTTACATCAGTGTGTTAGTTCAAAGGGCTTTCTTGAATAAACCTTACACTAAAGTTCTCTTTACATGCAGTCACATATGAAATTATGATTTTGAAATATATATATGAAATTTGATTGAAGGACATGTAACTATCGTTGCTCAGATGGTTAACACGAATAGATCTATGAGATGTTTCCTCAATGCAACTTGTAATTGCTTTCTTGTAGAATTTTCTAGGTACTCTACAGATGTGGATGATGTTGGTGATGGCGGTGGCTTTCTAGTGTTCATGTATTGCTCAATATCTTCATTTGGTATAATTTTATTCGAGTTTTATTAAACTCTGACTATATATGCAACTACAACTGTTAGTGTATTAAGTGTTAGGAAATGTTATTTGGCATGTTTTTTTCCATAGACTTTACTTGTCAGTATCGACCAATCTGTTTATTCTATTAGGATAAACTCAATGGTTGTTTTTAACATTCATGTAAAACGCTTTGCTCTTTTCTTTCAGGATTTTAAATAATAACACTTCAGAATTTCATTAAACTGTGTATATGATATTAAATTATCAATCTACCACAAATGTATTGAAAATGTATAAGAAAACACTGGTTGATCCTAACATTAGTAAATTTCAATATTAATTGAAGTCCACAATGATACCAGTGTACATTTGATGGTAGTATAGATAATTTCCAGAAGCTTTTGCACATATTTTATTCAATGGAAATCTCATACACAATCACAAAGCAGAACTATCTGTCTCAGTCTTGTATTTTTCCTGATCCTTGTTTGTTCAATGTCACATGTGCAGATTTGTGTCTTCCTAAGGCTACTGCAGTATACAAAGTAGCATCACTTGCTTCTCAAAGAGGTATACCTCTTATTGCTGATGCTGGTATATTAAACTCCGGACACGTAGTCAAGGCTTTGGTCCTTAGGGAATCTACTGTAATGATGAGAAGCCTTTTAGCCGGAAGCACTGAAGCTCCAGGGGCTTATAAGCTGAAGAATGTCCATGTATAGATGATACTCTGTTGATTTCTCACTCGGAATGTTTCTGTTCTTAAATTTGTTTACATCAAATTTTTAGTGTTAAATACACATTAAAGAGGCTGAATCATGAATCAGTTTCATTGCATCAAGATAGAGTGAAACTATGTTATCCAACTATTGAGAATCGGTCAGCCTTTAATGTTAAGTACGCGTAGCATAGTGGGATGCACCGGATCCTTGAATGTTATTTTCTTGTAGTGTTTTGTACAAGTTCAATCCTAAATTCTTTCCAAATTATCTAGATATTGCGATTATTGATGCTGTGTTTTTTTTTGTTTTCTCTATATTTTTTTTGTTCCTGTGTTTTCTAAATATAGTTTGTGTCTTGTGTTCGTTTGTTCTCTATATATTGTTTCAAGAACTGCTTATTTCCTTTTATTTTCAAAATAATTTCAGTATTATAGCTTTCAGTTTTAGTATGTTTTAATTCCTGCTTTTGTTTGGTTGATTAATTACTTTAGGAATGTTATTTGCATATTACTATTGCTTTTACTTATCAACGAAATGGAGTGTTTGTAGATCGCAACTATCAGGAAGGTTTTAAGCAATTCTCATAGGTTGAACATGACGAATAGATTCTTTAATATGCTTTTCGTCTTATTTTGAGATTTCATTGGCTCATAAGCCACCGAGAAGTGAATGTAAATATCAAGGAGAATGTTTGTATTAGTCTTTTGTTGGTTTAATTAGACTAATAAATATAATGCTATATTTTATATTTTCGAATTATAAAATATAGCTATATAGCAATGCAGTTTATTTTTAATTTTTTAATTTTCATTAAATTTAACAACTTATTTACATTGACTATTATAACAAAAATTTAGTGCATTTTTTATAACTGAATGACAACGATGTTTACAACGGCGGACATGCCAACAAATTTAACCATCTGACAAAATTGGTGCAACGATATTACAAAAAACCTTGCAACTGCTTGACATAAAGATTTGATCAATCTATATGGAGCAAGTTTAATCCGAAAAAATAAATAGAAATAAGAAAGAGCGAATGATGTAGCTCAAACCTCAAGTGCACGGTAGACACTATTCTTCTCCCAATCAAAGTTCTGTTTTTCTGCTTCGGTGACAATTTCCATGACAGCAACGCAAGACATGTGATTATTGTCAAATATTGGAATGACAATGGAACCAAGAACTTGGTGATCAACTACATGGTATGCCCGCAAGTACTTCTTTTTATAAAAGATTAACTTGGAGGTCCATTCCGGAACTCCAGAGGTAAACACTCTGCCAGGAAGTCATAGTCTACCAATATTTTCTATGTTCGTCGAGAAAAAATATTTCCTCGACACATTACGATACCCAGAAAGTTCCTCATAAAAAAAGGGTTGATCATAAGTGCTCAACACTATGATCTGCCACTTGAAAAGGAGACCAAACTTGAGCCAAAGTGACTCCTTGACATGACTCCTTCAACAAAGATAATGCCTTCAATATCATCCAACGTGAATCCAATTAACCTGGTAATGGGCACATCTAAAACTTGGTTTTGGGAAGAATCATTAACTAACTCTTCTCTACTACAACCATTCATATAATTAGCAATTTGAGGAGGCCCACTCGGTTCCACAGCTAGCCATGCTTCTTCAAAATTCAAGTCCGCAAAACCTTCATAAGGCATAGTAGATTGAAACTTCGACATCTCAAAATCAGCAGCGGATGGACTGTTGCACAATCCAACCAAATCATCGAAATTCATAACGGATGGACTGCTCACCATCCAACCAAATCATCCATATCCATGGCTTGCAAAGTTGATAAGTGAATCCTAAAAAACCAAGATCTTTAGATGTCTGTCCAAAAATATCCAAAATCCAATAAAATTATGTGTAAACAAACAAAAACTATTAGTTAGTAAATAGACAACTTAGACTAAATCATAATAAATTTAGCTTAATACTTCAAACAGATTATGTGGGTAGATAATCGAACTTCAACACTTATATCTATATACACTAGAACAACTAAATTTAAACAACCAATAAACTCATTCATAAAACTTTAACCCAAGATCTTTACCTCATACATAACAACTAGGTAAAAAAATTGCAACTCAAGCAATACACAACATAAAAAAAATCCCAAACAAGATGTTTAACCTTAATTCTCGATTAAACTATATAGGGTATAAATAAATAACTAAAACATAACCCCAAATAAAAAACCATTGGGAAAGTATCAGTGTTTAAGTGGAAAATGAACTTGGAACTGCAAGGATGAAACAAATGAACAGAATAGATGGTTTAAATATTTGTTACTCTAATGGTATCTCTAAATTGGATATAGAAACCCATTACCTCACCATTACTGAAATCTTTCTAAACGGAAGGTCTTTTTGGTTTCTATCGGGCATAGTTAGCTGTTGTCGTAAGCTACTCTCCTCTGGCATGAATTT
Source organism: Limnanthes douglasii subsp. nivea (assembly GCA_036936605.1). NCBI lineage: Eukaryota > Viridiplantae > Streptophyta > Magnoliopsida > Brassicales > Limnanthaceae > Limnanthes > Limnanthes douglasii. The sequence continues at coordinate 247,968,791 of JAUPFV010000005.1, read as the reverse complement.
GAAAGAGAGCAGAACGAAGCAGCCAACTGGATTGCGAAGGCTATTATGAAATCTAAGGAATTAATAGATTTTAACCATCTTCAAGCTCCAGCAAAGCTTAAACCCATTGCTTTCCTTGAAGAGTTGGGGGTTATGTATCTTCGTGTTGATTCAAATCAATAATTCTGAGTAAATTAGAAAGAGGTTTACCTTATTCTGCTCCTTTTTAATCGTCAATTGCTTCGATTTGGTGTTCAATCCCTTTAATTGAATCAGTTCTGCTGAGTTTCTTCTGGTTAGGGTTTCAATAATCGATTGGGTTTCAATAATCAACTGGGTCTTGGAAGTGAATTGTATGGTTTTAAAGAATTTATCGAGATAAATGAGATTATGGATATGTTCACGGTTTGATTTGTTTGTGGAGACAAGGGGTGAGGTATAGAAGCTGAAAGGGCGAGCTTTGGGTATGGAGAATAGAGCTCTATGTTTGAAGATATGTTTTTTTAGTCTCATAATCAATAATGAATATAACCCATCTGAATGTACTTTGTATTTTCAATTTGTGAATAAAATAAAACAAATTTGGTTGAAAAATAAAATAAAAAATGAACTGAATATGAAAATAAGAAGTGTAATCCTTAAGATTAGCATAGTTAATGTACATCTAAGTATGTAGAACTAAAACTCTAAAACTCCAAAACAATTAAAAAAACTATTTATTTGAGTTAAAAGTATGTTTTCGAGAACAACAATAACTAGTGATGATCCAAAAATAGAACAAGAAAGCACCAACCAACTCTTATTGAAATTAAGATACTCATGCTTTCTATATAAAAACATTTATAAGTTAAACATAAAAACTAAAAAAAAGATTAGGGAGAACCTTTATATTGATGATAAGTTATATTGATGATAAGTTTCGTGATATAAATCAAAACAACAATTTGCAAAACCATAAACTGTTTGGATGTGTAAAACTGATCAAATAGAGAAAAAACTTACTGATATATAAAATAACAAGGGGAACTTCTCACAAAAAAAATTGTCAGTGTTTAATCTTAAATTTAAAATTAATAATCTAAAGATACTACCTAGCTTAGATGGTCGTATACCTAACATACTACCGTACATCCTCAACTCCCCCACCTCATCATTAAAAGTAAGAACTTCGAAAGTGTTACATGTAACCGATAAACCGGTGATGGCATGGACGTCGTCGAGAGTAACAGCCGTCTCACCAAAGGAGAAATGTAATTAAAATGTCCCGTAATGCCAACACTCAAAAAACACTTCTAACAAATGAATGTTAGTATACCAACGGGATAAAGGATCAATGAGAAGGCCGAAAATGGTATCTATAACCCTAGTCCGGAGTCTGTTCTGATTACGACTCAAGTCCCACTTTCAAAAGTTTTCGTACAAGAGAAGCAACATAAGGTGACTATCTCCTGCAATATGTAATAACACAAAAACGGTAAACAATGTAGTTGTATATTAAAATTAAGCTGAAACTAAATTAAAACAATATGGTTTTAAAGATTAAAGTTGTAAAGAACCTTACATCTTCGTGAAAAACATTATACGCATCTCGTGGATGGCGTAAATTCATGATTATTTTATTTATTTTCATTCTTATACAAATTTCTAGGTTTTTTTATTAAACTTTCTCTCCTTATATTTTAGGCTTGATTTTTAAGAATTTCCTTTTCCGAGGAAATGTACTCTCAAAGGATAAACGTTATAAATTTTGTGTTTCTGAATGATCATCGACCAGTTTTGTGGTGAAATTCGGACAAAATTAGAGAATGACTTCGTGACATCTCTGTTGGCTGAGGTAAGGCTCATTACTTGATGTAATTACTATTGTTTAATAAGTCAAGAAAAACAAACATGTAATATATATATAAAGTAATAACCTCCATCCTCCCTGGCTATTCATTTCAGACCATCGAGGGGTGACGAGGAAGCAATAAAGTCATTACCTTAGTACCCGAGCATCTTGTTTCGCATTCTAATTTCTCTCGCAAGCAATTGAGGAAAACTCCAACTCTAGGGAGTTAAATTACGGGTTATATTTGTATTTAATTATTTTGAAATGGTGATATACAACCTAAGAAAGAATTGTAGTATACAATAGGCGGTGCTAGGCTTACTTGTTAGTAATTGTATTTGTCCCCGCTTTAATTTATCCATGTATATATTTTGGCATGCACATCAAGTTGGATTCACCAAGGTGACTCTTAGCACGAGAGCGTTTTGGGAGGTATATGACTATGTCTTGTTTAGTCACTCGGATCTAGAAATTCCTGCCGGGGGGACGGGTCATCAGTTCTTTCAGAGTCAATCGATCAAGAGGGTTCAATCTCCACAACCGGCTCATGGCTAAGTTGTTATTCACGAAGCACAAGCAAAATCTATTTTCCTAGTGCTCTTTAGCCCATTCACTCAATTTAATGAAGACAGTAGATCTACAGCATGATTTTTGTTACTGCCAACTGAAATTCCCACAAACATACTTGATAACAGGTGTATACTACTGTTGTGAATGATTCGTGATGCGTGATTGTGAAGTACGCCGTAGTTGCGCCTCGTGTGGATGATCGGTTTCTATTCGGTAGGGAAAGGCAAGGGTAGAATATCATGCTACGAATCCTGTTGTTGATTTGCAAACTATCTGCAAATCTTTTGGATTCGAAACTGAAAGTCATCATCTTGTCGTTCCTGCAAAACGGGGGAGGGGTCGGAAGAAGAAGTTGTGGCCATTGGTTTTCATGATTTGAAAGCGCATGAGTCTGCAGTGCCTTTAGACGACGTTTGATTTCTATTAATCCTTATTTATTGACTTTATGATGTTGGTCACATAATTTCAGGTTCCATGATTGGAAATATTAGTAGGCAGGAGGTTGTCAGTACTAGGGCTTTCTTGATAGCTCTGATTTTTCGGATGAGCTAGTTCACTCCACAAGAATGCTTTTTCTTTGCAGGTGCCTCATCTTTTTCTAGATGTACATCCAAATCATTTTGTCCTTGACAGTAAGCAACTAAGTTACACTCTTAAGTAAGTTGGACATGTTGTTAAAATGGCTGGAATCAGCATTAGCTGAAAGGAGCATTATTTTATACTTTTGTTTGCTCATTTACGGGTTTGCTAAAAAAAGAACTCAGAGGGTTTTTAAGGGCTTTAGAAATGGTATGTATTGTCCCGTGAAGTTTAATATTTTAAAGGAATACCTCAAAATTGAAAATGGTAGTTATTGTAAAAAAGTTCAAAACAAAACTAGGAGATTTGATATCTTCATTTTCCTCTAGTGTGTCATAACAACTTCCTTTTGTACATTTCTGTTGAAACTAGAAAAGATTTTATTATAACATAGAATTTCTGTACAAGTTAAAGCCATATATATAGGCTCTGAAAATATCTTCTAATTATACTAGTCTACCGTAATAATTACTAGTCTACCGTAATAATTACGTTTGAATATTGACTATAATAATATCTAATCTAATAATAAGTATAATAGATTATGTTTGAATATTGACTGTATTAAATTATGTAGTCAATGTATATTATTATTTCCTTTAACACTCCCCCTCAAGCTTGTGCGAAAGTGCTTGAAACTGTCGTAGCTTTGATAATAAAGTTCTCTTTGAAACTTGAACTGAAGTACTTGAAGTGCAAGCTTGATCGAACGACTGAAACGAAATCACACTCCCCCTCAACCTGGAGCATATATATTAATCATGCCCAACTTGTTACAAATATAAGTAATCCGTGATCCATTGAGCGCTTTTGTGAATATATCTCCTAGTTGTTCTCCTGTTTTGACATATCTCGTATGAATGAGATTTTGTTGAATCTTTTCGCGGATAAAATGACAATCAATTTCAATATGCTTCGTTCTTTCGTGAAAGACAGGATTAGACGCAATGTGTAGGGCCGCTTGATTATCACACCATAATTGCGCAGGCATGGTAGTCTTGATGCCAATATCATTTAACAATTGGAAAATCCAAATTATCTCACAAGTAGATTGAGCCATGGCTCTATATTCAGCTTCAGCACTTGATCGCGATACAACATTTTGTTTCTTACTCTTCCAAGATACCAAATTACCCCCTACAAAAACACAGTAACCAATGGTCGATCTTCTATCCATTTTAGATCCAGCCCAATCTGCATCTGCAAAACACTCTATATTTGTATGACCAACACTGCCATACCACAATCCTAGTCCAGGAGCTGATTTGAGATAACACAAGATATGTTCTAGTGCTGCCCAGTGATTAACTGTTGGAGAAGACATAAACTGACTTACAACACTGACTGGATATGCAATATCTGGTCGAGTTACTGTAAGGTAATTGAGTTTTCCTACTAATCGACGATACTTTTCTGGATCACTAAACAATTCTCCGTCATCTTTCAGTAATTGCGAATTAGGAACCATTGGTGTATTACATGGTTTCGCTCCTAGCTTTCCTGTTTCCATCAACAAATCTAGAACATATTTTCTCTGTGATAAAAGAATACCTTTGTTGTTTCTTGTTATTTCAACCCCCAAAAAATACTTCAATGGTCCTAAATCTTTTGTTTGAAATCGCGAATGTAAAAATGTTTTAAGCAATGAAATGCCTTTAGTATCATTCCCAGTAATAATGATGTCATCTACATATACAACAACGAGTATAATTTCATTTGCAGAACGTTTATAAAAGACAGAGTGATCACAACTGCTCTTCTTCAACCCAAATTCATTTAATGCATCACTAAACTTGCCGAACCAAGCACGGGGACTTTGTTTTAATCCGTACAATGATTTATACAAACGACATACCTTTCCTCTCTCCCCCTGAGCAACAAATCCAGGTGGTTGCTCCATATAGACTTCTTCTTGAAGGTCTCCGTGTAAAAATGCATTTGTAATATCTAACTGATGTAATGGCCAATCATTTGATGCTGCTAAGGAAATAAATAAACGAATAGAAGTAAACTTAGCTACCGGAGAAAAGGTTTCAGAGTAATCAACACCATAGGTTTGAGCATATCCTTTTGCAACAAGTCGTGCTTTGAGACGAGCTAGCGTCCCATCTGGATTCATTTTTACATTAAACACCCATCTACAACCGATAGCTTTCTTTCCAGTGGGTAAATCAACCAACTTCCAAGTACCAGTGTCTTCTAATGCTCTTATCTCTTCAAACATTGCAGCTTGCCAGCCAGAATGACACAATGCTTCGTGAACAGTTTTTGGAATAGAAATAGAATCAAGAGATGCTATAAAAGCTCGGGTAGAAGAAGGTAATTGATCATATTTTGCGAAAGAAGAAATTGGATAAGTACATTGTCTTTTACCTTTTCGAAGAGCAATAGGAAGATCAGGAGTGGACTCATTATCGTTTGTAGTAGGATCTGGAGACGAAGGAATTGGTAGTGGACATGATGGAGGAGGTGCTTTACGTCGAGAATAAACATATCTAATGGGAGGTCGATATGGTGGAGGTGGTACATCAGATCTTTGAACGGTGGTGTACATGAGTAAATCATCATCGACAGTAGTTGTTTCTGGATCGACATTAGACAAACCAGGAAAAAATGGAACATGTTCTAAAAATGTAACATCCTTAGATACAATGTAACGATGAAGAGATGGGGAAAAACATTTATAGCCTTTTTGAAACCTAGAATATCTAAGAAAAACACATTTTAAGGATTTGGGATCTAATTTTGTACGAGTAGGACTTACATCCCTAACAAAGCAAGTACATCCAAAAATGCGTGGTTCAACAGGAAATAGAGGTTTAGACGGAAAAAGCACAGAATATGGAATATTATTTGAAAGGACAGTAGACGGCATACGATTAATTAAAAAACAGGCAGTGGAAACAGCATCTGCCCAAAATAATTTTGGTACTTTCATTTGAAAAAGAAGTGCACGAGTAACCTCTAAAAGATGTCTATTTTTTCTTTCAGCAACACCATTTTGAGATGGCGTGTCCACACACGAAGTTTGGTGAATCATTCCTTTTTGTTCCATAAATAATTGAAATGCATTTGAACAATATTCTTTACCATTATCACTTCTTAAAATACGAATAGGACAATTAAATTGGGTATTTATTTCTGCAGTAAATGTGCAAAATATTGAGAATAACTCAGAACGATTTTTCATTAAATATAGCCATGTAACACGGGAATAATCATCAACAAAAGTAACAAAATATTTAAAACCAGTTTTAGAAACAACGGGACAAGGACCCCAAACATCTGAATGAACTATTTCAAAAGGAAACGTAGCCCGTTTATTAATACGAGGATATGATGGAAGACGATGATGTTTAGCAAATCTACATGACTCACACTCTAATGATGTCAAATCCCGAAATTTAGGATAAAGTTGTTTTAAAGAGATTAAAGATGGATGACCCATACGACAATGTGCTTCAAATGGAGATGTAATACTAGAACACGCAGTAGATGTATGATAGTCTTTATCAAGATAGTAGAGACCTCCACTCTCATGCCCTCTACCAATTATTGTATTCGTCGTAAGATCCTGAAACAAACAATGATCAGAATAAAAGGTAACAAAACAATTTAGTGTTTTAGTGAGTTGGCTAATAGAAATAAGGTTGAATGAAAACTGAGGGAGATGTAAAACAGATGTCAAAGAGATATTTTTAGTGGGATTGACAGTCCCTGAACCTAAAACACAAGATGATGATCCATCTGCCAATGTGACATTAGAATGATGTGTATTTGAAAGAGAAGTAAAAACTTGTTTATTACCTGTCATATGTTCTGTGGCAGCAGAATCAATGACCCAATCAGAAGATGAAGAAATAAGACATGTAGTTGAGTTACCTGACACACAAGCTGCGGGGTTTGTAAGATCTTGTGCCTTTAGAGACTCTTGGTACTTAGAAAATTGAGCATATTCCCCAGCGGAAAGCACATGAGGTTCTTCATTCGTTGCCATATTAGCAAATTGTTGAGGTAGTTGAGGACAATTCCACTTTGTATGACCACGTTCATGACAGTAAAAACACTCAACATTGTTTAGATCACCTACATGGTTACCGGAACTGTTATGTCTATTGTATCCATCTTGACTATTGTATCCACCACGACTACCGCGATTACTGTATCCACCACGACTACCATGATTACTGTATCCACCACGATTACCATGATAGTTTGATCTACCACGACTACCATAATCATTATATCCACCACGACCACCACGCACACCAGATCTGCCACGATTGTTGTAACTATAAGCGCCGCGACCACCACGACCATCACGACTATTATGACCATCCCGATCATCAGAAAAACCAGGTTTATTGGTGCTGATTAATGCACTAGTGACAGGTTGTACTGGCTGTGAGTTTTCGGTTCGGAGAAGTCTAGCAAAAATTTCATGTAGAGATGATATCTCAGATCCAGCGAGGATTTGAGATTTTGCACTATCAAACTCCGAAGGAAGACCAGCAAGAAAACTCATTACAGCCATTTGTTCTCGTTGCAATTGTTGACTTTTAATATCAGTACTGAAGGGTAACAAAACATTAAGTTCTTCGTAGATGCGTTTGAACTCCATAAAATATGCCGTAAGAGACTTATCTTGTTTTTCAGTACGATAAAAAGACTTGCAGACATCATAGATACGCGATATATTACCTTTTCCCGCATATAGAAATTCCAGATATTCCATTAACTCTTTAACGTATTCACAATGATTAACAAAAGTAAGTACCTCAGTAGTGATTGTATTTCGAATCTGAAGAAACAGGCGAGCATCATCACGCCTCCAATTTTTCGCTGTGTCATCCGTAGGAGGATCTTGTATCAAATGGTCATCTTTTTCTATACTTCGTAAATAGATACGAATTGTTTTACTCCAATCTAAGTAATTGGATTCGTTCAATTTCTGTTCTGTGATTTTTGTCATCACAGGAACCAAATCAGACATACTTTTCTCCATCTAGATTTTTTTTTTTTTTATAGAAACCCTAATGGCTCTGATACCATGTTGAAACTAGAAAAGATTTTATTATAACATAGAATTTCTGTACAAGTTAAAGCCATATATATAGGCTCTGAAAATATCTTCTAATTATACTAGTCTACCGTAATAATTACTAGTCTACCGTAATAATTACGTTTGAATATTGACTATAATAATATCTAATCTAATAATAAGTATAATAGATTATGTTTGAATATTGACTGTATTAAATTATGTAGTCAATGTATATTATTATTTCCTGAGCATTATTTTATACTTTTGTTTGCTCATTTACGGGTTTGCTAAAAAAAGAACTCAGAGGGTTTTTAAGGGCTTTAGAAATGGTATGTATTGTCCCGTGAAGTTTAATATTTTAAAGGAATACCTCAAAATTGAAAATGGTAGTTATTGTAAAAAAGTTCAAAACAAAACTAGGAGATTTGATATCTTCATTTTCCTCTAGTGTGTCATAACAACTTCCTTTTGTACATTTCAAAAGAAGGAAACAATTATTCTATTTATTAGTAGTACCTTCACCTACGTGCAGTGTGTGTTGCACCTGGCTCAAACGCATTCCAGCTGCTTGAGTCCGTCAAAGGACATTACAGCCTAATATCGAGATGGGCGAAGTATATGACCAAATGATATTACAGCCTTTGACGCCTACAATTGCAAGTTTTCTTCCTTAGTTCGATATAAAACAATAAAAGGATTCATACTTTTTCAGGTAAGTTTGATCCATTTTAAAGATACGTTTGCTAGACAAGTAGGGACAGTGCTATTTGAATTGCTTGTGCTAAACAAGAACATAAAGTTGATGTTGATTTTATCTATCTTTGAGGTAATAAAGCAACGTAAACACTACTTTCTTCTGAAAGCTTAATGAACTCCGATATACTATGTGTAGTATTAGTTCATTGATTTGCAACACTTTTAGCTTGACCACTTATTTCATTCAGGTGGTATCAGTCGAAGAAGAGGACCTTGCTGGTTTGGCAGATGTAAGCTTTGACGGTGAGGGTGATAACTATGAAGCTCAGACTACCGAGTTAACTGATTGCGATATACTTTCGTATGAAACTCATTATGGGAGACGTCCCCACAGGAAGAGAACCCTAGTATCTATTTCTTTTAATATCTAAAGCTAAATATTTTTAAATATCTGGTGCGTAGGACTGACCAAATCTATTGCAGGTGAGAGTTTGGAGCATGTCCCTTAATGTAAGGAGAGTGAAGGTCATTGAGAGTTTTAAGGATCTTTATTGCAGGTTATTTATCAGAGCAAGCTTTTGTCACCTTACAAGGAATTTGTATATTTATTCTTTGATTAAACTGTGTATATGATATTAAATTATCAATCTACCACAAATGTATTGAAAATGTATAAGAAAACACTGGTTCATCCTAACATTAGTAAATTTCAATATTAATTAATTGAAGTCCACAATGATACCAGTGTACATTTGATGGTAGTATAGATAATTTCCAGAAGCTTTTGCACATATTTTATTCAATGGAAATCTCATACACAATCACAAAGCAGAACTATCTGTCTCAGTGTTGTATTTTTCCTGATCCTTCTTTGTTCAAAGTCACATGTGCAGATTTGTGTCTTCCTAAGGCTACTGCAGTATACAAAGTAGCATCACTTGCTTCTCAAAGAGGTATACCTCTTATTGCTGATGCTGGTATATTAAACTCCGGACACGTAGTCAAGGCTTTGGTCCTTAGGGAATCTACTGTAATGATGAGAAGCCTTTTAGCCGGAAGCACTGAAGCTCCAGGGGCTTATAAGCTGAAGAATGTCCATGTATAGATGATACTCTGTTGATTTCTCACTCGGAATGTTTCTGTTCTTAAATTTGTTTACATCAAATTTTTAGTGTTAAATACACATCAAAGAGGCTGAATCATGAATCAGTTTCATTGCATCAAGATAGAGTGAAACTATGTTATCCAACTATTGAGAATCGGTCAGCCTTTAATGTTAAGTACGCGTAGCATAGTGGGATGCACCGGATCCTTGAATGTTATTTTCTTGTAGTGTTTTGTACAAGTTCAATCCTAAATTCTTTCCAAATTATCTAGATATTGCGATTATTGATGCTGTGTTTTTTTTGTTTTCTCTATATTTTTTTTGTTCCTGTGTTTTCTAAATATAGTTTGTGTCTTGTGTTCGTTTGTTCTCTATATATTGTTTCAAGAACTGCTTATTTCCTTTTATTTTTAAAATAATTTCAGTATTATAGCTTTCAGTTTTAGTATGTTTTAATTCCTGCTTTTGTATGGTTGATTAATTATTTTAGGAATGTTATTTGCATATTACTATTGCTTTTACTGATCGCAACTATCAGGAACGTTTTAAGCAATTCTCATAGGTTGAACTTGACTCATAAGCCACCGAGAAGTGAATGTAAATATCAAGGAGAATGTTTGTATTAGTCTTTTGTTGGTTTAATTAGACTAATAAATATAATGCTATATTTTATATTTTTGAATTATAAAATATAGCTATATAGCAATGCAGTTTATTTTATATTTTAAATTTTCATTAAATTTAACAACAGATTTACATTGACTATTACAACGGAAATTTAGTGCATTTTTTACAACTGAATGACAACGATGTTTACAACGGCGGACATGCCAACATATTTAACCATCTGACAAAATTGCTGCAACGATATTACAAAAAACCTTGCAACTGCTTGACATAAAGATTTGATCAATCTATATGGAGCAGGTTTAATCCAAAAAAATAAATAGAAATAAGAAAGAGCGAATGATGTAGCTCAAACCTCAAGTGCACGGTAGACACTATTCTTCTCCCAATCAAAGTTCTGTTTTTCTGCTTCGGTGACAATTTCCATGACAGCAACGCAAGACATGTCATTATTGTCAAATATTGGAATGACAATGGAACCAAGAACTTGGTGATCAACTACATGGTATGCCCGCAAGTACTTCTTTTTATAAAAGATTAACTTGGAGGTCCATTCCGGAACTCCAGAGGTAAACACTCTGCCAGGAAGTCATAGTCTACCAATATTTTCTATGTTCGTCGAGAAAAAATATTTCCTCGACACATTACGATACCCAGAAAGTTCCTCATAAAAAAAAGGGTTGATCATAAGTGCTCAACACTATGATCTGCCACTTGAAAAGGAGACCAAACTTGAGCCAAAGTGACTCCTTGACATGACTCCTGCAACAAAGATAATGCCTTCAATATCATCCAACGTGAATCCAATTAACCTGGTAATGGGCACATCTAAAACTTGGTTTTGGGGAGAATCATTAACTAACTCTTCTCTACTACAACCATTCATATAATTAGCAATTTGAGGAAGCCCACTCGGTTCCGCAGCTAGCCATGCTTCTTCAAAATTCAAGTCCGCAAAACCTTCATAAGGCATAGTAGATTGAAACTTCGACATCTCAAAATCAGCAGCGGATGGACTGTTGCACAATCCAACCAAACCATCGAAATTCATAACGGATGGACTGCTCACCATCCAACCAAATCATCCATATCCATGGCTTGCAAAGTTGATAAGTGAATCCTAAAAAACCAAGATCTTTAGATGTCTATCCAAAAATATCCAAAATCCAATAAAATTTATGTGTAAACAAACAAAAACTACTAGTTAGTAAATAGACAACTTAGACTAAATCATAATAAATTTAGCTTAATACTTCAAACAAATTATGTGGGTAGATAATCGGACTTCAACACTTATATCTATATACACTAGAACAACTAAATTTAAACAACCAATAAACTCATTCATAAAACTTTAACCCAAGATCTTTGCCTCATACATAACAACTAGGTAAAAAAATTGCAACTCAAGCAATACACAACATAAAAAAATCCCAAACAAGATGTTTAACCTTAATTCTCGATTAAACTATATAGGGTATAAATAAATAACTAAAACATAACCCCAAATAAAAAACCATTGGGAAAGTATCACTGTTTAAGTGGAAAATGAACTTGGAACTGCAAGGATGAAACAAATGAACAGAATTGATGGTTTAAATATTTGTTACTCTAATGGTATCTCTAAATTGGATATAGAAACCCATTACCTCACCATTACTGAAATCTTTCTAAACGGAAGGTCTTTTTGGTTTCTATCGGACATAGTTAGCTGTTGTCGTAAGCTACTCTCCTCTGGCATGAATTTGAAAGAGAGCAGCCAACTGGATTGCGAAGGCTATTATGAAATCTAAAGAATTAATAGATTTTAACCATCTTCAAGCTCCAGCAAAGCTTAAACCCATTGCTTTCCTTGAAGAATTGGGGGTTATGTATCTTCGTGTTGATTGAAATCAATAATTCTGAGTAAATTAGAAAGAGGTTTACCTTATTCTGCTCCTTCTTAATCGTCAATTGCTTCGATTTGGTGTTCAATCCCTTTAATTGAATTAGTTCTGCTGAGTTTCTTCTGGTTAGGGTTTCAATAATCGATTGGGTTTCAATAATCAACTGGGTCTTGGAAGTGAAATGTATGGTTTTAAAGAATTTATCGAGATAAATGAGACTATGTATATGTTCACGGTTTGATTTGTTTGTGGAGACAAGGGGTGAGGTATAGAAGCTGAAAGGGCCAGCTTTGGGTATGGAGAAGAGAGCTCTATGTTGAAGATATGTTTTTTTAGTCTGATAGTCAATAATGAATATAACCCATCTGAATGTACTTTGTATTTTCAATTACATTCAATTTGTGAATAAAATAAAACAAATTTGCTTGAAAAATAAAATAAAAAATGAACAGAATATGAAAACAAGAAGTGTAATCCTTAAGATTAGCATAGTTAATGTAAATCTAAGTATGTAGAACTAAAACTCTAAAACTCCAAAACAATTAAAAAAACTATTTATTTGAGTTAAAAGTATGTTTTCGAGAACAACAATGTGATGATCCAAAAATAGAACAAGAAAGCACCAACCAACTCTTATTGAAATTAAGATACTCATGCTTTCTATATATAAACATTTATAAGTTAAACATAGAAACTAATAAAACTAAAAAAAATATTAGGGAGAACATGTTATATTGATGATAAGTTATATTGATGATAAGTTTCGTGATATAAATCAAAACAACAATTTGCAAAACTATAAACTGTTTGGATGTGTAAAACTGATCAAATAGAGAAAAAGCTTACTGATATATAAAATAACAAGGGGAATTTCTCACAAAAAAAATGTCAATGTTTAATCTTAAATTTAAAATTAATAATAGACAAAAATTTAAACTTTTCAATGAATAGCAACAAATATTTACAACAAATATAAGTTTAAACAACTTATTTATTTCTGAGTAAATTAGAAAGAGGTTTACCTTAAGGTTAGCATAGTTAATTTACATCTAAGTATGTAGAACTAAAACCTTAAAACTCCAAAAACAATTAAAAATATTATTTATTTGAGTTAAAAGTATGTTTTCGAGAACAACAATAACTAGTGATGATCCAAAAATAGAACAAGAAAGCAATAACCAACTCTGATTGAAACTAAGATACTCATGCTTTCTATATTAAAATATTTATAAGTTAAATATAAAAACTAAAAAAACTAAAAAAAAAGATTAGGGAGAACCTGTTATATTGATGATAAGTTATATTGATGATAACTTTCGTGATATAAATCAAAACAAGAATTTGCAAAACCATAAACTGTTTGGATGTGAAAAACTGATCAAATAGAGAAGAAGCTTACTGATATATAAAATAACAAGGAGAACTTCTCACAAAAAAAATGTTAGTGTTTAATCTTAACTTTAAAATTAATAATAGACAAAATTTAAAATTTTCAATGAATAGTAACAAATACTTACAACAAATATAGGTTTAAACAACTTATTTATTTCGTCGTTGGCCTGCATTATCATTATCAATCTTGCAAACAAAATCATAAACTCCATCATATTGTCCATCTTATTGTTCTAAAATATAACATATTATAAACTCCATCATGGGTGGATGAGCCTAAATGGATCTAAAGTTAGAGATATAAATCAAACAAAATAAGATCTTGGGTTGGAATGAAAAAATATCTATACAAAACTAGTTGTTTCAACAATACGGGAATATTCAACAAAAATTTTGACCGCCTTCGATAATATATTTCTCCAACAAAAGTCCTTGCATCGTTTGAAAACGAGCATATGTCAAATGATATTACCCCTAAGGGACAAGAATCTGCTGATTAAGAACTGACTAAGAACTTCATAAAGCTTCAACCTCAACACTCTGAGTAGATTCTTTCCCGTTGAAGGAAAATTCATTAAGTCTCATGAAAAATCCTAGATTAAACTTGGAGGTACTCGAGCCGAACCCTAGCGTATGAGTGGATCCATAGGTAACATGGAAGTTACTTCCAGAATCAAACCGTCATTATCGACAAATATTAAGGGTCAAACTTATTGCTCTACAAATAGATATGAGACTGTAAGTCAACATTCATTTTGCTTAACATATTTTGTCATAAAACATTTTATAGCTCCACTCATTTATGTTACAGAAAATACACAACACCTTCATGCTTGAGAGTTTTATGTTCGGTAATAATATTGATTTTCCCAGTTTGGGACCATTTTTCGATGGTTGTTCACCCATCGACAATTCTCAAAATATCGAGGAGGACACAAACAAAGAAAACTCATAACTATCAACTTAAAATGTATTTTATTAATAAACTTAAATTGAGTTATTATCGAGCAAAACTTGTACAACATGAGTCAAAATTCTTTGCAAGAGCTCCATATTTTATGGTCGTTCTACAAAAGTCCAAAGATGTTAGCATCTTGGTCCTCAACGTTTAAGAGGTGTAAAATCGGGCCTTAATGGGAAAATACAGGAACAATAGAGAAAAAGCATATTGGTCATGATCTTGAGCTATATAATATGGAGAAAATATAGGAAAAGACTGTCAAGGGAACGAGCCGAACATCTAGTCCAACAATGAGGTCCAAAAATGTATCAATAAATGCCTAAAGATTGTGCAGGAAATAGCATACATTTTTTTAGAAAGATAAGTTAGTGAGGGGCATTTATTTAATATATATGAGATTAGTCCACTCTCTTTAGAGTCCACCTTTCTATATATATATATATATATATATATATATAGTATCTCTAGATACAAAGTAAATGTTTTTATATACAATAACATAAATTTCATTATAATCTTATCACTGTCTACATATTATGACCTTATAATCTTCAAGTATTTCCTTATGCATGTCTTAAACTTCAAGTCTCTTATTTTTCATGCCTTAGATTTGTACTTGAGTTGATTAGCTTTCATTTTCCTTGTCATGATTATATATGTCCAGTTATGTTGATATGACCTTGACACTTGTCAATTCTATGTATAACAACATGTGGTTCTTAATCTTATATATGAAAAGTAATATGATTTTAATATGATTACTTAGCTCAGAGTTCGTTGATATGTTGATTTAAATCTAATTAAGTTTGTCAGTTTGAATGATTTCCAAATCATTATGTTGAGTATTTTGCAAGACGTCAAGTGGAATGCATCCAAGTCGTCAATTAGAATTTCTTTCAGGTCGTCAAGCTAATTTGAATATCTCTCAAATGGTCAAGTTAAAATGTCTTTAGGGTCGTCAAGTTAAAAAATTTCAGGGTCATCAACTTGAATATGGCAAAGGTCTTCAAGTTAAATATCAAGTCACTTTATTTCTTTGATAGTCAGTTGAGATTCATTACCTTTTCACTTTTGGTTCGTCAATCTAAGTTCGTCGCACACCCGATTAAAATGAATATGACTATAAGCCAATTCCATATTTAAATAAGAGGTTATGTATCCGATTAACACTAATATGTATCAGAAGTATGTAATTGATATTCCTCCCATTTTAAATTCACATAATGTAATCGTAAGCAGTATATATTTACATAATGAAGATCTATGGGTTCAAACCCAAGGTCGTATTTTTATCGTATTTTTATTTTTATTTTATTTTTTTATCGTAGCCTTATTATATTCACGAAGTAACATTATATCACCAAAACACGGTCGAGTAGAGTCTTTATCTTATCGAACCACAACTTTATCACTTTCTCTTTCTTTTTGTTTTATTAATCTGGATCGTTTTATATTTTTTTGTAATCGGGTTTGTAGTTAGATTAATCATCATTTTGGAAGTTTATTTTTATCTACTAATTAGGATTATTTCAAAAATATTTTTGTAAGTGAGCTAGGATCATCATTTTATTTATCTTAATTCAAATGTGGTTATTATTTTTCTTTTATAACTAGGTTGTCATATTTGTTTATAACTTTAGTATTGCTTAATGGATTGTTTTTTTGTTCAAACCGGGTTGTTATTTTCTCTTTTTAGTTAGTTTTTTCTTTTTCTTTGTAATTTAGTGTTTCTTGACGGGTAGTTTTTCTTTCCAGATAACTCAATTTTGGCTATTATTGACCGAGTTGTTGTGCTACAAGTCACACAATCCTAAAGGTTCTAGACAGTTTCACTATGATCTCCAGATATTTACTAATCTTAAAAGCAATCATAGTCAGTTTTTGAACCAAATTGAAGGTCTTAACAAATAACAAATGATCTCCTCTGGCATGAATTTGAAAGAGAGCAGAACGAAGTAGGCAACTGGATTGCGAAGGCTATTATGAAATCTAAGGAATTAATGGATTTTAACCATCTTCAAGCTCCAACAAAAGCTTAAACCCATTGCTTTCCTTGAAGAATTGGGGGTTATGTATCTCCGTGTTGATTCAAATCAATAATTTTGAGTAAATTAGAAAGAGGTTTACCTTATTCTGCTCCTTCTTAATCGTCAATTGCTTCGATTTGGTGTTCAATCCCATCAATTGAATCAGTTCTGCTGAGTTTCTTTTGGTTAGGGTTTCAATAATCGATTGGGTTTCAATAATCAACTGGGTTTTGGAAGTGAAATGTATTGTTTTAAAGAATTTATCGAGATAAATGAGACTATGGATATTTTCACGGTTTGATTTGTTTGTGGAGATAAGGGGTAAGATATATAAGCTGAAAGGGCGAGCTTTGGGTATGGAGAAGAGAGCTCTCTGTTGAAGATATGTTTTTTTAGTCTGATAGTCAATAATGAATATAACCCATCTGAATGTACTTTGTATTTTCAATTTGTGAATAAAACAAAACAAATTTGCTTGAAAAATAAAATAAAAAATGAATAGAATATGAAAACAAGAAGTGCAATCCTTAAGATTACCATAGTTAATGTACATCTAAGTATGTAGAACTAAAACCTTAAAACTAAAAAACAATTCAAAAAATTATTTATTTGAGTTAAAAGTATGTTTTCGAGAACAACAATAACTAGTGATGATCCAAAAATAGAACAAGAAAGCACCAACCAACTCTTATTGAAACTAAGATACTCATGCTTTCTATATAAAAACATTTATAAGTTAAACATAAAAACTAAAAAAACTAAAAAAAAAGATTAGGGAGAACCTGTTATATTGATGATAAGTTTCGTGATATAAATCAAAACAAGAATTTGCAAAACCATAAACTGTTTGGATGTGTAAAACTGATCAAATAGAGAAAAAGCTTACTGATATATAAAATAACAAGGGGAACTTCTCACAAAAACAATGTTAGTGTTTAATCTTAACTTTAAAATTAATAATAGACAAAAATTTAAACTTTTCAATGAATATTAACAAATACTTACAACAAATATAGGTTTAAACAACTTATTTATTTCCTCGTTCGCCTGCATTATCATTATCAATCTTGCAAACAAAATCATAAACTCCATCATATTGTCCATCGTATTGTTCTAAAATATAACATATTATAAACTCCATCATGGATGAGCCTAAATGGATCTAAAGTTAGAGATATAAAGCAAACAAAATAAGATCTTGGGTTGGAATGAAAAAATGTCTATACAAAACGAGTTGTTTCAACAATACGGGAATATTCAACAAAAAAATTTGACCACCTTCGATAACATATTTCTCCAATAAAAGTAGTGATGGCAACGGGGCGGATCGGGGACGGGTATCTATATATTTGATACTTGCCCCGTAGTATAAAATCAATACCCGAACCCGCCCCGAATCCCGACGGGTATTTTTTTTTCCATATCAAAACCCGAACCCACGGGTTCAGGTTATCCACGCGGGTATCCGTGAATTACCCGCGAATAAAAACCATAGTAAAAATCTAAACCGAACCATAGTAAATATTTGAACTGAACCCGACCTAAAATATTGTACGAATAATATATATTTAATTAAATATTAAACCTTCATTATATTAAAAAAAATATGGTTAGAATAATATATATGTAATTCAATTATAATTTTGCTAGAATAATAAATTTTATTATTTAATAATTAATAAAAGATATTTTTTGTTTAAAAAAAACATTAAATAAAATATAAAAACATACATGGTCACCGGAGCATTCTCTTGAAGCACTACATCGATACAATAAAATCACTCAAATACCTAGATACCTAGAAACTAAAGTAGAAAATTAAAATAGATGTATACAGGAAAAATGAATATCGACACCCCAATGTATCCTTGCTACACACAAATCACAAGAAACGCCCTATTACCTAATTCGAAAGATTACTGGGCACATAGGAAAGAGAATGACTGTGGTTACCGGGGAGAGAGACAAGATTCAAACAATAGGTTAGGCTTGTTCCGCTTTCCAACATCGTAAGAAAAAACCATAAAAAACGGTGAGTGACATAAAGAGAAGAAGAGAACCTTACTATAAATACAGTTCCAATATCCATCCCTGAAAAGAACGGAGCTTAAGGGGGAAAAAACCACACGGTGGGTACCAGAGAGATAGCAGGTTCTCGAAAGACCGGCACAAAGGTTACATGAGAAAGCATGGCGCGGCATGAGACAGAGAGAGGCACGGCCTGGCCCGGCAGAGAGAGAGGCACGACGCTTACAATGAGTATAAGAGAGAGTCCAGGTTGTCCAATTATTTATCTTTATAAATAACAGAGCTTGCAGAAAAAAAAACCCAGCAAAGAGCGGTGCGACAGCGAGCGGTGGAAAGAGCGAGCACATGATTACCGGAAAGAGATCGACACGACAAACATCCATTTTAGAGATCGACGCGGCACAGAAGAAAAAAAAAGTGGGTTATCTCCTTTATTCAGACATTTCTTACAGAAAAGAGAAAGATACATATTATATATATATATATAAAAAAAATTATCCAATAAATATATATGATAAGTAAGAATCTGAAAATTAAAAAAATCACTCATACTCAATCAAACATATATATTATTCTAAACAAGAAATCACTCATATTCAACATAAATATTATCCAAAAACAATAAAAAAAAATTAAAAAATATATATATGATAAATAAGAATCTGAAAATTAAAGAAATCACTCATATTCAATCAAACATATATATTATTCTAAACAAAGAAAAAATACCAGATAGATATATAAGATAAACAATAATAGCATAGTGGGATGCACCGGATCCTTGATGTTATTTTCGTGTAGTGTTTTGTACAAGTTCAATCCTAATATTTTTCCAAATTATCGAGATATTGCGATTCCTGATGCTGTGTTTTTTTTTTCTCTATTTTTTTTGTTCTTGTGTTTCCTATATATAGTTTGTGTCCTGTGTTCTATATATTGTTTCAAGAACTGCTTATTTCCCTTTAATTTTAAAATAAGTTTAGTATTATAGCTTTTAGTTTTAATATGTTTCAATTCCTCCTTTTGTTTGGTTGATTAATTACTTTAGAAATTTTTTCTAGCAGAGTACTATTTCTTTTACTAAGCAACGAAATGGAGTGTTTGTAAATTGCAAGTATAAGAACGTTTTAAGCCATTTTCATAGGTTGAACATAACGAATAGATTCTTTACTATGCTTTTGGTCTTATTTTGAGATTTCATTAGCTCATAAGCCACCGAGAAGTGAATGTCAATTCTATGTATAACTTCATCTTTGCTTTCATAGGGCTGAAGCCTGTATTTTATTTAAGTTTTCATTGTTCAACCTTTTTAAATTTACGTCTCATTTGCATACTTCTCTTACCATTCTAATATTTTCAATGATCATTATTATTATTATGCCTCATTTTTCTCTTCTTTATCTGTGATTGTCTTTCTTTTCTGTTTTCATCCACGAGAATACTTATAAGCTGAAGAATATCCATGTATAGATGATACTCTGTTGATTTCTGACTCGGAATGTTTCGGTTCTTAAATTTGTTTACATCAAATTTTTAGTGTTAAATACACATTAAAGAGGCTGAATCATGAATCAGTTTCATTGCATCAAGATAGAGTGAAACTATGTTATCCAACTAATGAGAATCAGTCGGCCTTTAATGTTAAGTACGCGGAGCATAGTGGGATGCACCGGATCCTTGGATGTTATTTTCGTGTAGTGTTTTGTACAAGTTCAATCCTAAATTCTTTCCAAATTATCTAGATATTGCGATTATTGATGTTGTGTTTTTTTTGTTTTCTCTATATTTTTTTGTTCCTGTGTTTTCTAAATATAGTTTGTGTCTTGTGTTCGTTGTTCTCTATATATATATTGCTTTTACTTATCAACGAAATGGAGTGTTTGTAGATTTTTTAATATGCTTTTGGTCTTATTTTGAGATTTCATTGGCTCATAAGCCACCGAGAAGTGAATGTAAAAGCCACCGAGAAGTGAATGTAAATATTAAGCAGAATGTTTGTATTAGTTTTTTGTTGGTTTAATTAGACTAATAAATATAATGCTATATTTTATATTTTCGAATTATAAAATATAGCTATATAGCAATGTAGTTTATTTTTAATTTTTAAATTTTCATTAAATTTAACAACATATTTACATTGACTATTACAACGAAAATTTAGTGCATTTTTTACAACTGAATGACAACGATGTTTACAACGGCGGACATGCCAACAGATTTAACCATCTGACAAAATTGGTGCAACGATATTACAAAAAACCTTGCAACTGCTTGACATAAAAATTTGATCAATCTATATCGAGCAGGATTTAAAAAAGAAATAGAAATAAGAAAGAACGAATGATGTAGCTCAAACCTCAAGTGCACGGTAGACACTATCCTTCTCCCAATCAAAGTTCTGTTTTTCTGCTTCTGTGACAATTTCCATTACAGCTACGCGAGACATGTCATTGAACCACAAACTTGGTGATCAACTACATGGTCTGCCCGCAAGTACTTCTTTTTATAAAAGATTAAGTTGGAGGTTCATTCCGAAACTCCAGAGGTAAACACTCTGCCAGGAAGTCATAGTCTACAAATATTTTCCATGTTCGTCGAGAAAAAATATTTCCTGGACACATTACGATACCCAGAAAGTTCCTCATAAAAAAAAGGGTTGATCATAAGTGCTCAACACTATGATCTGCCAATTGAAAAGGAGACCAAACTTGAGCCAAAGTGACTCCTTGACATGACTCCTTCAACAAAGATAATGCTTTCAATATCATCCAGCGTGAATCCAATTAACCTTGTAATAGGCACATCTAAAACCTGGTTTTGGGGAGAATCATTAAATACCTCTTCTCTATTACAACCATTCATATAATTAGCAATTTGAGGAGGCCCACTCGGTTCCACAGCTAGCCATGCTTCTTCAAAATTCAAGTCTCCAAAACCTTCATAAGACATAGTAGATTGAAATGTCGACATCTCAAAATCAGCAGCGGATGGACGGTTGCACAATCCAACCAAATCATCCAAATTCATAACGGATGAACTGCTCACCATCCAACCAAATCATCCATATCCATGACTTGCAAAGTTGATAAGTGAATCCTAAAAAACCAAGATCTTTAGATGCCTATCCAAAAATATCCAAAATCCAATAAAATTTATGTGTAAACAAATAAAAACTATTAGTTAGTAAATAGACAACTTAGACTAAATCATAATAAATTTAGCTTAATACTTCAAACATATTATGTGGGTAGATAATCGAACTTCAACACTTATATCTATATACACTACAACTGCTAAATTTAAACAACCAATAATCTTCTTCATAAAACTTTAACCCACGATCTTTGCCTCATACATAACAACTAGGTAAAAAAATTGCAACTCAAGCAATACACAACATAAAAAAATCCCAAACAAGATGTTTAACCTTAATTCTCGATTAACTAAATAATAAATAACTAAAACATAACCCCAAATAATAAACCATTGGGAAAGTATCACTGTTTAAGTGGAAACTGAACTTGGAACTGCAAGGATGAAGCAAATGAACATGATAGATGGTTTAAATCTTTGTTACTCTAATGGTATCTCTAAATTAGATATAGAAACCGATTCCCTCATCATTACTGAAATCTTTCTAAAGGGAGGGTCTCTTTGGTTTCTATCGAGCATAGCTGTTGTCGTAAGCTACTCTCCTCTGACATGGATTTGAAAGAGAGCAGAACGAAGAAGCCAACTAGATTGCGAAGGCTACTATGAAATCTAAGGAATTAATGGATTTTAACCATCTTCAAGCTCCAGCAAAGCTTAAACCCATTGCTTTCCTTGAATAATTGGGGGTTATGTATCTTCGTGTTGATTCAAATCAATAATTCTGAGTAAATTAGAAAGAGGTTTACCTTATTCTACTCCTTCTTAATCGTCAATTGCTTCGATTTGGTGTTCAATCCCTTCAATTGAATCAGTTCTTCTGAGTTTCTTCTGGTTAGGGTTTCAATAATCGATTGGGTTTAAATAATCAACTGGATCTTGGAAGTGAAAGGTATCATTTTGAAGAATTTATCGAGATAAATGAGACTATGGATATGTTCACGGTTTGATTTGTTTGTGGAGATAATGGGTGAGGTATAGAAGCTGAAAGGGCGAGCTTTGGGTATAGAGAAGAGATCTCTCTGTTGAAGATATGTTTTTTTGTAATCTGATAGTCAAGAATGAATATAACCCACTGAATGTACTTTGTATTTTCAATTTGTGAATAAAATAAAACAAATTTGCTTGAAAAATAAAATAAAAAATAAAAAGTGTAATCTTTAAGATTAGCATAGTTAATGTATATCTAAGTATGTAGAAGTAAAACTCTAAAACTCCAAAACAATTAAAAAAAATCATTTATTTGAGTTAAAAGTATGTTTTCGAGAACAACAATAAACGGTGATGATCCACCAATAGAACAAGAAAGCACCAACCAACTCTTGTTGAAACTAAGATACTCATGCTTTCTATATAAAAACATTTATAAGTTAAACATAAAAACTAATAAAACTAAAAAAAAGATTAGGGAGAACCTGTTATATTGATGATAAGTTTCGTGATATAAATCAAAACAAGAATTTGCAAAACTATAAACCGTTTGGATGTGTAAAACTGATCAAATAAAGAAGAAGCTTACTGATATATAAAATAACAAGGGGAACTTCTCACAAAAAATGTCAGTGTTTAATCTTAAAAAAGCGAGAACCGGGTTTACTTTAAAATTAATAATAGACAAAAATCTAAACTTTTCAATGAATAGTAACAAATACTTACATCAAATATAGGTTTAAACAACTTATTTATTTTCTGGTTCGCCTGCATTATCATTATCAATCTTGCAAACAAAATCATAAACTCCATCATATTGTCCATCGTATTTTTCTAAAATATAACATATTATAAACTCCATCATGGCTGGATGAGCCTAGATGGATCTAAAGTTAGAGATATAAATCAAACAATATATGATCTTGGGTTGGAATGAAACAATATCTATACAAAACGAGTTGTTTCAACAATACGGGAATATTCAACAAAATTTTTGACCGCCTTCGATAACATATTTCTCCAACAAAAGGTCTTGCATCGTTTGAAAATGAGCATATGCCAAAAGATATTACCCCTAAGGGACAAGAATCTGCTTATTAAGAACTGACTAAGAACTTCATAAAGCTTCAACCTCAACATTCCGAGTAGCTTCTTTCCCGTTGAAGGAAAATTCATTAAGTCTCATAAAAATTCCTAGATTAAACTTGGAGGTACTCAAGCCGAACCCTAGCATATGAGTGGATCCATAGGTAACATGGAAGTTACTTCCACACCCAAACCGTCATTATCGACAAATATTAAAGGTCAAACTTATTGCTCTACAAATAGATATGAGACTGTAAGTCAACATTCATTTTGCTTAACATATTTTGTCATAAAACTTTTTATAACTCCACTCATTTATGTTACAGAAAATACACAACACCTTCATGCTTGAGAGTTTTCTGTTCGGTAATAATATTGATTTTCCCAGTTTGGGACCATTTTTCAATGGTTGTTCACCCATCGATAATTCTCAAAATATCGAGGAGGCCACAACAAAAGAAAACTCATAACTATCAACTTAAAATATATTTTATTAATACACTTAAATTGAGTTATTATCGAGCAAGACTTGTACAATATGACTCAGAATTCTTTGCAAGAGCTCCATATTTTATGGTCGCTCTACAAAAGTCCAAAGATGTTAGCATCTTGGTCCTCAACGTTTAAGAGGTGTAAAATCAGGCCTTAATGGGAAAATACGGGAACAATAGAGAAAAAGCATATAGGTCATGATCTTGAGCTATATAATATGGAGAAAATATAGAAAAAGAATGTCAAGGGAGCGAGCCGAACATCCAGTCCAACAATGAGGTCCAAAAACTTATCAATAAATGCTTAAAGGTTGTGCAGGAAAGAGCATACATTTTTTTAGAAAGATAAGTTAGAGAGGGACATTTATTTAATATATATGAGATTAGTCCACTCTCTTTAGAGTGCACCTTTATATATATAATCTCTAGATACAAAGTAAATGTTTTTATATATAATCTTATCACTGTCTAGATATTATGACCTTATAATCTTCAAGTATTTCCTTATTCATGTCTTAAACTCCAAGTCCCTTATTTTTCATGCCTTAGATTTGTACTTGAGTTGATTAGCTTTTATTTTCCTTGTCATGATGATATATGTCCAGTTATGTTGATATGACCTTGATACTTGTCGATTCTATGTATAACAACGTGTGGTTCTTAATCTCATATATGAAAAGTAATATGATTTTAATATGATTACTTAGCTGAGAGTTTGTTGATATGTTGATATAAATCTAACTGAGTTTGTCAATTTAAATGATTTTCATATCATTAAGTTGAGTATTTTCCAAGACGTCAAGTGGAATGCATCCAAGTCGTCAATTAGAATTTCTTTCAGGTCGTCAAGCTAATTTGAATATCTCTCAAATGGTCAAGTTAAAATGTCTTTAGGGTCGTCAAGTTAAAAAAATTCAGGGTCATCAAGTTGAATATGGCTAAGGTCTTCAAGTTAAATATCAAGTCACTTTATTTCTTTGATAGTCATGTGAGATTCATTACCTTGTCACTTTTGGTTCGTCAATCTAAGTTCGTCGCACACCCGATTAAAATGAATATGACTATAAGCCAATTCTATATATAAATAAGTGGTTATGTATCCGATGAACGCGAATATGTATCAGAATTATGTAATTGATATTCCTCCCATTTTAAAATCACATAATGTAATCGTAAGCAGTATATATTTACATAATGAAGATCTATTGGTTCAAACCCAAGGTCTTTTTTATCGTTTTTTTTTATCGTAGCCTTATTATAACATTGTATCACCAAAACACGTTCGAGTAGAGAGTCTTTATCTTATCAAACCACAACTTTATCATTTTCTCTCTTTTTTTTTATTAATTTGGATCGTTTTATATTTTTTCGTAATCGGGTTTGTAGTTAGATTAATCATCATTTTTTAAATTTATTTTTGATCTACTAATTTGGATTATTTCAAAAATATTTTTGTAGGGGAACTAGGATCATCATTTTATTTATCTTAATTCAAATTTGGTTATTATTTTTCTTTTATAACTAGGTTGTCGTATTTGTTTATAACTTTAGTATTGCTTAATGGATTGTTTTTTTGTTCAAACTGGGTTGTTATTTTCTCTTTTTAGTTAGATTGATTTCTTTTTCTTTGTAATTTAGTGTTTCTTGACGCGTAGTTTTTCTTTCCAGATAACTCAATTTTGGCTATTATTGATCGAGTTGTTGTGCTACAAGTCACACAATCCTAAAGGTTCTAGACAGTTTCACTATGATCTCCAGATATTTACTAATCTTAATAGCAATCATAGTCAGTTTTTGAACCAAATTCAAGGTCTTAACAAATGACAAAAGAGAAAAACAAATCAAGTCACATTCATGTACAAATTTTAGCATTTTTATTAGAATTTTCAATAATTTTTCACCAACTCTTAGTTTTGAAGTTAACACAATTGGTATGTAACTTATACTAAATGTCTTCATTTTTTTATGTTCAACCAATGTTTCCTTCTTCAGATAGTTTGTCTCAAATGTCAAATAATTATAATAACGTTGATGTTTATAGGTAAGCTATTGTATTTGTTAGCTTTGATTCACATTATAAAATCAAAATTAGATTCTACTTTGTTTAAGTCATCTCGAACCTTTCAGCTAAAACAAACAACATTACCCAATAATACTAGCATATTATACTTTGTTTAAATCAAAATTGATTTTCCCAGTTTGGGACCATTTTTCCATTGTTGTTCACCCATCGACAATTCTCAAAATATCGAGGAGGCCACAACCAAAGAAAAACTCATAACTATCAACTTAAAATGTATTTTATTAATAAACTTAAATTGAGTTATTATCGAGCAAGACTTGTACAACATGAGTCAGAATTCTTTGCAAGAGCTCCATATTTTATGGTCGCTTTACAAAAGTCCAAAGATGTTAGCATCTTGGTCCTCAACGTTTAAGAGGTGTAAAATCAGGCCTTAATGGGAAAATACGGGAACAATAGAGAAAAAGCATATAGGTCATGATCTTGAGCTATATAATATGGAGAAAATATAGGAAAAGACTGTCAAGGGAGCGAGCCGAACATCCAGTCCAACAATGAGGTCCAACAACGTATCAATAAATGCCTAAAGGTTGTGCAGGAAAGAGCATACATTTTTTTAGAAAGATAAGTTAGTGAGGGGCATTTATTTAATATATATGAGATTAGTCCACTCTCTTTAGAGTCCACCTTTCTATATATATATATATATATATAGTTTCTCTAGATACAAAGAAAATTTTTTTTATATACAATAACATAATTTTTATTATAATCTTATCACTGTCTAGATATTATGACCTTATAATCTTCAAGTATTTCCTTATTCATGTCTTAAACTTCAAGTCCCTTATTTTCATGCCTTAGATTTGTACTTGAGTTGATTAGCTTTCATTTTCCTTGTTATGATGATATATGTCCAGTTATGTTGATATGACCTTGATACTTATCAATTCTATGTATAACAGCATGTGGTTCTTAATCTTATATATGAAAAGTAATATGATTTTAATATGATTACTTAGCTCAGAGTTCGTTGATATGTTGATTTAAATCTAATTAAGTTTGTCAATTTGAAAGATTTCCAAATCATTAAGTTGAGTATTTTCCAAGACGTCAAGTGGAATGCATCCAAGTCGTCAATTAGAATTTCTTTCATGTCGTCAAGCTAATTTTAATATCTCCCAAATGGTCAAGTTAAAATGTCTTTAGGGTCTTCAAGTTAAAAAATTATAGGGTCATCAAGTTGAATATGGCTATGGTCTTCAAGTTAAATATCAAGTCACTTTATTTCTTTGATAGTCAGTTTCAGATATTTTTGATATTATGGGTATGGATCTCGATATCTATCTGAATCTTCTTCTGGCTTTAGTATTGGATCTACGATCGATATACACCTGGGTATGGAAACATTATTGAAAATTCTAAGAAAAATGCTAAAATTTGTAAATAAATGTGACTTATATTTGTTTTTTGTTTTTTTATTTTGTTAAGACCTTGAATTTGGTTCGTCAATCTAAGTTCGTCGCACACCCGATTAAAATAAATATGACTATAAGCCAATTCCATATTTAAATAAGAGGTTATGTATCCGATTAACGCGAATATGTATCAGAAGTATGTAATTGATATTCCTCCTATTTTAAAATCACATAATGTTGTCGTAAGCAATATATATTTACATAATGAAGATCTATGGGTTCAAACCCAATGTCGTATTTTTATTCTTTTTTTTATTTTTTTATCGTAGCCTTATTATATTCACGAAGTAACATTGTATTACCAAAACATGGTCGAGTAGAGAGTCTTTATCTTATCGAACCACAACTTTATCACTTTCTCTTTCTTTTTGTTTTATTAATTTGGATCGTTTTATATTTTTTTGTAATCTTGTGGCTGGATTAATCATCATTTTTAAAATTTATTTTTGATCTACTAATTTGGATCGTTTCAAAAATATTTTTATAGCTGAGCTAGGATCATCATTTTATTTATTTTATTCAAATTTGGTTGTTATTTTTCTTTTTTAACTAGGTTGTCGTATTTGTTTATAACTTTAGTGTTTCTTAATGGATTGTTTTTTTGTTCAACTGGGTTGTTATTTTCTTTTTTAGTTAGATTGTTTTCTTTTTCTTCTTAATTTGATTGTTTCTTTCCTAGATAACTCCATTTTGGCTAATATTGACAGAGTTGTTGTGCTACAAGTCACACAAAGTTTCTAGACAGTTTCACCATGATCTGCAGATATTTACTAATCTTAATAGCATTCATAGTCACTTTTTGAACCAAATTTAATGTCTTAACAAAATAAAAGAAAAAGAAAAAACAAATATAAGTCACATTTATTTACAAATTTTAGCATTTTTCTTAGAATTTTCAATAATGTTTCAGCAACTCTTAGTTTTGAAGTTAACTCCATTGGTATGTAACTTATACTAAATGTCATAATTGTTTTGTGTTCAACCAATGTCTCATTCTTCAGATAGTTTGTCTCAAATGTTAAATAATTATAATAACTTTGATGTTTATAGGTAAGCTATTGTATATGTTAGCTTTGATTCACATTATAAAATCAAACTTAGATTCTACTTTATTTAATTCACCTCGAACCTTTCAGCTAAAACAAACAACATTGCCCAATAATACTAGCATATATTCATCACTTAGCCAGTCTAATGGTTAAACTACTGATTGTAAAAATTGTATCACGCTGCTTCTTAAAATTCAACTTAGTAGCTCAGGATTATTCCCTTAGTTAAATAACTTGCAAATTCATAAAAATTATTGCAAATTAAATAACTTACTGTGTTGTAAAAGTATAACGAATAACATATTACACAATACAGAATCACATATGTTTTGGATATCTAAACATAACATTACTTGCATCCAAAATCATCTAGTTACATCAAGACTCCTCCAAATTGTAAACCAGAATCAATCTTCTCATTACCATAGCCTGTTATATAGACATACATTAATACATTTTTTACTCACACGTAATTTATCGCTTAACTCTTGCAAACACACACATAAAGCATACCTAACATGTGGCACACAATTACTATCTTATTACATATACACGCATGCTTTGCATACAATTTATAGGTTAGAAGTTCACCTTTATGTAATGCACTAATATAATTTATTCATTTTCCATCATGTTGTTACAGGAAATAAATTAGATTAATATCTAATCCTAAGAAGTATGTAAGTTGGCCAAGATCTTTCATATGGAAAGTTGCATGTAACTATTTTTGAAGCTTAGTAATCAAACTACAATCAGTATCGGTGATGATAATATCATCCACATAAACCAAGAGAAGGACTATCCCCGATGTAGATGTGTGAAAAAATAAAGAAGAATCATACTGACTTTGGGCAAAACTGAAAGAAAGAAGTGTACGACAAAACTTTTCAAACCAAGCTCGAGGTGCTTGTTTGAGCCCATACAAAGAACGCCTTAACTTACAGACATCATGAAGAGAAGAAGTACTCATACCAGATGGAAGCTTCATGTAAATCTCTTCTTGAAGATCTCCATGAAGAAAAGCATTCTTAACATCCATTTGATGCAACGGCCACGATTGTGAAGCAACAATAGCCAAAATGTTTTGAACGGTGGTCATTTTGGCAACAGGAGCAAATGTCTCCTCATAATCAATCTCATATTCTTGTTTATTACCCAGAGCTACAAGACGAGCTTTATATCGCTCCAAAGAGCCATCAGAACGTAGTTTCACAGAGAAAACCCACTTACTCCCAATTGGTTTAACTGTAGGAGGACAATGAACAATATCCCATGTATGATTCTCCTCAAGTTCTTGAAGTTCTACTTGCATTGCGTTTTGCCAAAACTCGTGTTCCATGGCTTGTTTGTAGCTAGTGGGAAATGAAATACTAGATAAAGTAGTTACAAGAGAGACGGGGGAAGAAAAACCATACATATCAGGAGGTCGAGAAGGACGAGCAGATCGACGAAGAGTTGTGGATCAAGAGCAGGATCACTCCCATCAATATGACCCCATAATTCTTTTCCTTTCACATACGATTGAAATTGAAATTCCCAAGCTGAATAATTTTTCCCCGTAAATTTAATATGAAACGGCTTGAATTTATCGAGTGACATGATGTAACCAAGAAAACAGATCCACGAGAACAAAAAAATCTGAAATAAAACTAAAATCCCCAAATTCTCAAAAGAAAAAAATATTTCACTACCCAAATACTCTCGAAATTCAGAAAAATCTGAAACTAAAAATCCCCAAATACTCTCGGAATTCAGAAAAGAAAAAAAAACTCACCACCCAAAATACGCGAAAAACTCACCACCAAAAAAACTCTACGAAAAAAAAATCAGTTGCGCTCAAAAAGTATTTCTTATTTATCTGTCTGGTTCACCTTTTAAACTACTTTGTAGCAGTTACAACAATTAATACTAGAATATTTATTTTCCTAAAGTTGACATAGACTAATTATCATATATATTATACTACAATATATATTAACTCACTAAATAAATATACTACAATATATATTATACTAAATAAATTAGATATTAATCTAATTTATTTCCTGTAACACATGTTACCTCATCTAAAGTATTCAAATATAGATTGTGCTCCTGATTTAAAACACAAGGAAGATTTGTTTTCTTTTGCTAGAGATATATACAACACTGATAACATACATTATACACAAATATAGTTAGCAAGTTGCATTAGGTTAACTGATTTTTGTGTAAAACTAAGTAACTATAAATAAAAATATCCCTACCAATCTTGAACACATGTAATTTATATATATTGATAACACTTAACATAACAGATTACATACGTAAATACACAATTGTTAAATCAGTAATTGATTGAATGAGTTAATAAAACAAGGTTCCGTCATACTTAGAAACTTAACGTATCAATTATCACCATAACTCTTAGCAATACAACCTCTACCATACATGAATGGTACCTAATTTGCAGGTAAAAAACAATAAATTTTGAAGATTGATTCTTAAAAAAAAACTAGAGAAATTTTTAAAAAATGAATGCAATAATTTTGACCTCAAATCCTATTGTTAAGGGTCCAAAAATCCTATCTCATTGGTTTTTATATTTTATTTTATGAAAAAAATTTAATTAGTGAATCAAATCTAATTGCATTCATATTTAATTTGATTTTTTATTTTTAATATTTAATATTATTTTTTAGAATATTTGATTAGGGTTTTTGGGTAATTGATATATAAAGCATCCTATACCCTACTTTAGTGTCAAATTTTGATGAATAAAAATTTAGATTTTTCTCTGAGTCTCGTTTACTCTCTAACATAGGTTTAGGGTTTCATATCTACTATTTCTTTCTCCTAATCTTCCGCACGTTATCAGCTGCTCAGTCTCACGTTACTGAACTTTGAACTTTTTTTCTACCTGGATCTGCTTCAATATGAGAATTATATAAAAAAAAATTAGATTTTATTGTTGTTCTCTCTTTATCATCTTTTATTTTACATTGTTGATAGACTCCATAGAAACTGAAAATATTTTGCTTCACGGTATTTATTTTCAGAGAATTTTAACAAACTTAAGCATATAATATCGTTCTTACACTCAGATATTTCCCATTTATTTGACCAACATTATTCTCTATAATAAAAGTGTGGTTTCGGTTTTACCTAAATAAAAATCACTTTCCTCTCAGATCAGAGAGGAAACCAAGAAATATCATTGTTTATTTATTTTTTATTAAGAACAATAGTTTACAAAAACTACAAACGAAAACGTTTTTAACATATGGTACAATTTGATGAGACCCAAAAATTTATTAACAACAATAATAAAACTAGAAAGAAGAAATTATTTTCTCTAAATGAGATTGGTCAATTCTCTATAATGTACACTTTTATAGGATTAAATCGCGAAATAGTTCATCGACTATCACATTTTTTTTTCATTTATTCTATCGATTTAAAATTACTGGCGAGGGTCTCTAGATTTGGAAAACATCTATAAATGTAGTTATTGACTTGCAAAAAATCTATAAATTTAGTCCCTCAACGTTTCAAAATCTATAAATATAGTACACGACGCCAAAAGAAAAATCACTCACCATGGACTAAATTTATAGATGTTGTAAGTCAATGATTAAATTTATAGATTTCACCGAGTCCAAGGACCCTCATAAGTGATTTTGAAGTTGAGAGACTAAATGAAAGAAAATGGGATGCAGCCTACGACCATTTATTATCTCATCGCTAATTTCGTACATGATGTGCAATTTATTCAATATTATGTTTGTATAACATATTATTATTTTTAGTAGAAGGAACCAGGAAAACTACCATATACGATGACTGATTACACTGAACTTTTACAATTAATGATTTTGTAGAAGAGCAATTGAAGAAGATTAAATTCGTCACTATTATTGCGATATATGACAGTGAGAAATGGGGAAAAACTCATAGGTTACAGTAATGATGCGAGAGGTACGATATTTTCAAATCAAAAGCGAAGCCGAAAACTTTGAGAAAGCGAAAGTATACAAAAACAAATACAATTATCTCTTTAAATTAAAATGATGTTCAGTTGTCGTGATTTCTATGCAATGGCCTTTAAAAGTTATAAATGGGTAAACACAATCATGGACAATATGTTCGCTTAGACGTTCATTCCCGTGCTTGTAGACTCAACCGGATGAAAAGACACTAGTTTGTAATTTATCTTTCCTTGGGTCGCGTCCTAGAGAGATAGATAGCGGCTTGAAGCATAATAACCCATATAATCTTTCAAACATGTGTGTATTCTACAATTTTCTCAAAAAATATCGGGATGTTGATCATGATGCAAAAACTCTGATGCAATATTTGTTGGCCAAATTAAAGGAACATGGTTACTACACGTGGGAGCAGTTAGGCAACGAATCATAAATGATCATCAATTTATTTTTCACGCATCCTACAAGTATAAACTTGTTGCTTACATTCTCGATTTTTCTTGTCATCGATTATATGTACAAAACGACGAAGCATAAGATGCCATTGCTCGAGATTGTTGGAGTAACTTAAACTTAAATTACACATACTTTTGCCTATGTATTTGTGAGCGGGGAAGATATAAAACTATACATGGGCTTTGAGCATTCTTCATGGTTTGATAATGGATAATATGTGTCCATTTCTGAGCGCTATTAGTATCACCGATCGAGAGTAATCTCTCATGCAAACTATTGAGGAAATATTTCTGGGCACAAGTAACTTATTATGCAAGTTTTATATAAACATGAACATTGAAGGGATGGTTCAAAAGTTGATGCCCAATGAGGTTCCAAATCAATTTATCAACTTTTATGGTTTTGTTGTCAACACGAACACAGGTTGAAGCTTATAAAAAAAATCTAGCTACATCGCACGAAATCTTCACGGCTTACCCGAAATATCGAATATATTATGTCGGCATAAATAATGAAATATGGTGACAAGTTCACGAATCATTAAACAAACAAGATCAAACACTATGGCAATAGAAAAACGAATAGGCAACATTGATTTCATTTTTATTACAAAAAATAATGTCTTAATTATCAACTTTCTAATGAAGAAATATGCGGGGATCCTCAAATATTTTGAGTGAATTAATTTTGTACTCAACCTGGTTTTGTAAATACTTTGACCTTGCAACTAGTAGGTTATGTATCCCATGCGGGCCTAAAATAATTGACCTATGTTTGTATACATTCTAGAAATATACACATAGATCGGGTAACATGTGGCGGATGCATCATTAGGAAAACACATGGGTTACCTTACGTATGTGAAATAGCTTCAATAACTAAAGAAGGTAGATACATTCCTAGGAAAGAAGTGGATGTATTTTGGAGAAGATTAGAAATTGTTCATAGAGATGCCACTTCACATGAAGATGCCTTACAAAACAACTCTCAATCATAACTAGTTCCATTCGTCGTTTCGACCATGGGAAATAAGATCATATTATCAATAGGGTTATGAAACTCTTAAAGCCCAAACCAGTTATCCTAAAGATTCGCTTTGAGCTAAAGATAGGACAAAAGCTGGCGAGGATAAATTGACTAAACATAACCCTGGTTTGTGAGAATACCCCATTGAACACATCGTGAGTGCTAGCACGCCCACGAATACGTTAGGTAGCACACCGATAAACATGTTAGGGAGCCTGAATGCCTCGAAAGTGCCTTCGTTTGTAAACAATTCAATCCAAACAATTCTACTATCTTTTAACTATTCATCTCACTCTCTTTCTCACTCTCTCAATTTATATTTATGAACTTTATAATAAATAATATAACCTATATTATTAATTATTACTTAACATTAATATTTTATAATTTTTTTACAATATTATTTATTTTAAATTTATGTTATAAATTTATTTGTTTAATTCTTATTTACGATAAATTAATATATAAGTTGTAGAATTGTTCGTGGATGATAATTGAGTAAGCTTTTTATCAAATCAGAAATAAAGTTTGGAAAGATTGGTGGAAGTTAGTGGGTGTATTTTTTATCTTGAAGATAATTGAGTATGCTTTTTGTCAAATGAGAAATAAAGTTTGGAAAGATGGGTGGAAGTTAGTGGGTGTATTTTTTTTATCTTGAAGATAATTGAGTAAGCTTTTTGTCAAATCAGAAATAAAGTTTGGATAGATGGGTGGAAGTTAGTGGGTGTCTTTTTTTATCTTGAATGGTATAAAGTAAGCTTTTTGTCAAATCAGAAATAAAGTTTGGAAAGATGGGTGGAAGTTAGTGGGTGTATTTTATATATTGAAGATAATTGAGTAAGCTTTTTGTCAAATGAGAAATAAAGTTTGGAAAGATAGGTTGAAGTTAGTGGGTGTATTTTTTATCTTGAGGATAATTGAGTAAGCTTTTTCTCAAATTAGAAATAAAGTTTGGATAGATGGGTGGAAGTTAGTGGGTGTCTTTATTATCTTAAATGGTATAAAGTAAGTTTTTTGTCAAATGAGAAATAAAGTTTGGAAAGATGGGTGGAAGTTAGTGGGTGTATTTTTTATCTTGAAGATAATTGAGTAAGTTTTTTGTCAAATCAGAAATAAAGTTTGGAAAGATGGGTGGAAGTTAGTGGGTGTATTTTTTATCTTGAAGATAATTGAGTAAGATTTTTGTCAAATCAGAAATAAAGTTTGGAAAGATGGGTGGAAGTTAGTGGGTGTATTTTTTGTCTAGAAGATAATTGAGTAAGTTTTTTGTCAAATCAGAAATAAAGTTTGGAAAGATGGGTGGAAGTGAGTGGGTGTCTATATTACATTGAAGATAATTGAGTAAGTTTTTTGTCAAATCAGAAATAAAGTTTGGATAGATGGGTGGAAGTTAGTGGGTCTCTTTTTCATCTTGAATGGTATAAATAGACAAGGTTGGAACCAATATAATTCATAACATTTCTCAAAGGAAAATAATAGTCTCTCTCTAAAAAACCTCTCTCTTCAACCAAAAAAATGTAAAAAAAAATAGACTTCGAACGAAGACATAGCTCTATGCAAAGCGTATAGGAAAATTTCCGAAGATCCAAATGTAGGAGTGTAACAAACCGAAAGTCGTTTTTGGGAAAAAAAATCAAAGATTCAATGTACGAATATTTAGGAGATGTTGATAACAACTTCAACCATGTACAACGAACAGAAGAAGGTTTTTAGCAATCGCTGGAAAAAACATATTTTTCGTTCGGTTAACAAATGGAACCAAGCGATCAAGCAAGTTGAAAGATCACCGCTTAGTGGAACTAACACAGCGGATCAAGTAAGTATTTCTATTACAATTTTTTTCAACATTTAACAATGGTTAATGTTCGTGTATATATATATATATATATATATTAACTAATTTATTTATTTAGGAAATACTTAAACAAGACTTGTATATCAATCTTGCCAATGGAAAACAATTTCAATTTTATCATTGTTGGGAAATTTTAAAGGATTCTGTGATGTTTCAATCGACAACATCAAATTATCATACTTCTCAAACCAACCATTCTCGTCCTATTGATACGGATTCCGAAGAACATTTTACGGAATCATAACCTTCTTGTGATCTCAGAGTTGATACCGATCCACCCACAACTAATATTAATAGGCCCATGGGTAGAAATCATGCTTGTTGGAACAAAAATAAACATAAGATAAGTGATAGGGATGCATCTACGGAAAGGACTAAAGGCTTGGATACGATTCTAGCAATGCAGGCTGAAGCTAACGCACTCTTGAAAGAGGTGAATGATCTTAATCGGACTAAGATAGGATATATGAAATATAGTTATAATTATAACATCGTGAATGTCGATAGCACCAAGATGACTCCGGACTCGAAAGATTTTGGACCACAAAAAAAACTATACGTGAACGCAACGAGCGCGCTACATATCGACCTTCATTTAACGACGAAACAGATTATGGATATAGTGGAACAAGTGGAAGTTCCGGATTCAATTATTTCTCCATGTAACTTTTTGTGATTGTTCTTTTCTATTTGTGTTTTCTTGTATTTTTATTTATTTTGAATGTGTGTATTTAAATTTCGGTTGCTATTTTTTCGAAATTTTATTTTCGAAAAAATTAATACCTATGTATTTGCTTTCCACAATTTATGAATTAAGTTTTTATTATAATTTATAGAGCCTATTTACAAAGTTAAATTTAATATAATTATTTATTATCATTTTAAAATTTTATATTATAACTTAAGTTGATTTTATTATAATTAAATTTATAAATTATAATTTAGTTTTCAAAATTAATTTTTTATTATAGCTTAAGTATTTTATCAGAAAAAATTTAAATTAAATTTTAGAATAAGTATATATTAAAAATTGAATCTTACAAATTAGGTAAATTTGATTACAAATTGAATCTTAATTTTGGTAAAATTTACGTTACGTTCCTTCCTCTCCCCTCTTTTCCTTTCTCCCTCCTTCCTTCCGCGAGTGAAACAGTTTTTCTCTCACCAGCTTTTCCACCAATTTTCACTCTCTTCATGTCTCAAAAGACCGCGTCAGCCAGAGCCTGAAACCGACCTCAAACAGTAAATCGGTCTCCTGGAGACCGACACCAACGTTTAGAGACTATGACCGACGGTTAAAAATGACCTTAAAGATAAACGTTATAAATTTTGTGTTTCTCAATGATCATTGGCCAATTTTGCGATGAAATTCGGACAAGATTAGAGAATGACTTTGTGACATCTCTTTTGGTTGAGATAAGGCTCATTACTTGCTGTAATTGTAAGAAATACTCATCAGATTTCTTATATACTTATTGAACCATGAAATTAAATCATCCTGTAATAATGCGGAATAAATACTTACAGGATGTAGACATTCTTTAATCTTCAGATTCCTGACTTGAAGCGGATGATCCGTGATCCTTTGTTAGGTTATCGATTCTTCTAAGAGATGGCAACCAAAACACACTTTTGTAATTGATTCGAAGGAAGAATCAATTTGTTTTTCTTAAAGGATTTTTTCTCTCTGTATTTGATCTCGTGTCTTTTAAGAATGAGGAACTCATTCTTATATATAGAACTAAAGTGAGAAAACGGTTCTTCTCTTTTAACCGTTTGTAACTTCCAGACGGTTACTTAATGAAGACCAGTCCTTATTAAATTGCCACCCTTAGGGGCCATAACCCGATATTATTTTATTATACAAAATAACCCCAAAACTTTACGTTTTGCTTAAGTTGTTTATTTCCGAATCCAATCCTTCACAGTATTCGGAATTAAACCTGGTATCTATACAATTACTTCCATGATACATATTTTATCTACTAGTCCGTTCTTTTCTTTATGATTACTTTTATTGGACTAATATTAACGATAGTTCGATACATCGATAAGACATGTGGCGGTCCAACTTAATGGAGAAATTCCAACAATCTCCCACTTGGATCATCAGATGCTACTATAGGATGCATCCACTTAATGAACGTTCTAAATTTCTATCGTCACATAGATAACCTTAACAATCCCGTAAATGACTATTAACGACATAGGACTAAAGTCATCATCAATGCATTTCAAGCTGCAAATAGATGCATCAGTAATCACGATATTGCAACAATCAACTACGTGGATCTATCATGGTGCATAGCATAAGAATAATATGAAATGTAATCTTACATATCTATTCTTAACTAGTCCCACTTAATTGGAGGTCTACTTACAGCAGAGTACGAGTAATCAAAGATAAGAGCACACTGAAAACTTATAAATAAATATGTTTGCATTAATGACCTTAAGTTCGCGAATATCATAATACAAACAAGTTTAATAGCTTAATACAAACTCCCACTGAAACTAACAATCCTCTAAGTACACAACACCCATGTTAATGGTGTGTTCAATAAAAACTTTAGGTACTAATGCCTTCGTAAGAGGATCTGCTAACATCGAGTTTGTCCCTATGTGCTCCACACTGATTTGACCACTCTGTACTCTCTCTTTAACAGACAGGAACTTGATATCTACATGTTTGGACTTAACCGAGATCCTGTTACTGTTTGAATACTGAACTGTCGAGTTATTGTCACAATATAATCTAAGGGGTCTTTCTATCCCCTCTACGATTCGCAGTCCCGTGACAAAATTTTGCAGCCAAAGCGCCTGATTGGAAGCCTCGAAACAAGCAACAAATTTCGCAGCCATAGTTGAAGATGCAATGAGTGTTTGTTTAACACTTTTCCATGATATTGTACCTCCCTCTAAAAGGAATATAATGCCTGAGGTTGAACGACGAGAATCCTCACATCCAGCGAAATCCGAGTCGGAATACCCTATGACCTCCAGTTTATCCGACTTCTTATATGTTAACCTGTGATGTTTCGTTTGTTGTACAATACCGGAGAACTCTTTTGACTGCTTTCCAGTGTTCCATCCCCAGATTACTTACGTATCTCCCTAACACACCCACCACAAAAGCAATATCTGACCGTGTACAAACTTGAGCATACATCAGACTTCCAACAGCCAAAGCATATGGAACCTTTTGCATTTCCTCAATCTCAAGTTTTGTCTTTGGGCATTGCTTAAGGCTAAACTTTTCACCTTTTGATATAGGGGTTTCCTTTCCTTTGTTGTTAGCCATCCCGTAACGTTGTAACATACTCTCAATATACGCCTTTTGTGATAAACTCAAAATTCCATGGGATCGATTCCTATGAATTTGAATTCCTAACACAAATGATGCATCACCAAGATCTTTCATATCGAATTTGTCTGAAAGAAAGTTTTTGGTCGTATGTAACAATTCCTTATCGTTCGTGGCCAATAATATGTCATCAACATACAGCACTAGAAATATGAATTTACTCCCACTGAACTTTTGATACACACAATCCTCCACTGAATTTATCTCGAAACCAAATGAGATAATAACTTCAAGGAATTTTTGATACCACTGTCGAGACGCTTGCTTGAGACCATAAATAGATTTCTTCAGTTTACATACCGTCGACTTTGGATCACCAGAGACAAAGTTTTCAGGTTGTAACATATAGATCGTTTCCTCAATGTCTCCATTAAGAAAAACGGTCTTTACATCTATTTGATGGAGCTCAAGGTCGAAGTGTGCAACTAATGTCATGGTTTTCCGAAAAGAATCCTTCGAAGAAACTGGAGATAAGGTTTCTTTAAAGTCAATCCCTTCACGTTGAGTAAAACCCTTAGCTACAAGTTGCGCTTTATGCCTCTCCACATTACCCTTAGAATCCCGTTTGGTTTTAAAAATCCATTTACAACCAATCGGCTTCTTTCCTTCAGGTAATAGAACAAGCTCCCATACCGCATTATCTTGCATTGATTTAAACTCTTCGTTCATTGCTTTAATCCATAAGTGAGAATCAGAACTTTTCATGGCATCACGAACACTGAAAGGATCGTTTTCTGTTGACCCATAAAATTCTTCATGTTCTTGAAGATACACTATATAGTCTGAAGATATAGCGCTCTTTCTTTCTCTAGTAGATCTACGCAAAGGCATAATTTCTTCATTTTGCACTTGAACTTCTTGAGGAGGTAGAGTTTGTTCTTCTTGAACAACTTCATTTTGCTCTATTGGAACAACATCCATAGGAGGAAGATTAACATCATCTTGAGTATCTATATGTTCTAGCGAATCTGAAGTGATGATTGGCCTTCTAATTACCATATCATCATCTGACACTATAGTATCATTGCTAGAACCTTCATGAATCTCTATTGATTCTTCCTCAAAATGAATGTTCGTTACTAAATTCTTCCCCTCAAACTATATATCCTCAAAGAATTTTGCTGTAACCGTCTCAAATATATTCTTTGTGGAATGATCATAAAATTTAAAACCCCTGCTGTGCTCGGGATATCCGATGAAATAACTACTAACCGTTTTGGAGTCCAATTTCTTTTCATTCGGCCTATAAGGCTTCGCTTCAGCTGGACATCCCCAAACATGTAAATGTTTTAAACTAGGTTTACGCCCAGTCCAAAGTTCATACGGTGTCTTAGTATTTGCTTTCGTCGGAACTCTATTAAGTAGGTAGGTCGCACATTTTATTGCTTCTCCCCAGATTGATATAGGTAATGTTGAATGACTAATCATACTTCTTACCATATCCTTCAATGTACGGTTTCGTCTCTTAGATACTCCATTCATGTTGGGCGAACCCGGCATTGTATACTGAGGGACTATGCCACACTCTTCTAGGAACTTTGCAAACGGTCCATGACGTTGTTCACCTGAACCATTATATCTCCCGTAGTATTCACCACCACGGTCCGATCTGACGCACTTAATATCTTTACCAAGTTGTTTTTCAACTTCGGTCTTAAAGACTTTGAACTTGTCAATGGCCTCTGATTTTTCGTGAATGAGATATAGATACCCATATCGTGAAAATTCGTCAATGAAAGATACAAAATATTGTTGGCCGTTCCATGATGTTGTAGGGAACAGACCGCAAATGTCTGTATGTATCAAATCTAAGACCCCTTTCGCTCTGTATGAATCTAATCGTTTCACTTTGGTCTGTTTTCCTTTTATACATTCAACGCATACGTTGAAGTCTGAAAAATCCAGTTCACTTAATAAACCTTCTGAAACAAGCTTTTCAATTCTATTTCTAGAAATGTGACCTAATCGCTTGTGCCAAAGTTTTGCTGATTTTTTCCATTTTACAATTTAGTTTTCCAGGTACATCTACATTCATTATCTATTTGTGATCCTTTATAGTATCCAATAAATACAAGTTATCATTTGTTATTAACTTTCCAGAACCAACAACATTACCATGTAAATAAAGACATAAACTTTCATTTCCAAATAGACAAGAATAACTTTGTCCAACAACGGAAAGGAAATTAGGTTCCTTCGAAAAGAAGGTACATACAATACGTCTTTTAAATACAAAAAATGTCCACTGGTAAGAAACAAACGAAAATCACAAATAGAATGAACTAAACATGAACTGCCATCAGCTGTATAGATGGATGTTTCACCATCACTCAGGCTTCGGTTTCTTATCATACCCTACAAAGAAATACAAACATGAGTCGTTGCTGTTGTATCAACCCACCAAGTATTTCTCGGCACTGAAACTAAATTGATCTGAAAACCGACAATAGAAGTGAAAATACCTTTGGCTTTCATCATAGCCCTCCATTTTTCACATTCTTTCTTAAAGTGCCCCGGTTTCTTACAATGGAAGCAACGCCCTTTACCAGACGTACCCTTATTCTTCTTTTGTCCCGAACCGGATGCATGTGCATCTGAACCTTCATACTTTCTCTTAATTCCCTTATCCACTTGAGCTTTCACCATTTTCACTTCTGGATGTTCTTGCTTCATCTTTTCCTCCTCTTGCGCTGCCTGAGAGATGAGCTCGTTGAGAGTCCATTTCTCGCACTGACAGTTATAAGAAGTTTCGAAGTTCTTATACTGAGGAGGGAAAGAGTAAAAAGCAAAGCTTACCACAACATCTTCGGGAAGGTCAATCTTAAGTGCTTTCAGTTTGGAAGCGATGTTTGACATCTCCAAGATGTGCTCAAGAACAGTCCCTTTGCCACGATATTTCATAGAGGCTAGCTTAATAAGCAACGTCTTAATCTCTACTTTATCGTTCTTGGCAAAACATTTCTCTACCTCTTCGAGAAATATTTTTGCATTAGTGATCTCCAGGTGGAACTGCACCACGGAATGCTAATGGAATTGCTTGCTTCATGATCCCTAGACTTATCATGTTCGACTTTTCCCACGCCTCTGACTCTTTCTTCTCCGTAGAAGAACTGTCATCAGTCAGAGGTTTAGGTTCATCGACCCTTAATGCTAAGTCGTAATCATGGCACATCAAGTGCAGCAACATATCTTATTTCCACAACTCAAAGTTGCTCACATTAAGTATGGGTGCCTTTTTGCCTTCCGGGTTATAGATTTACGAATTTGCTAACATA
Source organism: Limnanthes douglasii subsp. nivea (assembly GCA_036936605.1). NCBI lineage: Eukaryota > Viridiplantae > Streptophyta > Magnoliopsida > Brassicales > Limnanthaceae > Limnanthes > Limnanthes douglasii. The sequence continues at coordinate 247,925,918 of JAUPFV010000005.1, read as the reverse complement.
ACAAACAACAAACAATAAATAACCAAAAACATCACTTAACATATAATCTCCATAGTATTTAACAAACAAACATAGCATAATAAAACATACTCTTACAACATCAATAAGATACCTTTGGGCAAGCATATTAATTTGTATATGTATGAGTTTGAGCATAATTAATGTTGATCTTACCAATTGACTTAATTAAGAAAATCTTCCTTTGGGCCGATTTTCCTAGTTCAATTTTCTTAATGATCAATTCACAAATAATTATCTCGTGTCTAAGATTAACTATGTCAAACCTTAAAATTCCTTTGGGCCGATTAAAATTTACATACTTGTCAATCAAAGACTTGTCAAAACTCTAAAATAATTAATTCAGCAATAGGGATCACTTTGGCGATATATTGAATCATTAATTATTTACCGAAGTTCGGACAACTTAAAACATGCTAATTATTTCGAAAAATACTATACGACTACCTTACTTAATGTCCAAACTATTTCGTAGTCTATGTATAATTTAATCAAATTAAATTTACACCTTAAATTTAATATATTATAATACATATATAATTATATTAGGATATAATTCTTAATATATATATTATAATATAATAATTATTTATATATATAATACTTATTCATATATATACTATAATATATATTTATATATATAATAAACTTCAATGATATAATATGTATCCAATTCACGTGGGTAGATATGAACAACACATTCTTCCGTAACTAGCGGAAATAGTGATTAATGCGTAACTAACGGTAGCTGTTAGTGCATTTAGTGCACTTATATTTCAGTTGTTATAACTCATGCCTATTCTTTAGGCAATGTTACACTTACGGTTACTAATAAAATTATATAATATATAATTTTATTAATAACTTTAGATTTTAATTTAATTATATTAACTATAGTAATCGCATACGGCACCTCTTAACGACATATATAATTATCCCATCGAAATTGTTTAACTGTTTGTGTAATTTTCGATAACCGACATAACATTTAATATATAGATCTAATTTTATAATCGGAAAAACTAAGAATTTAATTTCATGGTGGCTCTGATACCACTGGTAAGAAATACTCATCAGATTTCTTATATACTTATTGAACCATGAAATTAAATCATCCTGTAATAATGCGGAATAAATACTTACAGGATGTAGACATTCTTTGATCTTTAGATTCCTAACTTGAAGCGGATGATCCGTGATCCTTTGTTAGGTTATCGATTCTTCTAAGAGATGGCAACCAAAACACACTTTTGTAATTGATTCGAAGGAAGAATCAATTTGTTTTTCTTAAAGGATTTTTTCTCTCTGTATTTGATCTCGTGTCTTTTAAGAATGAGGAACTCATTCTTATATATAGAACTGAAGTAAGAAAACGGTTCTTCTCTTTTAACTGTTTTTAACTTCCGGACGGTTACTTAATGAAGACCAGTCCTTATTAAATTGCCACCCTTATGGACCATAACCCGGTATTATTTTGTTTTACAAAATAACCCCAAAACTTTACGTTTTGCTTAAGTTGTTTATTTCTGAATCCAATCCTTCACAGTATTCGGAATTAAACCTGGTATCTATACAATTACCTCCATGATACATATTTTATCTACTAGTCCGTTCTTTTCTTTATGATTACTTTTATTGGACTAATATTAACGATAGTTCGATACATCGATAAGACATGTGACGGTCCAACTTCATGGATAAATTCCAACAGTAATTACTTTTATTTAATAAGTCAAGCAAAACAAACATGTTGTATATATATATATATATATATATATATATATATATATATATATATATATATATATATATATAAAATCTGCGCGAACAAACTGAGAAGAACTCACTTTATGTGAAGCATAGCAGCAGATATGCGGTAGGGCTAAAGCAAACGCGTTCTACAAAAGAGCACTGAAAGGCCTAAAGTGATAAAAATGCACTGAAAGGCCTAAAGTGATAAACAAGTGTTAAAGTTGTACCAAAATTAGTTGACCGCAATCAATGGCGTAGCCAGGATTTGATCCTTATGGGGTCCTGGTTATTGTCCAAAAATGAAATAGCAGAAAATATAAAAAAAATCGGCTTTTATGCACCATGTATGATTTTTTTTGGTTGTTTGGTAAACCAGCGTTTTTGTATTCATGAATCCATTATGTATTGGTTATTTTCTTTAGTATTTTACCAATTTATAATCATGAGCACACCAAAGTTATCGGGCTTGACGATGCTGCCTCATATTTAGGTCTTTTCATCTTAGTCTTTTTTTACTTATCTTCATGTATTGTGTGTGTATCTCAACACGTCTTTGAATGTGTTGAGATCTATAGGAGTCGAGCGACGACAAATCTATGATATAGTCAATGTTAAAATTAGGTTCTTGTTAAAAGCAAAAAAATAAAGGGTTTAAAGCCATCCCTGAAATTTTCAAAGGCAGATATACAATCATATTAATTATGTTTTTCTTTCTTCGCGTGAAATTTTAACATTTTGTGGTTTTGTAATTTAAATTATCTTTGAAATTTGAAATTTAAAGACTATGATTTAAAATATCTTCACGAGTATATAGGATTTTGAAATTAGAAGAATTGGTACGATTTTATAAATGTTTAATGAAATAGTTATGATTCGAATCCGTAGTCAATTATATATTTGATAGAATCCATAATTCGACACATCGATTATCATTAAAAATGTTCTTGTGTTTTAAGAATTGAATAAGAAATTTGTTTGTAATTTTGATGCACTAGTATATAGGATTTTGAAATTTAAAGATCACATGCAAAAATTCCTACGATTTTATAAATATTTTATGAAATAGCTATGATTCGAATCCGTAGTCAATTATATATTTGATAGAATTCACAATAGAATCAGTTGATAATATAAATACAAGTTATTTAAATATGAAATAAGATATATATATATATATAATATAAATTAAAAAATTTATAATATTAAGAAATCAATAGAATCTTCAGAGTAGGAGGAGAGTGCTGAGATATTCAATATACAAATATTTGTTAAAATATGAGAATGCTGAGGTTCAAACCCACAACCTCCGTGGGTTCCTACCTCAGCTTTCACCACTAGGATAGGATAAATTCTAATATTTTATTAGCTTATTAAAATATATAGAAAAGTCTGTGGGTTCTTAGGAACCCAGGGAACCCACCGTGGCTCTGCCTGTGACCGCAATTATACCTACCAATTGTGTGATACTGGTTTACAAACTGTATGTAATCAAGCAAAATACTATTGCCAATTTTGTTAGTGCATATAGTGGCTTCTAAAACATATAAGATATACTCTGGGGTAGCGTGATCACACATGAGATCGGTGGCCCTACTATCATCATATCTCACTGATAAAAATGTCATATGTAACCTATACAAGGTCACATTACTCTCGTTTCTAAAGATACTACCTAGCTTAGATTGTCGTATACCTAATATACCACCGTACGTCCTCAACTTCCCCACCTCATCATTAAAAGTAAAAACTTCGAAAGTGTTACATGTAACCGATAAACCGGCGATGACATGGACGTCGTCGAGAGTAACAGTCGTCTCACCAAAAGAGAAATATAATTAAAATGTCCCGTAATGCCAACACTCAAAAAACACTTCTAACAAATGAATGTTAGTATACCAACGGGATAAATGATCAATGAGAAGGCAGGAAATAGTATCTATAACCCTAGTCCGGAGTCTGTTCTGATTACGACTCAAGTCCCACTTTCAAAGGTTTTCGTACAAGAGAAGCAACATAAGGTGACTATCTCCTGCAATATGTAATAACACAAAAACGGTAAACAATGTAGTTGTATATTATAATTAAGCTGGAACTAAATTAAAACAATATGGTTTTAAAGATTAAAGTTGTAAAGAACCTTACATCTTCGTGAAAAACATTAGACGCCTCTCGTGGCGTAAATTCATGATTATTTTATTTATTTTCGTTCTTATATTAATTTTTTAGGTTTTTTTATTAAACTTTCTCTCCTTATATTTTAGGATTGATTTTTAAGAATTTCCTTTTCCAAGGAAATGTACTCTCAAAGGATAAACGTTATAAATTTTGTGTTTCTGAATGATCATCGGCCAATTTTGTGGTGAAATGTTAAAGGAAATAATAATATACATTGACTATATAATTATTATAGTCAATATTCAAACATAATTTATTATAGATATTATTAGATTAGATTTTATTACAGTAGACTAGTATATATTTTCAGAGCCTATATATATGGCTTTAGCTTGTACTGAAATTCTAAGTTATAATAAATCTTTTTTAGTGTTTACATGGTATCAGAGCCATTAGGGTTCCTCTAAAAAATCTAGATAAAAAAATCTAGATGGGTGTTCGTGGTTACTGCAGTAGTCGTGGTGGATACAATAGTCAAGATGTATACAATAGACATAACAGTAACCATGGTGGTGATCTAAACAATGTTCAATTTGCTAATATGGCAACGAACGAGGAACCTCATGTGCTTTCCGCCGAGGAATATGCTCAATTTTCTTCGTGGTTACTGCAGTAGTCGTGGTGGATACAATAGTCAAGATGTATACAATAGACATAACAGTTCCGGTAACCATGGTGGTGATCTAAACAATGTTCAATTTGCTAATATGGCAACGAACGAGGAACCTCATGTGCTTTCCGTCGAGGAATATGCTCAATTTTCCAAGTACCAAAAGTCTCTAAAGTCACAAGATCTTAAAAACCCTGCAGCTTGTGTGTCAGGTGCAGCTTGTGTGTCAGGTAACTCAACTACATGTCTTATTTCTTCTTCCTCTGATTGGGTCATTGATTCTGCTGCCACAGAACATATGACAGGTAATAAACAAGTTTTTACTTCTCTTTCAAATACACATCATTCTAATGTCACATTGGCAGATGGATCATCATCTCGTGTTTTAGGTTCAGGGACTGTCAATCCCACCAAAAATATCTCTTTGACATCTGTTTTACATCTCCCTCAGTTTTCATTCAACCTTATTTCTATTAGCCAACTCACTAAAACACTAAATTGTTTTGTTACCTTTTATTCCGATCATTGTTTGTTTCAGGATCTTACGACGAATGAAATAATTGGTAGAGGGCATGAGAGTGGAGGTCTCTACTATCTTGATAAAGACTATCATACATCTACTGCATGTTCTAGTATTACATCTCCATTTGAAGCACATTGTCGTATGGGTCATCCATCTTTAATCTCTTTAAAACAACTTTATCCTAAATTTCGGCATCTAACATCATTAGAGTGTGAGTCATGTAGATTTGCTAAACATCATCGTCTTCCATCCTATCCTCGTATTAATAAACGGGCTGCATTTCCTTTTGAAATCGTTCATTCAGATGTTTGGGGTCCTTGTCCCGTTGTTTCTAACACTGGTTTTAAATATTTTGTTAGTTTTGTTGATGATTATTCCCGTGTTACATGGCTGTATTTAATGAAAAATCGTTCTGAGTTATTTTCAATATTTCGCACGTTTACTGCAGAAATAAATACCCAATTTAATTGTCCTATTCGTATTTTAAGAAGTGATAATGGTAAAGAATATTGCTCAAATACATTTCAATTATTTATGGAACAAAAAGGAATGATTCACCAAACTTCGTGTGTGGACACGCCATCTCAAAATGGTGTTGCTGAAAGGAAAAATAGACATCTTTTAGAGGTTACTCGTGCACTTCTTTTTCAAATGAAAGTACCGAAATTATTTTGGGCAGATGCTGTTTCCACTGCATGTTTTTTAATTAATCGTATGCCGTCTACTATCCTTTCAAATAATATTCCATATTCCGTGCTTTTTCCATCTAAACCTCTATTTCCTGTTGAACCACGCATTTTTGGTTGTACTTGCTTTGTTAGGGATGTAAGTCCTACTCGTACAAAATTAGATCCCAAATCCTTAAAATGTGTTTTTCTTGGATATTTTAGGTTTCAAAAAGGCTATAAATGTTTTTCCCCATCTCTTGATCGTTACATAGTATCTAAGGATGTTACATTTTTAGAACATGTTCCATTTTTTCCTGGTTTGTCTAATGTCGATCCAGAAACCACTACTGTCGATGATAATTTACTCATGTACACCACCGTTCAAAGATCTGATGTACCACCTCCACCATATCGACCTCCGATTAGATATGTTTATTCTCGACGTAAAGCACCTCCTCCATCATGTCCACTACCAATTCCTTCGTCTCCAGATCCTGCTACAAACGATAATGAGTCCACTCATGATCTTCCTATTGCTCTTCGAAAAGGTAAAAGACAATGTACTTATCCAATTTCTTCTTTCGCAAAATATGATCAATTAACTTCTTCTACCCGAGCTTTTATTGCATCTCTTGATTCTATTTCTATTCCAAAAACTGTCCACGAAGCATTAAGTCATTCTGGCTGGCAAGCTGCAATGTTTGAAGAGATTAGAGCATTAGAAGACACTGGTACTTGGAAGTTGGTTGATTTACCCACTGGAAAGAAAGCTATCGGTTGTAGATGGGTGTTTAATGTAAAAATGAATCCAGATGGGACGCTAGCTCGTCTCAAAGCACGACTTGTTGCAAAAGGATATGCTCAAACCTATGGTGTTGATTACTCTGAAACATTTTCTCCGGTAGCTAAGTTTACTTCTATACGTTTATTTATTTCCTTAGCAGCATCAAATGATTGGCCATTACATCAGTTAGATATTAAAAATGCATTTTTACACGGTGACCTTCAAGAAGAAGTCTATATGGAGCAACCACCTGGATTTGTTGCTCAGGGGGAGAGAGGAAAGGTATGTCGTTTGTATAAATCATTGTACGGATTAAAACGATAACGATGGAGACGTCGTTTCGTCCGCGTACCAAGAGTATGTCCCTCAGTGGGACCTGTCTCTACATGCTCAAGCTCGGGCAAAACTCTAGCCTCTACCGCATTTGCCGCCTCACGCGCCAAACGTTCGCGTGCCTTCGCTTTTTTAACCGGATTTTTGACTGTCATCTTGGTCCGCCCATTCTTGTAAAAACAACATAAAGTAATAGGTATTAGTGAGACAACACAAAAAAAAGTATTTTGTAAACGTAAATGGTCGCATGAGACAGCTTAAGCTGTCTGTCGCATGAGACAGCTTAAGCTGTCTATCGCATGAGACAGCTTAGGCTGTCTATCGCATGAGACAGCTTAGGCTGTCTGTCGCATGAGACGGCAATGCACAACCCGTCTCATGCGACGGCATCTGCTTAAAACATTTTTACATTCGCGATTTCAAACAAAAGATTTAGGACCATTGAAGTATTTTTTGGGGGTTGAAATAACAAGAAGCAACAAAGGTATTCTTTTGTCGCAAAGAAAATATGTTCTAGATTTGTTGATGGAAACAGGAAAGCTGGGAGCAAAACCATGTAATACACCAATGGTTCCTAATTCGCAATTACTGAAAGATGACGGAGAATTGTTTAGTGATCCAGAAAAGTATCGTCGATTAGTAGGAAAACTCAATTACCTTACAGTAACTCGACCAGATATTGCATATCCAGTCAGTGTTGTAAGTCAGTTTATGTCTTCTCCAACAGTTAATCACTGGGTAGCACTAGAACATATCTTGTGTTATCTCAAATCAGCTCCTGGACTAGGATTGTGGTATGGTAGTATTGGTCATACAAATATAGAGTGTTTTGCAGATGCAGATTGGGCTGGATCTAAAACTGATAGAAGATCGACCACTGGCTACTGTGTTTTTGTAGGGGGTAATTTGGTATCTTGGAAGAGTAAGAAACAAAATGTTGTATCGCGATCAAGTGCTGAAGCTGAATATAGAGCCATGGCTCAATCTACTTGTGAGATAATTTGGATTTTCCAATTGTTAAATGATATTGGCATCAAGACTACCATGCCTGCGCAATTATGGTGTGATAATCAAGCGGCGCTGCACATTGCGTCTAATCCTGTCTTTCACGAAAGAACGAAGCATATTGAAATTGATTGTCATTTTATCCGCGAAAAGATTCAACAAAATCTCATTCATATGAGATATGTCAAAACATGAGAACAACTAGGAGATATATTCACAAAAGCGCTCAATGGATCACGGATTACTTATATTTGTAACAAGTTGGGCATGATCAATATATATGCTCCAGGTTGAGGGGAGTGTGATTTCGTTTGAGTCTTTCGATCAAGCTTGCACTTCAAGTACTTCAGTTTAAGCACTTTCGCACAAGCTTGAGGGGGAGTGTTAAAGGAAATAATAATATACATTGACTATATAATTATTATAGTCAATATTCAAACATAATTTATTATAGATATTATTAGATTAGATTTTATTACAGTGGACTAGTATATATTTTCAGAGCCTATATATATGGCTTTAGCTTGTACTGAAATTCTAAGTTATAATAAATCTTTTTTAGTGTTATAATATATATTCTAAGTACGGAAATGTACTCTCAAAGGATAAACGTTATAAATTTTGTGTTTCTGAATGATCATCGGCCAATTTTGTGGTGAAATTCGGACAAAATTAGCGAATGACTTCGTGACATCTCTTTTGGCTGAGGTAAGGCTCATTACTTGATGTAATTACTATTGCTTAATAAGTCAAGAAAAACAAACATGTAATATATATGTAAAGTAATAACCTCCATCCTCCCTGGCTATTCATTTCAGACCATCGAGAGGTGACGAGGAAGCAATAAAGTCATTACCTTAGTACCCGAGCATCTTGTTTTGCATTCTAATTTCTCTCGCAAGCAATTGAGGAAAACTTCCAACTCTAGGGAGTTAAATTACGGGTTATACTTGTATTTAATTATTTTGAAATGGTGATATACAACCTAAGAATTGTAGTAAATAATAGGCGGTGCTAGGCTTACTTGTTAGTAATTGTATTTGTCCCCACTTTAATTTATCCATGTATATATTTTGGCATGCACATCAAGTTGGATTCACCAAGGTGACTCTTAGCACGAGAGCGTTTTGGGAGGTATATGACTATGTTTTGTTTAGTCACTCGGATCTAGAAATTCCTACTGTGGGGGAGGGGTCATCAGTTCTTTCAGAATCAATCGATCAAGAGGGTTCAATCTTCACAACCGGCTCATGGCTAAGTTGTTATTCACGAAGCACAAGCGAAATCTATTTTTCTAGTGCTTTTTAGCCCACTCGCTCAATTTAATGAAGACAGTAGATCTACGGCATGATTTTTGCTACTGCCAACTGAAATTCCCACAAACATACTTGATAACAGGTGTATCCTACTGTTGTGAATGATTCGTGATGCGAGATTGTGAAGTACGCCGTAGTTGCACCTCGTATGGATGATCGGCTTCTATTCGGTAGGGAAAGGCAAGGGTAGATTATCATGCTACGAATCCTGTTGTTAATTTGCAAACTATCTGCAAATCTTTTGGATTCGAAGCTGAAAGTCATCATCTTGTCGTTCCTGCAAAACGGGGAGGGGGTCGGAAGAAGAAGTTGTGGCCATTGGTTTGAAAGCGCATGAGTCTGCAGCAATGGTAGGATTTGCCTTTAGACCACGTTTGATTTCTATTAATCCTTATTTATTGACTTTATGATGTTGGTCACATAATTTCAGGTTCCATAATTGGAAATATTAGTAGGCAGGAGGTTGTCAATATGGTAAGAACACTTTTAGGGCTTTCTTGATAGCTCTGATTTTTCGGATGAGCTAGTTCACTCCACAAGAATGCTTTTTCTTTGCAGGTGCCTCCTCTTTTTCTAGATGTACATCCAAATCATTTTGTCCTTGACAGTAAGCAACTAAGTTACACTCTTAAGTAAGTTGGACATGTTGCTTGAGCGTGATGATGGATTTTTTTTAAAATGGCTGGAATCAGCATTAGCTGAAAGGAGCATTATTTTATACTTTTGTTTGCTCATTTACGGGTTTGCTAAAAAGAACTCAGAGGGTTTTTAAGGGCTTTAGAAATGGTATGTATTGTCCCCTGAAGTTTAATATTTTAAAGGAATACCTCAAAATTGAAAATGGTAGTTATTGTAAAAAAGTTCAAAACAAAACTAGGAGATTTGATATCTTCATTTTCCTCTAGTGTGTCATAACAACTTCCTTTTGTACATTTCAAAAGAAGGAAACAATTATTCTATTTATTAGTAGTACCTTCACCTACGTGCAGTGTGTGTTGCACCTGGCTCAAACGCATTCCAGCTGCTTGAGTCCGTCAAAGGACATTACAGCCTAATATCGAGATGGGCGAAGTAAACGACCAAATGATATTACAGCCTTTGACGCCTACAATTGCAAGTTTTCTTCCTTAGTTCGATATAAAACAATAAAAGGATTCATACTTTTTCAGGTAAGTTTGATCCATTTTAAAGATACGTTTGCTAGACAAGTAGGGACAGTGCTATTTGAATTGCTTGTGCTAAACAAGAACATAAAGTTGATGTTGATTTTATCTATCTTTGAGGTAATAAAGCAACGTAAACACTACTTTCTTCTGAAAGCTTAATGAACTCCGATATACTATGTGTAGTATTAGTTCATTGATTTGCAACACTTTTAGCTTGACCACTTATTTCATTCAGGTGGTATCAGTCGAAGAAGAGGACCTTGCTGGTTTGGCAGATGTAAGCTTTGACGGTGAGGGTGATAACTATGAAGCTGAGACTACCGAGTTAACTGATTGCGATATACTCATTATTTTAAATAATAACACTTCTGAATTTGATTAACCTGTGTATATGATATTAAATTATCAATCTACCACAAATGTATTAAAAATGTATAAGAAAACACTGGTTGATCCTAACATTAGTAAATTTCAATATTGATTGAAGTCCACAATGATACCAGTGTACATTTGATGGTAGTATAGATAATTTCCAGAAGCTTTTGCACATATTTTATTCAATGGAAATCTCATACACAATCACAAAGCAGAAGTATCTGTCTGAGTGTTGTATTTTCCTGATCCTTGTTTGTTCAAAGTCACATGTGCAGATTTGTGTCTTCCTAAGGCTACTGCAGTATACAAAGTAGCATCACTTGCTTCTCAAAGAGGTATACCTCTTATTGCTGATGCTGGTATATTAAACTCCGGACACGTAGTCAAGGCTTTGGTCCTTAGGGAATCTACTGTAATGATGAGAAGCCTTTTAGCCGGAAGCACTGAAGCTCCAGGGGCTTATAAGCTGAAGAATGTCCATGTATAGATGATACTCTGTTGATTTCTCACTCGGAATGTTTCTGTTCTTAAATTTGTTTACATCAAATTTTTAGTGTTAAATACACATCAAAGAGGCTGAATCATGAATCAGTTTCATTGCATCAAGATAGAGTGAAACTATGTTATCCAATTATTGAGAATCGGTCAGCCTTTAATGTTAAGTACGCGTAGCATAGTGGGATGCACCGGATCCTTGAATGTTATTTTCTTGTAGTGTTTTGTACAAGTTCAATCCTAAATTCTTTCCAAATTATCTAGATATTGCGATTATTGATGCTGTGTTTTTTTTGTTTTCTCTATATTTTTTTGTTCCTGTGTTTTTTAAATATAGTTTGTGTCTTGTGTTCGTTTGTTCTCTATATATTGTTTCAAGAACTGCTTATTTCCTTTTATTTTTAAAATAATTTCAGTATTATAGCTTTCAGTTTTAGTATGTTTTAATTCCTGTTTTTGTATGGTTGATTAATTACTTTAGGAATGTTATTTGCATATTACTATTGCTTTTACTGATCGCAACTATCAGGAACGTTTTAAGCAATTCTCATAGGTTGAACTTGACTCATAAGCCACGAGAAGTGAATGTAAATATCAAGGAGAATGTTTGTATTAGTCTTTTGTTGGTTTAATTAGACTAATAAATATAATGCTATATTTTATATTTTTGAATTATAAAATATAGCTATATAGCAATGCAGTTTATTTTATATTTTAAATTTTCATTAAATTTAACAACAGATTTACATTGACTATTACAACGGAAATTTAGTGCATTTTTTACAACTGAATGACAACGATGTTTACAACGGCGGACATGCCAACATATTTAACCATCTGACAAAATTGCTGCAACGATATTACAAAAAACCTTGCAACTGCTTGACATAAAGATTTGATCAATCTATATGGAGCAGGTTTAATCCGAAAAAATAAATAGAAATAAGAAAGAGCGAATGATGTAGCTCAAACCTCAAGTGCACGGTAGACACTATTCTTCTCCCAATCAAAGTTCTGTTTTTCTGCTTCGGTGACAATTTCCATGACAGCAACGCAAGACATGTCATTATTGTCAAATATTGGAATGACAATGGAACCAAGAACTTGGTGATCAACTACATGGTATGCCCGCAAGTACTTCTTTTTATAAAAGATTAACTTGGAGGTCCATTCCGGAACTCCAGAGGTAAACACTCTGCCAGGAAGTCATAGTCTACCAATATTTTCTATGTTCGTCGAGAAAAAATATTTCCTCGACACATTACGATACCCAGAAAGTTCCTCATAAAAAAAAGGGTTGATCATAAGTGCTCAACACTATGATCTGCCACTTGAAAAGGAGACCAAACTTGAGCCAAAGTGACTCCTTGACATGACTCCTTCAACAAAGATAATGCCTTCAATATCATCCAACGTGAATCCAATTAACCTGGTAATGGGCACATCTAAAACTTGGTTTTGGGGAGAATCATTAACTAACTCTTCTCTACTACAACCATTCATATAATTAGCAATTTGAGGAGGCCCAGTCGGTTCCGCAGCTAGCCATGCTTCTTCAAAATTCAAGTCCGCAAAACCTTCATAAGGCATAGTAGATTGAAACTTCGACATCTCAAAATAGCAGCGGATGGACTGTTGCACAATCCAACCAAACCATCGAAATTCATAACGGATGGACTGCTCACCATCCAACCAAATCATCCATATCCATGGCTTGCAAAGTTGATAAGTGAATCCTAAAAAACCAAGATCTTTAGATGTCTATCCAAAAATATCCAATATCCAATAAAATTTATGTGTAAACAAACAAAAACTATTAGTTAGTAAATAGACAACTTAGACTAAATCATAATAAATTTAGCTTAATACTTCAAACAGATTATGTGGGTAGATAATCGGACTTCAACACTTATATCTATATACACTAGAACAACTAAATTTAAACAACCAATAAACTCATTCATAAAACTTTAACCCAAGATCTTTGCCTCATACATAACAACTAGGTAAAAAAATTGCAACTCAAGCAATACACAACATAAAAAAATCCCAAACAAGATGTTTAACCTTAATTCTCGATTAAACTATATAGGGTATAAATAAATAACTAAAACATAACCCCAAATAAAAAACCATTGGGAAAGTATCACTGTTTAAGTGGAAAATGAACTTGGAACTGCAAGGATGAAACAAATGAACAGAATAGATGGTTTAAATATTTGTTACTCTAATGGTATCTCTAAATTGGATATAGAAACCCATTACCTCACCATTACTGAAATCTTTCTAAACGGAAGGTCTTTTTGGTTTCTATCGGACATAGTTAGCTGTTGTCGTAAGCTACTCTCCTCTGGCATGAATTTGAAAGAGAGCAGCCAACTGGATTGCGAAGGCTATTATGAAATCTAAAGAATTAATAGATTTTAACCATCTTCAAGCTCCAGCAAAGCTTAAACCCATTGCTTTCCTTGAAGAATTGGGGGTTATGTATCTTCGTGTTGATTGAAATCAATAATTCTGAGTAAATTAGAAAGAGGTTTACCTTATTCTGCTCCTTCTTAATCGTCAATTGCTTCGATTTGGTGTTCAATCCCTTTAATTGAATTAGTTCTGCTGAGTTTCTTCTGGTTAGGGTTTCAATAATCGATTGGGTTTCAATAATCAACTGGGTCTTGGAAGTGAAATGTATGGTTTTAAAGAATTTATCGAGATAAATGAGACTATGGATATGTTCACGATTTGATTTGTTTGTGGAGACAAGGGGTGAGGTATAGAAGCTGAAAGGGCCAACTTTGGGTATGGAGAAGAGAGCTCTATGTTGAAGATATGTTTTTTTAGTCTGATAGTCAATAATGAATATAACCCATCTGAATGTACTTTGTATTTTCAATTACATTCAATTTGTGAATAAAATAAAACAAATTTTCTTGAAAAATAAAATAAAAAATGAACAGAATATGAAAACAAGAAGTGTAATCCTTAAGATTAGCATAGTTAATGTAAATCTAAGTATGTAGAACTAAAACTCTAAAACTCCAAAACAATTAAAAAAACTATTTATTTGAGTTAAAAGTATGTTTTCGAGAACAACAATGTGATGATCCAAAAATAGAACAAGAAAGCACCAACCAACTCTTATTGAAATTAAGATACTCATGCTTTCTATATATAAACATTTATAAGTTAAACATAGAAACTAATAAAACTAAAAAAAATATTAGGGAGAACATGTTATATTGATGATAAGTTATATTGATGATAAGTTTCATGATATAAATCAAAACAACAATTTGCAAAACTATAAACTGTTTGGATGTGTAAAACTGATCAAATAGAGAAAAAGCTTACTGATATATAAAATAACAAGGGGAATTTCTCACAAAAAAAAATGTCAATGTTTAATCTTAAATTTAAAATTAATAATAGACAAAAATTTAAACTTTTCAATGAATAGCAACAAATATTTACAACAAATATAAGTTTAAACAACTTATTTATTTCTGAGTAAATTAGAAAGAGGTTTACCTTAAGGTTAGCATAGTTAAATTACATCTAAGTATGTAGAACTAAAACCTTAAAACTCCAAAAACAATTAAAAATATTATTTATTTGAGTTAAAAGTATGTTTTCGAGAACAACAATAACTAGTGATGATCCAAAAATAGAACAAGAAAGCAATAACCAACTCTGATTGAAACTAAGATACTCATGCTTTCTATATTAAAATATTTATAAGTTAAATATAAAAACTAAAAAAACTAAAAAAAAGATTAGGGAGAACCTGTTATATTGATGATAAGTTATATTGATGATAACTTTCGTGATATAAATCAAAACAAGAATTTGCAAAACTATAAACTGTTTGGATGTGAAAAACTGATCAAATAGAGAAGAAGCTTACTGATATATAAAATAACAAGGAGAACTTCTCACAAAAAAAATGTTAGTGTTTAATCTTAACTTTAAAATTAATAATAGACAAAATTTAAAATTTTCAATGAATAGTAACAAATACTTACAACAAATATAGGTTTAAACAACTTATTTATTTCGTCGTTGGCCTGCATTATCATTATCAATCTTGCAAACAAAATCATAAACTCCATCATATTGTCCATCTTATTGTTCTAAAATATAACATATTATAAACTCCATCATGGGTGGATGAGCCTAAATGGATCTAAAGTTAGAGATATAAATCAAACAAAATAAGATCTTGGGTTGGAATGAAAAAATATCTATACAAAACTAGTTGTTTCAACAATACGGGAATATTCAACAAAAATTTTGACCGCCTTCGATAATATATTTCTCCAACAAAAGTCCTTGCATCGTTTGAAAACGAGCATATGTCAAATGATATTACCCCTAAGGGACAAGAATCTGCTGATTAAGAACTGACTAAGAACTTCATAAAGCTTCAACCTCAACACTCTGAGTAGATTCTTTCCCGTTGAAGGAAAATTCATTAAGTCTCATGAAAAATCCTAGATTAAACTTGGAGGTACTCGAGCCGAACCCTAGCGTATGAGTGGATCCATAGGTAACATGGAAGTTACTTCCAGAATCAAACCGTCATTATCGACAAATATTAAGGGTCAAACTTATTGCTCTACAAATAGATATGAGACTGTAAGTCAACATTCATTTTGCTTAACATATTTTGTCATAAAACTTTGTATAGCTCCACTCATTTATGTTACAGAAAATACACAACACCTTCATGCTTGAGAGTTTTATGTTCGGTAATAATATTGATTTTCCCAGTTTGGGACCATTTTTCGATGGTTGTTCACCCATCGACAATTCTCAAAATATCGAGGAGGACACAACCAAAGAAAACTCATAACTATCAACTTAAAATGTATTTTATTAATAAACTTAAATTGAGTTATTATCGAGCAAAACTTGTACAACATGAGTCAAAATTCTTTGCAAGAGCTCCATATTTTATGGTCGTTCTACAAAAGTCCAAAGATGTTAGCATCTTGGTCCTCAACGTTTAAGAGGTGTAAAATCGGGCCTTAATGGGAAAATACAGGAACAATAGAGAAAAAGCATATTGGTCATGATCTTGAGCTATATAATATGGAGAAAATATAGGAAAAGACTGTCAAGGGAACGAGCCGAACATCTAGTCCAACAATGAGGTCCAAAAATGTATCAATAAATGCCTAAAGATTGTGCAGGAAAGAGCATACATTTTTTTAGAAAGATAACTTAGAGAGGTAGATTTATTTAATATATATGAGATTAGTCCACTCTCTTTAGAGTACACCTTTATATATATATATAGTATCTCTAGATACAAAGTAAATGTTTTTATATACAATAACATAAATTTCATTATAATCTTATCATTGTCTACATATTATGACCTTATAATCTTCAAGTATTTCCTTATGCATGTCTTAAACTTCAAGTCTCTTATTTTTCATGCCTTAGATTTGTACTTGAGTTGATTAGCTTTCATTTTCCTTGTCATGATTATATATGTCCAGTTATGTTGATATGACCTTGACACTTGTCAATTCTATGTATAACAACATGTGGTTCTTAATCTTATATATGAAAAGTAATATGATTTTAATATGATTACTTAGCTCAGAGTTCGTTGATATGTTGATTTAAATCTAATTAAGTTTGTCAGTTTGAATGATTTCCAAATCATTATGTTGAGTATTTTGCAAGACGTCAAGTGGAATGCATCCAAGTCGTCAATTAGAATTTCTTTCAGGTCGTCAAGCTAATTTGAATATCTCTCAAATGGTCAAGTTAAAATGTCTTTAGGGTCGTCAAGTTAAAAAATTTCAGGGTCATCAACTTGAATATGGCTAAGGTCTTCAAGTTAAATATCAAGTCACTTTATTTCTTTGATAGTCAGTTGAGATTCATTACCTTGTCACTTTTGGTTCGTCAATCTAAGTTCGTCGCACACCCGATTAAAATGAATATGACTATAAGCCAATTCCATATTTAAATAAGAGGTTATGTATCCGATTAACACTAATATGTATCAGAAGTATGTAATTGATATTCCTCCCATTTTAAATTCACATAATGTAATCGTAAGCAGTATATATTTACATAATGAAGATCTATGGGTTCAAACCCAAGGTCGTATTTTTATCGTATTTTTATTTTTATTTTATTTTTTTATCGTAGCCTTATTATATTCACGAAGTAACATTATATCACCAAAACACGGTCGAGTAGAGTCTTTATCTTATCGAACCACAACTTTATCACTTTCTCTTTCTTTTTGTTTTATTAATCTGGATCGTTTTATATTTTTTTGTAATCGGGTTTATAGTTAGATTAATCATCATTTTGGAAGTTTATTTTTATCTACTAATTAGGATTATTTCAAAAATATTTTTGTAAGTGAGCTAGGATCATCATTTTATTTATCTTAATTCAAATGTGGTTATTATTTTTCTTTTATAACTAGGTTGTCATATTTGTTTATAACTTTAGTATTGCTTAATGAATTGTTTTTTTGTTCAAACCGGGTTGTTATTTTCTCTTTTTAGTTAGTTTTTTCTTTTTCTTTGTAATTTAGTGTTTCTTGACGGGTAGTTTTTCTTTCCAGATAACTCAATTTTGGCTATTATTGACCGAGTTGTTGTGCTACAAGTCACACAATCCTAAAGGTTCTAGACAGTTTCACTATGATCTCCAGATATTTACTAATCTTAAAAGCAATCATAGTCAGTTTTTGAACCAAATTGAAGGTCTTAACAAATAACAAATGATCTCCTCTGGCATGAATTTGAAAGAGAGCAGAACGAAGTAGGCAACTGGATTGCGAAGGCTATTATGAAATCTAAGGAATTAATGGATTTTAACCATCTTCAAGCTCCAACAAAAGCTTAAACCCATTGCTTTCCTTGAAGAATTGGGGGTTATGTATCTTCGTGTTGATTCAAATCAATAATTTTGAGTAAATTAGAAAGAGGTTTACCTTATTCTGCTCCTTCTTAATCGTCAATTGCTTCGATTTGGTGTTCAATCCCTTCAATTGAATCAGTTCTGCTGAGTTTCTTTTGGTTAGGGTTTCAATAATCGATTGGGTTTCAATAATCAACTGGGTTTTGGAAGTGAAATGTATTGTTTTAAAGAATTTATCGAGATAAATGAGACTATGGATATTTTCACGGTTTGATTTGTTTGTGGAGATAAGGGGTAAGATATATAAGCTGAAAGGGCGAGCTTTGGGTATGGAGAAGAGAGCTCTCTGTTGAAGATATGTTTTTTTAGTCTGATAGTCAATAATGAATATAACCCATCTGAATGTACTTTGTATTTTCAATTTGTGAATAAAACAAAACAAATTTGCTTGAAAAATAAAATAAAAAATGAATAGAATATGAAAACAAGAAGTGCAATCCTTAAGATTACCATAGTTAATGTACATCTAAGTATGTAGAACTAAAACCTTAAAACTAAAAAACAATTCAAAAAATTATTTATTTGAGTTAAAAGTATGTTTTCGAGAACAACAATAACTAGTGATGATCCAAAAATAGAACAAGAAAGCACCAACCAACTCTTATTGAAACTAAGATACTCATGCTTTCTATATAAAAACATTTATAAGTTAAACATAAAAACTAAAAAAACTAAAAAAAAGATTAGGGAGAACCTGTTATATTGATGATAAGTTTCGTGATATAAATCAAAACAAGAATTTGCAAAACCATAAACTGTTTGGATGTGTAAAACTGATCAAATAGAGAAAAAGCTTACTGATATATAAAATAACAAGGGGAACTTCTCACAAAAAAAATGTTAGTGTTTAATCTTAACTTTAAAATTAATAATAGACAAAAATTTAAACTTTTCAATGAATAGTAACAAATACTTACAACAAATATAGGTTTAAACAACTTATTTATTTCCTCGTTCGCCTGCATTATCATTATCAATCTTGCAAACAAAATCATAAACTCCATCATATTATCCATCGTATTGTTCTAAAATATAACATATTATAAACTCCATCATGGATGAGCCTAAATGGATCTAAAGTTAGAGATATAAATCAAACAAAATAAGATCTTGGGTTGGAATGAAAAAATGTCTATACAAAACGAGTTGTTTCAACAATACGGGAATATTCAACAAAAAAATTTGACCACCTTCGATAACATATTTCTCCAATAAAAGTAGTGATGGCAACGGGGCGGATCGGGGACGGGTATCTATATATTTGATACTTGCCCCGTAGTATAAAATCAATACCCGAACCCGCCCCGAATCCCGACGGGTATTTTTTTTTCCATATCAAAACCCGAACCCACGGGTTCAGGTTATCCACGCGGGTATCCGTGAATTACCCGCGAATAAAAACCATAGTAAAAATCTAAACCGAACCATAGTAAATATTTGAACTGAACCCGACCTAAAATATTGTAAGAATAATATATATTTAATTAAATATTAAACGTTCATTATATTAAAAAAATATGGTTAGAATAATATATATGTAATTCAATTATAATTTTGCTAGAATAATAAATTTTATTATTTAATAATTAATAAAATATATTTTTTGTTTAAAAAAAACATTAAATAAAATATAAAAACATACATGGTCACCGGAGCATTCTCTTGAAGCACTACATCGATACAATAAAATCACTCAAATACCTAGATACCTAGAAACTAAAGTAGAAAATTAAAATAGATGTATACAGGAAAAATGAATATCGACACCCCAATGTATCCTTGCTACTAGAGGTGTCTAATGGTTCAGGAACCATGGTTTAAAGCTGACAACCTGCTTAAGAACTGGCGGTCTACCTGCGAAACTGGCCCATTATGACTGCAACCCGCCGAGACCGCAACCCGCCGAGACCGCAACCCGCCGAGACCGCAACCCGCCGAGACCGCATAAGGAGCAACCCGCCGAGACCGCAACCCGCCGAGACCGCAACCCGCCGAGACCGCAACCCGGCGAGACCGCAACCCGCCGAGACTGCGAAACCACGGTTTATTTGTAAAAAACCGGTGGTTTATTGGTAAATATTATGCTGATTTTATTTATTTTATATCCAAAATGTTATATTTAAAAAATATTGAGATTGAATATTATTATAGAATTATTATTACATTTTTGTTAATATTAATTTGTTTTGGTTATTAATATTTTAAGTGTTGTAATTATTATATAGTCTAAAATTTTAAATATTACTTATGTTATTATCATATTTTGAATATTATTATTATTATGTTTTTATATCTAATACAAAGCAAAACTATATCTTATCATGTTAAAATATTACAAATTCTACGGTTATAATTTTAATATTACATTTTGATTACTATTGCGATTTGGTTTTAAATTTTACAAGTGTTTGATATTATTTTTTAAACCAAAATTAGATCTTATGAAGTTATAAGTATTTCATAATACATTTGTTGTTGTTATAATAAAAGGTAAAGTCATTTTTGGATAATTTAGCCGTTCACAGTTTATACTCGTGCGGGCCAGGAGTTGTACAAATGTTTTCAAATTACAATACAAAATAGTAAAAAACTATTACAAACATCATTCATCTTCAGCTTCGTCTTCTTCGTAAGTAAAATCTTCGCCGTCAGCTTCGTTTTCTTCCGCAATTTCTTGTTCAAGTATATCTTCGTAATCATCCGGATAATCTTCGAAGATGTCGTCTACGTTCACTTCGTCTCTGAACTCTATGTCTTGCATCCTTTTATCCGCCGCTGTCCAATCCTTAACTGCCACAAGCACTCCAAGTGCTTTGCCCGTCAATCTTGTTCTCTTAGTCGTGTATTGCAACCTCGCTTGGCTGAAAGCACACTCACTTGCAACTGTAGACATAGGTATAGCATAAATCTCTTTAACAATCCTGCAAAGAATAGGAAACTCTTCAGTTTTGGTACCCCACCATCGTATGATATCTTCAATACCTTGGTCTTGATAATTCGTAAAGTCAAACCTAGTGGTCCAATATCTATACAACTCATTATCAGATTGAGGGGTTTCTGTAACATTGTTGTTTCGTAACATTGCCAATCGAATATAGTTAGTATTTCTCCCTCTACCCCTATTGTTACTACTGCTTACATTTGTAGATGTATTTGATCTATATCTTGCAGCATACTTATCATAGATATTATACAAACTATCATATATACCGCTAATATATCCTTTAGGGTCAATTGGTTCGGTCGGTGGTATATCTGTAGGAAACCGTACAGATTTATAAAAGCAATCAACTAGCAATTCAAATTTTTCTTTTCGTGAAAAAGGATCTAAAAGGCAAGCAAATGAATAACTATCAGGGATTGGATGAAAATACTTTGTGAACTTATATTCCATTCCAGGCACCATGTCTACGCATGCATAATGTGATCTATATTCATCCATATGCATGGCAAGATTAGCAATCGTGAAAAGGGCCAAATGAGCATTAGGTTGATTTTGTGAAGAAAAGGTTAGGGTGTTTTCTTTAAAAAGTCTTAAAAATCTTAACATGTGTGCACAAAATTTCCAATGATCTGGTTCAATTGGTGTTTCACGATATGTATTATAAAGCGTCGATATCTCTTCTTTAAAAACATGCGCACGTGCAAGCATTGTGTAAGTAGAATTCCATCTAGTTTCGACATCTAATAAAAGTTTCTTATATTTTTTCCCATTTGAAAGAACAAGTGTTTTAAAAGCTCTTTTTTTAGCAGCGGATGTCGAGCAAAATAGGATCCCATTTTTTATAGGGGTAATATAATCACCCTGAACCTTACGTATTCCTTCTTTCGCAACTAATTGAAGTACGTGGCATAAACATTTGGTGTGAAACAATTTTGGAAAAGGAGGATTGCAATCTGCTATAAGATATGATATAGCACTAATATTAGAAGATGCATTATCCAACGAAATAGACATAATCTTGTTTTTAATGCCATAAACATTCATGCATTCAGTCATACTCTCCCTAATTATTTGTGCGGTATGCTTCCCAATTGATTCAAACCATATAATTCTCCTTTGGAGGACCCATTGGGCGTCCATCCAATGGAGGGTAACACATATCATATCTAAATCAGTAAAAGTAGCTATGTCACTAGTAATAGAAACATTCCATGGCAAAGTCTGCATAGTTTGAATAATCTCTTTTTTTCTTTGTAAATAATATTTAAAGGCTAGCGATCGCAAAGAGGTACGTGGAATGCGTGTTGCCTGTGGGTTTACCCCAACTTGCATCCAATTTTCGTATCTCCAAGAATCCCCAAAACTAAATGGTTGTAAACTACCGACTGCATAAATCATTGTTGCTTCCCTATACGTATCGTGGTTAAACTCAAAAGGAAGACCTGTTTGAGGGTTCGTGCAAACATTAGTTGGGTTAGGTTTTGTAGGATCATATATTTCATGTTTCGATAAATGTTTTACCATAGTGCTAGTGCCCATATTTCTAGATCCACTTACGTGAAGATAACGTTTATTGCACTCTTTACAAATACAATACAAACCATCTTCTGATAGAGTATAGTGTTTCCAAATCCAAGATGTTTTCTTACGAGATCCCCCCCCACTAGTACTTCCACCACCACTTTCGCGGGAGGAGAGTGTGTCAACGTGAGGGAATTCTGTAGAAAAATCATCCATGGTATTGAGATCCACATTAGATGGTGCGTTTATCCCAGTATTTCTACGTTTTGGATTCATTTTAAAACTAATAACAGTTTTTTTTTTCAAATATGCAATAAAATACTAATAATAAAATCACAATTTAGACTAATAACAAGATATAACAACTAAATTTAGACTAATAACAAGATAGAACAACTAAATTTAGACTAATAACAACTAAGAAACAATTTGCGGAAAAACAAAAATCAAACAATTTCGAAAGTAGGAGTAGAATAAGTAAAATAACTAATTGTAGTTTTCTAGAACTTATCGAACAAATAGATAGATTTAGAGAGAAGTAGAGAGTTGTTTGAGAGGTGTGAGTATTGGTGTTGGGGTCTCCTCTACTTATAGGGGAGACCCAAAAAAAAAAAAACCGAAAAAACAAAAAAAAAAAAATCACCCGGACCATCCGGATGGGCGTCCGGATGGTCCGGACACATGATCCGGGGCATCCGGACACTTTCGCCCGGACGCCCGGACAGACAATTCGGACCATCCGGACGCCCAACCGGATGGTCCGATTGGAACCGGGGCATCCGGACGATCGTCCGGATGCCCCGGTTCAACCAACGGCTAGTTGGTTTGAACTAGCCGTTGGTTGAACCGGGGCATCCGGACGATCATCCGGATGCCCCGGTTCAACCAACGGCTAGTTCAAACCAACTAGCCGTTGGCAACAGCCAAAAGCGGACCATCCGCACGCGTGGCCGGATGGTCCGCTTGATGACGTCATGCTGACGTCATCAAACGGCTAGTAGAAAAAAAAAAAAAAAAAAAACACAAAATTACCCTATAAATACACCCTACATCCTCCTATATTTTTCACTACAAATCTCTCCCTCTCCACTACAAATCTATCCCCTCTCTCTACTACACTTCTCTAAATTTTTTTTATATTTTTCAAACTCTATTTAAATTTCAGGTTTCGCAAATGTCTTCGAAAACAAAAAAGAACGCTCGTAAAGGTGGATGTAGTGAACCAACCACTTCCGAAGTGAGAGAGGTGGAAGAAATGTTGTTGCATACCTTGGAGCATGAGGCAACGGAGAGCGAGACTATCGAACATCGCCCCGAGGGGGAGATTCGCATCCGTAGTAATCGGCAAGGAGGTCGAGGTGTAACAAAAATTTGGTCTGGTATGTTTCTGAACTACGAGGAACTGATCCAAATAGAGGGTATGCAAAATTTTTTCAAACTTATTGAGCCTACTAATGGCCAAGGTTGGATGAATCTAGCTAGATTCAAATGTGATTGGTATATAGAACTAGTGCGAAAGTTTTATTCCACGGCTAGATTAATCGAAAATGATCCAAGAGGTTTAGGAATGAATAGTTTGATTGATGGTATCGAGTATAGTTTTTTTGAAACTGATTTCTACGATCTTTTTTCCGTTCCAACCCATGATATCTATACCGGTAATAAATTACCTCCCATTAGTTATCGCCCTACGATATGGAGTGCTGATTGGCCTTTGTCTTACGAAGAAGCGGTAGAGATTCTTACTTGTCCTGGTGCGGAAGCTCCGAAAATTAGCGGTAAATTTCGAGCCATGCGGGGTAATTTGGATGGTATTGGGAAATTAGCTTTGAAATTGGTAAATAGTATATTTCTTCCACCTAGTAACAATGATTCGCAGCTTTCATATATTCAAACATTTGTTACTGCTTTTATGATTCGAAATCAGGGAATAATTAATTTACCCAGCTTGATGATTCGAAATATGGCTGCGAGGTGTGGTACGGATAAACTACCTTATGGGATGATATTGAGTAAATTGCTTGTTTCGAAAGGAGCTGATGTGAGTATGTACACTCCGGTGAAGGTGAGGCCGACTAGTGCTATAGGTAGAAACTCTTTGCGTTTGCAGGAAATATACTCTTGGGATGGAGAGTTGATTTCGAAATTAGAGGCATGGAACCACCATAGAGAAGACTTGAATCAGATATATATTGCGAACGGTCTTACAAAACCGCCAAATCCACCTACTCAGTATCGAGTTGAGGCTGAAGTGTCTTTCGATCCAAATGCTAGTGGTTCTTCGCGAGTACCGCCACAACAAAGACGAACCGATCGCGAATTTGCTGAGTTTGCGCATACTCAACAAATGGTTTGGCATGATGATTTTACAAAATGGCAAGGTGAATTTCAAAATTGGCAGGGGGGGGTAAATGACCAGCTTAGCCAGATACAGCAGTGGCAAGTAGGGGTGAATGATCAACTTGGTCACCTCGAGCAGTGGCATGGTCAATACGAGCAGTGGCATGGTCAATACGAGCAGTGGCATCATGGACAAGATCAATGGAATGAGCGATTTGCAAACTCTCAAGCCCAACAGTCGGAGTATATGCGACAGATGATGGAGAACATGCATTTGCAAGGTCAACCACCTAACAACAACAACGATGAAGCTCCTTAGTTTTTCGCAATTGATTTTCATTATCGTTGTAATGTTTATCTTTTTTATTTGATTGAACAACTATGTTACTTGTTTGGTTTTTATTTTTAATGAATTGTTTGTTTTGCTTCTATTTTTTATTAAATGTTATTTAAATCACTTACCTAGCTTTCAATTTTTATTTTGTTCTTTACAACTTACAAGTAATTTATGTTTATGCATATAAACTTCTAATATTGAATAGTTCGAAAATACAATAAACTATATAATTCATCTAACCATAAACACTTCAAGCTTGAAAGAATCTAAAGAATCACCTAATAATTTAAAATTTTAATACAATTATATGTCTAATAGGTATATATTATTTAATAGTAATATATTATTCAAACGTATCAAAATCAAATTACAATTATTTTTTAAGAATGTAATTGATGATTATAAAATTTCGATTAAAATGATAACATATTTAAATTAAAATACATGAAATAGAATAATTAACTCAATTATTGAAATTATATTCAATTAAACACTTACAAATTAATTTTAAATAACATTATAATATATTCCGATAAATGGTTCTTAAATGGTTAAATGGTTTGGCTGATGGTTTGAACTGGTAAACGGTTCTTAAATGGTTCGTCTGGTGGTTTGAACTGGCGGTTTAACTGTGAAACTGGCCCATTACGACTGCAACCCGCCGAGACCGCAACCCGCCGAGACCGCATAAGGAGCAACCCGCCGAGACCGCAACCCGCCGAGACCGCAACCCGCCGAGACCGCAACCCGCCGAGACCGCAACCCGCCGAGACCGCAACCCGCCGAGACCGCAACCCGCCGAGACTGCAACCCGTGGTTCAGACTTAAACGGTGCGGGTTGGTGCTGGTTCAAACCGTTTGACACCTCTACTTGCTACACACAAATCACAAGAAACGCTCTATTACCTAATTCGAAAGATTACTGGGCACATAGGAAAGAGAATGACTGTGGTTACCGGGGAGAGAGACAAGATTCAAACAATAGGTTAGGCTTGTTCCGCTTTCCAACATCGTAAGAAAAAACCATAAAAACGGTGAGTGACATAAAGAGAAGAAGAGAACCTTACTATAAATACAGTTCCAATATCCATCCCTGAAAAGAACGGAGCTTAAGGGGAAAAAACCACACGGTGGGTACCAGAGAGATAGCAGGTTCTCGAAAGACCGGCACAAAGGTTACATGAGAAAGCATGGCGCGGCATGAGACAGAGAGAGGCACGGCCTGGCCCGGCAGAGAGAGAAGCACGACGCTTACAATGAGTATAAGAGAGAGTCCAGGTTGTCCAATTATTTATCTTTATAAATAACAGAGCTTGCAGAAAAAAAAAACCAGCAAAGAGCGGTGCGACAGCGAGCGGTGGAAAGAGCGAGCACATGATTACCGGAAAGAGATCGACACGACAAACATCCATTTTAGAGATCGACGCGGCACAGAAGAAAAAAAAAAGTGGGTTATCTCCTTTATTCACACATTTCTTACAGAAAAGAGAAAGATACATATTATATATATAAAAAAAAAATTATCCAATAAATATATATATGATAAGTAAGAATCTGAAAATTAAAAAAATCACTCATACTCAATCAAACATATATATTATTCTAAACAAGAAATCACTCATATTCAACATAAATATTATCCAAAAACAATAAAAAAAATTATCCAATAAATATATATATGATAAATAAGAATCTGAAAATTAAAGAAATCACTCATATTCAATCAAACATATATATTATTCTAAACAAAGAAAAAATACCAGATAGATATATAAGATAAACAATAATAGCATAGTGGGATGCACCGGATCCTTGATGTTATTTTCGTGTAGTGTTTTGTACAAGTTCAATCCTAATATTTTTCCAAATTATCGAGATATTGCGATTCCTGATGCTGTGTTTTTTTTTTCTCTATTTTTTTTGTTCTTGTGTTTCCTATATATAGTTTGTGTCCTGTGTTCTATATATTGTTTCAAGAACTGCTTATTTCCCTTTAATTTTAAAATAAGTTTAGTATTATAGCTTTTAGTTTTAATATGTTTCAATTCCTCCTTTTGTTTGGTTGATTAATTACTTTAGAAATTTTATCTGCAGAGTACTATTTCTTTTACTAAGCAACGAAATGGAGTATTTGTAAATTGCAAGTATAAGAACGTTTTAAGCCATTTTCATAGGTTGAACATAACGAATAGATTCTTTACTATGCTTTTGGTCTTATTTTGAGATTTCATTAGCTCATAAGCCACCGAGAAGTGAATGTAAATATGAAAGAGAATGTTTGGATTAGCCTTTTGCTGGTTTAATTACAGTAGTAAATATAATGCTATAGTTTATATTTTCGAATTATAAAATATAGCTTATAGCAATGCAGCTTATTTTTTATTTTAAATTTTCATTAAATTTAAGAACAGATTTACATTGACTATTACGATGAAAATTTAGTGCATTTTTTACAACTGAATGACAACGATGTTTACAACGGCGGATATACCAACAGATTTAACCGTCTGACAAAATTGGTGCAACGATATTAAAAAAACTCTCGCAACTGCTTGACCCGATTCTAAACCGGGTAGAATGTTGCAACACCTTGTCGTTGCTAGTCGGTTGTAAAAGCCTTCCGGTGGAAACTGAATTTTGTTAATGACCCCACTTAACACAACCGCCACTTTCGGTTATAACCTCGTTGCAAGGCCTTTTAACAACGGTGTTGTGACAATTTTCGTTGTTTTCAGATTGTTGTAAAAGTCAGTTTATCCAGTAGTAAAATCATGTAACGAAACAAATATCTAGCGTTATGTAATTCGCATAAATAATAAATTTCTTTAAAAATTTTGCAATAAACAAGAAATTTTGGGTTGTTCTATGTTGCGAAAGACACCCCTTTTCATCGTACGACTTGTGTGAAAACTTCAGGTCTGGTCTGAAATGTCGTACGAGCACATACCCAACATCGGCAACTAAGAAACCTTAAAACGTTAAATCTACAATCATTTAACTCTAAATTAAACGGAATATACAGATATACAACTCACAAACGATATTAGTCTATGAAATCAACAAAATAACAACTTAAACCGTACAAAAAACAAAAATTTTAAAAACAAAAATTCAAACCTAAATATCTACTAAAATATATAATGAAAACAAATAAAAACTACACTACTAAGCTTGTATGGCATAACTTGATGATGTCGTCAAATTCAAAAAACCAAAATCTTTTGATTTTCAGTTACTTTATAGGTTTTGAAGAATGACTAGTTTCATGAGCTTATCAGACCTTGCCTATATAATGTATATGGCAACGACACACATTTTGTCAGTTTTAGTTTGATATTACGAGATTCAGTCTTGTCCTCACGTAACTTCTTGTTTTTGTTTTGAAGGTATGCTTGAAAATCCGATATCTTGTTGCTCCTGGATTGATTGCTAGCACTTTGATAGATGACGCAGTTTGAGGAAACCGGTGGTATTAGGCTACTCTTAGAAGACAACCTAAGGTGCGAGATTGGTGCATCCGAGGGTGATAAATAGGTTGGCCTTATATTTTAAAGCTCGTGGTATATGTTCGAAATTCACTTTGTCAAATAATCCAGCTTAGCCTCGTAGCTCTTCCAAATATTTAATTAGATGGTTGTCATTTCTGGGCTCGCCTTAGCTTTTTGCATGGTTAATGACTAGTTGAAAAATACCGAGGAGTTTTATCCTTTGCGCCTAGTAAATATGGGTTAGACCGATGCTGGTTATGGTGGTTTTATACCTTTTCTTTTTGACATCTCACAACTCGACTGACTATTGGGTATACAGACCAAAAAATATCAGGCTCGTAAAAAATGTCGAAACAATAATATAGTATCCCTGGAAGTAGGGTTATATTTTCGGTACCACGACGACAAAAGCCAGAGCTCGTTTCTCCAGTTGCAAATATATTTTTATAGCGTCGAGCAAGGATTTTCTAATATAGTAAATAGCACGAGAGATGAAGTCCTCTTCCGAAATAAGGACCGCACTGACTGTATGGTCAGATACAATAGGGTATAAGTAAAGAGGAACCCCAAGGAGCAGCTTGGAGAGGACCTTAAGACAAGCACGATGTTTACTTTGGAAGAAGCTGCTTCACGGTCCTCTTCCGAAATAAGGACTGTAAATAATAAAAAAGATTGGGGGAGAAGAAATTTTTATTGAAGCTTTTGTTGATGATTTTATTGATTTTGATACATTGTATATCCTATATTTATATTAGGATATTATTCTGTTTTAATGAAAGAATAATATTTTTGACTAATATAATATTTTCTCTAAAATACAAAATCAAATCTCTAAAAGAATATTATGAATAATATTTTTACATCAAAAATTACATCAAAAATATATTATCCAAATCTTTGAGCAATATATTAATTAATTAATTAACTTAATTAATTAATTAATATATTTCTAGCTTAATTTAATTTTGGTTCCAACCATGCCTCTCTTAAATTAAGCTTTCGGATAACTTTAAAACTTTAGGCATTTCCTCTCTTAAATTAAGCTTTCGGATAACTTTAAAACTTTAGGCATTCCCATTCCGTTTGAATACATCGTTCTTTTTTTAAGACTTGTGTAGTTGATGAGTTTGTGAAGATATGGTCCATCTGATCAAATATTTTTTTCTCCCTGTTCCGGTCGCCTCCGATCTTCTACGGTCTTTTCCGGCCTATTCCAGTTACCTCCGATCATCTACGGTCTTTTCCGGTCACCTCCGATCTTCTACGGTCTTTTCCGGTCTTTCCCGGTCACCTCCAATCATCCACGGTTATTTTCCGGCCACCTCCGATCTTCTACGGTCTTTTCTGGTCGGTTCCGGTGACCTCCATTTCCCGGTCACCTCCAATCATCCACGGTTATTTTCCGGCCACCTCCGATCTTCTACGGTCTTTTCTGGTCGGTTCCGGTGACCTCCAATCATCCACGGTCTTTTCCCGGTAACTTCTGATCCTCGATGGGTTTTTTCATATTCTTCTTTACCCAGTTTTTCTTAATCTTTTTTTGTCTTCTTCTTCCATCTTTTTTTTTTCTTCTTTTTCTTTGGCAAAAAACATATTTTTCTTCGAAGAACAACACTATTCTTCTTTTTCCTCCGCCAACGGATTTTTCTTCCGTTTTTTTTTCAGCAGACAACGTTTTCTTTTTCGGCGGACAATGCTCTTATTCTTCTCTTCTCCGCCGGACAGCAAAAATGCTTATTCTTCTCACTTTTTCTTCTCCAGATGACAATGCTTTTTTTCGTTTTTTTTTCCTTCTTTTTTTTCTCCGGCGGACAGCAAATCGTTGTCCGCCGGAACACTCTTCTTTTGCCTTCTTGGCTCTGATACCAATTGTAGAATATAAAAGAGATAAGAGAAGAAGAAATTTTTATTGAAGCTTTTGTTAATGATTTTATTGATTTTGATACATTGTATATCCTATATTTATATTAGCATATTATTCTGTTTTAATGACAGAATAATATTTTTGACTAATATAATATTTTCTCTAAAATACAAAATCAAATCTCTAAAAGAATATTATGAATAATATTTTTACATTAAAAATATATTATCCAAATCTTTGACAATATATTAATTAATTAATTAACTATTTCTAGCTTAATTTAATTTTGGTTCCAACAAGGACCGCACGGACTGTATGGTCAGATACAATAAGGTATAAGTAAAGAGGAACCCCAAGGAGCAGCTTGGAGAGGACCTTAAGACAAGCACTATGTTTACTTTGGAAGAAGCTGCTTCACGGTCGTCGGATTGAAATACTCATAAAATTTCTATAAGAACTATTATCTCTTCACACTTTGGCACCTCAATCGGTGTTTCCATCCGCTGTGCCTAAGACATAACAGTGGACGAGGTCATTAATCAAATTCTAAATTATTTATTTTAACGGTTTAAAATCTCATGTTTGGTTCAGTATCGATGTTGATATCTACAAATATTATTCATATTTTGATGATCTTAAGGCATATACATTTTATATGCTTCCAAAAGTTTTTCAAAGTCCTTAACATTGTCGTATACCACCGCAAAATTCATGGTTAACTTGATAAATGATAATTTTCATTCGATTTAATTCGATTTAGAACGTTTGTTATCGTTCTTTCCTCTGTCTCTTTTTATATCATTCTTCCCCTGACCTGAAGCCCGTTGAAACCAAATTTGAAGTTCTCTACTTAGGTGTATCTACATGAGTGGCATTGTAAATCGGTACAACCGTGAGCGGCGAGGGTGTAAGAATTTGTGGTTGTTGATGGTTTGTGAGGCAGGTATTATATGTGTTAGAGATCCATAAAAGCCTCGTATGAATTGTTTCGTTTAATCTCATTTGGGCATTGACGAAGGTCAAAGCCGTTTTTTCACGATGTCTTTCCTTATGAAACCTAAGGGAATGCCTTGTCGACAAGTGATGCATGTGTCGACAAGTGATGCATGTGGCTACCTTGCGGAAGTCCTTTTATCAATGTTATTATTATAGAACCGGTGGGAATACAGTGGGAAACCAAGGTGCTTTTGTGGGGACTCAGTTGGAAAGAAAAGTTCTGTAAAAGCCATTTTATTCTTAGAATAAATGTTTTTAGGTAACCTTGGTTTTTTTATATCGGTAGTCAAAACAAACAAACTAGTTAACTGAAGTTTAGAACTGCCTAATCAATTTAGAAACTTAACCTGCCTAATTTTTTAATTTGAAATAATGTCTATTTTAAAATTGCGAATCAGCGGTAAAGAAGAACTAGTAGCAAACAAATTGTCCACGTATATCGTACGAATGAGTTGACTCTTCTTCTCTTCCTTGTGATGCACGACTTGTTCTATTGCGCATCTCACAAACTTCAATCCTTTCAGTACTTGATCAAGTTTGTTGTTCTAAGCTCTTGGGGATTGAAGCACTCCATACAATGTCTTGTATAGACGATACACTTTCGTCACTTCCCCTGGTTTAACAAAACTCTCAGGTTGTGTAACATACACGATTTCTTTCAGTTCGCTGTGTAAGAATGCAGTTTTCACATCCAGGTGATGAATTTCTCAACCTCACATTGTGGCCATAATAGTCAACAATCGTACGGTTTCGATTCAAGCTACTGGTGCAAATACTTTATCGAAATTGATACCTTGATTTTGCACATACCCTTTAGGAACTAGTCTCGCTTGATATTTGTTGATAGTTCCATCGGCTCTCCTCTTAATTTTGTAAACCCACTTCAGACCAATTGCTTTTCTTTTGGCTTTTCAACCAACTTCCAAGTGTGATTTTTTCAATCGAAACGATTTCAGCCTCCATCGCTTCAACCTGTTCTTTAACACCCTTAGCCTATTCATAGAACTCTGGTTCACCGTTAACCAGTGAGTAACAATCGTTCACAATCCTCCATCAAGTCATCGAGATACTTGGGTTTCGTGACTGGTCTTGTAGATCGTCTCAAAACTGAACTGGTGCCGATGTTTTCCTGATCCAACACGTCTTCGCGTGTATTAATATCGACGGTTTTGACTTCAACCTCTTCAACAATCTTGTGTGCTTGATCAACCCTAAGTCTTTCATCCATATCAACAACTTGAACATATTATAATCAATCCATTCCTCATGTTCACTGCAATTCCAGCATTTGTCTTCTACAAAGATAACATCTCGACTCACAATAACCTTGTTTTTCCTCCGATCGTAAAGACCGTACGCTTCGGAGCATGGTTCGGTCTTCGATATTCACGAGCGGACGTGATCTCTCGTCGAGCTTCTTTAGATGTGCGTCGTATATCTTCACATGAGCCAAGTAACCAGAGATCCTCAAGTGTTTGGTATTCGGTTTCTTACCTATGTAACACTCGTATGGTGTGTGATCTTCTAAAGCATTAATGGGAACTTTATTAACGAGTTAAGTCGAGTGTCGTACTGCATCTCCCCACAAGTAATTTGAAAGCCTCATACCTTTCAACATAATTTTGGTCATCTCCATCCAAGTCATAATTCGCCTCTCTACAACTCCATTTTGTTGCGGCGTGTAGGGAGCAGTTAAGTGCCTTGTGATACCACTCTCTTCACAGAATATGTTGAACTCAATCGATATAAACTCTCCTCCTCGATCAGTTCAAAACGTTTTGAGTCCTTGTCCGGTCTGCTTCTCAACCGTGGCCTTAAAGCGTTTAACAAGGTCAAATGCTTCGCTTTTCTCTTTCGTGAGTATGCTCTACATATATCTCGAATAATCATCAATCAAAACAAACACCTACATGTTTTGAGAAAGTTTTGATGGTGAGATTAAACCACACAGGTTGTCGTGCACAAGTTCGAGAGCTCGTGAGGTGCGGTACACTCGCTAGAAACGAGTTGTCTGTTTGTTTTCGGACCAGACAAGGCTCACAAACTTCGATTTTACTCCAATATTTGGCATACCTATCACCATATCTTTTATCTCCCATCAATTTCAAAGTCTTGAAATTCACGTGACCAAACTTTTGATGCCGCTTCCAATTCTCATCGACTTTAACTTGTAAGCACAAGCTACTCCTTATCTTCATGCTTGCCTTATAAATTCGAATGGAATTTCTTGTTACATGAACCAACACCCTTCCATATTGAGAAGTGTCAAATAATCATCCTTCACTAGCACTTCACATCCGTTTTATTTCGCTTTCCCAAGGCTCAAAATATTGTAAATGAGATCAGGTATATAATATATGTCATTCAATGACCTTTGCTCACCAGACCTGCAAACAAACATAATTGTTACTTTACCAACTCACCAAATAATTATTTGTTACTTGTCATATGAGTAGTTGCTCCGCTGTCCAAGTACTAAATTCTGGCATCCCTTGTAATGGGTTCAAGCTTACTCAGTTTTACTTTCTTCTTGTATAATAACACTACTTCATGCATATATAATGCATCATCTATTTCGTGTGTCTCAATCACATTGGTTGGCTGTTTGTGTACTCTATCAGGTAATAATCTCGCAAAATGACCATTCATATCGCATCGATAACATAAAACCTTAGAGTGATCATTTTGTTGTTTGTCTTTTGATTGCTTCTGATCGGCACCTTGGTCGTTATCTCTTCCACAAATGTGACCACGTCCGCGACCTCATCTTCCTCTCCCACGGTCTCCACCGTAACCGCCACTAGAGACTTGTCCATCTGAGTGCACATACATAAGTTTCTTTTGTTCATATCCATACATTTCTTCTCCTATACGCTCTTCATATGCCTTTAATATTCCAACAATGTCTTCAAACCCTGTTGTGTTGAGATCAAGAACTTGTTCAAGTGATGAGATTATGTGTATGAACTTGTGTCTCAGTAGAATTTTAAGAAACTTCTTCACCAATTTTGATTCCTCAATTATTTGACCTAGAAATGGACTTCTTAATGATAATTCTGATCATTTTCGTGCAAAATCATCTATATTTTCTGATTCTTTCATTATCAACCTGTTAGATTCAGCATTCAACATCTGCAATCGAGCCTCTTTGACACGGTATGCTCTTATGTGTCGAGCTTTAATTGCTTCCTACATATCTTTTATCGTTTCCAATTCTCCCATCTGCATGATTAACGATTCTGATATCGATTGGAATAGCAAGGCTATTGCAACATCTTTTTTCTTTGGATCATTTCCTCCTAGTTCAATCATATCCGACACTTTGTGAACCCTCAACGTTACTTTCATCCATATTGCCCACACAGTTTAATTTTTCAAAGTTAACATCAGAAGTTTAATTAAGGATGATCCTCGCGAAAGCATCGACGTCGTCGATGTTGAGTCTCTCTTCATCACGATCTTGGCTCTGATACCAAATCAAGGTTATTATTTAAGAACTAATGGGAATACCGTGGGAAATTTTTAGAAAGTACAGTGAGAAACCAAGGAGTTTTTATGGGAACTCGGTGGGAAATGAAAAGTTCTATAAAACTCACCTTATTCTTAAAATAAATGTGTTTATGTAACAATTATTCTTTATATTGGTACCCACAACAAACAAACTACCTAACTGACCTTTACAACTTCCTAACCAATTTAAAAGCTTAACCAACACTTTAATATTCTATAATTTTGGACCAAACTTATTATGTAGCCTCTCATGCTCTCGTTCGACTTATGTCTCTAATGGATTATTGTATTTTCCATCTATTTGAATTACCTTAATTTTGATAGAAATTGATTGCAAAATCGATATACACTAGTAAGAGACTAGAGGTAATATCCCATCAATAACTAATGTATATACTGTTATGTGGCAGTTTTCTAATACTTTTTTAGTCAAACAAACCTTTTTGTGTACTCTCTCAACGTATCTTTTGGCTCATCCTTACAATGTATTATTTAGTTTTCATGTTTTTGAATTAACTTATTTAAAAGAATTGATCACAGAATATGATCCATATGAAATCAACATATAAAATTTGGGGAAGTTGGTTAAACCAAATAAGGATCCTCCCACAAAAGGTTATAGAATATGCCCGATATAGGAGTTGGATATTCATTTTCGAAGGTAAGTATTTCATTCCTCAGTTGATTAATATGATGCTTGAGATCATCATTTCCATCAGATTTGTTCATTTTATATTTATTGACTTTTGGTGGAAGCCCCTTCTAAAGAGTATTCGTTGCAAGTTATCACTGAGCCAAGCTATAACTAGGCTTATCCACTGAAAGTTGTTAGAGATATTTGTTTCCAGCATGTATTCTGTTTTGATTTGATTTTATGTGTTTTTACCCAATCGAGAATAATAATTGTTTGTATAATAAATGGGTTATGAAATCATCAGAAGAGATATATTTTTTGGTTTTCGGGTTTGTTGTATGCAACCACAATCTAAAGGTCAAGTCGAGAGGCAAACAGTGTCAGTTTTAGCTGAATTTTCGGATAATATGTTTAGAACATCTACAGATTCGATATGACCGGTTGGATTGTTATTTAGTGCTAGGGTTTAGGGGAAATCACTGCTAGAATAGTGGAATATTTTTATTGGTCAATATGTTTGATTTTACACAGAGATTAATATTTGGATTTGATTTTGATTTGAGTTTGGATATTAAATTTGTATTTGGATTCGACTTGAGTATTTATTTGAGTTTGGAGTTTGATGTGAATGGTTTCTGATTTGGATTTGTTTGAGATTTCAATTTGATTTTGGTCTTTTATTTGGATTGTGATTGTTATTTCGGCTGAGTTTTTGAATTTGGACTTGGTTTGATTATGATTTCAGATTTAGTTTAAGAGTTTGATTACGATTTTGATTTGATTTTTGATTTGGAGTTAGTATGTCTTGATTGTTTGATTTTGTTAGATTAGAGATTGTGGATCATATTGTTAATATGATAGGAAAATAAGAGTTTCTAGAGTCTACTAGTACCAAACTGAATGAGAAGAACTTTGTCATGTCTACTTCTGCTAATCATTTAGGTATGTCCTCGTCTTCTACTTCAGGTATAGATTCATCATTGTGGATTTTGGATTTGGGTGCATCTCATCATATGCCACCTCACATGTCAAACTTTTTTTTTGTCTCATGTTTCATCAATATCTTCTTTGTTCGCTTGTGCTATAACAATGTCAATAGAGGGTATCGGCTCTATTTGTACCTCTCATATATCGTTATTTGATATTTACTATGTTCTCACCCTTTCTTTGAATCTTGTTTTGGTTAGACAATGTCTTAATTTCTGTTTTGTTTGTGTTATACAAAATCAACATACTCAGAGAGTTATTAGGACAAGTCGTAAAATAAGGGAACTTAGCGTTTTAGAAAAACTCAAAGAAACTGATGTTGATGTTTATGGTGTTGATAGTGGAAAAACATACTTGACTAATATTGTTGCCTCTGGTGTTAATTTGTCTTTGTTTTGTTTGATTCATTTGTCGTTTGAGTTTTATCTATGACATACTCGTATGAGACATGTATATGCGTCATGTTTGAAGTTTTTAGACTCTACAAGTGCTTTAGGTCAGTTAAACACTTGTAATATCTCGGATTGTAGTGGGTGTAAACTGACAAACTTTTCTGCTTTACCGTTTTATCAAAGTATCACTACTTATATTTCTCCTATTGATATTATACATTCAGACGTCTGGGGTCCATCTCATCTATTCATGGATTTAGTCCTATTATGTATATTTTATTTATGATTATACTCGATACACATGGTTTTATCTTATGAAACGAATATTAGATTTGTTTGGAATTTATAGAGAATTTAGAGCTCTGGTTAAAACCAAATAATTTGCTGTCATAAAATGATTTAGGTGTAACTTATGGGTGAATATACCTCGAATGATTTCAAACATTTACTTGCATCTAATGGTAACATAAATCAATCATCTTGTATTTATACCCCTCAGTAAAATATGTTGTAGAAAGAAAACATCGTCACCTTCTTGAGACAACACGTTCTTTCCATTTATCAACTAAAGTTCGTACGATTTTTTTGGGAGAAGAAATTCAGACTGATGTTTATGTGATTAATTGAGTTCCCACTGCTCATGATGGAGGGATGTTTCCCTTTCATAATTTATACAGATAACTTCCAGATTATTCTTTCTTATGAGTGTTTGGATGTACATGTTTTGTTTTTCACCCTTATGTTGAATGCGACAAATTGGGTCATAAAATAGTTATATGCATTTTTTTAGGTTGGTGTTATACATAAAGGTTATCGTTGTTGTGATCTCACCGATCATAAGCTATATATATCTTGTCATATCACATTTCTTGAGCATATCTTGTTTTATTCGATTCTGATAATATCATATGATGTAACAAAGACATACGTTCAATCTATTAATCCTTTTGAAACTGATAGCGATACATCTTTTGACATTGACATGCCAGCTCATGAGACATATACAATAGTTGATATTACTTCTGCTTCATCAATGCATAGCCAGCTCCATCAATGCATAGCCAGCTCCATCAATGCCCGAGCCAGCTCCTTCCTCTGGTAGTACAACCGATTCTCCACCTCTCAAGAGATCTGCTCGTACAAGTAAGTCTACCAAACTACCAGACTTCGTTTATTCTTCTTACTCATCTCATTTTCTTCTTTCATAGCAAACATACATGATTTATATGACCCTCGGTGATTTAAAGAAGCTGTTTGTGATCCTCGTTGGAAAAATAATATAGTCGAAGAGCTTAGATACCCCTCTTGGAACCAATGCTCGGTATAATTCGATTGATGATGTTCCTTTGTCATACCTGAATCTATATCGTACTTAATTCTGCCAATTTTTTAAATGAAATGTAAAACCAACATGAACCCGACCCAAAATTTCAGGGTTAGAGACCCGATTTGTACGACCCGATGAAATTATGGCACGACACAAACCCGACTTGAAAAAAATTAGACGGGTTTAGGTTGGGTTTGTGTCATCCCGAAAATGACCTATAAAACCCAAAAGACCTGCAAACCGGAAACTGGCCTGTAAAGCGCTCAAAAGTACTTGTAAACCCAAAACTGACTAAGAAATCCAAAAAGACATGTAAACTCGAAATTAACTTGTAAAACCCAAAAGAACCTACAAACACGAAATTAACTTCATACAGTTTTTCTACAAAAGTTTTACGATGGTTTTCTAATATGGTTTACTAGGTAGCTTAGAACTTACCAATATGGTGTTCTTGTTAAGGTTTGCAATATGGGTTTTAGTTATAATATTAAAAGGTAGAACAAACTATGATTTCATTAGCAATACTGGTGAGGATGATAGTGTTCATAGAAATAGGTTTGTATGTGGTGAATTCAATTTAACATAAAGAACCAATTTTGTTTGTACGTTTATGATTTCATCAGTGATACTGGTGAGGATGATGTAGTTTTTTTATTATGAGTTGGTTTATAAATATTACAAAAGATACTTGATTCTGTATTCTAAGACCAATCATATGTTGTATTTTGTTATTCATGCTTTGAATATATTGTTTCTTATCTTCCAAAAAAGTGAAATTATTTCCTGTATTTTATAAGAGAGTTCAGGAAAAATGAATTGATTCATTAGCTCTATAGTTACAAAAATGTTTAGTGGTTGGTTGACTAGAAATGTGTTTTTGTACAATGAAAAAAAAAAAATTGTCAAAGAGTTATAAATGTACATCAATAATACTATAAAGTGAATACACATTATCAAAAATGATTGTTTTAGATATTGATGGTGGAA
The DNA here is from genome assembly GCA_036936605.1 of Limnanthes douglasii subsp. nivea. NCBI lineage: Eukaryota > Viridiplantae > Streptophyta > Magnoliopsida > Brassicales > Limnanthaceae > Limnanthes > Limnanthes douglasii. The sequence goes on along the minus strand of JAUPFV010000005.1, from coordinate 247,886,420 downwards.
CTCGGGCTTAAATCAGAATATATCCCTCGACTATCATGTTTTTTTCATTTAGTTCTTCGACTAAAACATCACCGGTTATGGTTCTAGAACTATTTATTTAAATTTAGTCATTGCGTGGTCTCTTCCCTGGTTCTGTCACGTGTCCCTATAGTTAAATGGTGTGAGTATCACAGATAGTCTCTTGACTTTAAGAACGGTGTCTTATTGCTCAGAAGAATTAAAGTCTTACTTATCCTTATCACTTGCTTATATGGCAGCTAGGTGTCAAAATGATGACATGGACGAATGGGTTTGAGAAGCAATTTTTAAACCGAGCTTAATTGGTGGGTGAGTAACCTGGAACTCTAATTCTCGATTTAATTTCTAACATCAAACCCTAATTCTCTTATTTCTCATTACTTTTTCATTCTTAATCCCTAATTTATTTTTCAAAACCATTCTTACCCAAAAAGCGAGTACCATATATAAACCCTTAAATCATTTCCTCTAACTCTAAAATCATTTCATCAAACTTGATTTCTGTGAATCATTGGAGTAAAATAAAACCACGGAATGAAGCATTTGAGAAAAGCGAGGAAATCGAGGAAACTGAAGGTGAAAAATGAGTACGACTTCTCTGATTTGTATACAGGTAAGGTTATCAAAAGTCTATTATTTTTTTGTGTCTGTTTTACAAAAAACATATCAGTATTATGGAAAATAAGTATTACTTCTCTGATAATATGTTGAAATTCGTTAAAAATTGGTCTAAATTTGTCTCATTAGTTCAAATGGGTATAGCATGCATGGAAAAAAAATCTATTTTTTTGTTGTATTTAATTCATTTAAATGGGTATAATCATGGTATAGTCATACATGTTCAATACTTTGTATAGCATTTTTATTTTTGGTATAAGATTTAATTCGTGTAATTGGGTATAACATTGCTAGTTTTGGATAGTATTGAAGATACATTTATTCATTGAATGTAAATCGTTTTGTATTAAATTACATAACTATGTATCAAATGTATATTTTTTTCATAATATTGCATACTTCTTTCAACTGAATTTATATTTTTGTATAACTGGGAATTGGGCATTGCATTTGTATAGTGTTTGGAATTTTGTTGGTATATGATTATTTATTTTGCAGGAGTAAATTCTCACATGTTTACCCTCATTATTAGACATAAGGGTAAATTTAGGGACAAGGGTGGCTTGTTATGCTACCTTGGGGGTAAAGAAAGTCTGGTCGATAATGCAAGTCCATATAAGATTTTAGTAATATATTTAGCGGAGCAACTATATCTGTCATGCGAGCCAGCCATGAAATTGGGTGTGTAGAACCTCGTATATTAACAGCCTGGTTGTCAAGATGACAGCAACCTCAGTCATCTCCTCAATGAAAGAAATGTCCTACAGATGTGTCATTTAGTTACTAGGCGCATGTACTTGAAGATATACATTGAGGATGTCTATCCACTTGGAGTGATATTGTCTCCAATGCGAAATCAACCAAGAGATATACATGTAGTAGAGCTTTCATCAGAATCTTAATCTTAAAGTGATGGGGATGATGGTTGGGTAGTAGTGTTTAGGTTGAGACAGATGTTATTTCTGGTATTGGGACATATGCTGCTACTGGTAGAACAGATGGTGTTGGAATTGATGAATATATTGTTGGTAATACAACAGGTATTTATATGGATGAATGTGTTGAAGTTAGAGATGGTGATGTTGTTGGTAAATCTGTGGATGAAGGTGTGGAAGATGTTGGTGTAGAGGAAGGTGTTGAAGTTGTTGGTGTTGATGAAGATGTTGAAGATGTTGGTGTGGATGAATGTGTTGAAACTGTTGGTTTTGATGAAAGTGTTGAAGGCGTTGGTGTGGATGAAGGTGGTGAAGCTGCTGGTATGGATGAAGATACTACAACTATTGGTCTGGATGAAGATGCTAGGGTTACTGATGGTGTTGGAGGTGGTGTTGTTGATCAAGAAGCAACTGTTGATGGAGAGCCTACTGTTGGTAGAGAATGTGATAGTTATGGGATTGTTGATGATGATATATCAGACTTAAGTGAATTTATAAGGTAGTTAGTGTCTGATGTTAATTGGAATGATGTTTAATCAGGTGGACCAGAAACTATGGATGATAATTATGTTAGGGAAGCAGAGGTTACCTTTCGAGATGAAGATATGGCACAACCAACAGATGTTGAGGATGAGGCAAGGAAAATTGAGGAGGAGGCAAAGGTGCCACCATTTTTAGATGGGGATTATTTGGATTACAAGGTAGCATAAACCACAGTGAGAGGCAGACATAAACTAGCCGATGTCATCTCTAATTTCTTCCCTTAATAGGATTTTTTTTGTAAGATCAATACAAGTAATGGCTATATGACAAGAGCCATAACGCTCGAGCTGATTCTAGGTAAAGAAAAATAGCAGTTTAGTAGGTTGTTGGATTATTGCGGTGAGATATCGAGAACAAACCCTAGCTCTACATGTATCATCAAGCAAGACAATGGTATTTTTCAGAAAATGTACATGTGTTTGGGGACTGTCAAAAGAGGGTTCAAGGCAGGTCATAGGCCCGTAGTTATTTTGGATGGTTGCTTTCTTAAGGGGTCATTTGGGAGCCAATTTTTGGTGGATGTTGGTATTGATGCCAATGACCAAATGTATCTGATAGCTTAAGGAGTTTTTGAAAATGAGTATCAGAAAAATTGGAGTTGGTGTCTTATATGTTGAATGAGGAATTAGAAATCCAGAACCAAGGTGTATGATTGTGGATTATTAACAAATAGAAGGGGTTAGTGCATGCTCTATTAGACATATACCCTAATTCTGAACATAAATTTTATTGTAGACATCTCTACACAATTTTTAAAAAGAGTTTAGTCGGTCGGTTAGAGAAACGAATCTTTTGGGCAACTGCTAGAGAAACGTAAAAGCAAAAGTTTGATGCTGAGATGGAGCAAATAAAGATGGTTAATCTGGATGCATTTAACTGGTTAGTAGAAAAACCACCATGGCAGTGGTCAAAGTCGCACTATGATCTTGCAATATAATGCAACATCCAAACAAGTAACCACGCAAAGATTTTCAACATGGTTATCTTATATCTTCGAGAGAAAGATATCATTACACTAATGGATGGTATCATGCAAGAAGCAATGAAAAGAATAGCCAACAAAAAGAAAGTTTATGATACCCAGGTGGGTGAAATATGCCTTGCAATCCAAAAGAAGTTGGATGCAAATGACATTGTTGCAAGTAACTGTTTTGTTGGGTCTTCTAGAGGACTGCAGTATGAAGTTAAATGTGGTACGGGGTAGTTTGTAGTTTACTTGGATGATAGAAGCTATGCATGTAGGCAATGACAGCTCAGTAGTATACCATGTGAACATGGGTGGTTGTCATATGGTGGATACAAATATAACTAGCTGACTATATTTCACTGTGTTACAATGTTGCTACAAACATAGTAATATATGCACATACCTTGAATCCAATCAATGACCAATTTCTTTGGGAGAAGTCAACGTTTTTGGAAGTAAATCTACCACCCATGGAAGCCAAGAGGGGTGCAAAAGTGCGGAAGAGAAAGAAATATAAGAGTGAGCTAGAACCACATGCAATTGGAGAAGAAACACTCAACATGAAATATATAAAACTAACATGTTCGTTATGTAAGCAAGAAGGATACACCGATGTTGCTTCTATCGAGCCTGAAAACACTGTTGCTGCTGCATTTCAATGGATCCTCAAACCAGTCAGCCTGTTGCTGCTGCTTTTACAATGGACCACAAAACTATTCAGCTTGTTGTTTCTACTTCAATGGAGCCTTATATCACTTGTGTTGCTTCTATATCTTCAATGACTTCTCCTAACACAAACACTAAAGTTTCAAGTGAATTTACGAGGACTGAAACCCCTCATGCTTCAATTTTTAGGTTAAACACAACAATGAACATAATTAGAAGATTGGCTTCAAGGATTTCAAAAATTCCAATAAGTTTGTTTGTATATTTGTTTTCTTTTGATGTTAATGGTTTAAGTAATATTTTTGTATGGCTGGCATGATAGGTAACAAGAGGTGGTGCAATAAACAAGATGCTAGATGTAAGTTCAATTTGGTTTTATAAATATTATTTTATGGTTGTAATATTCTATTTCTTTACTGTTTTGAAAATATTATTTTTATAATATTTTCTTATTGTTTCAGGGATCCATGATTTATTGCATTGAACCAAGGCAGGTTGGTAGACCAATGCCAACTCATAGTTAGGGACCAAGGCCAACACATGAACCTGTAAGATTCTTCTTTGTCCTAAGGATTAAAGCAGTTCCCATTACCTTATTTTTATAAATTATTTTATTTGTTGAAATTATTAATTGGTATGAGTCTTTATTGGTTTATTGGTTATGAATGTATATAGGGTCTTCTATAGGTTAGGTAAATAAATTTAAAAATACAAGCCAGTCCTTTTGGTAGGTATTTGCTAATTATTTGTTAGTGTTAAATGTTTTACAACATTGTATTGTTATGTCTGGTATTTAAGCCTGACTTGGTATGCAATAGTGTTGGTTGTGGATTGTTTGTTATTGCCAAATGGTTTATAACATTGTATTAGTATTTTGTAGGTTCTTGTTGGTGGTATAACTAATTTAAGAAAATTGTGTTGGCATGTTTTAGGTTATTGCAGAATTATGTTTTCATTGTTGGTATAATTATGTTACTTTAATTGTGTTGGTATTTTGTACCAAGTTGGTGAAACATGGAACCCTGTGAGGGATATGCAGCATTTTAAAGAAGTTCCAACTGCGTCAAGAAAGATGATGAGAAAGAAGAAGAGACCATATGGAAGTTCAGCACGAAGAAATAATACATGAGGCAAGGGGTGTTGACATAGAAGTTTCCTTTTGTTGATGTCTAAATATGTTTTTTGTGAAGCCTATGTTGGTTCAATATACCATATTTGTATGTGTGTTAAACTCTATACATTTGTAACTTGGTTATGGAAGCTTTTTTTTGTTGATGTCTCAATATGTATTTCAGACATTTTATCTACTAGTTATCCCATCCATTGTATATGGTAAATTGTGCATGTTTAATATAAAACATTATTCTTCATATGTTTATTATGTCAGACATTGTATATGATAATTTGTGATTGTGCTTATGTTTATCATATACATTATTTCTAGGCTTATCCATCAGAGACAAACTTCATACAAATTATTCACATGTAAAACATTATTTGTAGGCTAATTCATAATATAAAACAAAATACTGGAAAATATAATTTTTCATTTATATTTAAAATGTGTTGAAGATACAAAGAAAAGTTATATACATAATACAAACATAAACTATAATCAAAACACATAACAAAATTTAAATCGAAGTGGTAACAACAAAGATATACAGAACATAAACTGAAACTGAAAAACTTAAGAACAAGACAGTGTTTTCAGCTTCAATTTTCTGCATATTCTTTTTCAATCCAATAATTATATATTTCGATCGATCTGGCAATGGTGAATCAACCCATTTAAAAAACCCACAAAAAACTTCAATTGTTTGATAAAAATGTAACAAATTGATTAGAACAAAGTTTTATTTAGGTTTAGGGTTTAAAAAAGGAAATAGAAAAGTAAATTCGTAATTAGGGTTCAAGATAACTTACCCAGTAGTTCATGCATCCAACGAATCACCTACCTGGGTTCAAATCAGTCCATGAAGTTTAAATAATAAATTATACCACTATGTTTTCTTTTTCGAGATCTATAAATAGAGACTTGGTTTGTTTGATTTGGACACCAAATATTTTTGAGTTTTTATATATTTAGTATTTTCAAAACGATTTTGATTGTTTTAGTATGTAAAAAGAACTTATACCCTGATTTTTTAGATATATAAATAGAGATTTTGTTTATTTGATTTGAAAATGAAATGTTTTGAGCTTTTTTATTTATTTATTTTAAAACAATTTTCGAATTTATTTTATTAATAAAAATGAAAATTATATCATTATTTTTAATGTTCCAGATCTATAAATAGAGATTTGATTTATTTGATTTGGACACCAAAAATTTTTATCTTTTTTATTTTGTTTTTTAAAAATGATTTTCGGAATGTTTTTTATATAAAATAAAATAAAAACTATACAATTATTTATGGTACTAAATATTTGATTTTTTTTTGGAAAAGAACCAAATTTAATTTTATAATTTAAACTTAAAGATAAAATATATTATGTATTGTTTTATTAAAATTACTATTTTAATTATTATAACTTTAATATAAAAATATATTAAGTAAGGATGAGAAATAAAAAAAATATGGTAAGATATTATATGGTTGATTGATGTGGAAGAGAGATAAATTTGGTGTGGTAGGGTGAAAGATAAAAATTCTTTACTCTTAGGATTTGGGATTTTTCAATTTTTGTTTAGGGACTATGGTCATGTGGCGCACTTTTGAGAGATGAACTATCCCCTTGTTGTGCATGGTCTAAGGGATCAACTAAGAAAAAAAATCAAACCCGATAAATATAATAATATTAAAAAAATATAAATTATTAAATATAATTACAAATTCAAAAGATTGTTTTACCTAAATCGCCATCTAAATTAAATTATCAAACGTGGTTAAAATAATTTTAAAGAAAAAAAACATAGAATTTTGTTGTATCTAACTGGAACCAAAAGAACCGAACCGAACCAAAAGAACCAAATCAAAGTGTATTTGGTTTCTTCATAATACTCAAATGGTTCCAGTTTGTAATTACTCACGGTTCTCGGTTCGGAACCGAACCAAACCGAAGAACCGTGGGTACCCATTAGGAGCCAAACCTATGTATTGACCTTATATTTAACTTTATTTGAAAATATTTCGCTTTCCCAAGGTTAGATTCCTTATATTTATCGTCTATCACTGGTGTCTGATTATGTTCTCTTCAATAAATGACAACAAAGTTAATTCCAAGTGGCGACATATTTAAAAACAATTACGTGTATAGATAAAAAATGAAATATCAACCTTTATATAATCTAATAAACTTGATATCATCTCTTTATTTTTCTTTATATTACTAACACTCTTTTTTAATATATTAATTTTGGATCTCTCTTATATTTGGTATTTCTTTTTCTTACAATCTAACATAATTCTATAGTTTTGATTTGTAAATGAGTTTTATATCTGCTGATATCGTTGAGCATTTAAAGTATCCATAAATTACCTGAATTGGAACCGAATTAAATACCCATACCAAACTCAACGGAGGAGAACCGAACCAAACCGAAACCAAATTTTATTCGGTTCTTAAATGGGTGTCAGTTTTGAAGAACCGAAAGAACTGAACCTAAGAACCGAATGCCCATACCTAGTTGTATCTCAATAATCAAACATTATTCAACATTTAATACATATTTTATTCCACAATTACACCAATAACCTTTTGTTTTAAGCTAATTTGTTTTATGCTAATTTATTCAACATTCAATACATTTACAAATTATTTTTTTATAAATATCCTAAATTAATTTGGGTAGTTTTTAATATAGAATAATTATTTTTGGTAATAAACTTGTGAAATCTTGATAATATAAATTTATAAAAAAAATATAAACTTAACAAGGAAATACGAAACATAAAGTTTACCAAAATCTATAAAAAAAATCTAGGGTATGGCTATATATACCCAAATGTGGTTTAAACACTAAGCATATCGTAGATATACTCAATTCACAAAATTATCTATTTGGCTATGTATACCAAAAAAACACAACTCTGTACTAGATCAAACATCATATTACTACAATTTTGTGAAGTTCTTCAAATTGTTCTTAAACATTCAAAGTTGCCTAAAAAACATTCAAACTCTTTTCAAATTTTTTTAAACTTCTTCTAATAAAAACACAAAATCAAACATGAATGAGCCGAAATTAAGGTAAAAACTTGTTTTTTGGAATATTTTTTATAAAAAATAAGGATTTAATTACTAAAAAAATCTTAATTTTAGGATGTTTGGAGGCAATTTTTCAGCCGGAATTTGGTCGGAAAATGGCCGACAGCGAAGACTGAGCGCACCATAGGTACAAGGGGCGTACCGGCTGGTACACACCCCCTGTACCAGCCGGTACGCCCCCTGTACCTATGGTGCGCTCAGCCTTCGCTGCTGATCATTTTCCGGCCGAATTCCGGCTGGAAAATGGCCTTCAAACACCCTAAAATTATGATTTTTTTACTTAATTCAACCATAGCCCTAATTTTGATACTAACACTAAGTTTCCATATTTTAGTTCGCCGGATAAATTAGAGAGAACTTGGAGGTTTTAAAGAGAAGTTAGAGAGTGTAAGAGAAGTTAGAGAGTGTAAGAGAAATACTTTGGGTATGTATAGCTTGACCCAAAAATCTATAATTTATACATCAATGTTACTTATGTTTTGAAATACGCAAAATTCAACATGCATGACTTTACAAGATTCGATTTATAAAACATCTGTTCTAAAGCATAATTTCACCAAATGGTGCTAAAATTAGTATTTC